>CALSBV010000421.1:2388937-2439036 GCA_943590825.1 Bovichtus diacanthus
CACCTCACACTGCAGTAAATTGATATTTAAGCACGGCAGGGATAAGATTAGGGCCATATTAACGGGTGTTTGCGTGTTTCGGTGGGTTTTGGCACCGCTGCCAGTCTGGCTTCAGTGTGAACATTCAGTCTGTGTGTGGAGATGCTTACACTGCGCTGCTACTGCTGCATCTCCTCTCTCTCTTCACACACACACACACAACTCTCTTCCCTCCTCCCAAGACTTCCAGCTGGCACAAACTTACCTTCTGCACACACACACAAACGCACACACACTAATAAATTGACTACTGGCTTGAAAGAGAGAGAGAGAGAGAGGCTGGAGTAAGCTGAAGAGGGAGGGGGATGATGGGGCAGAAGCTTAGGGAGAGTTGAAGAGAGCAGAGGGATAGACGAAAGGAAGAAAAGTTGCTGAAGGAGGAGAAGAGCAGAAAGAGGGATGAGGAGTATACAGTATGAAAGAACTGAGGAGAAGACGAAAGGGGATACTGCCAGGAGAAAGAGTGGAATTAAAGAGTCTGATAAGGTAGGGGCAAAAAAAAAATAAGGAGTGTTTGTGGTGGGAGGAAGAGAGATAGATGAAAAGACAAAGGGAAGGACATAAGGTTTATTTGTGAAACGAAGAAAAAGCCTCAACAAAGACGTGCGATGGGCTTCAACGGGGAGAGAAGGGGCCATTTCAAGGACACGCACACATGTACACACACACACACACACACACACAGAGGAGAGAGAAGCTTTAACAGGACGCAGGCGAGTGAGGATGAACTGCATGTTAAAGTATTCAGATGCTTGTTGGCTGTTTCACAGTGTATTTCTATGTGTGTGTATGGATGTGTACATGTTTGCTTATATTATCTAGATAGATTTCAGTGAGTGTGAAGTGTGAGGAGTCAAAGTTCAGGTTTAGAACAGATTCACTCTATTGGCTGTACACCTGCACATTTTTTCTAATTTTCTTTTTTTATTGACCAATTTGTTTCCTTGGTCTATAAAATGTAGGAAAGTATAAATGCAAAATGTTAATTAGTGAAAAATGTCCATCACAAGATATTCAATATAAAATGATACAAAACCAAAAAAAGCAGCCATTCCTCACATTTGAGAAGCTTGAAGCAGCAAATATTCATTATTTGTACTTGAAAAATTACTGATTAATCAATTTAAAATTGCTGTCAACGAATCTGTTGAAGGGCTGCAAGGATTACTTTCATTATCGATTGATCTGCCAATTATTTTCTAAATTAAACAATTAATCGTTTGGTCTAAACATTTCAGAAAATAGTGAAAATGTCCATCCCAGTTTCTCAAAGTCCAACGTGTCTTTAAATGTCCTGTTTTGTCAGAACCCAAAAACCCAAAGATTTTCACTTTAATTAGATCTAAAACAGAGAAAAAGCATGAAATCTCCATATTTGAGAGGCTGAAAACAACATTTTCTGACATTGTTGCATTATATGTACTATACTATACTATACACTATTAATAACAATTAATTGATTATCAAAATAGTTGATTATTTTCATAGTGATCGATTAGTTGACTAATCATTGCAGCTGAAATCTGCTGCAGCAATGTTTTCGCCTCAATGCACTTATTGATAGTAAGTGAACTAGTCTTGCTGCTTCCTGGCCCCTAAGGGCCCCGTGCTGCTGCAGTGGAGCTGCTGTGTGGCAGCAGCAGCAGCATCAGCAGCAGCATCAGCAGCGGCATCAGCAGCAGTGGTGGTTGTTTTGTTTGGATGTGTGAAATTTAATGAGAGCCAAGTACAGTAAGGTGCTGTGGGGTGTATGTACAGTATGCTCTCAGAAACCTTTAACTGTGTAAACACACGTAAAAATTAAAAAATAAAATAGCTATAGGAGTTATAGGCTTTGATGAAGCACATGGGTTCACTCCCCCAGCTGTGTGTGTGTGTGTGTGTGTGTGTGTGTGTGTGTGTGTGTGTTGATGTTTTGGGCCATCAGACTAACAAATAAGGCCAAATAATTTTCATTGCAGTATTTGCATGTTTCCAGCTGTATCGCTCCATTGCAGCGCTCTTGGGTAGAAATTACATTTGTATCCTACTTATATGTTTCGAAGTAAACGTGATGCTGAATGGATTATGTTTTCTTTCAACATTATGAATAAATGTTGATTTACCTATCTGGAAAGTCACAAAAAATGTTGAACGTATCAGTAAAATGTTATGTAACTGACAACTTATTTAATTTTTTTCTAAAATATCCGATCATGCAATAAAAATATAGGCTCATAGCAACTGCAGCAATATTTAATTTGTCATGATTATATTTGGACACTGGCAGCCCTTTAGCTATGGTTAGGTAAATCTCATAGAGAGTGTTTCTTTTCCTGACCTTAACTTAAAGCGCTTTTCATGTCTAAACCTAAACCACAACCAGGACCCCGGTCTCAAAGTCCTGCACAGTGAACACCCGCCATCCGCCCAAACCGCCTTTTCTTCTTCAGCTTGCTATATAAATGTAGTGCTTAATTAATAAAAAAAAAAAGATTCCCTCTGAACATAATCCATTGGGATAACCATTTAGTACAATAGAAACATAATTTCTAGAAAACAGGGTTGCACTAATTGACATTTTCTTGCCATTTACCTTATTTAAGTTCCTTAGCTGATGGTCTGCATTAATGTTTATTATATTAGAAGACACAGGACCATTTAATGCATGTTTTACACTTTCAATAGGCAAATTGTTACTTCCCCAATAATACTTGCAAGCGGCGCAGAATTTATCAAGAAGCACCGGCATGGCTACAGAACCCAAGAAAACATACAGTTGTAAAGTTTCTGGTTTGTGATGTTTTGACTCAGATAGGATTAAAGGAAAAGTATATAATGTATATACACTGAGCGGTTGATGAAGACGCTGGCAGCAGGTGCAAAGGTCGCTGTGGAGGTCAGATGATGATGAGAGGCTGAGAAAATTGACCTTTTTCACAGAACACATTTTGAACAAGTCACAGTAAAGGAAGCACAGCTGTGACTGATGAAATGAGTGATGGCTGGATCCCATTTAGCTGCTTCAGTCTCAGGGTGCTGCTCCTGTGAATGCTGGCTCACTGTCACACTGTTATGACGCGCTGTGCTTTTCCGACTATGACAAGTCAAAAACTTGCTGTAAAAAAAAAAAAAAAGAAAAAAACCCTTTGGCAGACAGATAACCCGGGTCAAAAGTGCAGCAAAATTAAGAACTGACTGTCACCATGGCAGCAGTATCATGTGATGCACGAAAAGCACAGGAAAAGACAGTAATGTGAGACTGGAACAGGAGGAGCAGGAGGAGCAGGAGGAGGCTGTGGAGGGCAGGAATCATCCAGCACTGCCAGGAACAGCAGAGTGACGCAGAGTGAGAGCTTGTCAGATCAGATAGATACCTTTATTGTGTTAATTGAATACAACTGGTGGCTTGTTTGAATGTGATCCTGTTTATAAGAGCCAGCTGATACTGATCAGCTGATGCACACAACCACATCAATCTGCCAGATATTGCACCCCACTGTGACAACACTGTGGCTCAGGAGGTGGAGGTCGTCCACCAGTCAGAGGGTCGGTGGTCCGATCCCCGGCCTCTGCGGTCAGCATGTCGACGTGTCCTTGGGCAAGATGCTGAACCCCAAATTGTGTGTGAATGGTTATCACTGATGAGCAAGTGGCACCTTGTACGGGAGCCTCTGACTCTGTGTGGATGTGTGTGAATGCTGATGTGTTGTAAATCGCTTTGAGTGGGAAAAGCACGATATAAATGCAGTGCATTTACAACAATGTTTCCAATCACTAACCACACAAACTGTGTCTCTAATCTAAATATTTTTAGATTCATCTGTACATACAGTTTTGTGATCGTATTTGTGAACATATACCATGTTTTACGTGGTTTATAAATCATAACTAATGGCTTTCTTTATGTGTAATAACTCTCTCTGTGCTTACTGTTCAGTATTAAGCCATTAAGGACATTTTTGCAGAGCATCTGAAACTAAATCCTTTTATTAACAAATGATTGACATTTAAAACTTCACATCATTACAAAAAAAAAGAAAACACAAGCTCTAAACCCTTAAATGTTCATGAAGCATTAGGGAACGAAAAAATATGAGTGATTTACGAATCAGTCACACGAATGAACAAAACTGAATCTGCATGTTAGTTCAACAAACTTGCAGGAAGTATTCAGGAAGTCTTAGAGTCCTGAGAACAACATATTGTATATACAACACACGATCAAGACAATTCAAACACACAAAGCCGTCATGTTGTTACTGTAAAATATCAGTAAGTAGAACTTTAAAAGCGAGACTGTTCAAAGGTGACATTCTTCCTTTTGCAAATAAAAGTTGAATTCATCTTCTTTCAATACACTGAGGCTTTTTGCTTCTACAGTCTTAGTTGCTCTGACCAGTATGACCAGTATCTTATGTTGGCTATTGTTCAGAAAGATACTGCTGTGTAACTTTATGACTCTATTTGTGCTACTCCTATACACTACAGTTGACCACTATACCATTGTTGTCACCTGTAGCCACAGTTGCTGTTAATCAGTAAAAGTAATTTTTTTTTTGAGAGTATTGCGTTAATGTCCCTCAGGGGAACGAGTGTCTCTAACTTCAGTTTGCTTTGCGGTTCCTTCCAGTCGTAATGTGCGTTGGACCAAAACCAGAATATGATCTGCTGTCGTGGATATCCACTTTACAAAGGATGTTAAAGTGCAGTAATACAGCAAACACTCGTTAAGCAGCTACTTTACAGATTACAGGGGGGACAAAACATTTTTGCATTTCCTGTGGCTGCTTCACAATAAAAGCCATCCCGTGCTTCGCCAGTTGGACATTTTTAATGTGTATTTCTGTTTGCATTAGCAGCAACTTAATACAGCTCTGACACGGTGTAAAGAGCGCAAACCGAGCTGGATGTCATGCGTGCATTGTTTTCCTGTGAATCTCTCGTGTGTAGGTAGGCAATCTGAATTTAGCTCGGGAATGGCACATGCCGCCACGAGCAATCAGAACTACTCCACGGAGAAAAAATGACTTAATGTAAAGACTTTGAATTGCTATTGCAAAAAAAATTAAATGACATAAAAAGTCTGTGTTCTATTTCTTTACAATTCTTAGGGATGATTTAGATAGCAGGGCCTTATAAATGAAAACATGGGCTCAAACTTCTCATATTTTATCTCACACGTTTTGAATTCACAAAGAAGGAGACAAGGCCTCCTATTCCGGGACCAACCACAGCCTATCAAATACCGGCATTTCTGCATCAGCAGTATCATTGGTTAGATTTGTCTCTAACTCACATTACAATGACAACGAGCAGCTAGAAGATGATGTCTCTTTAAAAAACATGAGCTGATGAGGTCAATTTCTATTCCGTGTATGTTTCCATCAATTTGTCATATATGGTATTTCCATTTTAATTAATTAAAACAGCGTTTCTTTCTAAGGTAAAATATGGAATCAAACTACAACCTTAACTGTGAAATCAGCAGTATCCTTTTACCGGAATGCTAGAAAAAGTCCTACCATCTTTAAAACAGGGAAATATTTCCTGTAAAACAACTTTTCTTTCACAGTGCAGTTCCCTTTTTCTGAGAGATGCTCCTGCGTATAAAACGAGAGAAGTTAAAAAGGGAGGGAGGGAAAACCGAGCGATACAAACGGAAGGAGAGCCCAAAAAGAGATAGAGGGAAGTGTGTTCGAGGAGGAGAGAAAGAGATGGATCCTGATGAAGAGAGATGGGCATGGAGAGAGTGTGCCCTCCTTGTGGCTGCTGCAGTGCTGTGCAGGGAGCCGATTCATCACGACCAAATAAAACTACAGAGAGAGGAGGGGAAACAGGGAAGGGGGGAAAGGTAGAGCGCATACACTAGCGTCAGCATGCGGTCTGTCATCCTCCGCCCCCTTCTTTCCTCCACCTATCCCTCTCTCCTTAACACGCACACGCGCACACACACACGCGCACACACAGTGCAGACTTGTATTGCTATGGTTGCCATACATATTGGTTTTGTGTGTGTGAGCGTGCATGTAGACCTGTGCATACTGTATGTGTGTGTGCTGCAATGCTCAGTCGAAGCCTCGGGGACAGTGTTGTGTCAATATTATCTTTCAGCATGCTGAATGAATGTACTAAGAGCTCTTTCCTCTAATGATGCACTAGAGAGAGAGAGAGAGAGAGAGAGAGAGAGAGAGAGAGAGAGAGAAGAGGAGGCCTGCCTCTTGCAGACCGCTTCTCTATAGCTTCCATGTGTTCTTACTTGTCTCTTTTCGCTTTGTGCTCGTCGTTTTCTGTCCGTCTGTCCCACTGAAGCTCTCCCTCTGAAAAGATATAAAGTACAGAACATGCTCAATGGGAGCTGCTGGGAAAAAACTATTAGTTGAAAATGGCTGAAAGCCACACAGAGCTGCGGGCCGGGGTGTTGATTCTCTGCAACCGTCTCACATTACAGGAAGTCATTCGATTGAGTGCGAGTTAAAACTATTATTATTTTTTTATTATTTTAAAGCTACAGGGAAGTTTTTCCACCTAAATAAACACATGGGGGTTACTGTACAAAGCATCAAAAGTTAGACCAAACGTCAAATTAAAGTCGTGAGTAAAATAGTATTATATTTTACTATAGTTTACTGTAGTCGAGACACCAGGCAGCATCATTTCTCTTATATGCAAATGAAATCAAGAAGGCTTTACACAACAACACATTAACGTGGCCCCCTGAACTGAACATTTTAAAGACTAAACGGAAACAATGCTTTGTTATTTTGACAGTAACGTCTGATATACGTACAGATAATATATCTAGATCAGTGGTTCAAAAAACTTTTTTTTCTAACGACAGCGAGTATAACTTTTCAAATCTTTCCATCACTCACTGTATCAGTCGCTGACTGCTGTGCAACCAGAAAGCATGTTGTGTTACTATGGCAACTGGCAATCATGAGCTGTCATGTCCCCAATTTTAGCGACGGCATAACTGCATATTTAACACGTTTTTTAAATACTGATTTCTTATTTCTGTTTCAAAACATGATAGAGAATTGTAGCTAACTTAAAGTAAAGCCTTGTTTTTTATGTTGTAAAACATCATTACAACGTTATGTCAAAAAAGTTAGGCATGAGCAAATATTGTGGCCCACTTGGCCTGTCCTTACGGCGCCCCACTGTGCCATGGTACCCATTTTGGGAGCCACTGATCTAGATACAGTTTGCTTTTTTTAAAATTTGTAAATGGGACTTTTGGATTAGTTCATCAGTGGGCTAAAAAAAAACATGCTTTTCTTTCAATAATTAAAGCTCAAGCATGAAGTAAAAAAATCAGCATCACGTGAAACACACAAGTTGCAAACTATCAAGAAACAATGGAAAATCCATTTCAATTATTTTTAAGGAGAGGCTGGACTGTCCTTTTCCTCTGTCGAACACCACAGCTCACAGAAAGAACGAGAGACAGCAAAATTACAGAGGATGAATAACACGTGAAACGCATACAGGGAAAAAGGCCTAATTTATTATTATTATTATTATTTTATTATAGCCTGGGACAAAACATCAAATAAAGTAATATATACAAATATATCCATTTCCTTTTTCTCCGTGTATAAATGTGTGTTTTGTCTCTCAGGTTCTGTGGCATCTCGACATCTTCCGCAGAAGCTTTCGACAGCTGACCACACATAAGTGCATGGAGGACTCGTGTATCTTCTGCGCTTTAAAGGTAAAAGCTCTCGCGTTGTCGTCTTTTACTGTAAACCTTAAGCAGTGGCCATTACCCTGCTGTGATGGCGACGCCATTGGGGGTTATTGCGGTTCTTTTCCTGTTTATACTTTCTGCTTAAAACATGTTGTCAGAAATGTAAATTAGAGATTGGGGCTGAAGTACATTTACTGAAGTGGTGTACTTATATGAGGTACAACTACTTCGCTTGAGTGCTTCCCTTTCGGGAGACTTTGTACATTTCCTCCACCACATTTCAGAGGGAGACACAGTGCTGCATTTATCTGACAGCCAGACTGCAGCTTTTGTCGTTTTCTCTTCTTTTCTTCCATCTTTTTGTGTGGATATACCCGGCGGTACTGTAGGAGAGACCTATCTCCTAACAAACACAGCAGGGGAGATTCTTGCAGGGGGTTATGTAACCACTGAAAACAATACTTTTGATTACTTGTTAAAAAAAAAAAAAAAGGAGAAACAAAAGAGCATCGCACACAAAATGAAGACAAGTAGCTGCCTCATTTCTACACTTCGAACAGTGAATATAGAGCAGATATAGAATCAAGTTTAACTGGCGTATAATGATACCTGTGTGTCATCTCTAACTGACCACCTACAATTAATCATTATGTTTTGTCCCTACTTTTTTTTCTACCCTTTTCCCTCCTTTGTAGGATGACCAGATGAGAATGTGTGAAATTGGGGATAGTGGAGTTGGGGGTGGGCGTGTTCTCCAGTACATTACATTCAGTGTCAACGCACAGTAGTGATAATAATAGTAGTACTCTTTACTGCAGACATTGCAAAACGCTTTGCTTGGAACTTGTGAGGCAGCAATGATCTGCGGGTATTGCCCTCCCCACTCCTCCCGGTACCTGCAATAACGTTTTCTCTTTTCGGCTGAATGCTCACCAGGTCCCGGCACTCCGGGCTCTTTGTCAGCGATGGATGGTTTAATTTCCAGCCCTGTCAAGATGGTAACCCTCGATTTTCGATACTTTGCAAAAAACTTTGCGAAAACGTGCGTGAGACTCACTGCCTGATGACCTATCATCACCCTCTAGACACCGCCCTAAGTTCTCTTCGTAAGTGTTTTACCTCAACAGCGTCATAGCTACATGTGTCGCTGCTGTGTGTAGTGTGTCTATCACATCGCGGCACTACTGTACACGGCAACAAAAAAAAAACTACAACAGCGTTAATTCATGGAGGCTAAGGACATAACAGTGCCCGTATGTGGCCGACAAAAAAATGTTTCACAACGATCAATGGTTAATGTTTTATAGGCTTTGGGCTAATCTTGACAGGACAACCATGACAGGATTCAGGACAACTGCTCGTAATTTTTGGGAATGTCTGTTCACCGTACTGCTTTGTTTCCTTTCTTTGGTTTGTTATCTTGTTATCTCCCTTCTTCTTCTTCCCTTTTGTTTTTCCTTCTTTTTGTCCTTGTTTCTCATCATTATACTGTCTTTTCCTTTGTCAAATGACTACTCTTCTTCACAATTAGTACTTGTATTCTAAATACTCGATATTTGACTTGTTTCCTTTTAATCCCTTGAATGCAGGACCTACAGTAGTTTTTCTTTGTCGTGTTGCTTGTTCTTCTTCCTCCATTGTGTAAAACACATCAAACACTATGCACCAAACACTTTTTCCCCAGTAAATAGCTGCCTTACAATAAGTGTTTAGAAACCGCGTATTTACAGTAATATAGCTTCATGACGTAGTTTCAGGTTGAATCACTGTCGGGTTCCTGCAGTTGCTGATAGGAAGTAACCAAACAGCAGATGAAGATGATGAAACCCTCGTAATAAACGAGCCTTATGCAGCTCTGTTCCAGCCATTTGTTGCATCAATGATGACAAATATGTGTCTGAGTGAAGGGAAGTGTTCACCGTGTGTGTGTGTGTGTGTGTGTGTGTGTGTGTGTGTGTGTGTGTGTGTAGCGGTGTCGATGTGTGTGTTCTACACGCTGTTCTGTCTACAGCGCTTCTCTGTAATTAATTGGCTGACTGAAAGTGCTGAGCCAGCAGAGCCCACGCCGGGATGCTACTCACACAGACACACACACACACAATTCTTACTTGCATGCTGCACACGTTAGGCTGCTACACACATGCACCTTGAGGTGCTCACAAATCTTTCTTACCACGCTGGGATACTCTCTCACGCACACACACACACACACACAGACACAGAGGCTTGTGGGTGTGTTGTGTGTGAGTCAGCCGTGGGTGTACAAATCAAAGGTATTGTCATCGTGTTAAGTGTTCACATTTTCCTGTCAGTTTTCATTAACCGTCCTGTCACCGTGTCTCCTTTGTCAGAAACAGATGTAGCGTTGTTCTTACAGTCTGTTTGTAGCTGCGGCCCCCACGGCTAAGCAGATAAAAGTCTGAATAACTGGGCGAGACGCGCACCAAATGAACTTTAACGGCGTGTTAAATTTTCAAAAATCCATTATGGAGAAACCTAAAGAGATAAATGATGATTATGGGCTCTTTTATTTTGGAGGAGATTGTTTGTGGATTTGGGTCTTTATCTGCAGCAGATAAAGACGCCCGCCCTTGTAGTAAACATAAGTTCAGAGGCTGCCTGTGGCTATCCCTCTAGAAATCACTGCAACACTTTATCTCTTTCAACAGCAAAGCACTCACACACATGCACTGACGCAGATACCTGAACACACACACGCACACTCACACTCACACACACACACACACACACACACACACACAGACACACAAACATGCAAGGAATGGGAAGAGAGAAGAAGGTGAGAGGAGGAAGTGGGAGAGAAGAAAAGAGAAAGATGAATGAATGTGAGAGTTAGTGTAGATTGCTCCTGTCTTCACACTTATACCAGAGAATGCACACACATACAGTATATGCACACACATACACGCACACGCACACACTCCTCCCTCTCTTACTCACTCTGCCTCATCCCTCCCTGTTCTCCTCCCTCCCTCCCTCTCTCTCTCTCTCTGTAGGGTATATTCCCCCTCCATTCTCCTTGGCGCATTGCTGCAGTCAGCACAGCCACCATAACACACACGCACACACCCACACACACACCCTATTGCTCGCACAGTCCCCTTTTCCTCTTCTCTCTTTCTCTGTTTCCCTTTCTCTCTCCCTCTCTCTCTCTCTCCCTCACACACATACACACACTTCCTCTCAGTACAACTGCATTACCTTCCCCATTGCCAGCACACTCAGCCACACTCACAGACTGAAGCCTATTGTTTTATCACGTTTTCGCCCAATCTGATCACAGCCATCTTGCTTCCCAAATGTCAAATATGGTTTCCGAAATTTTAAATATAACCAAAGACATAGAGGGGAAATAGAACTAGGGAACAACTATGTTATCTTGAATTAAAGATTAAAGAGATCAATTTGAGATTGACTTTGTGATGTCTACCTGGCTGGAGCATCTCGTAATATTTTGAGATTTTGAACTCAATATGTTTGGAAACCAATTAGGTAAAGTTTTCAGTTGAAGGTGCTTCAACCCTGTCTGAATTCATAGTGAGGAGGTCAAGGTAGATAGTTGGGTGTACAAAGAGAAGGACTACTACTACAACACTTAAAGTTTGGGAAAGATGGTGGTTTTGGTTAAATGCATTATGCCTTAAAGGGGAACTCCTAATGATTTTACACACGGAAGTCTGTTCACAGGTCTTGAAAAGTACTACTGCATATGTGAGTAAAGTTGTATAAAGTATTTTGTGGCTCCAGAGGGAGATCTGATCACTTGCCGGATACATTTAGTTTAAAAACAGAAATAGATTAGGGGGTGAAGAGTTAGAAAGCAGTGTGCTGACCAGACGTCTGTATCCCGCTGCTCATCTCTGCTTGAGGCTAGCTGCTTGAGCAAAGCACACGCAAATCTCTGACTTGCTGTCTGTGGTTCGAATTGCATTGCGGGCAATGCGGGTGCCAGGTTTTGGGAAAGAAGAAGAGTGTGTGGAATGAAAAAGATCACATCTCTGGTTCTGAAGCATCGATTTTAATACTTTTTAAACTTGTCATAATGTCATGAATGCCCAGTGGAGGTTCAGTTCATGAATATAAAGGCTACTTAGCTCTCAGCTGATAACCTAGCTTGCGAATCCTTTGAGATGAAGAGAAGCAGGCGTGGCTGACTTTGTTGTTGGCGGTGTGTTGCGTCGAGTCGTTGTTGTTGTGCTGTTACAGCTCGATCAGCTGTGTGCATGATGGAGGAGACCGGTCGCTCCGTTTTGTTATCTTGCAGAAGGCAGTTAGCTCCTTGCTAAGTACTTGTTGCTTCTATTGTGAAGGCTAGCCGGCTGTGGAGATGGAGTGTGCAATAGACGTGTTTATTTTGGACGTCCGCTGCCATTAAGCAAAGAGTTCAGTGATCAGAGAGCCATCCGTTGCTGAGGTGGCGTGCTTTCACCGGGCCGATGCCGCGGGGAACCGGGAAGGTCCGTGGAGAGAGAGCGTAGGGCAGAAAGAGAGAGAACCCATCTCTGTGCATTAGTTTTATCAGCTTGAGATTTCACACCTAGGAAGGGAGCGTCTTGACATTGAGTCATGGGAAATTGAGTCCAATAGCCCAATCTCCAAACTGTGAGGATCCCAACATTACAAAGATGAAATGTTTTAATGCTGTCAAAAGTATTAAAACATCCATAAATGTACATTTCTCACATCACCCCTGCAGCATTACCTCCTGTTCAGTGAGCCGCTTCAATTGGTTGCTCGTGACAAAGAGAGTCGTGAGCGACGATCATAAATGTCTTTTTATGCTGCCCATTAATTCAGTAACTTCAGGTAATAAATGCATTAATCAAAGTGTGATTAAAAAATCTACAAATTAGTAATTCTCGCTCATATGAAAGATGTATGTTGAAGCTCTGGGCTTGATTTTACACTTGCGTTCACAACTAAAACAGACCAGCGTGGATACAAACAGATGATACTGTGTTCCTCAGTCTTAAGGACACAGAGCACCTGCTGGTTTTCAGTCCAGTGATTGAATTACTGTGACAGGAAACCAGCAGAGGACCAACCGCTGCTCCGACATGTCAGGTTGACTTGTGTTTATTTCTGTTTTGGGCTGTTTTTGTGTGGGTCAAAAATAGTCGCTCGGCTTTTTACAGCTGAGAATTCTTACCAACAAATATTTAGGTCATTTTTATCCGTTGGCAATTTGGATGAGGTTATCCATGCTTTTATCTCTCCTTCTTTAGACGTCTGCAGTTCTCTTCAGTTCAGGCTCAACCAGAAGTTACTCTCACTGCCTTGAACTGAACGCTAGTTTTTTGCTCATGTTTACTGCATTTAAAGCACAGATTAATCTGAATCAAGCCACATCAGCCACAGAGTAATTTCCAAGACTGCGTTGTCTGGTACTTCTAGTACTACAGAAACTACTGTTGCTATTAAAACAATGATAACTAGAAAGTATTCAGAGAGCACATATCTCTACAAAGGCAACACAGTAATCTAAATGTGTCATTTTTAATAACAAATCCAGATCAAAATACACATAAAGTTCTGCTGTTTTGAAGAAAATCTAAATCCTGTAAAGGAATATCTGTACGAGGATGAATTGTGCCGAATTTCAAGTGATTTTTGACCATTTTAATCTGTTATATTGCTTAGAGTAGATATGTGCACATCTCAAACAAATGTAGTTCTAATTGCACAATGCATTTAACAGTTAAGGGATTTAAGTCGAAAAGGCCCGTCTACAAGACATCATCCAAATATATTGTATGTTTCTACGGCTCATAGTTTAGGGCAGTGATTCCCAACCTGGGGGTAGGGACCTCTCCAGTGGCTCACCAGATAAATCTGACGGGACCACAAGATTATTAAAGGGAAAGCAAAGAAGAAAAAACAAAGTTCTGCTTTTTTTGTATTAATCCCTAATCTAACTTTTTTCTAAATATATGAGGAGAATATTTTAAGGTTTATTGGAGAGGAGAGAACGGGAATAAAAAGGTAACTAAGGTCCCTAGTCGCACTTGAGCCAGGGACGTTGAGGTTCACGGTTTGTTGACGTCTTAACCCTTAAGCCACATGGTAGAATGTATTCAAATGACACAATCTGAGAAATGTACAGGTGAAAACTCAAAGCGTCTCACACCTGTGACAAAGCCTTGTCAGAAGTTATATCGGTAACACTTTCTATGAAGACCAACACCTGTAGTGCGTTATGAGGACATTCACAGGGAAGTGTAATGCATGCACAATGCTTTACACTCATAAAAACACATAATGCTGATGCACTATATCAACAGTCATAACACATAGATGTGACTGAAGGGATTATTATGTAATGCATTTTGCCGTCTTACATAATAATCGTTTCTGATGCAGCATAGATATAGATTATTTTGAATGCATGAAAATACATTACACTTTACTTACCACTAATAATATTTATTGTTATATATATTATTACAATGAAGCATGCATTATTAAAGATGCATCAATATGTACTTCACTTTACTTAACTCATACAATGATATATGATGACACTGCATGCACTGTTATAGCATACTATGAGTCCTTCCTACAGCTGATTATTGAGGTGTGTGTAGTCAGATCTATATTGTGTTATGATATGGTGCGTCAGAAAGCATTACGTGTGTTTACGAGTGTAGTCTTGAAGCATGAGGAATGCATTATAATTCACTATGAATGCCCTCATCATGCACTACAGGTGATCTTCATAGTACGTTTTACCAACATGGCTTTGATGTGTCATCACAAGACAAAAAAAACGTCGGGAACCAGCAGTTTTGGAGCTAAAATATGAAATGCTTAATAAATAAGCACATGTCGGATTTATCCACTCCAACAACCAATTAGTGCGGATAAATGTTCTACTTCACCAAATTATCATATACGTGTGTCATGCTGTTTTTGAAATAGCCAGTTTACTAATAGGAGAAACAAATAGGACCAAAAATCATAACCTCCTTGTCAGCGGTAATTATAACAACACTCGCTCCTACACACACACACACACACACACACACACACACACACACACACGAAGAAAGCACAGAAGAGCTGTTTTGCTGGGACCTACATGGGTGTAAACGTGCATTAAAGCGCTGTCCTCTCCCTCTTCAGGCTCTGCCCTCAAAACACACTTCAGTGGCCTAGCTTTCTGTCCCGCGCCCCCTGCAACAGTTTGATTTGGTCTCTATTTTACTGCTTCAAAGCACTCCAAGAGCAGTTTTTCGTCGGAGAAAAGTGCACTACAAATGGCATCTATTATTGATATGGTTGGATATCAAGGCCAGCTGTGCTGTGGCATTTGTTTTAGTCCGGTCGGGGTTTGTTGTGCAGCACTTTGGTTCCTGACATGTTGACAACTAAGTTCTATTTTATGGGTCAGTTGACAGAACACGCTTTCCGATTTACAGGAGAATTGTGTTTGGAGAGATTTGTTTCAGTATGAGGGAAGTAAACATATACATGTGTGCATGGACACACACACTGTAAGTTTCCACTCCAGCAATGTCTTCCAGGAAAAGCATTTATGGCACAATGTATATTTGTAGCAGTGAAATTAAAAAATGTGTGTGTGTGTGTGTGTGTTTGCAGAGTATCTTTGCTCAGTTCCAGTTCAGCAGCGAGCGCGTGCTGCCATCAGATGCGCTGCGGAGCGCTCTGGCCAAGACTTTCCAAGACGAACAACGCTTTCAGCTGGGTATCATGGACGACGCCGCCGAGTGCTTCGTGAGTCTGAGACAGCACATGGCCCCGCACACACATACATACAGACACGGGCGGCCTGAAGGCTTATCTGAGTGAGCGTCTGAGGAACTCCCCTCTTCACTGCAGTCAGAACTCTGCAGGGGACGGGGGATGTCCGATACAGCAGCCTCAAAGAAACATCTTTTTTTGCCAAGCGTATAATGTTCAACTTTTGTTTTTGTGAGGCTGCAATTGGTGTTTGTTGGTTTATTACACTGTATTATGTCGTCCACCCCTTGTACCTTAAGTACCCAAAAGTTAGATAAGCTTAAATATAATCTAATAATATGCAAAATCATTGAACTGAGTCTTGAGGGAAATGACCACCACGGCTCACCGGAAGTGCCACCGCTCCCAATATAAGTGAGATAAATGGATTGATCATGCTAACTGTGCATAAGATCCTACTTTACATGGTTAAAAGGTTATTGTGGATTTGGATTTCCTCTGGCCCGCAATTTAAACGGTTTGGTTCACTCTCCCCCTAACCCTTCACTCACTCTTGCGTGGACATTGTGATTTTCACAGTTTTCTTATGTTGTATGTAGACGAGAAAATTAGTCGATCAATCAAAAGCATAGCGTCGATAATTAAAATAATCGTTTGTTGCAGCCATAGACTTAATCTCATGTTTCAGTGAGATTAAAACTAATAGATTATGTTTGCTGGATTTTGCTGTAAAAAGGATTTGATAGAGATAATAAGGTGGAGAACAAGATCCATTTTTTTGTTTATTGTATCTATTTAAAAAAGCTTTACACAGCAGCATTCAGTGACGTCATCATTTTAATAAGAACTGGCTAAAAAGAATTATACAAAATCCGCCAATTGATAATTTCCCTCACTGGTTTGGGAATCCCCCGAAATTTAGCGTTACATTTACAAGAATTATAAGTACACTGCTTTTGATGGTTTTTTTTCTTGACATATCATTGAATTTCATAAAGACTTTTAACATTTGAAGATGGAATTTCTTGAAAGATCTGCGTTGTACGCTGAGCAAAAACTAATAAAATCAGGTTGCACTCACAGGGCGGGTGAATAAACCTTATCATTTATTAACGGGAAAATCATGAGAAAAAAAAAAGAAGTAATTAGTCACACTTTTATTATTGTGATCTCTTTAAACTTCCTCATCGTCTCATCTGTCCAGCCTTTCCTGTTGCCTTAAAGACCTCCTGTGTGTGTGTGTGTGTGTGTGTCTGTGTGCGTGTGTGTGTGTGTGTGTGTGTGTGTGTGTGTGTGGCGCTGTCTGATCGATTGGTAGTAAATGTGTTCAGTCAGGGAATCCGTCGGCTTCTTATGAAATATAGATGCTGCTCCCACGGTCAGATTAACAGGAGCACCAACAGAGAGGAACGATCAAACACACACACACACACACACACACACTCTGTACATATGTATACAATATAAACAAGCACATATGCCAACTAACCACACAACACACACACAAACATTAATTGATGTCCATTTTGCTTTACGTGTGTCTCAGGAGAATCTCCTGATGCGTATCCACTTTCACATCAGCGCGGAGAGCAGGGAGGACATCTGCACAGCCAAACATTGCATACCACACCAGAAGTTTGCCATGACGCTGTTCGAGCAGGTAGGACATTGTTCACACCCTCTGTCACTTTAAAGCAGGGCTGGGCAATATATCCATAATATGCCGATATCGTGATATGAGATTAGATATCGTCATTGACTTTAGAAATCGTAATATAAGTGTCGTCTTTTTCTGGTTTTAAAGGCTGCATTACTGTAAAGTTATTACATTTTCTGAACTTCTATTATTTACCCACTTGGTGATTATATCCACATGACTGATGATTTTTATCAAAATATTTATGTGTAAATATTTTGTGAAAGCGCCAACAGTAAACCCTACAATATTGATATCATTGGGTCAAAAATATAGTGATATTTGATTTTCTCCATATCGCCCAGCCCTACTTTAAAGAGCTGTCACATGTTTCACTTTTGGGACTGTGCTTAAAAAAAAAACAAAAAAAAAAACGTCCACATAAACATTTTTGGAGAACATGATGTCCCGCGATGAATCTGAGGATGTGTTTGTGTTTGCAGTGTGTGTGTAACAGCTGTGGAGCCACATCGGACCCCTTGCCCTTCATTCAGATGGTTCATTACATCTCCACTACATCCCTCTGGTAAGACCAGACACACACCTACACAGACACACACACAGCACACACACACACTGCAGTAAATCTGGCAGCAAGCTGAGGCTGGGTGGCAGTAAAAGAAGGTACAGCGTGTTCTCTTCTTTCCTGCACGGGTCCCTGCTGAACACTGAACTGTGAGCACACACATGCACACACACAGTATGCACACGAACACGTGTATATTCATGCATATTTAAGAACAGGTGAACTTTTGCATAATATCTCTTGCAGGTAAATCCGCACACAGGAGAAGCATCCTTTAGAGCTGTTACGCAAAACTCGCACATGCTCCGAGTCAATGAAATAAGGAACAGGGGAAGTAATCAATCAGCTGTTTGATTCAGTAGACCCAGGGGGCGACATAAATCTATAAGTGGAACAGTGGATCGGAAAGGCTGCAAACTACAGGGAAATAAGGGGATATATCGCTCCATATCCCTTTTGCAAAACGGAACGTGGCGGAGCAAATAGAGGGATGAATCGGGGGCAAAAGTACAAATAAACACGCTGTGTCGAGGTAGTTGTGGGGCACAGTGGTGCCACCGTTCTGTGTTTGTGCCTGTTAGCACTGCCAAGCTATTTTTACCCTTAGTGGAGCCTGTTGTTTACAGTCGTGATAGCCAAATATGCAAAAGTCAACATTAGTAAGATAATCAGAGGGCAACGAAAAGACAAACAAAAGTCTGGTTCAAGCACAACAGTAAACACAGTGCTGTTGTTGTTGTTTTTATACTGCGTTCTGTGCATCTGAAGGGAAGAGGCCGAGCCGAGGGTTGAAATCGAGCGAGAGAGAATAGAAGAGGTTGAGATCATTTTGGGCTAATGGAAGGGGTGAGAGAAGGGGAGAAAAGGGAGGACGAGGAGGGATTTGGATGTTTTTTTTTTTTAAAAATCGTTATTCTTAAAGGAATACTTCGCCAGAAGAAAACAATGCTGATTCATTGCACACATAATCCCATACATGCATGGTACGGAGCTGCGGACAGGCTCGCACAGGTCCATTTTGTATTCACAGATGATAATAATGTTTTTAAGTCTGTCCTTGAGAGGACAACCGCACTTAAAAAGGATAAATGCAGCTCAGTATTAAAGTATCACTAAGCCTTGCTGAAGAGGTTTTTCTCAAAAATATCTTTGTTCCATGAGTAAAGCTTTTTCAACAAATTATGCAAGTTGTAGATGAACTTCTCCTTTAATAAACAATAATAATGTTTCGTTACTGTTATTGCTCCCTGCGGGCATATTATCTTTTAGCACAACCACTTTAGGAAGGTCAAAGATCATTATGTGTCACACAGGATTAAGAAACTTGCTCAAAATGAATGTTTTTCACAGCCTTAATGACTGGATAATGTAGATTTCCTTCTTTTCTTTTTCCTTCGTTTTATTTCCTTTATTAAAGCAGATGAGAAAAATCCTGCGGGACTGACTCAGAGTAGATGTGTGTGAATGGTTGCCTAAGCAATATGCAAGGCCAAAAGAACAACACACTGCAGAATGAATAGATTTTCGACAGATATTCAGCCAGAAATACCAGAGGAAATGAAACAATTGCCTGCAAATTACTGTACAGTACCACGAAACAAACACTCTTAACAAGTTTAAAATAATGGAAACAATGTTTTCACAAGTCACATTTGGGCTTCACAGTATATGTTTTTTTCTTCCTGGGAAGCTAAACATTCACCGTGTGTGTGTGTGTGTGTGTGTGTGTGTGTGTGTGTGTGTGTGTGCGTGCTTGTGTGTGTGTGTGTGTGTGTGTGTGTGTCCAATGCTGCAGTAACCAGGCGGTGAGGATGCTGGAGTGCAGAGAGAAAGCCACACCGGACATGTTTGGAGAACTGCTCCGCAACGCCAGCAACATGGGAGACCTGCGCAACTGCCCTGTAAGAGCACACACACACACACACACACACATGGACACACGTTGCAATGCGCACATAGTACACTCGGCAACTTGAGTACTTCAGTGTACAAAACATAAACTTTGCTTTAAATATTTATTTCTGTCCCCTTCCATTCGTTTTCTTTCTTTTAGTGTAATCCAATATCCAAAATCAGGAAATTCATTTTTTCTAAAATGAAAAAAAAGGGCGATTCTTGGTGGGTCTGTGTTCATCAGCAGCTCATTTGTATTTTCATTTTTCTCTTCACCTTCTATCACCGGAAGCATTTTCTGAGGTCTCTCCATCGACCTCCTTTACAGTAAAAACATAATGATCATCCTTGACTTGCGGAATGATACAAAAGAACATTTGGTTGTGCAGGAAACAATCGCTTTCAAATATCTGTTCCAAAAAATGTCGGGGAAATAAGTAAAACAAAACAAAAACAATGAGCTTTAAATATAATGTCTGCGGCATTAAAGAGAGCTGGAGACACAGACGTGTATGATGGCTCTGTTCTGCAGGGTTGTGTGTTGTGCTGCCACATGGGAAAGTGCTGCTGCTGAATGGATCCAGCTTGGCCCCGCTCTCTGCCAGAGTGTCCGCACAAAGAGCCTCCTCAGCTGGCCCTCTCTTCACACAGCAGCAGCACCACCACAACCTCCACCAATACACACCGTTAGCTTATTCCCGGTCCCAAGCGCTAACGTAGTGTGTGCAGCTGGAGACGCACCTCTGTTTGTCTTCCATCACTCGCAGCACTGATCTTTTGTTAATACCGAATCGGGCTTTACTCAAACAAAGTGATGGTATTTGGATGAGGCTGCTGGGAGGTACTGAAGGTGCCACAATGGAGAGAGGAGAGTGTGAGGATGTTTGCTTGGTGCCAAAGAGTTGACAGAGGAAACTGAAGGGAAGTTCTGGATACACACGATTTTACATTTATTTGAAATAGGCTTAAATGCGTTTAATTAATTGAATAGATAGATAGAAAATAGATTTATTTATAGGATTAGAATCTGAAGATAGCTGGGATTGTTTTTAATTGCTTCAGGTGCTCAAAGTATAAAAGTAATCACATTTCATAAACTGACCATATGTGTTGTACAGAATATCTGCAAAGTAACAAGTAACTATAGCGTTCAAATAAAGGGAAGATTAAAATACAATATATTCCTCTCAAACATAGAGAAATACAAGTATAAATTAGCACGTAAGAACCAGGAGCAGACAGGCGATCGTACAGGTTTTAAACCAACCTGCAGGTTCGCCAAACTTATTTGGAAGAGAAAACGAACCCAAACTGTGGGCATTTCTGGTGTGGTCACTTTTATTTTTGTCCTCCAAATAAACAGGTTTAGATAATCTGGCTAAACTGCGGCCTTGACACGTAGCCATGTTGACACTTTCCCAGATCCCAGCAATAAGTACATCGCAGCACAATGTTGTCACACCACCTCTGTGTAGATGTGTGGTGGTTTGACATCCGCCTCCTCAGCTGCATTGATAAAAGTGTGATTGTCTCTTTTATGTCGGTGCCGTATCGAGTCGTGAGGAAGCATAAGCACAAACATTTCCCTAAAGTTGTTTCATTTTGCTCTGAAGAATGCCACGGTCAGCATTCTGCAAACCTACAGTATCCTTTGACCAGCAGCACTATTATATAACTCACTCTCTCCTGGAAAGGCCTGCATAGCCACAGGAAAAAAAAGAAAAGAAAAGAAATCTTTGCATATAACATTCAGAGATGAGACTGCACCGATCAATGTTGTATTATGAAGCAGAGCGAATCTGTTTGTGCGATCATTTGATGAATGATGTTGTCAGCGGCTGTTCCCAGCAGTGAGGCAGCACAGAGGGCTAACCGAGGCTGCGTGTCCTCAGCTTACAGATAGCCTGTGTCTCGGTGCTGTGCTGTTTGGCTGAATTTAGAAGCAGACCCTGGCAAAATACCTTCCTGCCATCCCTGGTGCCAGCACAAGACAGCACGCCGCCCACAAAGGGAGAGCTCTGCGTGTGTTTGTGCATATGTGTGTGTGCGAGTGTTGTGTTTGGCAAAGTGTCTGGTTGCCGGGGTGTTCTCAGGCTGTTTCCGAGCCCGCTCTGCCAGCACTGCGTGTGTGTGTGTACTGTTTTGCGTGTGTGTGTGCATCAGCTCTGCGGTGGGTCATGACTCAAAGGAAGGATTCAGAACACACGGTTCTGAACTCAACAGAAGGCTCAAGGGACAAATACAACTCAGCACAGCGATTCTTTCCTCTGTCGTTCTCTCTTACAGTCCTCTCCTCGTCTCTTTTCTCCTGCCTTTTATCTCTGTCCCTCATTCTCAGTTTATCCGTGTGTGTATCTGCATGCGTCACTGCCAAATAAAGGGATGGTTTTAGCACCACTGTCACACTCTAACATAGGATGAATAAAGCCGTTTGATCACACGCTCTCCTTTTGTTTTGTTTTGTTTTTTTTACCTTTTCCTCATCACTCCTTCACAGAGTAACTGCGGGGAGGTGTTGCGTATCCGCCGGGTGCTGATGAACTCACCGGAGATAGTGTCCATCGGGCTGGTGTGGGACTCGGACCACTCTGACCTGGCGGAGGACGTCATACACAGCCTGGGAACCTGCCTGCGTCTGGGAGATGTATGGGGATCACACACACACTTTACACACATTATACCGTGATTAAGATACATTAACATATGTTATGTATGCCTATGTGAGCAGCCAAGCACGTACGCCCAAACACTGACATAAATACACAGTACTGTAAATGTGTTTGTAGTCATGTTTGTGGTGGTAGTGACTGCACCCTCAGCGCCATGAGACACACCAAGCATGTGCCAGATTTGAGCTTCTCTAGTGGCAGGACTCTAGGGAAGTCGTGCGGTCCACAACTTCGGTCCAAATTTTGGAAAGATCTCCATGAAATTTGGTACAAACATTCATGGTTTCCAGAGGATGACTTGTGTGATCTGCTGACTTTTCATCTAGCGCCACCATCAGGCCAAATACAAATGTTTTATGCCCAAATACCTGCTAAACAATCTTTTGTTTAGTGGTAATTACTTAATGTTCCTATGTTTCCCAGTTCAATATTCTATTAACACACAATAACCTTCCTTTTGTGTCTGGGTTTAAATATTTCATAAATATTATCCAGTTTTTTAATTTATTGGAACAATGCTTCAAAACAGCAATAAATACACAACAAAACCCATGGTTATTATTTTTATTTGATATTTTTGTTAATTTTTTATTTTTTATTTTTTTACATCTGTGGTGTTTTGGGTCAAATCTGACCCGGCAGAGAACATTAAAGAGTCTGCGTGGTTCTTTGGATAAACTTTACTTAAACTTGACCCAAACTGGGTTTCATCCACAAAAAAAAAAAAAATATATTTTATTGCTATTACTATTTAAAACCAATGTTATGCTATTAAAAAGGCAATTGTGGCCTTTGCACCACAGAATAATAAAGGTAAATGTAGATTGTGGTTATGAATGGATAACAACTTATTTGTAAGGTAAAACAATATATTGGTAAAAATAACAGTTTATTGAGTATTTTGTGATAAATACAAAAAAAGGTTCAATTTGAATTTGACTCAAAAGTTACATCCTCCTTTCTAGTACAATACGAGGGTTAAGTAAACTTTGCAAAAGATTTTATATGGGGGAACATAAGAATGACCCCGTTCATATGCTAATCTATGATGGTAATGATGTTAAACATTATACCTGCAAATCATCAGCGTTAGCATTATGATAGTGAGCATGTTAGCATGCTGACTTTAGCTTTTTAGCTCAAAGCACCACTTTCAGTAGTAAAGCCTCACAGAGCTGCTAGCATGGCCTCTGTTGACTCTTAGTCTTGTTTTCATTCAAATAAGGGATGTAGTTCATGACGAAATGCTATCGGATAATCAGACGGAATTTCCATTGTGTTTCACTGCATTGTTTCTTGTAGGAAGCCTGACATGATGCTCATGGTAAATGAGTCACATTCAGCTGCTGCATTGACCAGTGCACCAGCTGAGCCTTTCTTGAAATGTTAAGAAATCATTTAACCTTTTAAACCAGATCCCTTTATGTGTTTCAATCCTTTCATTTCTAGGCTTACGACTTACTCTTACTCATTTCTTATTTTCCACATGGGAAGTCAAGCACTGTAGGCTACATGATATGTTTGGAGTCGTGATGACACTGTTGAGTGGTGCCATAAAAGGGAAGACAAAAAGTAATTTAAAAAAAATGGGCTCCCGCTTTAAAAAATACCAACATACTGTATGGTACAGCTTAGGAACTTAGGCCCTTCGATAACATTGTGAATGAGAGGACTTCAAGAGGACTGTGCTGGTTATCACTTTGAACACAACCTCGTGTGAAGGCACCATAGCTTTTGTCTCAGCCACCTATTCAATTTTTATGTTATTTTCAGCACATTGGCTACCCAAAATTGCAATCATATGGCATGACAGTGGTACTATACATGTTGTAGGATAATTGTTATAGTATTTAAAAGGGTTATTATAGTAGATTCCTGGATATTCCAATGGTATGCGGATCCACCCCAAACACAAAATCCCTTCGCATTCGTTGGCCAGTGGCTGAACTTTCGAACGATAGAGAGCTGAAGTCATAACGTCGTGTTGGGGTCAGCCTCTCTCTCATTCAACATTTCTTTCATCGGTTTTCACAAATAAATCACGTTCCTGAGGTTTACTTTGTCAGTGAACGGCATTCACTACAGCAGTTGCTATTAGAGACTGAAATGACTGTAGCGCCCAAGGAAATGTACAAGCACAGCATTGCTCAATTTTCTCTTTGTAGAAAAACTTTGACACCGTTTGCTCCTCTGTCCTGCTGTTAATACACACACGTGTGAACTAACCTCTACCCCTCGATTAGCCAATGGACTCGCCTCTCTTGTTGAGCCGTAACGCTGAAGGACGCTCAAAAGCAAAAATATTAAAGGGGACATATCATGCTGATTTTCTGGTTCACACTTGTAATTTGGATTTCTACTATGAGTTGTTAATCGATTTAGCGCATGTCTCTTTGAGCCCCCGTCCCGAAAAAAGCCCAGTAGGCTCTGATTGGCTTGCCAGAAAAATATGGCGCACCTTTGCAAAAGTAGCTCCCAAGCTAGTCAGATTCAGGGCGGTATATTCTAATGAGCCTGCATGTGACAACGTAAGGGGAGTCAAATCTAAATGGCTTGTTGAATCCCGTGTTTTCTGACCGAGGCAGCCCACAAACAACTGACTGCGTTGTCTTGTTTCACAGTTTGTACGTTGATAGGCACTCCAGATACCCAAATGTATGTGCACACGCACTGAAAAAGTCAGTTTTTTATAATATTTCCCCTTTAAATAAAACAATACCAGAAACTTAACCTCCACGTCAGAGGTACAAATACCCAGAGGCATGTTCCAACACACACTGACGCCCCAGCAGTCAGACATGAGCACATGCAAGGACACAAATATACTCTCAAAAACACACTTGTGTGAATGTGCAACACTCAAATACACTTTTAATGAAAAAACACAAATACAGAATACAAATATGTGCACGCTGTAGAGCGCACCGAATGATAACACACGCGACACAATCGAACACCTGACTTCCATTATTATCTTAGAGCTTCTGCTTCCACACACACACACACACACACACACGCACACACACGTGTTCGACCCCTGATACTCCGTGTCATGGCTGAGTAATGTTGATGCATTTTAATGCCACTGTAACATCTTCAGCCGCATTCTGAAGCGATATGTATGAATAATGGATCAGTGAATATGACTGTGTTACAATGAGTCAAGTTTCTCCCTCTATCTTCTATCTTCCGTCTCCGCCTGCCGCCGCTTCCCTCGTTTTCATCCCGCTGTTGTGAGATGAAGCTAGTTGTCAAATACGGATCGGAGGCACAATCTATCGCATTCTCCGCTTTTGTTTAGTCGTGGGAATCCATCTTCCTCCTGTATCCCTCCTCCTCTTCCACTACCTTCATTTTCTCTCTTTGTCTGTCTTCTGCTTTCTCTTTTTTCTGCTTCCCTGTTACTATTTCATGTTTTTCTCTCCTTAGATTAGATTATTGTAGGGCTGAAACGATTAGTCTATTACAATTAATAGATACTATCATGGCATTTATCAAGCAGAAATGCTGAGCACTCGCTGGTTCCAACTTTTGCTGCTTTGTTTTGTTTTGTATAGTTGTAAATTGAATATCTTTTAGTTTTAATTTTGTTGGTAGGGCACCACGATATAAGGAAAATATGCTTGGACGTTGTTGAATTTCATGATAACTATATTATTTACGATTAACAAACAGATACTCAGTTATGGCTTTGCTGCTGCGTTCAGTATACTGCAAAATACAACAATTGCTTGCAATGGTTTCCAACCCGAACTGTTGGTCAGACAAAAGACGCAATTTGAAGATGTCACTTTTATTTTCTGACATTTTGTCTATACTTATGAAGAATAATTGACTTAAAAAAGGCCTCGATAAGATAAGGTTGTATGGAAGGATATGTTCTTAAACCAACTTCAGTACTTTTATCGCATTGATCTGTGTACGTAATGTGCAAATAGCAGTAGTATTAATGTGAGATATGTGCATCATTTCTGCCTGAAAAGCTGCAGTATATACGTATCACTGTACAGTATGTGCAGTACAAGAAGAGGAAAAGTGAGGAGTTTGAGAAAAGGCAGTGTGTGAAGGATTACTGCATACAGCATATATACTAGGTGAGCAAAAATGTGCTTGTATTAACATTATCTCCCCTGTCTCTATCTCCCCCCCTACTGCACACCTCTCTTCCCTGCATCCCTCCCTCCCTCCCTGTCTCCTCCCCTCTCTCCCTCTCTCTCTCTGTAGTTGTTCTACCGTGTGACAGAGGAGAGGGCTCGCCAGGCGGAGCTCTACTTGGTGGGCATGGTGTGCTACTACGGCAAGCACTACTCCACCTTCTTCTTCCAGACCAAGATACGCAAGTGGATGTACTTCGACGACGCCCAAGTCAAAGAGGTGAGACACAGTTCGGAGTCTGCATGCTGCAACACGGGGAGGGCGTGCTGTTACAGTATCTGCTGCATCTCCAGTTGTGCCTGCGAGGGAAGCAGCAATGACGAGAACTACGCTGTGTGTTAGTTCAAGTGCTGCATGGTCAGCGGGGGCGGCTCGAGATTGATTAGGTGTTTAAAGGTTTCACCTCGGTCTTTGTTTTAATCTTAGGTTTCAAGTGCTAGAACTGGTCTTATCTTGTAATATTTCACGATTCAAGCATGATTTATCTCCCATGAGGCTGGAAAATGATAAACAGGATTGAGGGAAGCCAGGATTGTTTGCGCGTGTCAAAGATTGGTATAAAGTGAATCTGAATGTCCTTGACCCCTGTATCAGTCACGGTGCACACTGTCATATTAGGTGATTGAGCTAATGGAAAAGTGTGATAATATGATATCAATAAGGACACACAGCAGCACAATGTGTGTTTGACCTTCTAGTTTTGGTGGAATATGCGTAATGTTATATCCTAATACAGATAGATTTACTTCCTCTTTATGTGTGTGCGGGTTTATGTGTATGTTTATGTGTGTCTTTATGTGTGTGTGTTGCCCTGCTGCACCTCCAGATTGGTCCTAAGTGGAAGGACGTGGTGTCTCGCTGTATCAAAGGCCACTATCAGCCCCTGCTGCTGCTCTACGCTGACCCCCGTGGGACGCCGGTGATACTGCAGGAGAGCCCCAACCCCTGTACCAGCTCCAACCCGCAGCTGGAGCTCCAGCACTGCAGCAGCAAGGCCGGTTACGACAGCGAAGACTCTGGTACAGCAAAGATGACACACTCTGCTCCAGATCAGATTACTCAGTGTTTATTATCGGGGGGGGCGTCAAGTGAGGTTACAGCTTTAAAGCTCTGACCTTCAACCCTATAATCCAACTTCTGCTTCCGCACACTGCAGAGACTGAACTTATTTTCCCAGCCTTTGACTGTAGACATATGGAGACACAGGATTAACTGAAAGGTCATCTCTCTTCCTGTTTTTCAGGTCGGGAGCCGTCCATATCCAGCGACACTCGTACCGACTCTTCGACCGACAGCTCGAGTCACCGCGCCTCTCGCAGCCGATCTCTCCACCAGTCCACCGGCAGCCACCTCTCCAGCGAATCCCAGACCACAGTGGTCTGTAATTACGACACCGGCACACCGCCGCACGGTGCCGACGCCGGAGGTAATACTGCATTCGAGTCCAGGGGCAAAGTTACCTATACAAGAGTTTAATACTCACAAAACATAGCTGCAACTTCAGTCAAAACACCTTGAACAACTGCAAACACGAGAGTACGAGAAAGTGCTGAACTGCGGCACAAGTAGGAGCAATTAGTGGTAATGAAGTGAGTTCTTTGTGCATCACTGCAGACTCTTTAGGTTATGCACCTCGCTATTGGTTATTCTCATATTTACTAGCACTGTTGCTTACTTAATTGCCCCCAGTGGGATAAATAAAAATGTTATTGGATTTACTCTTTTCTTTCTTTCTTCTCCCACGTTCAGAGTCAGCGGTGGAGGGTCCTCCCCGCCCTCCCTCTCCTCCTCTGCAGGAGTACAAGGAGACGGCCGTCTTCCTCCTCTCCTCCCGCCGGCCACTCACCTCCTCCTCCTCCTCGTCTCGTCCCCTGTCCTCCTCCTCTTCGTCAGGAGTTGGGGGCTGTGAGGGTGGGGTCGGGGGGCCCCACTGGGAGGATGAAAGCACCAGCAGTGAGAGCAAGTCCAGGTACTGCAACGCTGATGCACACAAACACATCAACTTAAGACCCCTTTAAATTCACATTGAAACCGTGTAAAGTTGTGTTTTATATTATTTTATGAAATCATTGTCTGAATATTTCAATATGAAAAAGTCATACAGCTTGCAATTTATGTGGTGAAGAAAGTATTCTCTACTTAAAGGATAACTTCTGTATTTTTTTTAACCTATTTTCCCATGTTTTTGGGTCTAATTGACTAATGGGGACAACCATTTTTTTAATTGAGCGGAACAGGCTGCAATATAATAATCGCTCGGGGCCATAGCACACCCTCAATTTACGTCCACTAAAAGTGCTTGTTTTTGCCACTGACGGGCTCAGATTGTTATTAGTGTCTGACAACATTATGGAAAGTACCCTACAGAGGACTAAAACGTTTCTCTTTACTTTTTGCTTCATCCGCTGTGTTTGTTTTTGTGTCTAACCAAGTCTTGCTCGGAGAAGTCTCGTTCTGAAATATTGCGTCGCATTCTCGAAATCAGCTAAAAATTCAGCAATGACATTGAAAATATTTTAAAAAACACTAAGCTACGCTTTCCGTACTGCAACACAACAAACTGACAGGAAAGAAAAATGTTTTATTTGTCTGTAGGGTCCTTTCCATAATTTTGGCAGACACTACCACAATCTGAGCCCGTCAGTGGCAACAACAAGCACTTTCAGTGGACGTACATCGATGGTGTGTAATAGCCCGGAAGAATTACATTGCAGCGCTTCCCTCAATACTGGACCAGTTTCAAAAGTTGTTGTCCCCATTAGTCAGTTAGACACAAAAACATGAGAGAACAGGATCCAGGTTGAACAATACTGAAGTTACCCTTTAAGTAAAAGTACTAATACAACAATGTAAAAATCTGTAAAAGTACTTCTCTCAAAATCCCTCTTAGATTAAAGTACTATCAACACAATGTAGCAGAACCACACTGCAGTATTGTTGGTGCAGTAAATGGTTAAAAGCTCCATGTGAGTGAACTGACTCAGCTGTAATTGAGTTGTTTTGTAGGTCATGTATTTTTACCTTTTTGACTACAATCTAAAAATTAGTTTTCGACTTTCTTGTAAGATAAGAGTGATACATTTGCACCTTTTGAGTAGTTTCCACTAAAAAAGATATTCACTAAACAAAGATCTTTTTCTACCTGTGATGCAAAATACAAACAATTGTTTCTTAATATAGTGTAAGGCCATTTAATTCCAGCATGTTTTAGTGCCATTTTTAGAGTTTTAAGCATATTTTGATGATTAGCGGGATAATATCATGAGTGATTATTTTTGCCAGGATTAATTGTGACATGAAATTTTCACATCGTCCCATGCCCAATCCCATGTAATATCTTTGTAGTTCTTCTGGAGGCCGGTACAGGCCGACCTGGAGGCCCAGGAGAGAGGCCCTGAACATCGACAGCATCTTCACCCGACCGAGAGGCTCCTCTCTGGGCTACAACACCCTGCCCGGTCCCTCCCTCCCTCCACAGCCCCAGGACTTCTTTCCCTTGGCGGGACCTGCTCCACCCACAGAGCCAGGACTGCAAGAGGTGGAAGGGAGGGAGGTTGGGGAGTTGGAGCTGGGGTTTGGGCTGGTCGGTCAGCCCAGGTCTCTGGGCAGCGGGCGGACAATGGGTCCACCTGCCCCTCCACCTCTGAGAGGGGTGGAGCACCAGCCGCGTCTTATTCAGAGGATGGAGAGTGGCTACGAGAGCAGTGAGAGGAACAGCAGCAGCCCCGATAGGTAAGAAACTCACAAATAACAATTACTGTCTCTTCCTTTCTGCCTGTCTTTCCCTCTCTTGGTTTCTCTGTCACGCTCAATTTCACTTTATCAGTTTGAAATACGAATGTGACATTAAAAACAAAAAAATTGTCCAACAACATTGATCCATAACAACAAATCAATCATTGGACATATTTGTCAAGAGACGTATGATCGTCACTCTCTTTATCCGTTTGTCTCTTTTTCTTGCTCTCTTCCTGTCTGTTGTCTCTGCACAGGGAGGTGGGGCAACAGAAACGGGTACTGATGTCAGGACCTTCATGGCGTTCGGTCCCCAAGTCAAAGAGCAGCGGTGCCATCCTGCAGGGGCTGCCCTCACCCAGCTGGGGCGGTGGCACCAACACAGGTGTGTATTCGTGCATGTGTTTGCATTCATCTACTGTAACTCACATTTGATCCGATCGATCATTACGTTTTCCATCTTTTTATTTTTTTTGTGTTTGTGCGTGTCCAGGCGGCCCAGGGCGCAGTGAGCTGGACGAGCTGCAGGAGGAGGTGGCGAGGAGAGCCCGCCAGCAGGAGCAGCAGAAGCGGAGGGAGGCGGAGCGGGAGGCGGCCATGGGATTCAACCCCAAACCCAGCAAATTCATGGACCTGGACCAGCTCCAACACCAGGGTATGGAAACTGAAAGAGGGATGAAGAGAAAGACAGAAAGATGGAAGTGGGTGGGAGTGAGGGTGGAGGAGGAGATGCATGGGAGGTTAGAAGTTTTTAAGGAGAGCACGAGGGGTCGGTTCACCCAAATTACAGAAAACCTATCATCTCACTTACTCGAGTAGACGCAGATAGTTTTGATTTGGTTTGCCCAAGTTTTAAGATATTCACCTCTGAGATTTCTGTCTCCACTTCCATACAATTGATGGGAATATAATTAATTTTCTAATACTCACAGCAGTTCACGGGGACTTTTTCTTTGGTGGAAATTAGTTCTGATGCAGACTGTCTGAGATACAAGAATCAGTAAGTGAGAATATAAATATGTTTCTTTGTACATTTGTGTGAACTGGCCCTTTAAGAAGAAGACAACTGCATTTAAAGCTGCATTGGGCAACTTTCTATGTTTAAATAGAAAGCAAAAAGCTGTCACTAATTTATTACACATTTTCAATCTCAATTTTCACTCGCTGAAAATTAATCCAAAGGGTAAATATATGCCATTTTAATTGGAGGGATGCGAGGCTGTTTGCTGATACGGACTCATAAAGTCTGTTTTTATGTTAAAATCCTGCCCGCTGCAGCTTTAAGGTCACATTATCACCTGTTGTCTAGTTTAGCAGTCACAGTAACTTGTGTGTTCTGTCTCCTCTTTGTCCTCATTCCCATCTGTTCGTCTGTCTCTCCATCTGTCTCCCTCCGTCTGTGTTTTTATTTGTCTATTATTACACAGTGTGTTATTCTAAGTCATACTGTATATATTTGGGTTTATGTGTGTCATCCACGACTGTCAGAATAAGTGTGTGTGTGGGTGTGTGTGTGTCTGACAGTTGCAGCTTCGCTCTAGCTGAGTTCAGAGAGCAAATGCCTGTCAGATGAGTTTTACCAACATAACTCCTGTGGGACGTTCACTGACCGGCGCTGAGTGAGAAACTTGCAGGGTGATTCCCATTCAAAATCACAATCCTAGTCCAAGTTCAGAGCTCTAGGGAGTTCACAATGTGCTTGTGTTTCTTAGTTTGAAAGAATATTCTCAGTGTGTGTGTGTGTGTGTGTGTGTGTGTGTGTGTACATTCTGTGTGCTTTTCTTGTTATACATGTCTGTGTGTGTGTATTTGGATATATGTGTCTCCCTGTGTTCACGTAGTCATGCGAGTACCTGTGTGCACAGTGTATCTTCGTGTGTGTGTGACATTGTGTGTGAGATTGTGTGTTTTAGAGCTGTAGACTTGAGACTTTAAGTATAACTTAAAGGAGCACTCCTCCAATTTTACATGTCAATGTCAATTTAATAGTCGCAGAGTATAATGCAACTGTAATGAAGACATTACAGATGAGTCATTTCATTGTGGGTTTGGGGATTACATATTTACTTTTCAAATTGGGGCATGGAGTTTTACAGATTAAGGCATATATTAGTTATGGAGGGTCTATCAAAAAATATATCGAGGTGCTTTGTGGATCCACTGTTTTGGGAGCTTGACTCATGCTAGAGACAAAAAATTGGGAGTTGTAGTAATTTTGCGCATTCGTTTTCAGTATGGCTCTATGGACAGCTGTGTTGGTCAAGACTGAAATATCAGCTATTGGAGACATTGCTATAAAAGTTTGGACAGACATTCATGGTTCCAAGAGGATGAATCTCAGACTGCCGCTTGGCGGACATTAGCATTTAGCTCAAAGCACCGCTGTGCCTAAGAACAGAGAGTCACAGCCGCCAGCATGGCTGTGGACTCATAGTCATGTTTAATCCGTCCCTGGCAAGTCCCCCAACTTTATGGATTTGCAGTACTAAATCGTCAAGTCACTTGACTTGGACTTGATTGCTGTGAGTTGACTTCCTTTAAATTTAAAGGCAAAACCTTCAAATTCAAAAACAATTCAACAACATGCTGTGTCATTTTTACGGTCAGCGGTCAGACACTTTGAAGATTTGCAGAGTTGTGACTTGACTTGGACACAAGACTTTACTTCAGACATGCTCTGACAGACTGGACGCCTTGCTCGAAAGACAGCTCTTGTGTGGTCCATATTCCTGTGTGTGTGTGTGTGTGTGTGTGTGCGTGTGTGTGTGTGTGTGAGGGAGCCTTGTTTGAACTGCAGGTGTGCAGGTTTTCCCCTTCAGCTCAGCACCTAACTAAATCTATATCAGGGATTATTATGTTGTGTCCTGTCTGTCCTACTGTGTGTGTGCTTCAGTGTGTTCAGCCTCATGTACCTGACACAGACACACACACACACTCACACGACACACACACACACACCCCTGTGAGTACACTCAACCTTGATGAAGTGAAAGGACGACTTGCGAACGAACAGATGGCATCACTATCAGTGCGATTACGTAACAGAATTTGGTTTCCCACATCCGAATTGATGGTTTCAGGCGGACTCCAAACAATCTGCCTCAGTGTTTTAGAGGACGTTACAGCCAACGACAACAACAGAGCTGCCACCAACCTTCCTTTATTCTGTCTCTATCAATCAAAAGTCTGTAAACTCAGGCCAGGATGGGTGATGGCTGCTCTTTTGTTGTCCTCTTCTGCTTCTCTTTTTGTAACCAACTAACCCCTTTCGGGGTGCGTTCACAAGGCTACCCACCAAAGAAAGCTTTGTCCAAAAAGATTGAATCTTTTTTCCTTGTCTGGTGTCTGTGGCTTCATGAACGTAGCCTCAATTTTGCTCCTCACTTATCTAATCTTGACTTTCTGACTTACTAACTACAGTCCAAGTTTACATATTGATGCATTTCCAATAGAGTTGCAAAGCGGGAAGAGATTCTGGGCGTGGAAGTATTTCCCCCACTATAAAGTCTTACTATTTTAGAGTTTTCATATAATAATATCCTCAAATGTTCGTCAACATAAAAACACGGGAGTCATCCTTTGAGATAATGTAACTTTTGCTGACCAGGAATCATTATTGTCAGCAGACTCACAAACTCAGAGAACGGACTCAGGGATGTTTGTTATAGCACAATATTAGGTTTGCTAACATTAGCCATCATAAGCTACTGGTCATATCAGACCAAGTCAGGCTTTAGGTGCAAAACACCTAAGTGAATTACATTGAGCATGGGTATGTTATATTATTTATGGATGTTACTTTTATTAATATACAAGAAGTTGATCATTGTCAATTTGAATTATTTTCAGCTTTTCTTTCTGAGGGTTAGAGTCAGGGACCACGTTACCCATGAGCCCCTGCAGCTATAGCTATGGAGGAGAAGGCTGTAATATACCGCCCCATAGTTACTAAATTAATCTGAAACTCATCTAGAATCTGAACCTGAACTCAATGTCAGGTTTCTACAAAGCGCAATATTTAGCTGTACCTTGCAGGTAGCGGTGCACACAACTGAGGTTTAAGCTTTGTTATAGATACAGATACTCCCTGGGACAATATTTATATTTGGCTTGTATGTATGATTTAAAGTTCTACAAATGTCAGCCACCTGACATTGTCAATGCAGAAAATAAAGAGGACGTCCCTAAATAAATCCTCCCACTCTGCAACTCTATACATGTATAAATATACACACATTGACTTACAGTAGAGGAGCGTAATGCATGCCGGCCCCCTCATAACCACTCCTTCTACTCTGCTTCTATTTTCTCCTTTTGTCTCACCTGTTCTTTCATCCTCATATTTTGTCTCTGTCTTTATCCTTTACTCTCTTCTTCTGGTATTCTTCTTTGTTGTTTTCTTTCCTTTTGCGTTCCCCCACTCTTTCTTTCTCTGTCGTTACATTTTTCTCTCTTTTCTTCTCTCTTATCTCCCGCTCTGTTGTTAACATCCTCAGCTGTGCTCAGACCCCTGCATGAGGCTAACGCTCATAGCGGATTGGCTGTAGCTGCGTGCATGAGGAGCACTGGGGGCCCAATCAAACGCAGGCAGGAACAGGAAATGGAACGGGAGACAGGAAGCGCCCGCCCACAGGGGCCTCGCAGGTACCACCACTGTCCCCCCTTATGTGTCCGCAGCGGTGCCTGTCTCAAAACCACATCAGACCCCCTTCCTCCCTCCCCTCCCTCCCTCACTTCGTGTGTGTCCTCAGCTCAAGCTGTTCTTAAACCCACCTCAGGACTCCTCTGTGTGTGTCCTCTGGGTGCTGGCTGTCCAAAAACACCCTCATGTGTGTGTCTTCAGCTCTGGCTGCCCTAAAATCCCAGAAGCACTGCACTCTCACATCCTGCTGTATGTGTGTCTGAATGTGTGTGTGTGTGTGTGTTCTCAAGCACACACTCTATACAGTAACGTCTTATCCCCTTTGTGTCTGTGTGTTTGTTGCAGTGCAGTAAAAACCTGCTTTGCTGGGCTCTGTGCTGCCATCGAGAATAAAAAGAGAGAGACAGAGTTGCTCTCGGCTTTTCCGTGCTTCACTGCTTCCCTGCATTGTTTTTGTTGTGCTGCTCTTTGTAGCTGTGTGCTGCCAAGGCTTCCCTCTGCTCTTTGTGTGCCGCTGATCTGTCCCTCTGTGCACTCCCTGTAAAGCTGCAGTCCGTCGCTGTGTGTCTGTTCTGTGTGCTGCCGTGCGATTGTAGTCACAGATCCTGTGCTGTCTTTTTGTTGTTTATTTTTTTTGCTCTTTGCTGCTGTGTTTGTGTGTTACAGTAAGTGTGTTTCCCTTCTGATATGTTAGTTTTGCTGTGTGACGAGGGGAAAGTGAGCTTCAGCAGTGGCGTTTTCATTAGAAGGGTCATGTTTTAATATTTAAAAAGAGTGAGGCAGCTCATCTAGAAGCTGAGATAAAGTATTAATTATATTTAATATAGTTACATACTAATAATTAGACTTGCAGGCAAGTATAACAGAGTCCAAGCAGCACATGGATTTCAGTCAACTGACTATTTTGGGATGTTGGACCATTGGTAAGACAAGAAAAAATAAAAAGCAACTTAAAGATGTCACATTTTGACTTTAGGAAATTGTGACAGGCGTTTTTCACAATTTTATAGACCAAATGATTATAGAGAGACACTACAGGTGAATAGGGTAAACATTTCAACTAATAGATATCACCATGACACTTCCCCTGATTACTGATTGATTACTTGCATTAAGGCAATTATTACTTGCTATGTTTAAATATGCAAATGAGGCATTATCTAATCAAATATGGGCTCATTTGTGTACATTTCCAGAACAGATATCTGAACATGGGGTAAAGCCAGGCTCAAAGTACTTGTTTCATTATGTTGACATATTAGAGGACATTTTGAATATACTCTTTTTATCTCTCCATAAATCTGAAAATATTGTCGACAGCCATAAAACAAAACGTGATATAAATCAGACAATGAATTATATATGAAGAAACCTCACTGTAAAAGCCTTCAGAATATAGAGAGGAATGAAACTGGAAAGTTTGGTGTATATAAGTGCTTCTGAAGTGGAGATTTCTGGCAAATGAGAAAAAACTAACATTGTATAATTCCATACATTTTGAAAGACACTGCAGCTGAATAGACTAAACATTTTAACAAATAGATGTCAGCATGAAACTTCCCCAGTTAATTATTTACATTAACACAATTACTTTTTTGTATTACAAGTTTTCTGAAATGTATGTTTACATATGCAAATGAGGCATTATCTGCTAACTTTTGGTGAATTCAGGAGTAATATACAGAAGTAAAATAAACACCTACTTTTGTATTTGGTATGTTATGAAAGCAAAATAGCCCAAAAATCTCAACATTGACCAGTGCATGAAAGAGGTTACTTTGCCTGAGGTGTCTCACCCTAATTGATAAAACAAACAGAAACTCAAAAAGAAAATGCATAGATCAGAGTGGTATGAAATATAAATAAATAAAAAGATTTAACATAGTAAATGTGTATAGAAAAGACACAACATTGAAAACTATTTTAAAAAGCTTGTAAAATAACATTGTTTTAAATCCCGGAGACTCCTCTAGGTTTTTAGCACAGAGGATCTCGGGTTAAACTAAATGGACTTAGCAATTCAGAAATATAGTTGGGGCCGAATCCTTTATGTGTCTTAAACGTGGTCATTAAAATTTTATGAAGAGTCCTCATGCGGCACTTTGAACCAGCTCAATTTATGCTAATAGGTAGAGAGAATGATTGGATTTGCTAACTTAGTCATGTTCACATCGGGTTAAGTCTCTGGATGCAGGAAGCAGGATGGAGGCGAGGAGGAGGTAAAGCTCAGCGCTCAGCCTCTTTTATTACTTTCCTCCTCTCCTCTATTGATCAACACAAGCCTCTGATTTATAGCTTGCTGCTGCAAAGCCTGCTGGGTAATTACTAAGGCTGAAAAGAGATGGGAGAGTTAATATGGGGGATGGGGGTCGGCACTCACGTAGACACAGACAGGTTTTGGCACACTGTCTTTAAAAATAGACACACACATTTACAGACTTGCTGTTAACACATAACACACACACACACACGCACAGACAGCCTGATAGAGTGCATAATCTCTGCAGAGAGGATCCACTAATGTTCAACATACATCATATCCTCCACATATCAATGTATGTAAATCAATAAAGTAATATAGCGTCCCGCAGAGACTGAATTAGTCCAGATTGTAGAAGCCACAGTTATTTTTTCAGTGTTGATGTACTGCACCTACGCAGCAGAGGCTAGATTGCTGTTTTGATAATCAAATTAAAGTCTTCAAGTCTTTGGTTGTTTGAGCTGGATGTGTGCAGATCAGAGAGCTAAGTTTGGTGACTGTGCAGCGATCTGTCAGTCCATGGACACGAGCTTGTGCCCGACAAGAGCATGGCTGTGAAATCCCATACACAACGAAGCGATGCTTGCACAAGGCTGCATCATTGTGTGTTTGTAGCTGTTTGTTCTGTATGAAAATGAGCTTGTGTGTGCGTGTGCGCGTGTGTGTGTGTGTTTTCTGCTTGTTTATCCCGGTGTGCAGTTGTGACCTTCCCTCTATGCAGTAACTCACCTGACGTCAGAGCAGCTCTGTTTTTTGGGTTGTTTTTTTCCCCCCGTGCTGCTGGCTGACTGACACCCTCCCTCTCTTGTGTCCTCCAGTGAACAGCCTGGCCCGGTCCAAGTACTGCTGACGCCCAATCAGGAGGAGGAAGAGGACCAGGCAACGCCCAACCAGGACGCTGCTCTGGGCCCTGGCCCGCCCCCTCCACCCTATCGGCCCGCTCTCCCTCGACCCCCGCTCACCCTCAGCATCCCTCACCCTTGCGCCCCTTCCAGCCGAAGGGAGGAGGAGGAGTGTGGATGCGTGGGGAGGAGAGGGGAGGAAGGCGACGATCGGAGGGAGGGGACGGGGGTGAGGCTGTGCGAGTTGCTGCAGGCAGGGGGGGTGAGTGTCCGACCCCTGGGGAAGCACTTAGCTATCTCTCTGCCCTCGCTTCCTCTGCGTCTCTGGGATACACACATCACACACACCGCACACTCCACACACCTTGAACCCACACACACACATCCTCCTCCTCCGTCCTCTACTCCTCCCCCATCTTCACCTCTGGAAGCCTCTGGGCAAAGGAAACCTCTCTCGCCTCTCTGGCAGCCCCCCCAGCCCCATTCCCCCACCGGTGCTGCTCAGCATTGGCCGGGGCACGAGGCCGCCGCCAACAGCGGAACACGTCATTGTTCCTCCTGGAGTTTGGACCGCCCCAACGCCGTGGTGACGCCATATGACACGCCCCCGGACCGCTGTGTCCCCATCAGGCCGCAAACCACCAGCCAGCACTACAGCTACAGTTGCCAGTCCTCTCCAGGGCACTACAGCTCCCAGCATGCCCCAGGGCAACGCAGTGATCGCTGCTGTGACCGCGAAGAAGCTGAGCTGTCTGAGCTTGACTCCCTTTACCAGGCCAGTCTGCTGGCTGGAAAGACAGGTACACACACACACACACACACGCACACGCACGCACACACACACACACACACACACACACAGGCAAAAAAACAAGAGCTATCACAGTACAACTTCAGAAATGTGTTACAAAGATATATACTGTATAAACAATATGGGTGTATAATTTATATATGAATCCCAAAAAGATTGTATAGTAGAACTGAAACAATTACTCTTTAAATCAATTACTCATTCATCAGAACATTTATTCACAATAATATTGATAATCAATTAATTGTGTAAACCATTTGTCAAGCATTACCTGTTCTTTTCACATTGTTAATAGAGAATATCTTTGGGTTTTAAAACAAGCAATGTGTAGATGCTGTGAGTTCGGTGCTGTGCACATGTGTTACGATTAGAAGTTGATTTGATTCAAATCTTCTATTTCCATTTAAAACCATGTTTGGAAAATGAAAACAAGCCTTAACTTTGTCCCAATTCCACATTACTGTACATACTGATTGTAAGCAGGTTTCGATTATATATTGTGTTCGTACTGTAAAAGTTAAAAGTTATACCTAAAACATTCAGTGTATCGAAAAACCAAGTTCTCCCACAATGCAATACACTGAGGAAATGGTTGAGGTGATTAAGTCTGCAAAAAAAACCTTCAAAATATTTAGAGCTTAGTGCAGTCTATTTTAATTGGCAGATTTCTTATATACTAACTGCAAAAGACATTCTACTGTAAAGATGATTAGGTATATATACTGTATACAATTAGTATGTAGAATGGCATCACAAGAGTATTTCTGCAGACAGGTTGTTGCAGCTGAGTCTGGGAAATTTCAATATTTTTTTCTTGCCAAGCACCCCTGTCCTAAGAGGCCTTCTGATGTGCTGTCACGAAGTTACAGAACTTTATTTTTAATTCAAGCCAAAAATCCAAAGTTTCCTAAGATAAATTACAGGAAAATGTTTATAAATCGATGCACAAGACATGGAGACTTTTTAATTTGCTGAAATGGCGCAACCATAAAAAACGACATTTCGTGTTAGAACAGTTGACTCAGTAAGTAAGTGTAAGTGTGATATATTGGTTCAGCAAAGGGCTGGCAGAATTTATATTGAATATATAAATAATGTAAGGGTACATTTAAGAACGTGGGGAACATCAGAGTTGGGATTGTTGAAAGCTTCCACTAAAATGGCGGACAACATGTGTGTTTGTTTTTGACCTCCAGCCCTGTGTGTTTTCAGGCTGCAGCCCATCAGAGAGGCTCATATCCAGGGTGGGAGGGCAGGCTCGCTCCAAGACCCCAAACGCAGACATGGAGAGGAGTGTGTACGGGGCAGACTGCACCAGCACCCCCACCTACCTCAACAAGGTAAAATCTTCTCCACAGAATCCGCTCACACGTGCTCGCAGGTCATCACTCGGATCCATTACCCAGCGTCTGACAGACATTTTCTCCTTCTGCAGCCAATGACGTCGCGGGATGTGCGTTTTGGGGCGGAGCCTGATGATGGGGAAAACCTGAGACGAATTGGACGCAGCCTGAGCGGCACAGTAGTGACCTCGCGCCGCAGCCGCCTGACTGCAACCCGCAGCTTCGTGAGTGTGACTTCCTGTGCTCTGCTGCCTCCCAGTGGCCGTGCTATTGAACTGCATCAGCCTGAATGTCCTGTGGCCGTGGAGCTTTACACGTCCCTGTGCTCCCGCAGTTTGTCTCGTTTCACCCTTTTGTGCCGCTTTCTCGATATCCAATCTGTCCTCCTCTCTCTGCTTCTCCCCCTTCTCTGTCCTCTTTCTCTCTTAAAAGGTGACGCAGGCTGATGTCAGTGCCTCTCCTTGCTTACTTCCTCTCTTCTGAGTCCCTGTTGCTATTCCACCACTATCATCTCCTCCATCCTCCTCATCACCAACACCTTCTCATCACCACCTCCCTCCACCGCTTCACAGGTAAACACTGCGCTGAGCTCGCATGACTCTACCACTCATCTGCTTAAGACTGGGAAGAGTGTACATGTCTCCCTCTTTAGAGGCTTTTATAGTCTGAGGCATCAGCTCGGGTTTTTACGCTTCTTCAACACACCTCACTGTGGGAGCACATCGATCGGAAATATTTTTACAAGATGCTGTTATTCTCTTTAGTAGAAATAAGTAATAATTCCATTATTTCTGCCCTAAACAACAGCTTTGAACAACTGGTTCTAACCCTATAACAGTGATTTTTACAGTTCTCTTCTGCAATTAACTTTTAAGGTTTTTTTTCTTCAGAATAGATATTTTATATATTAAACTGAAACTCTTGAAAGTGGAAAATGACATGTGTGGCTGAGACACTGGCTGAGATGTTGGCAACTAAATAATGAGCATACCGGGAAACGATGATATTACAAATACAAAACAGAAGAATAAAATACTGCAATTAGACACTGACCCTTAAAACCTGTCAGATTTATTTTCAGTCTGTATTCCCCAAATGTTTTCGGCTGGAAAACTGTGACAGCAGGAAACTGTGGCATGTAAAAACCTGATCCAGGTTTCTGATCATTCACTGGAATCACGAAACACAATTGCATGCACATGCTCAGAAACCTGAATACTGTTATGATTATGAATACAGGGAGATGAATAGCCAGGTTTCTCATATTCCATGTAAAGGTTATATCAATTAGGCATAAGACTAATTGATATAACTACGAGATGACTACACAAGAGGAATATAAAGTACCATAAATACAAGACATACAAAATAACATTACAACCATCTATTTTCTTTTTTACAAAATACAATATTTATTTTTTTATTAATTATTGGGTAAAACATTTTTAATAATTTTTCTTCAGTACAAATGAGCAAATTGGTTTGTCGTTAAACTTAAATTTGTGGATACCTCAAACTTATAAATTCACATATGACTGTATGTGCAAACAATATTCTGCAAACATGTTGCTGCAGTCCATTCAGGGAGGTTATTGCTTTTTATGTTATATTGTACATATTTTGTGTTGCAGCTGGGGCCTTTTGCTGTGTTGTTATATCACGATCACTGTTACATCGCTCGAATACACACAATTCGAGCCAAATTTCAAAGTTTCCAAAGATAAATGACATGAAAATCGCTGTACAAGACATGGAGCATTAATTAATTTACCTGATATGATGCAGCAAGAAGAAATGGCATCCTGTGTCTTGGGTTTACTCAATGTTGTATGTAATTGATGTTTTCAAAGGACACAATGTTCTACCGAGGCGTAGATTTAAGAAGAACGTGAGGAACAGCTTCCGATACAGTAGTAAAAAAAAAGCTTCCACCAAATAGCACCACGTGTGTTTACAGCATTGGTATGTTTTGTGTTGTGAGTTTCTCTGACTTTTTCTAAGCTCTAGCGCATTAAAAAGGTTCATGAGAGCAAATAGCAAAATGTGTACTCTCTAAATCTCAATTTTAAAAACGCTGACCATTTGTGACAAGCTCAAATTGAAACGTGAATGAACGGTTTACCTCTTCCACTTTGAATCCATCTCATGGTTTCACCCCGAATCTTCTCTCACAATGTTTTCATTGGAGGTGCTCTTCTGACCTGTTGCCTCTTCTCTTGTCTCAGGAGCTGACGGGCGGCACAGGGAGTTTCTGGCTGTGTTTGACGGGGGTTAAGCTGCCTTCTGACCAGAGTCCCGCTCTGCTTCACTGAAGTCTCACAGCGTCCGCGTGGGGCCGCAGCGTCAGGGTCCTCGACGGGCCTCGCCACGACGGCCCTGGAATTGGCTCAGGAGGATCGATTTCAACTCCTATCCTGTTCCTCCTCCTTCTCCCTCCAACACATGCACGCACACATGCACATCTGCACTGACGTAGAGCCTCCCTCAGCGCCTGCAGCACCCCGCTTAGCCTCTCCTTGGCTTCCTCCCTCCCTCCCTCCCCCTTTCTTGACCTACTATTCTGTCTATGCAGTCGCTCTGACCCCAAACTACAACCTCAACCTTCCCCCCTACTTCCCGGGACTGTTGATTCTCGTTTCCCCCTGGGTTTTTAGAGGGGTTTCCCTGTGCAGTCGGCCTGGCGAGCGTGCCGCTTTCAGTGGCGTTGCTTGCTTGACTGGGACCTAAAATCTCGGCTGACTCGTCCTCCATCCTACAGGACCCTCAGCTCAGGGGGAGACTCTTACCAAGTAGCCACGCCTCTTCCTCTTTCTTCACGGGCATTTCCTGTTGGACGCACACATAGCCGAACTGGGTCTGTTTCAGTTGGACAGCCATATTTTTTCTCTTTTTTTTTTTTTGTTGTTGGGTTTGTTGGTTTTCTTCTTCCTGTGTGCGCGCACAGTAAACCCGCCCGAGACCGAACTCACTAATAACTAAAAGTCATGTACAGAAAAACTCATGTATGAAACCTGTATGTTAATTAATAAGACCTTATGGAATGTTGATAATGATAATTAACGAATATTGATCAATTTAAAGTGGTACTTCCTCATGTCTGCATTTCAAATAGGAGTGGAGTGCACTTCACAAGTGTCTAGCTGGAGTTTCCGCCCCCAAAACCGCTCGCTGACCTAAATGACAGCTCTCCCGTTTCTACCGGGAGATTAAACAAGAAAAGCGCTTCTTTTTTCTCCTCTTCTTTCCTGGGCCCTTTCTTTCTTTCTTGCTGTCTTTTATTCGCGCTTTCTCTTTTTCTTCCAAAAACAGGAAACAGTAGCACCAGAGACAGGCCAACAGGGGAGGAAAGTCGAGAAGGAACGAGAGTATGTAGGTTAGGAAACCATTCTTAGTCTTTATCAATGAAACAAAAAGGATTGACTCAAGTGCGCTTTACAAGGTTACATGGCAGAAGTGCACTTTCCGAAGGCTATTTGACTGAGAAGCAGCTGGAGAGAAGTCGATGGCGTTTGTTTTACTTAAAGGCCTCAGGTGAATTTTAGTGGCACTTATCAATTCACACTTTATTATTTCTCCCTCCCACTCATACTGGTTTTGAGACCTCAGATGTGAATAGAAAATGCTCATCTTCAGCCTGAGACAGTGACATGTCTAATATGAATATGCTTTATATGATATATATGTATTAGAGGTATATTTTCAGCCAGTGAGCTATCTTCTTCAGAGATGTCAACCATTCCTCAGTTGTATGAACAGTTATAACTTAATTCACCCCCTTTACTGAGGAACATTCTGACATGTGTAGAGTACATTTATTATATTCTTTATTCTATTAAATATTATATACAAATAACAAAGTCCTTATACAACAACTGGCCAATGTAAAGTTCTACAAGAATTTACTGATGTTGATTGATCGTTGTAACTAAACCAAAGGTTGGCACTTAACTCAGAGAGCGTATTTAACATTGCTGTTTTTATTTTCATTTAGGTTCAGATTTTGTTGTCGTTTTTGTTTAGTTTTTTTTGGGTTTCTGGATGTGGGAGAATGTAGCCAATTGTAGCGCATGAGTCCGCTATGCAAATCAACCTTCCCTCACGATCCTGTATCGGAGACAGCCAGGAGGCAGACACACCCACTCACGGGCGCTCTCATGGACTCTGGCAGAGACGCGGAGAGGTGGAGGAGATCTCATGTTTAATGCTGCTGGTGAACTTTGTTGTTCTGCATCTAACTGCTATGTTTCAACCAATGGAATGCAAAAAGAGAGCAACAAGGAGGTAGTGGAGAGCAAAAAAAAAAGGGACAAAGAGAGCGAATGAATGTAAACTAAAGGATGAAAGTGTGTGTTTGTGAATGGTGTGAGGGTCAGAGACACGAGAGGTTCGGAGAGTGAAGAGTTAACCACTGCAGATGGTTTATTGTATGTGGGTGTGTGTAGACTGTGTGTGTCAGTTCTGGGGTGGTGTTGCTCGGGGAAAGAGGGAACCTGTATTTTTGCAATAAAGTTATTACCAATGCACTCCCACAGGGGGCGTAACCACCGTACAATGTCTGTGTCATCATTTGTTTGTGGCAGTGGTGGACAGTAACTAAAGTACATTTACTCACATATCTGTACTTTACTTAAGTATTTCCATTTCCTGCTGCTTTATTGTTGTACTCCACTACAATACAGAGGCAAATATTGTACTTTTTACTCCACTACTTTTATTTGATAACTTTAGTTACTGTCAAAATTCATGATACAAACTTTATTGACCCTTGATGCAATTCACAAGCTACCTGGCAGTATATATGGTGAAAAAACACAAATAAAAATCCTCTAAGAGCTGCAACAGTAAAGTGACACAATAATGCATAAATAATTATAAACCAATAATAAAACAAATATTATTCCGAAATTGGGCCGTTCTGCAGCATAAGTACTTTAACTAATACTTTTGTACTTGTAACAGTATTTGTACACTGTGGTGTTAGTACCATTACTTAAGTAAAAGATCTGAGTACTTTGTCCATCACTGGTTTGTGAAAAGATTGTTAGAAAAGAAACTGCAATCATTTAGTACAAACCTAAAAATATGATCCACTTTCTACTAATAATTTATTCCACAAATCTATGATTTTATATTTGCCTGGAATGTTTTCAAATCTGCATTTCTAAATCTCTTAATGGTAGATAGGAGCGTTGACATTTTGAGACTTTAAATACATGTTAATGTCGTCTGTCTTTTCACACCATATAGTTGTAAATCTAATGATTAGATTTCATATCTTAATGTTATAAACAGGTGTCAGCTCTTGTACCGTACTTACACATAAAAACATACCTGAAGCATTCATTTAAATATAGAGATAATGAATTCAGATACTAGAAATTGTTGTCATTTCTCTTTTAAGACTCCAAAATAATCATCACATTATGCTTCAATTGCATTAAAAGCAATATTAACAATATTTAACTATTTATTTTGTGCATGTAAACACAGTTTGGTTTCATACATGAACATGTTTGTGTATTTGCTGTGCCTTCATTTGGCAGCGTCGTTGACTGCCGTAAACAGGAAGTCGAATGTTGCCAATGGAGTCAGTTCGCTGTGTGCTACAACTTAAGACCCATTTTTGTTTAGCCTATATTTGTTTACATTTTGGCAAATTAACACAATTCAAACGTGCCGAATTAGCTATGACAAGTTCCTGTTTATAATGTACCCCCGAATGTACAGACAACTATCACTATGTTAATTTGATACAAAATAAAACTTAAAAACATGAAGATTCTCAGGCGACTTCTGGAGTTACAAAGAGCATCTTTTTTCCCGATGATTACTAAACGGAGTTATGGACGTTGTTTGCTATGGACAGACGGTAACTGTGGTTCTCACCAATTCTAAAAATGTGTGTTTTACGTCTGTGTGTTCAGATTTGACAGAGTTATGACAGAGAAGGAAGCTTGACTTAGCCTACTATGTTTGACAGTAGTGGTCCAAAGTAACATACATTTACTCAAGTACTGTACAATTTTAAAGTAGGGTACTTACCCTGGGGTTATTTCCCTTTTCTGTTACTTGATACTTCTACTGCACTATATTTCGAGGGAATTATTGTACTTTTTACTGCACTTCATTTATTTAATTACTTAAGTAGCCTATATATAGTAATTAAAATGATCCCCACCTTTACCAGATGCAACACTAAAATGATTCATTGATGCGTCAATGATTATGATATAACATACATTTTTCTGAAATGAGCCATTCTGCATGATGAATAAGCTACTTCTACTTTTTTGATGCTTGCCATTTTTCTGCTTTTACTTCAAATTTACAATGTAGGACTTTTACTTGTAACCCAGTATTTCTACACTGTGCTATAGCTATGTTTTACTTAAGTAACAGATCTGAGTACTTATTTCACTACTGCACTGTAGATTTACCATAACTGAGGGTTTCACATCTACCCATTCATTCGTCAATGCACCTGCTCAAGATGCATGTGGCATTGTGGACAATATGTTTAATTTAACATTGAGTATAGAGCCATGCGATGACATGACGTGAGTGTGTACATTTATTCTTGGATCAGTGTTTCTAATTGTGCTAGTCTGTGAAGCCCTTAATATCAATAATATATTAATGTCAATATATTGATGTGTTGGCCATTTTGCAGTTTGTGCCTCTACCACTAGATGTAAGCAGTGATACACTGGCCTCCCTCATGCAGTCACACATGCAATCATTCACAGAAGTATTGACACACTAACATTTACACAGACAGCCTTTTGTTGTCAAAGTGTTTGCTTTTAACTCAAGGTGACAATTAAAAGATTGATTGAGTTTTTTGCTAAGAACACAGGAAAAATAACAGCTCAGAACCTGCCGAACAGAGCAGAGAAAAGGTGACAAATCAATAGCCATTACCTTTCACAAACACCCCTCTCCGGTACTGGGAGAGTACATTTAATGGTTCTTTTATGTCAGTGTGTGTTATGTTTGTCTTGCTATCCTTTTGAGAACCAGTGGTTGGCTAAGTGCAGTTGTTTTTATTCACCCTCTCTCCTCACTGGCTAATTGTAACATATCTTGTGTCTTTGTTTAGAACAAACTTCCATCTTGATATCAGAAGTGAGCAGTTTGCAGTAAATTGTTAAAATACGACACTTACAAGTATCCTCTCGACTTGATTTGAAGACGGGCAATATTTCAGAAAAATTGCACCAAACATTCTTGGAATCCCTGGAAGCCACAGAAAAAAACAAGGCAAGGAAGCAGAATAGTATTTTCGTTGTTGCTGCATGTGGATGGAGAAGATAGGACTTGACATGTGAACAATACAAGTCGTTTATGTGTGTGCAAACAGATGTTATAATCAGTCAAGATTTATTACCTCATAAAGGAGAAAAAGTTGCATCAATCTGACTTTATGGAGGTGTCTCTAATTCGACACGCGGTTGTGAGTGGAATGTTTTCTTATTTAATGAATGAGAAGTTGCTAAGAGACGGAGACATCTCTCTTAAAAATGTCACTAGCATTTGCTAAGCATAGAGGCCACCACAGCTGAAACAATGATTAACATGCAAAACGCACATATGAGCGAACATATAGATGTAGTAAAACAGAAACACGAAGGGTAAAAACAAAGACAAAACTGAAAGGTTCACAAGCAATGATGTGGAAATGGACAGGCACCATGTAGAACACCTTTCTGTCAGATTTGTCAAACTACATTGATAGAAATATCATTACTTTTGCAGGCACTTCGACATAAACCAAATTATAGGACAAATTAAGAATTACGGCGTGATGATGGCGCCAGATGACAAGTTACCAAAGGGTAACCAAAGTTATTACGATTCATCCTGTGGGGAACAACACATTTCAAGACAATCCATAGTAATCCATAATCCTATATTTGCAAAGATATTTCACACTGGACCAACGTTGACCGACATTTCCATTCTTAGATCCAATGCTAAAAACAAGATGGACAGGAGGAAATGTCCAAATGTGTGGACAGACAGTGACTTGATTTTAGACATTGATATCTCCACAGTGACTTCATTGATTTCTACAATTCGAACTGCATTTGAATCAGAATCAGAATCAGAAATCCTTTATTAGTCCCACAGCGGGGAAATTTACATGGTTACAGCAGAAAGGTAAAAAAAAAAGGATATAATAAAAACACACGTGAACACTACAATTAAGTGGATGGTTAAGTAGGTAAGTAAAGTGTGAATGCAGTGGTACCGGGCTAAATACAACAATAGTAACAATGGATAGTAAGTAGATATTGCACATAACAGTGTAATTTCACAGTCTGAATTGGTGAGTGTGTGGTGGTCTACCAGGGGCTGAACTGTCCATCTCCCTTTGTTGTTTTGCAATTCCAGATGCTAAGTAAGCCTTGACCCTGGGAACATAGGGATGACCCCAATGAGGGGAACTAAACTTCCCCTTGAAAGGAAAATTGAGACTTTCATTCTATTTGTGGTGGTCTAGGCGAGAATTGTAATTCAAGGTAGTTACAATCCGCAAGTGGCAGCGAAGGAAAAGGTAGCGCCAATACTCGGCCTGAAAGCTTGTGTTGAAATGAAGTGGGCCAACAGAGGAAATACAGATAATAACACAGATGATCCTCTTTCAGAAAACAAGAATGTACTTCAGAGTTTGGGGAGGAAACTGCAGTCCCAAACGTTTACACTTTAATAAAAAGAAATCCCTGCCTGACTGAGAGATAAGCTGACAAAATTGGAGTTGTTGAGAAAATTGATGAGCCCTTTAAAACTATTCAGCCATATTTGCTGGCAGAGAAACATCGTTTGAATTTTAATCTTGATATTAATGTCACTGGGTGGAACGTCTGTACTTCTTGAGGGAAAAAAAAAGGGTTCCTGCTCAGTGGACAAAAAGATACAAAGTCCAATCAATATCAAACTAAATATTCTGCTTCAATCTATCTATTAAACATATGTAAGTATCACAAGCAAAATAAAGGTGAAGTATTCCGTCTGCACGGACATGAATAAGGACTTAAATGAATGCATAAAAAAATATTCCTGTGTTCCCAAATGTAGAGACTCTTAAATCAATATAGACAAAGTACAACACATGCAGCCTACTATGGGAATAATATGGTCAAAATAAACGTAAAACTTGCTACGCTGCGCGGGAATATTACAGTACCATTATTAAATTGACACCGATAAAGTGTAGCCTACTATTTACTACAACAAGCTCATTTGATATATAATAAAGGTATTTTACTAATACCCAAAAAAATCAACCTGCTGGTGGCGCTAGAGGAAAAGTCAGTAGCATTTCAGTCCAAAGTGACTGAGAATGTTTCAGCCACACCAGCAGCGTGGCTGAAACATTCTCAGAATTGTGTGGGTTTTGCCCTATTTTACCCACATAGAGCCCACACTTCCTGCCGCCCAATTACGTTTAAAATGTCACATCCATGCTAAAGAGCACACGTGCAGATGGCGATGATGCCTCACTTGCAATTTGTTCAAAACCTCAAGCACAACAAGGAGAGATGACGCCACATACAGGGGAATTATTATCATCCGTCCCCATCTGTCTGCTCCCCCCGCTGTCTTCCTTTCCTCTCCCTTCCTCTCCACCCTAACTTCTGCCGCGGTTGGTACCGGCGGTGGTGGTGTGGGTCGTGTCTGACGCCTGAGCTTCCTCTCACGGAGCGGCGCACGTGCGGAGGACTCACGTGCGGTGTGGTGGCAGACAGACGCTCACGCTCTCAGTCACAGAGGGCTAAAAATAACGCCGCTGAGGAGGAGGGAGGTGAGCCGGAGAGGACAAGAGCAGAGAAAAATAGAAACTTTGGGGTTATTTTTACCCCATGTGTTCCTCTGCTGCACCCCAGACGAGACCCCCCCCCCCCCCCCGAAAAAAACCTTTTGCCTTTTTTATTTATTGGTCTATTTCTGTCTGTGTGCACCCTCCCTGGCGTCGAAGCTCTTTGTTCAGTTGACTATGACTCAGGGTTATAAAGTAAAAAAGCTGCCATGTAGCTTCCCTCATTAACACACACACACACACACACACACACACACACACACACACACACACA
>CALSBV010000421.1:2450289-2503556 GCA_943590825.1 Bovichtus diacanthus
TATCTGGAAGACGTCCCTGGATACTTACTGTTTGGTGGGGAGGCCATACTGTTTTTTCCGTGAAGGCTATGGTGTTTTTCCCAGTTACTGCGGTCCCATCTTCTGAAAAGTTGTTCTATGATCTCCTTGGTCATGTTCTCATCTTTGTTTTCAGTTGATCCGTCTTCCTCAGGCGGTGGATCATCTGTTTCAGGGTAGGCACTGAAGTAAAAAGAGCTGTTTCCTGCAACCATCTCCTCCATCTTCTGCAGCAGCTCTGTAACCTGATCATTAGCTGCACTCGTATTGTTGAGGACATGATACCTGTTTCCACATTTCTTGATAAGCCAGTGAAGAGGCTTTCCTTCACTTACAATGTGTTGCTCAATGATTTTGTCCCCCAAAGTGTCCCCGAATGTAAACAGCACGATAACATGCCTCCACACTCGCTTTCCAAGCATCCTCATGTTGCTCTCTGTGACTCTTCTTTGTTCATCGGTGAACGATGTGTCAAGCGGCACTGCCAGCAAAATGACATTTGGTGACGGCGAGCACAGAGACACTCCTTTTAAAATCTCAGACTTTAAAATCGGAGGGGTAAAATCCGCCAGGAAAAATTTCCACCATCCAGGAGTGTCCACGATGACGACCTCTCTTCCTGCCACCTTGCCACTTTGGTTCAGAGCTTTCACTGTTCTGTCACCACACTGAAACACCTCAGCGCTCAGAATGTTGTTCCCAGTGGCACTCTTCCCGGAAAACACCCACCCGACGATCAAAATCCTCAGGTTGGGCGTTGGCTCTGCGTAATTAGACGGCTATTAGAAATGTGGTACATTTAAAGAAAAATTCTTGTTTTTACAACTTGGGTATAATTTTTGTAGCTTTCTTCCTCATTATAATTTCTAACAAAATAACCTAAAACTAAAAAGGTCTTCCTTAATACCTGTGACTAGACTGTGAGTTATCAGGCCATTAAATGGGCGTTATCGGTTGTTTTCACTACCGCTCTAATGCTTCAGACGGGGCACTCTGCACCCACCAGAGGTGCATATCCAATACGTTTTACTAATTAAGCGACTGGCTAGTTAGCTAGCTAGCTACACTGGTTACAGAAAATGAGCCAAACAATAGAGCATCTTTGTAGTTAATCATCTGGCGATAGCAATGTGTGACTGTGTGGATATATGCTGCATTCAAATGGGGTTGTTTACCGTGTCCATATGAATGGCCCGCTAATATGGTATTCACAACCTCTGCGCTGGAAATTTTCTGAAAGCTCGGAGTTTACGAACTGTGGCATGTTTGCTGCCATTATCAGAAATGGCGGAAGTCATGGAAGTACATTTTTTTGTGCATAATAAGTTAATATATTGTAATATTAGTGGTAGAGAGTTTTTGTTTATGTTAATATTCCCAACAGCCTCATCTTTTTTCTCTGTCATTATACCTTTGCATTGCATTACGTTACCCTCATTAGATTCGATTAGCATTCACAGGCTAATTGAATGGGTAATGGCTATCATTACCGGCGATGTATAGTCTGGCTAAATCTAGAAGTAACAAGGACCAGGCCCAGCAGTTCATCTGGTGTTTTGAATAGCTCTAACTGTGACCTATTAACAGTGTTTTGTGCATTTGAAACTTTGTAAAAGTTAAGAATATTGCTTGTAGACTGAATGTGGAAGTATATAGAGAGTTGATTTTGTTTTATGGAATCAAATACAGTTTTAGAGCCCCTGAATTCAATTTCAGTTTTATTCACATTCAGTTCTTAACTAATAAATTCAATTTCAAATGATGCTCTTCAGATTCAGTTTCAATGCGAATATTTAAGTTAAACAATACAAATTCAAATTACGTGATTCAAAGTCAGTTTTCAGTGACATATTTCTGCCCATAATGTCCATGGGTTTCAGTTTTGGGTTTAGGTTTAGGCGCCAAAACTATGTGGTTGGCTTTAGGAAAACTTCATGTTTTTGTTCAAAATAGGTAATGTAATGTTACCAAAATTAAGTATGTTTTTGTTTAAGTATTTGTTTACATAGGCTAAATTCGTTAAAAAAAACTCAGCGGTGACTTCTGCTTAAAGGGTTAAATTCCTGTGTCTGTTTGACCCATCCGTCCTACCCGTCCGTCCTACCCGCCCTAAGCTTGTTCTGAATCAACTGGTAGGTGTAGCGGGCACACTGCCATTTAATGGCATGATATCATCTGAAACAGGTGGGTGTGGTTGGAAGCTCACAAAACTTACTGTTTGCCTTCATTTGCTTTTCCAAATAATGTTTGAATGTCTGACAACTGGTGTTTGTTGCCCCTGGTGTTTATTCCCAAATGTCAGCAATCAACTTGGTGACCACAAAGTTATTATTTAAAAAAAAGAAAAAAAAGAACGATGGCCAAAACTACAAAAATAAGACCCAATAATTATTTCTTTAAACATACATTTATATAATCAAACAAACTCAGCTGACCTGTCAGGAGATTTTGGAGCTTTTGCCTTTGTTGTTGTGAATGCAGACGCATCTCCTCAGCTTTATTGCCCACTTCCCTCCTCTTCGACTCAGCGCTTTGAACCAGCGTGCTGTCTGCTTCATAACATCTGTATTTTGCAACCATGGCATCAATCTTCTCGAACAGCTCTTTGACCTTCACGTCGTCGTCTGTGCCATCGTCACAAAGAACGTGATATCTGTTACCACAGGCCTCTAGAAGCGACTGGAGAGGCGCCCCTCCCTTTGAGATGTAGTTCTCAATGGTATGGTGGCCTAGATGGTCTCTGTGGCTGAAGACCACTATCGTATGATCCCACGCCTTGTCGCCAAAAAAGTGTTGCAAGTGCTCCCTTGTTGCCTTCATGTACTCATTTTTGAATGGAAGTTCAGCATTAATCACTAGGATAAATCCATGCAGTGCAGGTGGACACAGAGTGACGCTGAGAATCGCTTCTGTCTTGTAAAGTTCGGGTGTATTACAGAGAGTATATCCTCGCAGCCACCCTGGGGCTTTCACCAACGTGACTGTTCTCCCGCATACTTCTGCCTCTCCCCTCTCACAGCGGGGTGTTACATCTCTCGGATCAAACGCCCGTCTTCCCAGGATGATGTTTCCAACCACATATTTTCTGGAGCTTTTTGATCCCACGAGCACCGCATTCAGCTCTGAGAGTAAGACAGAAGTAGTAGCATGAAGAAAGAAAATACTTGAAGACAGAAAGAATGTTGACATATCATCTTCAAATCACAGTATCAGACTTCATGGACTCACCTTTGCCAGATTTCTTCATGTTTTCTGAACGTGCATCAAATGCTTTTAATGGGTTTCATTTCGTCCATGTCTAATGACCGTGAGCACTGAATGTAGCTCACATTATTGTGAAAAGATGAACCACTGTGACAAGACAGACAGCATTCTTTCATGTACAGTCCAAAACACAAGATGCGTGGCATTTAGACTTCCGTGTTCTGCACCGTGCCACTAAATCACACCTGTTTTTTTTGATTCCTCCAACTGTACTTTTTTTGTCAAGTTTTGATATTGTGTATTACAAATATATACAGTAGATATCTACATCAGCAATATGTGACTCATGTCAGGGGCGTTGTGGATCATAATGAAATTGCCCCATAATAAGCCTTTGCAGAATATATATATGTTTTTATTAAGCTGAATGTTTCTGATATTTGAAATTAAGTTTCTTCTTTGGAAAATAAGGAAGGAGTCTAGTGCCAAAAAAAATAAATTCTAGAGCAGGAAGCACTCACACCCAATTATGTGGTACAAGAATCTGGGTGGATTGAGTAAATATGTAAATGATTATGCATATATGCATTTGTGCATGAATCTATATGGAGTATTTTTATATCATTAGGTTAATTAGTATTTGCATTGTGTTGTTTGTTTCCATCGTCGCATTGTTGTCACATGCAGTAATTGAAGAATAGTTGAGTTTGAGAGACATGTTGCTAGCCAGAAGAATAAATCATTCTATGACAAGTGTGTGTCAGCTGTTGCATCCTAGAAACTCTGCTGGTGTGTGAGCTATGTTGTTGAACTGGTTGTTCTGGAGCGATTCCAGGTCCCAACAGCTTACCAGTGGCAGCTTCTGGAGGCCAGGTCTCTTACGTAACCAAATGAATTAAGGAACACAACCATGCAGTTGCTTAATGTCTAGTAAATATGAGTTGGTACAGTATGTTTCCTTATATTCTTTAAGGTAATATTATTAATGTATGACACTTAACAATCATTTGGTTATACTTTTGATACTTAGCACACATACTTGTTAGTGCTTTGAACATTGTATTGACTCAATCAACAATGTGTGAGCAGAATACTGGTACATTGTGTACCAGTATGATAGAAGTGGGCCACAGACAGCTTGCCAGCATGACCACTAAGGCCCAATAATACCATGTCATCTGTTCTAATAATTATTCAAGTTAATCCAGTTCCCTGGAGTCAAACAGGGCCATGTTTGCTTTGGGCATTAGCAAACAACAATGGTTGCTTTATGAAAATCCTCTCGAATGCTGGGTTGCAAATGAGCACAGTTCACATTAGCATTATTTGCACAATACTTTAATCAGATCGCATTTCTTATAACTGAAATGACAAACAGCTCTGGGGGGTTAAATGTTAACAAATACAGCATGTTCCATGTAATCTAAAGGTATTATATCTAATTGTACGTGTTCTTATGTTGGCCAGTTGGACACTTCTAACCACATGTTGCTCTTTCTGGGGTTGCTGGTGCGGCTTTTAAACCACTAAATTGATATTATTGAAAATCAAGTAAATTGCCAAATAATCGAATGTTTATTCTTTAGTGCAGCCTCTTTGTCGACAGCTGTTTTTAAAACCAGGGACAATCGGTTGCAATTGTATCTGATCGAGTAGCTCAACGCAGAATTACTTCAAAATGGGTACTAATGGGGTATTCCAAAGAGCTTATATTGGCTAAAGAGTTTGTTGCCTTGTATGGAAGAGGCTTAAAGGTGACAGAGCTGAAAACAAATTGCATTTAGCATCTTAAAACTAAGAAGAAAACCTCTTTTTGGGGAATTCCTTTGTACTCTCTGAAACCTAAGGGGAAAGTTGCTATTCTTTCCCATTGTGTGTTAACATCATCTGTGCATTTGCATGTATATTTGACAGCTTTGTTGATCCCCGTTCTTTCTGACACCGGCACAGCCTCTCTCAGCCTTCTCACAGGTGTATTTATATGACTCCAGGTGGAAGAGGTGCGGACACAGAGAGAGAACACTGGAGGTGAAAGACGAGCTGGGCTGATCCAAACACTAACTGACATGATACCTATAGTATCTGCTGGACCGATGCCCTCGAGTGTCTTCGCCTCTATGTCGCGAGGTAAGTGTGTGCACCAAAATTGTCACTGCATGTGTGACTTCCTGCAGCTGCCATGCTAGACTTTGTATCTTAGAGCATATTTTATCAGAATATGTACTGACTGTCAGAATGTGTGACTGTTTCTGTTCAGGGTTTTTTTTTGTGATATAACACTGCACCTTTTCGCCATATTTGAGATTCTCAGATCTGAAAGCCACTAGTGCCGAATTCCCACTGCACTCAACCCGAGTCGCTTGGAATCATTATTTTTTGGTTTGCCATTAGCAAAAGTTGTGAATAGTTTCTGGTGATTTTTTGTTACCACCGTGGTCGAGGTTCCGAGCGAGCTGAGCCACTGATTGGTCAGGGAGAATGGTCACTAGCGCGACACCGGAGATCCTGCACAAACTATGTTCATGCGGGGTCGCTATGACGGTCAGCTGAGAATCCCGTCTACACTGAGGGCGTACTATCTGCAGTGGAAAACAGAATAAAGCAAAGTACTGGTACCGAGAATGAGTGTGTGTGCCATGTGTGTGGACCTTTTTAATATGATTAGATCATATGTGTTTAAAATGACTCTAATAGTATAAGTGTTTGTTTGGAGAATGATTTGACAATCTGGTGAAATTTTATTTTTTTTACGTTTTTTTCTATTATTTCCTCTCAGTGTCTGATCTTCTGTGTGTGAGAGAGGACAACTTGTGGTTGTTTCTTTCTTATATGGACACCGTAGGGCGGCAAAATCCCAGATTTTCCAATACAACATAGTGGCTTTAAATGACCTTGACTGTGGAGCTGAATTTACAGCAGCTGATAGGTGTTGGAAATTGTATAGACTTTGAAATTGTATATACCAAATACTTTGGTTTATGACCACATACCAGTAAGACTAAAGACATTTCCATCACCCTCAGCTGCACTTTGCCAAATAGAAATAGAGAAAAACACATGTGCAAATAAAATGAACTAGAGACCATCTTGAGATAGGATCACACCAGCTGCGACGCCAAATCGACCCAATGGCCCCTTCTCCATTTCATACATCCCTTACTTTTGGCGTCCCTGCACGGACCAAACCCAACTTTGAATGCAGCCTTTATTTTGATCTCAACTACACACCTGTATTTTTTTCTTGGATGCATCTTCCACGGTTGAGACACTTTTTGCAGTGACAAAATCTTTCCATAGACATAAACACCTGGTAAAGTACTTACAACCACCTCTGTGGTAGTTTCTGCTACAGTAGGTGTCTCCAGGACCACATTTTGCCATAATGAGACACCCACACACAACACAGACGCACAAAGTGAAAACAATACCGGCGTCGTGGCTTGTAATGACGTCTGAATTCCAATTCAGTTCAGAGTCATGTCTTTACATACATCTGCTCGTGCATCGCCTGTAGGCCTCTTTGGATGCGCACACTGAAAAAGCTGGAGCTAGAGCAGCATGTTTCTCCCGGTAAAGGTTTTTTTAATTTTTTCCTTAGCCGAAGTGAGGGTCAAAAAGGACGAATGCTGTACAGATAGTAACGCCCCCTGAGGCAAATTTGTGATATTAGGCTATATACATAAAAATGATTTGACTTGACTTCACAACATGTCTAGAAGCAGACCACCACTCGACATCATCAGTTACGTCAGACAGAAGTGGCTCGTTGCCCCCTGTGGTCCTCCCTCCTCACACATGTCATTGCCATAAAAGCTTTTTTCATTTCCCCATTTGATGGCTATTCTCTTCATCTACCAATCATTCTGGCAGGCCCCTGGTGCACAGAAGCTCGTCATATTGTATGCAGGACTACATAGCCTGGAGCATTTTTGTATCAGGCAAATGTTGGTGAGGATGGTGATGCAGTTCCAGGTCCTTGGTGTCACTGACATGGCTAACAAGTACACTTATGGACTAACTTAAAACCAATACTGACAAGCAAAGTTTCATCAAATCTGTTGCATTTCTGATCCCACTCGGCGACGGATTCACGAAAGAATTGATTGCAGCCGCTGGTAGCGCTATGAATTGCGCATCATTTGCATCTGCCCTATCTTGAGGTCCGATTCATCTTCGTGTATTTAAAAAAATGACACAGGGGAGATTTACTCTTTTATTTTTCATGACACGACTGTCTATTGCATCCAGTAACTGCTTCCCAAAATAAATGAGTCAATAGTAAACATGTAAACAGTAAACATGACCAAAACAAGGAGACCGCCTGAGTATATCTTTATAAATTGCATCACAAATGCCGTATTTCATGTATTTCCATCAAATTTACAGTTGTAGTAGAAGTGTAGGAGAATACATTGCATCATTGTCCATGGGATCTTGGTTATAATAGTGATATTCTTCGTAATTTAGATTATATGCAAGGAAATTAAAATCATATTTATTTGTTTATTGCATCTCCATTTACTCTGTAATGGTAATAGATATAGGTTTGTGTACAATGGATTCATATTGTTTAGCTTCTTACCTTTCAGATGAGACATATAGACCTTCGTGGTTGAGGGTCTATTCCTGCTTTATGTTTGGTATGTTATTTTAGGTGTTCTGTCCTGGGGGATTTAAGAGGTTTTAAACCACTGGAGGTCAGCAAAAACAAGAAGAAGGGATAGAGCCTTTAGTTATGATACTAGTTACACCTGTGCTTTACCTACCACGAAAAAGGTATTTTAGTTTTACTAGTTCATCCAAAATCCAATGCCAAGCCCAGGAGTGAGTGGAGATAGAGGAATCTGCCTGTGCTCATAGAAGCAGGGTTACAATTACTAACCTTCATTCATTAAAGTAATTACTATTACATGAAATAACTCAGAAATCAGCTGAGTCACTGCTGCATGCTTTAATTTATTGCACAGGTTTAAATACTTGTGCTGTATACCTTAATGTAAGATTTTCTCACAATGTAGTTTCTCTGAATGTTCTTGATTTGGTTGTTTACGTCTGTGTTTTTCAACCTTTTTTGAGCCAAGGCACATTTTTTACATAAAAAAAGTCCTGCGGCACGCAACCAACCAAAAAATGTTACAAAATGACTCATTTACAATGACAATTTCGTCTCTCAATTTATTCATACTCACTCAGTGTGAAACCTGGGCCTGTTTAGATGAACACAAAGCAGATATCCTGGCAGGAACTGAAGAAAGGGACACACAAAGCTCTTCCTCAACAGCTCTGGGCGGCTGTGGCTCAGGAGGTGGAGGTCATCCACCAGGCAGAGGGTCGGTGGTTCAATCTTCAGCCTCTACGGGCAGCATGTTGAAGTGTCCTTGAGCAAGATACTGAACCCCAAATTGCTATCAATCCTGATATGCACGGTGTGTGAGTGTGTGTGAATGGTTATCTCTGATGAGCATGTAGCACCTTGTACTGTCGCCTCTGACTCTGTATGTGTGTGAATGGGTGAATGCTGATGTGTTGTAAAGCGCTTTGAGTGATCGCAAAGATTGGAAAAGTACTATATAAATGCAGTTAATTTACCATTTAGCTCTCAGTCTCTCTCATATTACGCTCTTCTTCTGGGTTGGAATTTTGTCCAGGGCCCAGTTCGGAGTCTTCATTTATCCATCGCTGTTGTACGTCTCGTCACGACACCTTTCGCGCGCGTGACAAATTCTATTGTCTTAAATTAACGCGGTTATTATTGCGCTGCCAACTACTGACATGGAAGAGTATTTAATTACTCCGCCAGTCACTACATTGCAGACACAGACGCGCAACCATGGCAAATTATTTTACAGTAACTAAACAATATTTTTTTGGACTAATTAAGTGAAATTGGATCATTTCCCACGGCACACCTGAGGATCTCACAAGCGTGCCGCGGCACAGTGGCTGAAAATCACTGGTTTACGTAGACACATTGTTTATTGCCAACAACAAATACACAACATCCTGGGCACATCAACTTGTCGGACGTGAAATTGGGTCATTGGATTTAAAGCTAATGTTGATTAAATGACCTTATTCAACCTGAACAGGAATGAGTAAGATGGAGGGAGGAAGGATGAGGAGGATCATGCCACACAGAGTGGTATTGTTTTGGCCTTTGTAGTAGTTGCTTTGTTTGTATAATGCAACTGTTGTGTAAGTCCAGACCCAGATTCTGATCCTCTTAATATCAGCCAGAAGTCTCCGTCATGGGACCAGTGATGTTGTTGGTCTTGAACCTGCCAGAGGCCACGTTGCTTGCATATACACACGCATGGACACACAAAATCAAAATACACAACACCCGCGCAGGAAGGATGTATTTGTTCGTGAGGGGGTTCAGTGAGAAGGGAAGAGGATAGAAGTTAAATGTTTAAACATGTTGCAACCCTAAACTGACATGCACTGTGTGTCTCTGTGTGCGTGTGGATATTTGTTGGTGGCGAAAGTAAATGATTTAGTGCCGTGCCATGAGAGAGGCAAATGTGCAGAGAGCATGGTGACCTTCCGTGCACGGGATTAGCCTGCGAAAGGCGCTAAATAGTCTTTCCTGTAACTCACCTTTCCCTCAACCAATCACATCTCTCTACAGGCCAAAGAAAAAATTCCCACGAGTTTAATGTGGGCCGCTGTCTCCCAGAATTTCCTCATATCAACATTTAACAGCATTACACAGCATTAAAGAGCATTAGCAATATATTATTGTTGAAAAAACGACGGAATAGGGCGTTATATAAACAGTAAATTGGGTTATGGCGCCAAAGGTGAGTGTGCCTTAGTGTGCAAAACCCAAATGCGAGCTTAAGGGCACGCAGGGAGTGGTTGAGTAAGGAGAATGAAAGGAGGTTAGGGAAACAAAGATGTTGTTATGTCATGAAAGCGTGGCATCTTAAGACCTCGCTCTTTCCCGAAAAACAAAAATTGGAAGGCGGTCACGCTTAAATTCCTCAACATGACAACATATTCCCAATCTATCGTTCAGCCTGTTTGCCGCTCTCGTTGTCCACTAAGTAGAGCGCTCTCGGCTAAATGTCGTCTTGCGTGGAGGTGAAAGGCATGCTTTGTTGTTCACCCAGGAGCACTTCGAGTCACAAGCAAATGCTGTGTCTGTCCTGTGACTATACTACACTATATGAACAATAGCACGAAGCTCTTTACACGCACACATTTTTGGCAGTTGTACGGAGAAAATGTGTTCGCTGCTATAATCAAAACATTTATTTTATTTTATTTTTTTATACAATCAATGGATCACAACACTAGTAGTGTGTGAAAGGGGTCACTTATATAAACCCACAGAGACTCCCGACTGCAGTTCCCCTCAGCTCTATAAAGCTAATTGCATCTTTCAGCTCATTGTTTAGCTGTCCGACCCGAAACTTTACTGTTTTTTTGTTCACACTCACAGCTCTTATAGCGTCAAAAAGCAGGTTCTGTGAAAAAGCTTGAAAAAGCCTGAACACTCCCTGCTCAGCGCCGCACGGCAGACTGGCAAATTTAGCGACCAGCTGGTGAACATAGGGGAGCATTTAGTGGCTAATGACCCAGATTTATTTCCCTCAGGACTGGGTACTGAATAAAAACAGAGCTTGAAGAGAGTGAATACTGGAGTTTCCTTCATCAGGTGGACTGAAACACAACTATAGATGAATGCTGTGACGCTCTGCTGGATGTGTAAATGAGAAACGGTTCGCTAACATGCTCGCCATGTCCGATTGATAATAAATCAGTGTTTTGTTCACAATTTACTTACACTGCCCCGAAGTGGGATTAAAAACACTTATTACAGATTTAAATCAATGTATTTCAAAGAAAATTCTGGTATTTTACAATCAGGGTCATATTCTCCTAAGTGCAGCCATTTGACGGCTATGTACTACATGCATATGCTACATACAGTATATTGAGGCAAACAGCGTCAGCCTCCTAACGTTTTGCTACTAAAGTTTACGTTTTAAACGCTTGTTTCTGAGTCGGACTGAAAGTAGTCTAAACACAGCTTCCTTAATATAATCAACTTTTTTTTTGCATTGGGATCCTTACGATCCATCTACAGTAATATTAAATAACCAACAGTCAGAATGGTCAATGAGAATTAGTTGAAAAATTGCAGAATTTCCCTTTTTAAATCTTCATATTTCCTCACTCCATCCTTCGTCCCTTTCTTTGGGATCAAAACATTACATACACACACTGAATATCGGGCCAAATCAACCCAAAAAAATCAAATCCTTGCATTATCTATTCATTTCTCCCATCCTCCTTTAGTTCTACTCTGACCTCTGAAGCTTCTCCCTGCACCTAATGAAATAGTCCACTTGTCTGAGTCACACGTTGCTGCAATACAATACAATACATATAGATTTGTATGTATTTTAAAGTTAATGCAGATGTGAGCAAAACTTCTGCAAGCTGTGCCGGAAAATGTTGCTCTCTGCTGATGCACATGAACACATCATAACAATTGATAAGACAAGCATGGGTTCCTGAGAGACAAAGATTTGTTTTCATCCTTCTCTGCATAATAGTGTCATTAACGATTACCCTTTACTTGTAACAGAGGAAAGCACTGAGGAAAACTGAAACGCATGCGAAGGGTGTTGATAGAGGAACAACTGCTCCATTGATTCTTTGAAGGTAAATAAATAAAATGTCCTTCTCTATCTCTGCACACACTCAAAGGCATCCCCAGAGCAGGGATTGGACGAGACACAGAGAGCACTTCTTTCCCACCCCTCCAAAGCTGCTGTACTACCAGCAGCCCTGTCATAGTGGGACATGAGAGCAGGCCAGATGATGACCGTCCTCTTGGACTGCTAGACCAGCTCATATAGACCCGACACCTCACCGGTCCACTTCTCAGCCGCTTTTCATTAACCACCTTGGACCGGGAATGGATTCTACGCTTCTGATTGGACCGGGGGTCCCCACACCGGACCCGACCAGCAGGGCACCCTGGAACATCAGCTCCATCAGTCCGCAACGGCTCATGGAGCTGTCTACTGTCGCTACAGCTGTGAGTACCCGGCTGCCACGCTTTTTATTTTTTTTAATTTTATTTTATTGTTTTATTTTTTTGGCTGCTTGACGGAATACCCCTCAGTGTAACTGGAGAGCTTCTGTGCGCCGCAGCGATGCGTAACCGCGGCAAGATCCGAGCCACATCCGCTAAATACCAACTCACCACATCTGGCAAAACAGGAGGAAAACAGCCAGGTTTATGTTTTTTGTAGTTTTTATCCCTCCATTAGATCATTTGAGCAGAACCGTTTGAGGAAGGTGTGAGTGAGATGTCTGTGAATGAATGAATCTCACCATCCTCTCCTGCGCATCTGCGCTCCGTTTATTCATCACCGGAGCTGAATGAAGGCAGGAGTGAAGCGCGAATCCCGTCATCTGTGTTTCTCCAGTTTGTACTTTTGTGAGAAATAGCTTTAACAAGCCGCTGCAGGTGTACTGTAGATATTTGTAACCTCTGTACTGAAAGTGCACATCGCTTTTTTCTTATGCCAACATCTGTGCGCACGTCAAAACATGCCATCCACGAATTCTTGTTACAGTATTGCTCATAATTATCTCCCTTTGTTGTGAGTTTAGGGAGCTCATCTGCTGTCAGAATTACTGTAACATGTCAGAGGACTTGTTTGTGCACAAAAGTGACTTTAGTGTTGCACTAAATGGCGATTATACTGTATATGTGGCAATATGTTGCCCAATAATCCCATATAAACCCTATAACACAGCCTACCTATGTGTGTTCTAATCTTATTTTAACATATGCAAGCTGCAGGTTAAATTCAGTTCAGATCTGTATTATCCCAAAAGAGGAAATTTCATTTATAGCAAAGCAGCATAAAAAAAAAAAACATAAATCAGCATGGTTACAACACAGACCGTCTTTAATTTAAATGTGTTATTCATGCCAACTCTGATATCACTCACATCCCCTCAGCAAGCTTATTTACACATGCCTGGAAGGTCTTAAGACATGTGTTGAGAATGTTTTCATTACCAAGTCTCATAGATGAATGAGACTCCTTCATAGTCTTCGGGGAAATCCTTTCATACGGATGTGTAAACCAATACAGTGGTGTAAAGAGCATGAGAATGAAGTACAGTGCATTAACTTTGCCCCAGGAGTCTAGATATTGACTATGACGTGAGAGACTATCAGCATTTTGAAAGAGACACGAGGAGCACATGGGTGCTCGGAAGCTGTAGTTCAACAAGTGTGAACTCTGAAGTTCAGACCTGCGGGCTTCAGTCTCAGTAGCTTTTATGGTCTGGCCTTCGCGGTGGTAGTGCTTGGAAAGCTGATACGAAAGAAGTGCCTGAGGGGCAGCTTCTGCTATGACAGATGGGATCTTCTACTTTGCAATAAGTGTGGTTTCCATTAAAAAAGTCTTTAAACATCTTTCTGTGATTCCAGAGCGCTCTTTTCCTTTTACCGCTGTTTGTTGCTTTTTCTCTCTTGATCACCTTTCGAATCTACAATCTCTGGATAATTTAAAGAATATGGGTCCAATTAAGTGTGTGTCTGTGTGCATATATTTGGATTCGTGTGTATCTAAAAATCTAAAAATAGACAATGATACTGTGTGTGTGTATGTGCGTGTGTGTGTGTGTGTGTGTGTGTGTGCGTGTGTGTGTAATATTAGACTGTGTTACCTGATAAACGAATGAGTTTGCCGCCTCTGAAGTTGCAGATAACCACTCTTATCTTTTAACATATTTCCTGATTAACGTCTTGCTGGTGACGTGCGTCAGATTCAGAGGGCAGATAATCAGACATTCATCAGTACTGTTGAGTCTCTGGACCGTTGAATGAAAGGAAGTTGCAGTTTTTTAATCTTTGTTTGACATTAGCAGTCAGTGTGATCAAACATGATAAAACTTAAATCAATCAAATACCGAAACAGAATAATTTGCAAGACCACAGTGTTTTTTTTTAAATTGTGAGAACAAATGAACTAAAACTAATGATATGAAATCTCCATTTGTGAGTAAATTGGTCTTCATCTACTTTTTATAACCAGTCCTGCTATTAACTTGTCAGCTGTGAACCAATAGCCTGGTCTCCTAAAAATGACATTTCCAGACAACAAAACTGCGTAGTTAATTAAGTTTTGAGGGAAACATATTTATTTATATTTATATTTATTTTAATCGAAGTCAGCGTAGTTTGGGGTGGATGGATGGACGGGTGACACAAACACAGGACTTTCTCCAGGACACCGCTGTTTGTGTCCTGTTGGGAACTAAAAGTCAACGTTGACCTATTTCAATGTTGCGTTAACTGTTTAACATTACGTACGTAACTTCATTTACGTAGCAAATCTACTTATTTTAGGCCAAACCATGATCTTATACTAAAGGTAACCAAGTGTTTTTGTTGCATTTTATCTTTTTTTTTTTTCAATTCACAACGTTAGCCAACTTTAATCTGGTAGCAAATATGTTTCCCTCAGAACGTAATTAACGACACAGTTTCGTTGTCAGGGAAGGTTATTTTTAGCAGACAGGGATGGAACCAAAGATAAACCCATATCCTAATAAGCAATTTGATGAAATATATCCTCTTCCATCCTCTTGTCAGTTTTTATCAGTGTATATTTCAGGGCTGGGCAATGTGGTGTGAATAATTATTTTTCCAAAATTGATTTATGTCATGATGATGATATGATAAAAATATGCAGAATCACATGCCATCTTTCAGCTCCAATGTTATACATTACATCAGACAAAATAAAATTCTATATTAAAAATAAATAAATAAAGATCTCACTGTCTTGGCAACATTATTTTAGACAGCTGAATGGTGTAAAACAATATATCGTTACGATATGCATCCACTGAGAGACGGTAAACAATAAGGGATGATACCTGATTTACCTTAGACGATTGTAATAGATGACACAGAGGCAAATACCCACCTGGAGACATTAAAAGCAGAAAACAGACACCTGGTCAGGGATGTCTGATTATACTGTGTAGTTACTACAAACTGATGGATACCTGCCAGCCAATCAGAATTTAGAATTCCCAGTGCTCATAGTACTTTATTCAATTATCACCTTTAGTTTCATGCAGGTGAAGCTCTTCGTCTACTGTCAAGGCTCAGTCACATTGTCTCTAAGCTCTCTGCTGTAATATGGTTCCTGAGTGACACGTTTCTAATGGAAATACATTTCTCTTCTTTACATGAACAATTACCATGATTATAAGCATGACTAGATGTGCTTTTTTATTCATAGGGAAGCCCCTCAGCCACGTTTATTAAATTAGTCTTGGCTGTTACAGAGTGATGTGTGCACATAATTGGATAGAAGTCAATTACAGTACTTGTGTTTGTAAGCTTCAAACACATGTGCACAGCTGTTTGTGCTCGCATGCACGTGTGTGTTTGATTCCCTGCCTCTCCTCTCCTCCTCTCCGTCTCCCGCTCTCTCTTCTATTCTTAACCTTTGTCTTCTTTGTCTCTCAGTTTAATTGTCCCTGCCTGTTTTAAATCGCTGTGCATGAGATCGCCACGGCACCATTTACATTACTTGCTCTCGACTGATGCTGAAATACTGGCTTCAGTTCGCGCTCGCAGATGGAGAGTACAGAGACTCATCGCCACACACTATTTCCATCTTTAAATCCCGCACAGGCATACTGTAGAGGAGACTTCCATGCTGCTTCTTCCTCCTCACCGTGTGATCGGTATTAATCTGGTCACTCAGCTGTTGGAGGAAATTAGAGAAAGCAAGAGGAAGGAAAGGAGCGATCGAAACAGATTTAGAAAACAGAAGAACAGATGTGAAGGAGGGAATTAACAGAGATCTTGTATCAGCAGTGGCAGCGGAGATGAGAAAGACATCCAGTAGGGAGACTGGCAGGGATGTGAAAAGAAAGACAAGGGAAGAAATGAAGCTGGGAGGGAGGAGAGACCTTAAGTGTGATCCACCCCATCACACACACACACACACATGCACGCACACACATCTGCATACACTTGTCCCTTCTTTCAGTAACACATCCCCACGACCTTTTCTCTCAGTTTCTTACATAACCTCTATTCAAATGTCCTTTTTAGCAGCTTGAGACTGCAGAATAATAGGAATGCCGGGAAAAGTAGATGCTGGACCCTCAGGCACATGCGCAGACGAACGCACACATGCACGCTCTAATGCGGTGGCCAGGAAGAATGAAAGAAGATGTGTTCCAGTTGAACTAAGGAAGATTTAGTGTAAGTAGTCCTGGAGTCTGCGCGGATGTGCAATTCAGTATGTGTGAGGGAGCATCTGCTTGAGCCTCCGCTACATTTAAGAGGGAAATATTTGACTTTCCACCACAGTTATTTGGTGCTAATACTTTTGTACATTCACTAAAAACGTAGTATGCTTGTAACGGAGTATTTCCACATTGTGGTATTGTTACATTTACCTAAATGAAATATCTGAGTGCATCTTCCACCACTGTATACAGATGTGTGTTTACAGCATGCCACACACAACCACGTGTGGGAAATACAAGGTCTCTAGGTGGATAGTTGAATTATTTAGGAGTTAACAAGCAGAAACAGACTCGCACAACTCTTAAAATGTCCCCCTGTTGAGTTTAGAAAGTGACCAAAAGGTTCTCCCTAAAACACAGGGTGTGAATCCTTGAGGGCTGAATGCATTTCATGAGGAAGTTCAATTTATTAATTTTTTTACATTCAACATCGTGTTCTGTTTACAAGCGTGTTCACTAGCTTGACGTCTTCTTCTTCACTGCCTTTGTGAGAGCATTGCTGGGCTTGTGTGTGCTTTAACGCCACCAACTGTCAATCAGCGAAATAGCGTGAAACCAACAACAGAATGTGAATGGTGCAGCCGGGGGGCTTGTGTGGGAGGAGGATACAAACAAAATGAGGACCCATGCATATGAACATTGCTCCATAGCACAACTACTGGTCAAAAACTCAGTAGCGTACCTTTAAATACAACGTTGAGATGCACCCATCCACCATAACATCCTCACTCTTTATACTTCCTGCTTCACGATTACGTGGACTACATATGATTTTGAGGGGTATATATACATTACGGTGCATTACTTGTCGTAGGTATAGCTACGGACAGTGTATGAGAACAGCCTGAGCACTTTTATTCATAATATAGTATATCTATATATATATAGTATATAAATGTGACTTTTTCAAATCCTGTCAATTACAGACACTGTAAGCTTCATGTAAGCTGTGCCAGCGGCCTTGTAGCGTCTCTTTGTTGCTGAGTTTGAAAGAAGTCAATGTCTTCATGACCTTCAAAACTGAAAAAATTACTGTAGCACAAGAAAACACAAGAAACACAATTTGTATTTTCAAGCTGTATGAGCTGGAAGAGAGCCTATTTCACAATATCAATTTGTTCTTTTGATATCCAATTTTATTTTTCATTTTTATTTTTTCAACTTAATTTAATTATGGGCTGACTGTCAGATCCTGGGATCTGCAGCAAAGTCAGCATTGTTTTTGTAATGACAATGCAATCCTATCATCACTTAATATCATGATTCCAACACAAATGAACCCTTTCCTCCCTGCTTTCCTGTTGTTAGAGTTCCCTGGTTACAGGCCACCCATTTCCAACGGTAGACGTCCCAGACCACGCTCACTACACCATCGGTGTTGTCATCCTGGTCATTGGCATCACAGGCATGCTGGGAAACTTCCTGGTCATATATGCTTTCTGCAGGTACTTTTGTTTTGCACTGTTGTTTTGAATGAGCTTCCTTAAAAAAGCTGATATTGTGGTTTAGCACCACAATATCATGTGATAATCAGATTCTTCATTGTGTGTGTGTGTGTGTGTGTGTGTGTGTGTGTGTGTGTGTGTGTGTGTGTGTGTGTGTGTGTGTGTGTGTGTGTGTGTGCGTGCGTGCGTGTGTGTGTGTGCGCGCAGGAGCCGGAGTTTGCGGACACCATCCAACATTTTCATCATTAACCTGGCAATCACAGACTTGCTGATGTGTGTCACTCAGACACCCACGTTCTTCATCAACAGCATGCACAAGCGATGGATCTTTGGAAAGAAAGGTAACACACGCATTTCAACATTTTACACTTACATTTAAAAAATACCGCACAAAGTAACAAATACAACAACGACCTAAACACGGTGTAATGATAGACTACACTCTTTTACATGTACGTGCACTCTCATACACACACACTGACATTTCCACAGGGACCTGTATTGGTTCCTTACTTATTCTGTGTGACCTACAGTTCAATTAAGATTCTGCACACACAAAAACACACAAACCTGACACCCCTATCACCCTTTTTTCGATCACAAAAAGCAAGCAAGAATGCTTGTTGGTAGTGTGTTTTAGATGAGTACATATCATTGTGTGCATTATACATTAGCATGCAGTCTATTGGGAGCGGAGATAACAAGGTGGTAACAGAGGCGCCACTGATCAAACACTGATATGCGCTGTGTTTTCCTCCAGGAGTTGTCCTGACCTTCAGTCGCTGTCAGATCTGGAGCTCTACGCTCATTTGTAGTTACTACAAGGCAACTCTTTCCTTTCCTTTCCTAACCACCGCCATTTTGAAAACCTTTTCTTTTTTAAAAGGCACAAAGAAAGCAAGATGTATATAATAAGAGAGGTTAAGGATAAATGGGGTAAATGGAATGCTAACTGTGCCTTGGTTTTTATTTGTGTTTGTTTATCCTTTTCAGTAGCAATCTGGCAATGGTGATGGAAATACTGGAAGTTAATTTGGTAATCTGTCAGTTCGACCGACAAGATATTCTTTGTTCCGAAAGGATGAATTTTAATGATTTGATGATCATCTGATGTTTTTTTTTTCTGAAGTGCCCGCAACTGGATTTTGCTGTTTAATTGGCCTTTTTTTCTAACATTTATAGTCCCAATGAAATGGCAGTTAGAACATCGTTAGCTTCTGTAATGTGACGTAGTTCAGAATGAAATAGAATATGCGCGCATGGTATCATTTTGAGAGGGATTGTTACAAATCGTTCAGAGATTATTTGTATAACTCAGAAGTGATAGTGACTTAGCAGGCGAGAAAGCCACAGCAATTAGGTGCTTGATTTAATGCATGTTTCCATGCACTACCGACAATATAAGGAGTTTGGTGCGTCAAGATTTGCATGGCGCTTATCCTCCAGTTGGGTGCCGTTGAACCATTGCAGAAGAAGAGGGAACAACGAGATGACGTAGTTTAAAAAGCAGCAGTCAAATCACAAACATGTGGAAAACTTTATCAAGATATTGTTTGTTTCATGTATCGATTTGAGGAAGGCTACAGTCTCATCATCACTCCACACAGATCCAATTTTTTTTTTGTCTCTTTAGTGGCATTTAAGTCACATGCTTCATTATTTATACACTAAATCTGTTTCCTTGGCACTTTGTTGCATTTTGTTTTTATCGATCACCAGCTTTTCCACCTTAGCCAATCGTATAATTTTTTTAAATCTCTATTCCTGTGCTTTTTTATGTGCAAATTGAAAACACTGCATCAATAAGAAAAATGATTTTCTTCTACCAACTTATTGCAGAAAATGACCTTTCAATTTCTTTGATGTTTTGCATACATTTGTTGTATTGACTTCACCCCAAATCTAGTATTGTTTTTTTTGCCCCATGCCTTTAAAATATTAATCCCTCTGAAGAACACCTGCTGTTCCTGGACTTCATTAGCTTCACTAACTTAACAAGGGCTGTCAAACCCACAGTACAGGTTCTGGGATGAATATTAAACTGACTGAATGGTATTTGTTTAAGTTTCTTCACAAATGCAAAACACTTCAGATTCTGTCTTGTGCTTAGATGTTATGACTTGGCGTCGTGATTACCAAAAAAAAAAATTTTAAGAAAATTATCAAAACTGTGTTGCATGTAACTACTTACCATCACAATCGACCTGAAAGGAATAATGAAGCAAGTGTGGCACAGATGTTATATCATTATACTGTTTGATAATTAGAATCAGTATCGCTTTATTTGCCAAATGTACAGGAATTTGACATAGTGATACAGCGCAGTAAGACCCCAAAGTTAAAAGGTCAAGGTAAAAGATTCAAGAAAGTTAATAATCATATATAGTTAAAAATGATAAAAAAATGCTATGCTGTCCTACATATAGGTGACTGTTTGGCATTGTATGCAAGTTAAGAATAATAAATAATAAATGTGCCGCATAAAGCTAATATGTCATTAGCAAAGAATACCAAAAAATCTGATATGGCAGTGAAATTATAAAACCCATATGTGACCAAAACCGTTTTCCTCTTTACTACTTCTTGACTTTCACATCTCCTCCTCCAGTTTGCGAGTTGTATGCCTTCTGCGGAGCGCTGTTTGGTATCTGCAGTATGATGACACTGATGGTGATTGCGGTGGACCGGTACGTGGTGATTACCAGGCCTCTGGCCTCCCTAGGGGGGATGTCTCGCAGGAAAGCCCTGAGCATCCTGGCTGCTGCCTGGATCTACTCCGTAGGATGGAGCCTGCCACCCTTCTTTGGCTGGAGTGAGTACAACTGCACTCAGAGACCTGGATGTCGAGTCATTGTTGATCACTGTGATTCCTCTGGGGGATTTTTCTTTCTTAGCTCTGTCTTAGTACCTTTCTCTCACTGTTTTTATTTGTGTCATCGTGTCCAATTCCTATTGAAAGTTGTACTATGTCAAATAGATCTGACTTTGCCTTTTGTCTACATGCCAAATACATTTGATATAAATGCAGTTATCAGAAGGCAGATCACCTCATGTTTGCCTGGGGCTGACATGACAAGGCCAACAATATTTAATGATGAGTCTTACTGTCCTACTGACTTTTCTTTTTTTCCTTTGTTGTGCTCCCTGTTGGTGGTGAAAAGTCAGCATCTTGCAAAACTTTGTTCTACTTCTTCCACCATTATACTAAACTCAAACTGCTCTCACAGTAACATGTTGTCACATTTTATCGGCTGTCAGACAGATTGTAATTAAATGCCCAAGACTAAAAAACCAATAATCTTTCCAGAAAAAAAAATTCTCGTGGGGTTTGGAGCCCTAACTGTCACACACACACACACACACACACGCACACACACTGCGTGCATATGTGCATGCGTGCGTCTGTGTGCTTTATTTTTCATAAAATATGTTTCTTTATAGGATAGTGATAGCTAGGAGAGAGACATAAAAGGCAGGGGAGAGAGAGAAAGGGGATGACATGAGTTCAGGACTCAGCCTTGACTCATGGTGAGCTAACAGGGCACACACAGTGTGTGTGTAATTTCTTGTGGTGAGGCAGTCCCATATTGAAGAAGCCTGTGGTGTGAATACCAAACACTACAAATGTTAGTTTCCACAGCAGAAACAACCAGAGAGAGCTCCAACTGCTTTCTCTGATGGAGTTTGCATGTGTGCCACTTTGGTCCCGTTGTCATATATCACAGCGTGAGCATGACACAAGGTGTTACATATAAGAGAATACTGCATACATTTGTATTACATTACAGTTTTTGTCCAAAGCGACTTACAATAAGTGCAAACATTTATGAGGATACGAGTCTAAACAGCGAGAATCTTGCAGATACATCAGCTTCTAATAGGTGTAATCATACAAGTGCAGAACAATAGCCTCAAATAAGCCAAACCAAAGTAAGAGCAACAAAGACAACCAATAGAATAAAAATTCAACCAATAGCTTCAGATAAGCCAAGTGCAACATTATTTTTTAATTTCTTTTATTTCTTTTTTTTTATTGACCGAAGTGCAGTCGAAACAGGTGGGTTTTCAGTCTGCGGCCGAAGGTGTGAAGACTTTCAGCTGACCTGACATCAATGGGGAGCTCGTTCCACCATTTAGGGGCCAGGATAGCAAACAGACAGGTTTTGTTTGAGGGGTCTCTGGGTCTCACAGTGAGGGAGTAGTGAGCAGATTGGCAGATGCCGAGCGAGGTGAGCGAGCTGGTGTGTGGTTTGACCGTGGGCTGGATGTAGGACGGGCTGATCCATTCACTGCACGGTAGGCCAGCACCAGAGTCTTGAGGCAGATTCAGGCAGCCACTGGTAACCAGGGAAGGGAGTGGAGGAGAGGTGTAGTGTGGGAGAACTTGGGGAGGTTAAAGATCAGTCGGGCTGCAGCTTTCTGGACGAGCTGTAGAGGTCGGATGGCACATGAAGGAAGTCCAGCAGGAGGGAGCTGCAGGAGTCGAGACGTTGTATAATACAGTTTTAGTCAAACAACCAGTTATACTTCCATTATTAGAAATGCTAGCTACATGGCTTTGGGACGGTAATGTTGGTTGGTTTGACAGTCCAACACTTTGGTTTAGAGTGACATATCTCAACAACTCAACAACAGAGGTTTACTGTATTTATTTGCCAGAGACTCCAGGAAGAACTAACGTGTAACTTTAACTCCCTTTTTGTATAAATTAAACATACAGCATATAACATGTTAACTCGTGAGCTTTAGAGGTGCTGGTCCACTTTGTTCCCTTTCAGAACAATTCAGAGTCAGGTTAGCTTTTTCCTCCTGTTTCCAGTCTTTATGCTATGCTAAGCTAAGCTAACCGTCTCCTGGCTGTATCTTTATACTCAACGGACAGATTTGAGAGTGGTATTAATCATGTAAATCTGGGCAAGAAAGAATAAGGATGTTTACCAAAACGTTGAACTATCTCCTTATGTAGTTTGGTTTCTTTGTCAGAATTTGTTTCAGTTGGTGGAACGTCAGTAGAACAGTATTGAGATCAAAATCAGATAAGAAGAAAGGTGACCTTTAGTTATGTCAGAATCAGAAATCCTTTATTAGTTATTATTTACATGGTCACAGCAGAAAGGTAAAAAGAATGCAATAAAATAAGTGGACAATAAAATGAGTGGAGAATTACATAAAGTGCAAATGCACACAGTAATACATATAGCATGTAGAATCAGATATTAGAAAAGTCAAGCTTGACAACGTGACACACGAGGTACAATGAAGTAGTTCAAGGTCTTTCAGATAGGGAGTAATCAGAAAGTTATACAATACAGAATCTGACTTGTAGACGTCATGGCGTGGGAAGTAAATACTAAAGTGCGTATGTTCTCCCACAGGTGCTTATGTTCCAGAAGGTCTGATGACGTCTTGTTCCTGGGACTACATGACATTTACTCCTTCTGTCCGCTCCTACACCATGCTGCTCTTTACCTTTGTCTTCTTCATTCCTCTCTTCATCATCATCTTCAGCTACTGCTGCATTTTCAGAGCCATCCGACGCACAACGCGGTCAGTACACGCATACACGCGGTTGGCGCTTATTCGTTCTGCTATCTCGTTTGCTCTTGCAACACACACTCCCACATGCACCGATAAGAACATAATGCATTGTGTATTGTGATGCTAATGTATTTTGATTAACGGTACGTTAGGGTTGTTCTATGGATTCCCACTGATGTCTCGCTCAACCTTAGGGCTAGTGCTGGCTGTGCGGGTGACACAAATTGTGTGTGTGCATGCAAGTACAATTCATGACAGTAAATTAATGTAGATGTCCAAAGAAATGAACTGAAAAGAAAAAATATAACACGGTTTTTCTTGAGAAATGGCACATTTGATATAAAAAAAAAAATACATTCTATTGCAACTAAAAGCAAAAACATAACTCATAACTATGAGGAGTGTGACTGTGTTTGACAGAGCGATAACGAAGATGAACTGTGAGGGAAACAGAGACTCTGCAAAGAAGTTCCATAAGATGAAGACTGAATGGAAGATGGCCAAGATTGCACTCATCGTCATCCTGCTATTTGTCATCTCCTGGGCCCCTTACTCGTGCGCTGCCCTCACTGCATTCGCTGGGTAGGTGTGTATGTGTGTGTGATTTGTCGAGGAACACTGAGGAGACATTTTTTTACTGTCTAGTGATGTCAAAATATCTCGACAAGAAGTGAAAACTGCCGTACACTACGTTTTGGGGTGGATATGGTTAAACTTAAAGGATTACCTGCAGTTATCTCACGCTAGCTTCAAGGCTGTGCAAGTTGATTGTTACACTGGTATGAACCTCAACCACATGCTGCCTGACAGGCCGGACATCCTGTTCATCCTGATTCAGTCACAACGAGTGCAAATGGTTACAGTTAGATTAGGCAGAAAAGTCTCAGCTCTCAAAGCGTCAGGGCAGCAATGAGGATTCTGGGAGTTAGTCTCAAAACAAACATATACGTGAAGATCTTAGTTGAAGCAGCTGTAATCAGTATAGGAATGTAGCAAATGACTATGTGGAAAAAAATGAAAGGTAGTTTACTTTTATAGGATGAGCAGAAAGGCAGGATTGTTTAAAAATGTGTGATGGCTTTATTTATTGGATGTTTCCGCTACGGCAGAATCAAGCCAGTAAAAATACAGATTTTCCAGAAAGTAAAAAAGTACACATTTTATAGGATTTTTAAACAATAATAAGAATGTGGGTGTGACTGTGTGTCCCACTCCTGAGTCTCCACACTAACCCTGCTCTTGTCACATGACTGTGTCTTCCTCTTGCCAACATCTCTCTCAGGTACGCTGACCTGTTGACTCCGTATATGAACTCTGTTCCTGCTGTGATCGCCAAAGCATCTGCGATCCACAACCCCATCATATATGCCATAACACATCCCAAATACAGGTAGGATGCACACTCAAGTGTTTCTTTGACAGCAGATTAAATGAATGCTCTGGAAATAACATTATGGTGAATTTACCCGACCCCGCTCTTTCTCACTTCTCTCTAATTTAAGTTTACTCTATCTGTAGGACCATATTTAAGTACAGTATTGTCAAGTTTACGTTTTATGTAAATTCAATCAAATGTGAACACTATACAAACACAATATTATGAAGATGAATAAAGAAAAACAATGTGGCAACCTAATTATTGAACAATAGAAAGAATTAACTGTAACGGTAACAGTGAACACAATAGAAGATAACTTTTTTACAAAATCAAATACAGGGCTGATTTTAAAGTATCTTAGTAAAGTTTCATGTGTTTTCCCTCAGGCTGTCACATACAAAAATTATTAATCGATAATAAAAGACACATCAGCTGAGCTGTTCATCACCACCAAGCCAACCAAACAGCTAAGCACAACAAATACATGACAGGGATTTTATTAGTCATTACGGTGTGTATAATTGAAAGACTAATTCATGGCAAGAGTTAAATTTGTGGATGTGCACTCTTTTATTTAAGTCAGTCCAAACAAGAAGCTTCATCTGGTGTGGCCTGGCCCACCTGCCCCTAATAGAAAAACACTTGTGGTTGGTGTGTTTTTGTTTTTCCTTGGCTATAACTTCGGCGCTGGGGTATATGTTCTATTAAAATGGATTTATTCTTGACGCAAAGGGTGAGTGACAGTCTAGGTTTTGAGTTATAGTTCAATGTCGGATTTGCACCAACGCAACACACGATGGATTTTTTTCTACGTGATCTGGCTGTATCGTGTCTGACCATGTACGACAATTTTAATTATATTCCCCATAGTAACTCTATTTACATTCTTTCATTCACTTTGTAGCAGAGATAAATTAATTGCTCTTTTTAAAATCCTAATTAAATAGTGAAAATCAGCGTCCATGGATGTCTGGGAGCACCACACGTCTCCATCATATTGCAAAATCAGATCAATTATGGATTTGAATATTTCTCTGTATCTCCCCCTCAGGTCAGCACTCAGCAGGTATATTCCCTACCTCGGAATATTGCTGTGCGTTACTGGCAGGGACCGTTTCAGCAGCAGCAGCTTCCAGTCCACCCGCCGATCAACCGTCACCAGCCAATCAGAGAGCAAAGGCCCCAGCAGGCTCCGCAACTCCTCCCTGTCTGAGAGCGAATCAGTGAGTGCACCTTATATCTAATCTGGTGTGTCTATGTCTTACACGTCCAATGACAAATGCTGTGAATTACGAGTTGCTGATTTTAGTCTTTGTGTGTCTGTGTGTGTGTGAGCGTGTGTGTGTGTGTTTGTGTGTGTGTGTGTGTGTGTGGTGCTTCAAAGGCCCGCTTCTCAGACACGGAGGAGGACATTCGTCAGTTGTCCGGTGATGCCAAACAGGTGCGCCATGCCAGCCAGAGGTCAAAGGTGAGAGGTCACAACACGGGAGAGTTTGAGAGAACTGCCTCACACCACCCTACTGACTCGGCCATATGTCACCTGTCACAGATCACAGTAAGTATCGGGGCATGGTTTATGTCAACATACTGTTACTTACATACTTGTGCAGGTAGAGTGTCATTTAGGGCTCAGTGTAACTCCTCTCACATTAGTTTCATGATGTCTTTGATGGGAGGTTTTGCTCCTGTTTTGTCATTACGTCAGTGCTGATCTTAATCTCTCTTTCTGAATTTGACAAGTGAGGTCATGTTAAAGTCAATAGACGTCATATTTATGTTCGCTATTTCCTGGAAAGTAACTCTATGAGACCATGTTGTTGGGAGCCCCTCTTATAATCCAGGCTTGTCCCGGTAATGAACTTGCGGTCATGCGATTTAATTTTGTGGCCACAGTCTGTCAAGTGTTTGTTTACATTTTTATTAAGTCACAGAAATGAAGGTTTCACAATAGAAGACAGTAGCTCCCAGCGCTAACATGACTTTCACATGATATTTTAAAAGCCACTAACATCTAGTAGACTGGAATATCATAATCACTTTACATTAGGCTTTAACTTTAGTGATCACAGCATCTATACAATTATTTGATTAAAGTTAAAATAGACCATCATATAGTACGTAAAATCAGTAAAAAAAAAAAGTGGGTATCAGCATTTATTGGTGTCAACCAACATTCATTTCTTTATATTACCACTAGTAGTCGCTAAAGTCAGAATTTGCAAATGCTCCACATCCGACACAAGCCTTTAAAAAACAATACAATTGTTTATGTGAAGATTCTCCGTCATTCAGGTTTTGGTATATTCAGAAGATTAAGATTAAAGGGCTTCTATAGTTCTGACTTAGGGTCGAGGTTTGCTTGTTCGGAATCAGATATACCTTGGAAAACACCCCGCCCTAAATCCTCTCTGACACTGGATTAGGGGGGTCTGTGTCCGACAATGTCTGTAAATTCACAAAATGCCATGGTTTGAATTTGTCTCTCAAGCTCTCTTTTTTCATTCTTTGCACAACTTCTGTCACTTTTCATGTAAACAACCAAGTGCAGCACTGTGAATGTCTTCCAGGAGAGACCGTCTGACATCGATGGCTGTTATCCAGTATATGTAATCAACGTTGCATTATGCCCCCCCCCCACGGACTCATGTTTACTCCTTGACAGCAAGACCCACATGTGACCTCAACGCCTCTCATGGTGTGAACGACCCTTCAGAGGTTAAATGCCTTTGACTCCCCACTAGTCTGTCAGAACTGACTGAGCCTTTTCGACGAGAGGCGAAACATTATCTTTGGCTTAGCACTTCTAGGCCGAGCACTGAGGTCTCCCATTCAACAGCGAATAGGCGGCAGCTGTTTTATTAATTTTTCACAATGACTGGCTCATTCACAAGCTGGGTGACTTTGTTCTCACTTCTGTGAAAAAAAAGGAGGATTTTCTTTTCTTTTATATCATATAGTAAGCTGTAACAAAGTGATGTAAATGATGTGACGTTAAACACATACATTACTATGTGCTTGAAATGTAGTCGTTAGCATTTAAAAATATCTACGTATCGAGGCTCGGTAACACCCGGCGCTCTTCCTATCAACGGTTCTTCTTGGCGAATGTTTGCGATGTTCTTAGCATCGTGTTGTCAGGCCGATGGAGAGAGACAGGTCATTTTATGTGGGACATCCAATACATGGAGCATTTCCATCTCTCTGTAATCATCTTAGTTCACAGAAATAACACAAGTAACCCAAATGTACGCTCATATTCACACACGTGCACACACACGCACACGCACGCAGACACACACACGCCGTACTGCCATGCAGGAATCCATTACAGAGTTTCTAAAGACTAATCCAATAATCTGTGAATTTCAGACTTAATCCACAGTTTGCATGACGCGACCCCGTGTTTCAACATACTGCACTTGTTGCAGACGAAGACGGGTGATAGTCGAGGAGTCTCTGACCTCCGTCTGTTTCCAGCCCTGCACAGAGCAGAGGATATAGGCACACTTTCACTTTTGTCTATAATCGCTGTTTACCTACTTGAACTCTTGCAAACAATGTCATAAATGTGGAAAATTGACTTTTTCTGACATATGTCCCTTTGTGCTTAGTATAACCTTTCCTATATTACTTTTAAAAACACAGCGGGTTTCAACAAAACCATGAGATTGTTGGTGCCCCCATATTCAGTGCGTGTGTGTGTTCGAGTCGCTCAGATTTTTAGTAAGAATGTGACCTGCTTCCTCAAATAGTACAAAAGATCTTTGATCGTAACTAACATTTATTGGCTGTGTTTATGTGCGTACTGTTCAGACTCTGACAGAGCCTGAAGACATCTCCATGTCGGACATCAGCCTGCAGCCAACCAGTCATCAGCCAGCTACTGTAAGAGTCTACCGATCCTCCACCTCTCGCTCTCTGCAGTAGATGTGGCGTCTGTTTTTTATTTTTTGTATAAAAAAAAAACAAATCCCATGAAAATAATCGGCAGCAAATTTATCCTACTAATAACGATTGTCTGTGTAGAAAACGCCTGATTTAGCTTAAAGTCTTGTGCTATAGAACTCAAGATAAATTTCAAGAGATTTGTTTATAATAAAAAGCGGCAACAGTCTCAACCTTTTCTGTTCGTTCCGCCAATTAAGTCATTTGTGATTTAGGGCGATTTAAAGGAGCATGTCACCCGTTCTACAACCTGATCTACCAATAATGCTACCACATTTGAAATAGCTCTCCGAAAATAACCCTCTGCAGCTGAACAAGCTGTTTTTTTAAAGTAAATTCAAAGTAATCTGAAATGGTGGGCGTTTAGTCCTCCCCCTGCTCATTCTAGACGAGCTAATCAAATTTCTATCCTGTCTACTTTCATTCATTTCCTGTTGCTCTGACGTCAATATTAATCAGACCATGTGTTAAAATAGAAAAACTCAAGAGCTTCATCCTTTTATCAATGTTTAAAATCAATTTCGACAGCTGTAAAGATATTTTGACTGTTCTACATCAATGTAAAGCATATTGTATTATATGTGAGAATCACCCAAGTTCCAATAAGCTGCTCTTTTTAAAGGAAACTTGCTTTTACAGAGAAATCATTAAGATTTGTAATAAGTTTGATGCTGTTCCTTTTGAGCGAAAAACACTAAAAACATTTGATGAAATACAGAACGACGCCCTTTGCATACATTGTCCATTTTACTTCAATTATGTGTAAGCCAGTCTTAAAGAACAATTACAGGTTTTTACTTATGCCTTAATTTTGGAATTTTAGCTATCTTATCTTTCCTATCACTCTCCAAAGTGATTGCTGAGATCTGGGAACATGACAACATCACTACAGCAAAGTCCGACAGTTTATCGAGATTAAACCTACATTTTTTTGATGGTAAAACTTAAAATGACGCCTGAAATGTTTTGAGTTTTTTTCTTCCAAATAAGTTAGCTTAAGCTGTTGTTTGCTGTTAACCTCTTTTTACCATTGTCTCCACATTCCTAGAGAATGGTTTGATATTTTGGTAAATACACTTATTATTATTATCTTCCTTGCCGAGAGTTAGATGAGAAGATTGATATGAAGCTAAATATGAAGCTACAGCCAGTAGCTTAGCTTAGTACACAAACTGGAAACGTAGAAACAAATGAGAGCGCACTAATTAACACACTATATCTTGATTGTTTAAACCTTGCGTCACGTTATGTTTTTACGCTGTGTTATATGCGTGATTATTTCTTCGCTGGGGTCAATCATTTCCTGAGTCACCGCTACAACAAGAAATAGTTGCACATAACCCCCTGAGAAACTTCCACTGTGGTACGTACATTTTATTACCTCTGCATAGAGCGAGGCGAGTGGTTTCCCCCTCCTCCCGGCCTCTTTACGCTATGCTAAGCTAACCGGTTGCTGGATGCATCTTCATACTTAACAGACAGGCAGGAGATTGGTATCGATCCTTTCATCGAACTCTCGGCAAGAATAAAAATAAGTATATTTTCCAAATTGTCAAACTATTCCTTTAACATGGTGAGAAAATCTGAATTATCCTCAAAACTAGAAGAGCACACTTAAACATGCTCAGCTAGAATATTTTGCACGTGAAGTGAAGAGCTATTGACCTCAGGGGGTCAATTGAGTGATTCAGTCCCACTCCATCAAAGGCACTGTGAAGTGGGAATGAAAGCTATTCATCAGTCCCACCGATCAATGCCTTTGATTGACTGTTTCATGTCTTGTGCTGGCAGGTTAAGTGAAGGAGAGTTGTACTAATCCAAAAAGCAAGCCACAGTTCATAAAGCTTCTTTCTCTCCCTTAAACTCCACCCTCACTCATTTTTCTTTCCCACCAACATCCAGCCACCTACTCACATTCGACACGTCGAGCCTCAGTCGTAATACCTGAACAACTCTCTCTCTTCCTCCTTCCACACAGCTGGACAATGGGATGAAGGAGTCTGGGCCAAGGACTGCGTGTAAGACAACGCCATCTGTCATTGTAACTTCCATATCCAGCCCGTCTATACTGCATAGTCCCCCGGGTTTCCATGGCAACCTCAAATCGACCAAAACGTACAGCCCGGCTGTGAAGGAGCCCCTTGACATAGCCAGGCTGGAGACAACAGCATTACCATAAAAAGCTGGACACAAAGTGCAACAACAGTGTGTAACAGTGTTTCAATATTTCCCTCCATGGGACTTTTCTGTACCAGCATGCCGTTTGCTAGTTATGGTAAAGACACGCACATCCCAGTGCCCTATAAAACGGGAACTGGATCAAAGAAATATAAAGCAGAGTTAAAGTTTGAGGAACAGCCTGGCGCTCGAAACGTTATACAGCATCAAAATCCTTAACGGTACTACTTGGGGTGCGGATCTGTTTGTTTCAACTCTGCTAGCGATGGTAACTCAAAACCGGAGAATGCTCTTTTTTTTTATTTATTTTTTTCATACAGAGAATGGGTATGTGAGCGTGAATGATTGAAATACACATGTAAGTATTTGCACACACATACAGTATGTACGTTTGACTTTTTATGACATATCATGGCGGGTGGAGATGGTTTATGTAGCCGGAGGCAACAAATTAGCCTTAAAAACACAATGTGAAAAGTTAAACCTCAAGGGTTAGGTATTAGATTTTTATTGATTGTTGGTTCAGATTCTTGTCAGAGTATTTGAGTAGAAGAAACCGAAATACGTTATGTCATAAATAGCAATGCATTTTCTGATTGATTTTGGTTTCCAGGTAAAAATGAAGTCTAATTCACCTTTCTGTACATAAATTGAATGTGTTAAAACCATAGACTGTATATAAGAAGTGGACGCAGTCACCGTGATGTCACCCAGTGGTTTGTGGACTACTGTTTTGAAGCTTCAAGTTTTGTATTTTGGCTGTCGCCATTTGGTTTTTGGCCATCTCTCTCTTGTTTTTTTGCAACCAGAAGTGACACAAGAGGGTGGAGCAAAGTATGCTGAACAAGAAACCTTTTAGTCGACCAAAAGGTTACAATTAACTTTCATGAACTGCAAACACACTGTGTAGGAAGTTCTAAGACAAAAACACAGAGAGCACACAAACTGGACAATACTATGGTAACGACCAATCAATCACAAGATAGTCCCAACCTAAAGCACACGCTGCTCGTCTATAGTAATGGGACCATCATTTACTAAATGAACATCATGCTGTAGCAAGGCTAGAAACTGCCGATTGAGACCATAAACTCGGCAGGAAAAATGTTTACTGTGGTAATAAATCAAGTGAGAAGCAGAGTCATTTTCTCATAGACTTCTATACAATCAGACTTATTTTTGCAACCAGAGGAGTCGTCCCCTCTTGGATATTAAAGAGAATGCAAGTTAAAGGCACTCCCGCATTGGCTTCACTTTTCATGAGCCATATTTTAAACACTACATGCATTATTGCGTACCTTATTTGCGATGTAAACAGAAACGCAATAGGTCCATACTTTGTTCATTTTTTCTAAAAGCATGCTTTTTAGCCAATATCTTTCTCTTAATATTGCATTTCCAACTCAGAACAATTTCTTGATACCCAACCCTAACCATTTCAACTGCTTGTGTTTTTATTTTTCTACTATATTAACATTGAATCAAATGACTCCTGGAGCTGGTGGTATTACTAATCCCACTGAGGAATCCTGCGTTGGAGCTATATGCAGATTTATGCAGATGTATGCCACTTTAAACTTGTTGTTTTGATTCTCAAAAATGAAAAATACTAAAACCATGCTGCTTATTCTGAAACTGTGAGCAGTTCCCGGCACAGGAGTGCGCACAGGCACAGAAAGTCACACATTTAGCGACAGAATTTTTTTTTTGGACGAAGGCAAAAATGACATTGGATACTGGATGTACATTTAACAGGTGGCTAGAAAGTGAACTTCTCTGGGATGCTTTGTGTGTTTGTGCCGTTTATTCTAGACGTGTAAGTAAGCTATTTGCTACCACCTGTGTTTCCCATATATCAAATGTATTCAGGCAGCACACGTAGATTTTTCACCACGTGAAAATATATTTTTTTTCATTTTGTTCATTGTGTATTTATTTGTTGAAAAACAGTATGCGTGGAAATCTGCTGAAAGCTCAGATTGAGTGAAATGTCTTTTGGGGTGATACATTTATTTAAAAATGCAACAGACCTTCCTAATGCAATGTTGCAGACTCTAAAAGGATAAAGCTTCACACTCGCACATAAAAACACCAGAAACTAATTTAAATTCATATCATCCTGCGGGAAACACTGCTAATACTGTATGTTAGCCAGCAGAAATTGACTCCTCGTGCACGTTTTTCTGCCCTTTTTAGTGGTCAAAAAACACTTAATTGAGCTTTAATATGAAGTGTTTTATTTCTATGGGTAACCAGACACACATAAGCTAACATGCAACAGGTCAGGGGGATACCATCGGATTGTTTCCCCTCTGGCTCTTTGTCATGGATTTTTCCATTCCTGGTAACATGCAGTACCACAGATCAGGTCCCAAATGTGTCACAGCACCATAGTGCACCACCCAATACTGTGCAAGTATGTGAGTGTGAGTATGAGCATGTACTTTGCATTTCTCTTGATGCCATACTTGCTGTAATATCTACTTTTAGATATACAGATGGCGGGTTTACTAAATGACTTTATTGATATCAGCGTGGTTTCAGGATTGTTATTATAGATCTCATCATAGACAGATGTACAGAACAACTATGTTTAAACATCCTTTTCATTTCCAAAGCTCTTTTTCTCCACTTCGGTACATTGCAGTTCCCTTTGACATTCCTAAGATTGCTGCATCACTGACTATGATTGTACTATACACATTGTTTTTTTTTAATGATAAACAGGCAAATTAAAAAATCTTAGTTAATGTGGCAACACATGTTGATACATTCCCACTGCTGCTCATTTGTCCTACAGTATCCATCAATGAATGTACAAAATGACACGTTTTATGACCAAACAAATATATAATATTATATATACTGGATGTATATATATATATATATATGACATTCTGGTAATGAAGTGATGGTTTAATGAAGTGATGGTTTCATGTTGATTTTGTTTTCTTTGTACAAAATGTTTTGTGTTGTTATTATTTATTTTTCTAAATAATAAATGTTGCTAAATGCTGCACAACTGGTGGCCATGTCTCCATGAATTGTACAAGCCATGTATTAAGCTGAGGCTACAACTAATGATAATTTCCACTTTTCATTAATCTACCTTGTTATATTTAAATATATAATATTTTTTTTCAATTAATCCTTTGGTACATCATCCACTTGTGCAGTACAGTGTTCTTTGAAAGTCTTCGCACACACATATATATTCACATACACACATTCATGTGCAGCACCACAGTCATTGTGGTCATACAACGCATCATCCATCCATCAGCGCCGACTGACTGATATTTTGGTAAATCATTAGGTTAGTTTCCATGGAAGAGATGCATCGTTCACAGCAGATAACAGCAGAAACATCCTGATGTCAGATAACAGAATGGCACCAGCGTCAGTTATATCTGTCTAATATGTCAGAGAGCAGATGTGATGGACGTGTTCCTGCATGCTGTGCGACCCGAATAGGCGTCTCAGCAGAACTATGGCGCCCTGCAGAGGTGAGAGTCGGTACTGGATTTACATGAGTCGAGGGTGTACAGTAAGAGGATGGGCGAGACTATTTTGTCATTCCCACCCATTACGTCTGCATTTTGTCTCAAATTCAAGTTTCCTTTATTGATATGATTGTAATTCAGCATTGCCAAAGCATGTTGTGAAAGTTTACAATGTAGGTATAATAATTCCAGATTTGTAGGAAAAAGATTGAGGAAAAGTGGATCCTTTACTTAAATTAAAGTAATATAAAAATACAAAAAAAAAGTCCCGCGTTGACAATGTCACTTAATTAAAAGTACGTAATACTAGAAAAATTCGGCAGAAAGATTTCCCCATAAATGTACCGGTATGTTTTATTATTATTTTTTTAATATATTATTAGACTATTATTAATAGATTAACGTCTAAGCAGAATTGTACTGTTGCAGTTGCCCGAGGTGGAGTTAATTTTAACTACTTTTAAATAGCAATTACAGTAATCTATAATCTATAACATTAGCAGGGCTGCAGGCTTCGACGTGTGTGTGTGTGTGTGTGTGTGTGTGTGTGTGTGTGTGTTTGTGTGTGTGTGTGTGTGTGTGTGTACACGTGCAGTGGTGTGACGTACACCAGTTTAAAGAGAGTGATAAAAAAGCATTGTGACATCTCTAGTGTGTAATCATGCTGGTCCTCCATCACACTCCTATCACTGGCAAATATTTTCCACTGAGTGTGTGTGCCCACGTGAATGTGTGTTTCATGGTGCGGTGAGAGAAATGGCTGTGATTATTATTACATATGTTTTTTTCTAAAGTACTTATTACTTGGTCACTGTCATTGATTTATTAAGTCAAATACATATGCTGTTTGTAAGAAGTTCCAGTGGCGTTTATTTTTTCTTGGAATTTATGGTGTGCAATGTAATGACTTTGTTTTATCATTTGTTTTGTTTAGTCTTTGTATTGCATTTTGATTTGGTACCTTTACTCCCTACTCCCCTCAGTGCTGTCAGGAGTCTCCATCAAGAGGTCACATGATCACACCTGAGGCGGGGAGGACGGCACAAGCACTCCTGCCTGGAAAGGAAACGCCCTCCTCAGGTTCAATCATTTCACTCAAACAGCTACTCACACACACACACACAAGCGCGCGCACACACACACACACACACACGGATACATTTGCAAATTCTTGTGATGCGTGTCACTTAACATTTCACCATACATTACCCGGTGTTCATGTGATGAATAAAAAAAACAGTAAATCTGTGCAGCACACAGTAACAGGGCCTTGATGAAATGGGTGACGATAAGGCTCAAGTGATCCTTCAGTAACCTTCCTGATAACAGAGGTTGACCTTGTTCCTTCAGTCTGTCGCTACAGGATGTTCAAAACAAAAGAGACCAAGAGCTCTTTTATTCCTGTAGCCATTGAAATTCTAAATTGTTTGCTTTTTTGCGGAGAGTTAAATGAGAATCGATACCTCTCTCATGTGTGTGTTTGGAGCTAGAACTGGGAGGCTATTAGCTTCACACAAAGACCTGCAGGGGGAAACATCTAGTCTGGCTCTGTCCTAAGTTCAACAATCATTTTACTGGCAGTTAAAAGCTGACTTGCTAACATGTTCTATCAAATGTGAGTGTGAGCTGTTTTACCTTAAAACAAGTTAAAAGACACAAGAGATGGTGTTTGATACCATTAGCTTTCAGTTATTTTGGTTTGTTTTGTAACTCCCTCTTACTTTTCGACGTTTTGGAAAATACTATAATTCTAATCGCCTGCTGACTAGAAGACCATTATCTTATAGAATCGGCCCACCACCTCATTTCATTGGTTTGAATGTGTACACAAACAGCCATGACAGAGCAAAGCTTGATGTTCACCCCTTGATTCCAGCTAAGCTAAGTTTACGGTCTTCTTTCTGGCTGCAGCTTATTTAACGCCCCTGGCAACAAAGCGAATACACGCAAGTCTGATTATTAACACCAGAAACCTCAAATCTGCTGGAGTAGCTCTGGAGTAAAAATATTCAACATGAGTGCGTCATCAATACGGACCTGTAGTCCTCGGTATTGATAAGCGCTGTACTGAGTGACAGATGGATGATTACTGGCTTATGTTCACTTACTGCTTAGGGATCAAACACCATCTCCTGTGTCTTTTAAAATCAGGTGTTTAGTGTCACACAAACGTCTCAATTTCAAGGTGTGTGAGTGATACTAATGCATCAGAACACGCATGAAAAGAAAACGACGTCAGACTCTGTTTTTGTTCACTTAACCTTAACAGCTGTGGTTGGCTGCTAATTGAACACAGGATCAGCTCATTTGTTGCTTCCTTTTCTCAAGCAAAATGAAAGACTGCGAAAGTGAAAAGCGAGTGACATCGGTGCACAGAGACTGATTATGGATAATAGGGTGCTAGCAGCATGAACTGATAGCACAAGGAGAGGGAGAAAGAGAGAGGGAGAATGTGTTGCAGTAAGAGGGGTCTATATTGGCGATGTGAATCGGCAGTGAAGCATTCTGGGGCTTCGAGTTACAGGCCTTATAAGGGCCAGGGCCCCTGTGTCTATGCTCACCTCGGCTATTCTTAGGCTGTCTGTCCCTCACCCTCAGCAACTCTGCAGGCAAGAAACTCTTCTCTCTTGTTATTAACTTTAAAGCTGACTTTTTGGAGTTTGCACTAAAACTTGATGTTTGTTTAGGGAGTTTTTGGTTTACAGGGTAAGACATTGAGGATGTTCTAGTCACGAACAGTTCACTGTTCTTCTGCAGTGGCTCAACTTGGCTCTGCTCTCTCTTTCTGTGTGCGTCTATCTACACGTGTGTGTATTTGTGTGCACGAACGCATGCCTGTGTGTGTGTCACAGAGGTTCCACAGCACCTGACCCACCCACCCCGCACCAACTACACCCCAGGGTGTTTGTCCTGAGAGCTGGGAGCAGACAGGGAGAGAAGCAAGGGCTGACTGAGGAGAAGTGAGCACCGAGGCCGACCGGGACAAAAGGATATCAAGGGAGGACGGAGAACACGGGCACAGCGAGCAGGAGGAGAAACCCCACAGCCAGCAGGAGTTGTTAGCAGGAGGAGCGTTACGTTTAACCGAAGATGAGTACGTACACAGTGAGTCTGAATGGCCCCGCTCCATGGGGCTTCAGACTACAGGGAGGAAAGGATTTCAACATGCCACTCACCATCTCCAGGGTAAGGACAGTCACCCTCACAGACTGCTGTGACAAAAGCAATTTACAAATAAAAAAATAATTAGTGACAAGAAATGTGACATTGACATGGTATGTCACAAACAACAGCAAAACTGATAATCCGCTGTGACAAAACAATGCATTGTCAGAGTTACATTATGATGACAAAATAGTTCACAGTTGATTTCAAATGGAAACTTCACTGACTGACTTTGGTGACTTTAAATTGATGTACTCAAATATAATAAAAACCAACAAACTCAAGAATGTGAAGATAGAACCATGGGAAAAAAAAATCCCATTTACCACATTTTACTGCTTGAATATCAAAGTCAGCATCATTTTGGTGATTTGCAGGTGAAAATATGTCAGTAAAAAACAAATTACGTTGAAAAGTGAAGTTGTTTAAATATGTGTAGGTTAAATCTAACTTCTGTTAAATGTGGGGGGGGGGTCACTTTTTCACCTGGTTTAACAGGAATGTTTTGCATGTTCAAACTTCATCAATGCATGTGCGTGCTGTATGTGAGCGTGCGTGAGCAGTGGCTGACCAGTTGTTATGTAATGTTGCTGTTCGTGATGATGACAGGGAGGCTCGGATGTAATGTCCAGAGAGATTTCAAGAATAGAGCAGCAGCAGAAAGACTGGAATAGTTTTTTGAAAATGGCTCTTAAAAAGCAGGTCCAATATTTACTTTGACTACATCACATGCAGGTTCAAATGTCTAGTCCACCCTCAAAATCAGGTCATAATCAGCTGATTAATCATGACTAATGTGGAACTACTTTTTAAGCTCAGCGCTGTCAAATCATCGCTTCAGGATGAGGGATTTTGATGATGTTGAGATCAATGGACTTATTTTAACTTACAAATCTTACAAGTGACGCATCACTCGAAACGTTACACAACATAGAGCACAACATGGCAAAGTTAAAGACTTGTTTCTACTGTCGCAAATGACAGCAGACAAGGAAGAGGGTTTGTTAAAGAAACTAAGTTATAACATAAATATTCAAATTTCCTATATGTACATTAAAACATTCTCAACCATGAGTGTTGCTAAAGATTATTAGCCTATTTGTATTAGAATTTAAGAAGAAAAAAATGAAATGAAGTGTCACTCTACAATTGAATTTGTCTCTGCAGCAGAGGGACAGGGTGTCTCTCGCTCTGGCAGGACTGCTGGTGTATTTACAGCGTTTCCTTTAAATAGCATTGGAGGAGAGGTGGATGGATGGAGAGGGGTGGGAATGGGGCAGGAAAGAAGCGAGGAAGCTAATGGCAGCTTGTGTTACCTTTAGTAAGCTTTATTCCTCGCTTATAGTTCCGTTTCAGATTCAGCTTTCTGGAGATGCTCCTCAGAGGACAGCGTCATTGTGAAGGAATGGATGGATGGAGGATTTGAGAGATTCAGGAGATGAGATTCATGAAGGTCGAGGAGGTGACGCTCACCTGAGTACAACAGTGTGGACGTTAACTCTCGTTCTTTAGTCCTGATTGATGATCAGCTGCCTGCCTTATATTGATTCACAGCTCCAGACTTCTGTTAGTCCGTCGTCTTCTGAGCCCCTCGTCTTAGGCAACCAGGGGGAGCTTTGATCTGTGTCCAGCATGGCATTGTATCATTGGATTTGAGTTCATCCTGTGGTATGACATGTTAACATGCAGCTTGACATGACAACTCGGGGTGCCATTACAGTTTGACGTAACATCGGCGCGGTTTGGATTTCGGCTGCCGTTTTTCCAAGAACTAAGAAAGTAAAGAGGAATGCATTCCTGACATCGTGTTAGCTAAGCTGAAGCTCTGTCCAATAAATATGTGACACACTCAAATGTATTTTATATGCTGTCTTAGTTAAAATTCTGAAAGAAAAGGCTGAAAATGTGTCATCTATGACAATTGACGGTTAAGTCTATTTATTTGTCTTGAGGCTAAATGAATTAAAACAACTCTCTGGGCACCATCAGTAGATGGAAGAAGCACGTATGTGGTCTAAGTAGAAAAATATCCTGACGGTATTTTTTCATGGATTGATATAACACATTTCTTGAAACTTGAAAGAAACTTTTGGATCAACTTCCAAGACAGTGTCTTTCATTAAAATCCAATTTCAAAAGAATTAGTCCTTCTATCTATTTCCTGTATGTAATCCGTTATATTTGAAGTGACTGACGCACATGAAAACATGCATGACAGAGTTATGTGTCCACATGCGTGTTTGATTACACTGAAGCAGCCGTGCAGATACATTTTTGACCTTGCTTTTCCGCCTACTACCACCTATTGTAACTGCTTTCCACACTCACACATTTCTACATGCAGGCATTATGACTTTAATTCAAAGGAAGAAAAGACGTGCAAAAAGCAGACAAAAAAGGAGAAAGGTTGACAGGAGGATCGACGATGGGAGTCTAAGTGAAAGTTTTAAGAAGGAGCAGAACCATTCGGTGAAATAATGTTGGTAAAGTGTGGATTGTAGGAAGACTTCATGTAAATAAAAAAAAAACCCAGATAGAATCAAGGAAGTGTTGCATGAATGTCAGTAGCAGGTGTGTGTGTGTTTGGGGGATGACGGAGGGGCCCAGCAGGGTCATCAACAGCGTCGCTTATTTTTAACTCTTTAACGAGTCGAGTGTAAATCTAGACCCAATATGCCTCTGGGCTCACTGAAAGCTCCTCTCTGTGTAGTTTAAGCACTAAACTCTGGCTTTGTAGCAGAGCCAGGAGCATTAGGATTCAGCTAAAGGTCAATGTATGGTGTGACAATTGAAAAAAAAAAAAAAGAGTTTTAAAAAACGGGCCATTTTAAAGATTCAAATAAAAATGTGCAAGATAAAAGCCTTTTTTTTTTAAAAAGGTTACTTGGATTTGACCATTCCTCCACAGTGACTGTATAAATAGTTTGTGTGCCTTATATATTCCTGTCTTGCACACTTCATGGATTCTTTAAATATAATTACATTTAATACATTTTTTTTTATTGCCGCAAAGGAGCAGTACACAAAACAGGGGTAGTGACATAAAATACAAAGGAAGAGAAGGAAACAGGAATACAGACACACACAAAAAAACCTAACAAACAAAAACAATGAATGCAAAAGCAAGAAAGCAAGCAAAAAAATAGACATAACAATATAATTGTTTAATTTTAAATACACTCAATAGCTTTGTTACTGGAAATACTATTGCTTTCGTTCTTATTCATTGCGTCAGGCAGCCTCATTTGCAGCTGCGGAGACTTATTAAACTCTTGGTTAAAATGTGGTTCCACTCTATTGATGAACATAACGCAGACATTTTAACCGGCCCTTTGTCTTCCGAGTTTATGGATTTGTTTATTTTGCTTCATCAGCTGTTCTCCTCTCTACCTCTTTGAGGCTTATTTATTGAGCTGCGACACACACAGCATAAATCACTATGTGGAGTGATAAATATCCCTCCAATCTGTGATACTCAACCGTAAACCTTTCCCAGTTGCTTGTTTGTTCCCTGAGTAGTGTGTGTCAGTGGCCCCAGTGTGACCAGCTTTCTTGACCCCTCCGTAGATAACCCCGGGCAGCAAGGCAGTGGGCGGCAGCCTGTCTCAGGGCGACATCATCTCAGCCATTGATGGGGTCAGCACTGACGGGATGACGCACCTGGAGGCCCAAAACAAGATCAAGTCTGCCTCCAGCAAACTGTCACTCACCATGCAGAAGTAAACAACCAGCACACTTACACCAAAACACCCGTCTCCATAAAACTTAAGTAGATGATGCAGAAGCTCATTTTAAGGTACTGGATATTACCTGAAGAAAGAATAGGAAAAAGACAAATCAGTGTGGGAGTTTGGGAGGAAGTCAGTGTTATAAATGGCTGGGGCTTTATATTAAAAAACATCATTTGAATGTACCTCCAAAGGTATACCTTGGTTCTCATGGTTTATTCCTCTTTCTCTTTCCTCCCGCAAAATATTTTTAAATGATCAAATGCAAAGTGGTAAAATATGATGTAACAGTATATTTCAAGTGGATATTTTGTCGTTTAATCTTTAGATCAAGACGTGGAGCAGCATTTTCCACAACTCCAAGAATGGACTCCCCCATGCCAGTCATCCCCCACCAGAAGGTACAAACACAACCTCAACAATAATGAACAAATAGAAAAATCAATAGAGAAGAAATGGCAGCTGTATATCTGCATACTTGTACATGTTTGTATGTATGTATGTCAGTCATATGTGTTTTGTATTCCTGTTTGTGGTCATCTTCACAATTCTTATCGGTGCCATCAGGCGGCGTCCTGCTGCCCTCTAGTGTCAAATATTCATAGTGCCACTGCAGGGAGGCCTGTGCAGAGGTCAGCAAACCAAAAAAATGAATGGAAATTGAAGACGAAACAAGCTGATATCTTTACTCTCGTTTCACTTCAAAGCGTTCTTTTCTATCCATCTTGACCTCTTCTCATCTTTTTAAGGAGTTAGAAAAAGTGAAAGATGATGTCGGGCCTAAACATTTTGGAGAGGAAGCTCAAATGGAGCAGCCAGTGCCCTTTGACATTTTCCAGGATAAAAAGCCCTCTGAAAGGAATCTCTTCCAAGTTCCTAAAAAAGATCCAGAGCTCCTGTCGACCCCGGTCAAAGCTCCTGCCTCCTCCCCACCGTCTGCCGTATCTCCACCAGGCCAGTGGGGGCAGTACAATTCCCCAGTTGGCCTTTACTCTTCCGAAACTCTCAGAGAAATGATGCTGATGCAGGGCAGGTTAGGACAGGGGTCGGCAGCTTCCCGGGGAGTTTCATCACTGGGGTAGGTCACCTCATAGATTTGTAATACTAAGATAAGAAGATTTAACTGCTTCAGTGATAACCCAACAACCAACCACAAGCTGATGTAGCAAAAACCTAACAAAAGTATTGCTTTTCACTCTGGACGAATGAAGCCAACGCACAACACGATCCCATTTAACCTCACATTAACAGGACCGTGTTGAGAAAATATACTCAGAACTTTCCATCGCTATCCCAGCAGTCATTCCTCTCACACATGCCACTATTTCGGGAGTGTACACACAAACATACCTGGCCGGCATCCAGGTAACAGGGTAGCAGGAGATCAGACTACAGGAATGAAACCAGGGAGATGATGTTGCAAAACATATTTTTAAAGAACTCTCCTTGCTGTTTAAGTTGCACGTTTTTTCTTTTTTGAGGGTTTTTATCTTCATCTTTCCTCTGACGCTGAGTTTTAAATCCTGTTTTGACTGGAAACCAGCGACCTGCTTGTGAAGCTTTTTTAAAATGCTGGCGAGGTTACAGGAAGGTGACATTTTCATTCTAGAGTCGACCCTCAGCCTTTTATTATTTTTATTTTAATAATAATAATGACAAAGATTTGTCAGTTCCCAGAGCCCTGTGACATCTTCACATACTTTGCTTTGTCCGACCAACTGTACAAAACCCATTGAAATTCTATTTACTATCATAAAACACAAAGCAATTCAGAAGAATTTAAAAGCTGGAACAAGTGAATTTCTTCCATTTTTGCTTAAAAAAATCATTTTAATAATTATCAATTAATCACTTATAAAAATAGCTGCAGATGCATTTTTTCAACTGATTGATTAATCATCGTATCGTTTCAGCTCCATGATGCTGTTATACTTGAATTAGTCAAAGATAACCAACCTTGTTTTGGTATATTTGGCTATTTGTGGGCTATTACGCATTTTAGATGAAAAAATAAATAAATTTGGAGAGTGCTATAAGACATTTTGAACGTGGAGTGGCCGCCTTTCAGAACGCCACACCAATCATCACATCACATCAATCACCTAACGTCCATAGCAGATCTAAAAGCATCAAACGGCACGACGACGTCACCAATGTGTTGGCTTACTTCAAAAATAATGATATGCGGCCATAGTGTGTTGGTCTTTATCCGTTTTGAATTTATATAAATACAAAGTTTGAGGGCCACTATATTAAGTTTTGGGGTTCGAGGCTTAAAAAATAATGGTGACAATATTTAATACTTTTCTTTTTGTAAACAAATCCAATGAAAATACCATCACAGAGTTAGATCGCAGATTTCTAAATCATTTTTTAACTTTCCTAAACCGTTTGTGAATCTCAGCCCAAAGCCTATTTGTTTCAAACAAAGTTTAATGTCATTTCCTAAAGAAGCTGGGCAGTCTAGTTTTAGTGAACGTTTCTTAAACAGGGATAAGCACTGTATTTGTTGGGGACTATTTTCAGTCGCGGATTAATACACAGTCAGGGCTCTAGTGAGTACTTATGTCACCAGAACAGTGTATGTGGGATTCGACTCAAAATAAACTACAGTGCCCCTTTTCATCAAAGCGAAGGAACATGTCATTCAGAGCAACACAGGAATAAGATACATTGGTCTTTCGTTACACGGACAATACTTTTTCAGTTGGGGGATTTATTGACAATAAGAAATACAGAATATCACCGGATTACACAGTTTTAATATTCTATGTTTAACAATTTGTACCTTTTCTTTAAATTTCCATTGGAATGACACTGTCAAAAACTGTTTTACTGGGTTATTTTTGGAGAACACAAAGCACATTTAATACAAACTCATCAATGCCTTTACCTTGACTGTACCGTGTGGCTGTACTGAGTAGAGGTCAGTGGGAGTTAAGTTGAGGCCACAGTTTAAGGGCAACACGCCTCAGTGGGATGGCATGAGCTTGGGTGAAGCCTCAGTCATGAGATACTTCTAGATGTTAATTAAGGATTCGAACTGCTTTGCCTCTGACATATGTCACATCCAGATATCAGCCTCCACTAATGTGTTTCCCCTCTGGAGCCGAGCTGCTTTACAGTAAAGGCCAACGGTAAGTCAGGTGTCAGGGAACGTGCTCCGGGCAGACTGCAGGGACGATGACGGCAGTATCATGCCAGTGACCCCACCTCACCGGGCACATACTGTAGAGACTCCTGATTCCACGTGCACACACACACACACGCACGCACGCACACACACACGGGAGAGAGCAGCTGTTGGTAGGGGAATGTTCCGCTCCAGTTACACACTATCATACTGAATCCTCTGGATGCCCCCCCTGCCAAACCTGAGATGCCCCGCATGAGAGGCGCTGCCGAGCACGTTCCACTTAACGTACTGTACCCCGAACACATCTACGCCCTGTGTGGACAAATCGACTGATTGATGCGTTGCACTCTCATTACTGCGATGGCAGAGTGAAACTGAACCCATTTACGCCGATTTAGATGGAGACCTGTCCAAGAATAGCAGCAAAAAATGAGAGGCAAACATACGGCATCGAGTTAAGCAACATTACAAATGATCACATCACACGCAACATTTGTACACAGACAACCTGGACTCAAGATTACAGAGATGATAGATACAAAGTGATGTGTACTCGAGTAGTTATTTAACCAGGCAGCAATTACTCGCTAACATATGATTATTTCTTTCAAAACTGAAAAATAATGTGTGTGTCTGCCCCGGAATGGGTTCTTTCTTGGCCCATGCTAAACCCTTTCACCACGTAGCACGTAGTTCTGCCATAATCCTGTTGACAGACAGACAAACACACCAAACGGAAAACATAATCTCTTTGGCGGAGGTAATAAAAATCTGAAACATGATACTGTAAAAGTGGAATTTTGGTCTGAAAACGTAGTTAGTACCAAGCAAGCAAGAAATTAGCGCGTGGCACGTCGCTCGTTGTTTAGCTGTCCGTGATTGGTCCTTTGTCTGCGATTGAAACATTATATAATTGAGATTTATGACAGTAAAATGTATTTCGTTGAGCAGATGCTTGTGTAACAGCCTGGCCCAGAAAAGATGTCTTGACTGTTAAAGCTAAAAAGAAACGTGTCAAAAAAGATGGCCATTAATTGCCATTAAAATAAAAGTTATAATCTATGAAACTTTTCAACGTACAACTGGCTCTACAGGATCTGAGACTTCTTAGCAAAAGAGATTAAGAAGTGAAATCCTTTACATACATTGCAGTATACACGCGGGCAGTATATGTGCAGTTATTAATGGCGGCTTGTCTCCTCGTATTCGTCTAAAGGCTGCAGTCCTGACATAAGTCGATGAGGCGGTATGTGTTGTGTTTGTGTAGCTGTGTATATTTGTGGCTGTTCTGTGCTAAATGTGTCTTTGTGTCATGTGATTGAGACACTTCTGCTCTTGTCAGTCATCCCTGATGATGCAGGAGAAGCTGGGAAATATCCCAGTGATGACAAACGGCTGCTATTCTGACCTGTACATGGGATTACGGCATAGTGCTGCAGTTGGATAGTTTCCTACAAACACACACGGTGCCATTGTTATCCCCAGAATACTCTCTGGTGATGTATTACATTCTCACCTTCTCTCTCTCTCTGTCTCTCTGTCTGTCCGTGCCTCTCTGGTGTGTTTCAGGTTATCGCAAACACAGCTGCAAAGTCAGTACCGTCACATTTCTCAGTAATAAATGTGCATGAAGTATACGTCAGTAGAGAGAGTATTGTTGCTGGTTTTTTTTTTATTGTGCTGTGGAGTGAAGTTGTGTCCAACATCCATTCATGTGCGTGAAGTTGAACTAAAGGCTTCAATGTGACTGTAACAGCATATTGAGTGTGCTCATGATTTGTTTCTTCAGATAACATGTTATTAACAGCATCTGGTCCCCACAAGTGAAAAGTAAAGAAGTACAACAGTACAGTTTGAATGTACTGCTACTTTACTTGAGTAAATTGTCTGAGATTTTTCAAATTTTCCTTCTAATATACTTCGCTACATTTATTTCACAGCTGTAAAACTAGTTACTTTATAGATAACTATTTTTGCAAAAAGTGTAATGAAGAGTTCATAAAACTATTTTTGTTTTTGTATGTTGTGAGAGTATTTGACTTTTTTATTTTTGTCAGAGCATTTGATTTAATGATTGCCGTCGGAACAGTATTCCAACAAATATAACACTTTTTTTTTTTTTTCTAAAAAACATTACTCACCTTAGCTTCAACACAGTTTAAAAGAAACAAAATGAGTATTTTTATTTTTGATATATTTTACCGCTTTTTCTAAGCCATTTTTTTTAATGTTGATCTCACATTCTTCTATGATATCTACCTTTGTTTTCCACCTCTGCCGGTCTTCTTTAGCGTTCATGTACATTTTCTGAATTAAATGGATTTGCTGTACATTACTGTGTGTATAAATGCATGTGTGTTGGCATTTTGTGTGTCAGTTATACATACGTGTTTGGCAGTGGTGTGTATCGCTACATCATCATTGGCGGTGTGTCATTTGAGATATGCAGATAATAATCAGTTTGGGTGTGATACATTAGCATGTTTGGTTTTCTTTGGACTGGTATGTCAGCGTTATTGTCATTTCCTTTGAGGAAAAGCTTCCATGTTGTCATTTGCAACACAAAGTGGTTGTTTAGCTGAAAGTCATGATGGATGAAGCCTCTGTCCCAATTCCACACTGCATATATATAATATACGCTTTGTAGTATCATGTAGGCAAATGTTTCAGAAGCATGTATACAAAAAATGTGGGTAATTACCATGTTGTTCTAACAGGTAATGATACAAGATGTGCATCTAAAGGGACGTGGAATGACACTCCTGATAACATTTAAATTGAAAGATTACTCTGATCAGTTTTTGTTTGTAAAAATATGAGAACGTCCAGGTGAAAGTTAGAATCATACGTTCCATTCGGGTGAACAAAGTCAGAAACAAGTATCTACACAAAGTGGCTTTAACCAGGAGACAACAAAATATGTTCGCACAATTTGTTAATGTCAATGTTTCTGTCGTGTGTAGCTGATCCGGCCTCTTTATGCGTCGCACTGTGGGACAGTGTCCCTCAACTACTCAAAAATCAAGCAAATTGATTTGTTTTCGTAATTATAGTTCATGAGGCAACATTATAGCAGTTGCTTTAATTTGTCTTGTTTATTGTTCATCTGTTCTCTTTATTATTATTCTCAATGTTGTCTGGGCAGTTCATTAATTGAGAGTTATGGGGAAAAAGCCTTTTTGAATCTGCTGAATTGTATACTTTGTGTGATCACCCTAAGAAAGGGCTTAAGATTTCTATGTAGTATGGAAATGGGACACAGCTAAGTGTGGTGTGTCTTTTGTGTAGTTGAGTGCATAGACAGTAGGTCTCCAAAAGTTAATATTGAGCGGTACAACAGCGCCTCCTGTCTGTCAGCCGCATTACTACACGTCGACCCAGTTTCCTCCCTTCACCTTGGTGCTGTCTCTGTCCTTTCTTTCCTCCCCTGTCTGTTAACCTCTCATCTTCACTTCTGCACCTGAAACTTCCCGACCTCCTTCACTGACCTCTGACCCCCTCCCCCCCCTGACACTGACAGTGTGGAGTACACTCCCAGCTTCAACCCCATTGCTCTGAAAGACTCGGCCCTGTCCACCCACAAGCCCATTGAGGTGAGGGGTCCGGGGGGAAAGGCCACCATTGTTCACGCCCAGTACAACACACCAATCAGCATGTACTCACAGGACGCCATCATGGACGCCATCGCAGGGCAGTCGCAGGCTAAGGGACACGACAGGTGAGGTCACGCAACCAAACTAATCCCCTCTCCAGTCTTTATGAGCGCTCTCCACTCACGCACTTCACATCCCTGATCAAACCCTGTGTTGAGAAATCAAAGGATCAGTTCTTACAAATAACAAAAAAACATACTTTCTCACTGACTGCTAGTTGCATCTAGCCATGCAGATAGTTCTAGAGGTTTTTTGCCAAGGTTTTGACATCTACACTACTAAGATTTCTGCCTCCACACACAATACAATGGAGGTGAAAGGAATTGTGTTTGTGCTTCTTGCTGTATTAAAAAATGACTCAAGGAATTCAGCGTTTTTTTGAGAAACTCTCCAGTGTCCTGGATGCGCCACAGAATCCACCAAACAGGCCGTTTCTATGAAATCACTTTCTGCCAACGATACAGAATCACAAAATGGAAGACAGAGGAGATTTTTTTCAGGTGTTCAGCGTTCAACAACTATGATGCTGTGTCTTGTTTCCAACTGCAAAAACAAAGAGTTCTGAATTTACCTAAGTTTTAATTCTGGCTCATTGGTATTTTTGACATTCAGCATGCAGAACTGCAACGTATCCCCAGACAAAGGTTCCTATAATATCTTCCGAAAAGTTTGTAACGCATTTATTCTACGAGTGTTCAGTGTGCCTGCACAATAACCCTGCAGTGCAGAACCTGTTCAAGCATAAAAACTACTTTAGAAAAATCTACTTGTGGAAGTGGTGTTACTTAAGTATGGAAGTTGTGTAAAAATGAGTCAATGTTGATTTATAGATTTAGACGGGACATGAACAGTGGTCTTCTGTGTTAGAGTCCTGTGCTTTTGGACCCACCCATCCACCCTATGCAGACTCTGTATACTACATCACCTGTCCTGGCTCACAATTGTGTGTGATACATAAACATTGATTATGCGGTTTACACACAAATTGCATTTCATTACTTTTTGTAGGTATAAGTACGAAGAGTGTATAAGAACAGCGTGAAAACTGACAGAAATAATGGTTCTTCTTAGTAATTCTGAACTTAAACTTGTAACCTGTAGTATTGATACATTACTACTTCTTTGAATTGAGTAATAGGATACTTTTTTGGTTTGAATTACAAATAATTTTAAGGAAATCATTAAAAGAAATGCTGGTAATCTGAGATTAAGTGAAAAAATGTGTTTTTTGTAATGATTTGGCAATTTGAATCAACTTTTTAAGACACATTATCTGAAAAGCCAAAACACAAAGCAGCTTTTGGACATATAGGCCGACCTTCAGCCTACGCCGCTACAACTCGGATACTTTACTGTAAACCGGGGCTTTTCCATGTTGTCTTTGTCCGCGCCACGTACTCCTCCGTGCTTTTCACTCACTTTCCTCTGCTCATTCCATCCACAACCACACCTGTGCTGTCCTCCACCCATCCCTCCCCATCCTTCCTTCCTGATTGTGACCTCAGTGAAGAGGCGGGCTCCCCCTTGGCGTAAGTACAGCAGCGCTCCTTTTCTATCCCGCCTCTCCTAATACGTGTCTCCTTTGTCTCATGATTACAAAACAGCTTGTGCATTGCTCCAGGCGTCTCATAAACTAATATCGCTGAACTATTATAATATTAATACGTATAGAATTAATATTATAATAAATAATATTCTACAGCATCTATTTGTCCATTTGTATGTGTTTTTTAATGCGTCAAAGCATACTGTATAATGGTCAAACTCACTAACCAGGAGTTCATTTCATGTGTATCTGGAAGTACTTAGAGGTACTTGGGTCAAAGTGTGAGAGTGTGAGTTGTGTTTGGGGTTTTCTTTTTGGAGTCGTCCCCTTAAAAAAAGCAGCCAATATCATCACAGCCTCGGTACCCTGATGGGATTTCATGGCATGGGAATGTTCTGAGTATCAAATCACAGGTTTTCAAATGGATGACCGCTCGATCGGTATTGACTCCCTTTTCTAACACTCATTTAAGAATGCTTAAAAAAAACAAAACACTATCCAGTCATGTTGCTGTGTGATCTCACTCCGGTACCTACTGTACGCTACGGTACAGTTACCTTCAACGTGGAACTACACACTACACAAAGACCGTATAGTAGTAGTATGTATATGAGCAATGAACAAACAGACTGTGTGTAAAGCAACAACAAAGCAATCGTTGATCTTAAAGTAATAAATGCCCATAATGAAATGCAATCTGCTTCAATGAAGCTTGTAATTACAAAAATGTGTTGAATGGCCAACATGTTTTGGATCTCCCTATTAGAAGTAGATCAAATTGTGAGATTCAGGACTTTATTTAACTACAACAACAATTTTTCCTGTATTTAATAAATTTGACTGAAATAAGTTAATGCATGGTATCATTTTGTCAGCTGTTACTTGGCTCTAGAAGTTGTTTACAACTATTATTCTAACTATTCAGTCATTTAGGAAAACAAAGCACACAAAAAACACAATAGTAATTACAACTCTTCCGTTGTAGATGATACTACATCATCGGCATTTGGTGCTTTATGATCATCTATTACTTTAGTGGGCTTTAAATACAGCAAACACTACTCCGAGCTCTAACAGTACCGTCTGCCCTGCAGTGGAGCTCTGCCAATCAAGGACCCTGTGGTGGACTGTGCGTCTCCGGTTTACCAGGCAGTGATCAGGCCAGGAGATACGAACCAGAATATGTCTGAATGGGCTCGTCGTGCTGCCAACCTGCAGTCCAAGAGCTTCAGGATGCTGGCCCACATCACTGGCACTGAATACCGTCAGTACACAGACTCCTGCTTTCCTCCTTTTGTCCTTTTACTACCTTCTCGTTTGATCTTCTTGATTCTCATCTTTAGCTAATGCACACTTCTTGTTCTGACTCAGCTATCATCTCATTACTGATTATCGTCTCATTAGCTTTGTGTTCTTCCTTCCCAGTGCAAGACCCAGATGAGGAGGCCCTGCAGAAGTCGAGGTAAGAATGACACGGCAGGTAGGCCGCGGAGACTCCACAAGTTACTGTTCACTGCAAAAGAATAATCCGGCATAACCTCCCATAAATTCATGAGCTTTAGTTACATTTTGGACAGAGCTAGGCTACCTGTTTCCCCTTGTTTCCAGTCTTTACTCTAAACTAAATTAAGCCAAGCTAACCAGCTACTGGCCGTAGCTTCCTATTTACTCTACAAACACAAGAGTGATATCAATCTTTTCCTCTAGTTAGTTAAAATATATAACTATTCCTTTAAAATTGTAATTAAAAGTGTAAATATTAACTGCCTTCCACACCACCAGAGAGAAGTTTGAGTCGGAGGTGAAAGGGCCCCGCTTTGCCAAGCTGAAGAACTGGCACCAAGGACTGTCTTCACAGATCCTCAACGTCCAGGAATAAGGAAGAGAAAGAGAAAGAGAGAGGAGGAGGACATGTAAAGGAAGAAAATGGACAAAAGCACAGGAGTTAAAAGGAAGAGGGGATAAATTATGGAGGGATAAAAAAGGAACAGGAGGAGGAGGAAACTCCTCAGGAATGTGAGATAGTGTTGTAGCCCAGATTAGTATGTCAGATATAAACTGTTAGTGTGAGAATGCTATGTGTTCATAAGCTCGATATTACCTGTCAAATGTATCCGTCCGCTGCTAAGACCTGATCTCGCATTTGGGTTTTTCTTTCTTTCTTTGTTTCCTGTTTATTTGGGTTCTGTCTCGCTTAAATGAAAGGGAAATTGTACAAAAAATAATCAAATGAAAATGCAGAACTGATGTTTCTTTTAGTACATAAACCTCATTCACAAACGTATGAACATTAAGCATGCTTGTGAGAAGGCACACAAGGAAAGATGCACACATAGAGATTTACCTACATGCACAAATACAGTATGTAAAAATGCACTCAAAAATGTACTTATATCAATGTGAATAAATGTTTTCTTAAAACCATACGGCTGAGTGAACTGTTGTAAACTCACAAATGAAATGTTTGACACTCTCTATTTTGGAAGTCAACAACTGGAGGCATGGAGTGTCGTGATTGATAAGGACACTCATTTCCTGTCACTTCTTGGTATACCAGAGGGAGTGTTTTGACTTGGAAGAACATAATTCAGAAAGAGCATCTAATAGCGTCTGACAAAATAATATGAATGTTTATTAGCTGGTGGCGACATGGACAATAACGCAACTATGGTACCGGGGTTAAGAAGCCTGAGAGTTGAATATTACTGCTGCTACATTCTCAAAAGTTTGTTTTTGTTTCATGAATATATCACATAAATTAAAGACTTTTCATGATTGGACATTCTACCTCTGAGGGAGATGTCTTGCTATTCATAAATAAACTATATTCTCTATATAATAAACTATAACTATATTTTACTAAAACAATAAATAAAAAAATCCAGATGTTGCTATTTTTCATTTACTTAGGTCAAATCGAAGCGTAGTATGTGCGCTCCTGGGGCCAGGGGTAAACTTACTATCAGGCAGTAACAACCTTAGCACAACACCAGAAAACCAAAACTGTGGGTTCATCACTACGAGGGACATCTGTCACATTGCACATTTGACCCTCTTCTAATATAAAAATATTGATTAGTGCAGCTTTAAGTCACAACAATGAGGATTTGAGAGTTGACTGCTGTGACATTTTACTGCCTTGATATTTGACGTCCTACAAAATTGACTTGATTTGACTTGACTTGACTAAAAGTTGAAGTTGTCTATTAAATGCTTGAATAGTCTTTTACATGTCTGAAGAAAACCATAAGTCAGTCATAATGCTGCGTCATGATGTCGTAAATGTTAAGGCCACCAGAGGGCAGTGGGATTCTGTACAGCAAGACTAAACATATGAGACATCCTCCTCTCTGCACACTGCACCTTTCCAAATAAACCAGGTTAATCCTCAAATTTTTGTTTTCATCAGGTATCGGTATGGACCAAATGCAGAGAGAAAAATAGAGTTGCAGCAGCTTATTTTATTATTTTAATTTTAATTTTAATTTTAATTTTAATTTTAATTTTAATTTT
>CALSBV010000421.1:2503566-2516992 GCA_943590825.1 Bovichtus diacanthus
ATTTTAATTTTAATTTTAATTTTAATTTTAATTTTAATTTTAATTTTAATTTTAATTTTAATTTTTGTTCCTAATTATTTCGCTCTGTTTGCCTCCTTTGTGATTAAAACAAATGTATATAAAATGAAACAAAAATGGAGCAGTTGTCATATCAAAACTATCCACAGAATTGCTGTTCTGCTGAATTGGCATGTTTGGGAGAAACAGGAGGAAGAGGAAGAAGAGGGGGAGGAGGAGGAGGAGGGGGAAGGGGACGGGGACAGGGACAGGGACGGGGAGGGTGGCAGTTGTGATTCATTCAGGTGAAGATGACAAAGCATTTTCTTTCCTCCTCACAAGAATACAAATGGATGCAGGTTCTCTCTTTTTTTCCTCTTAATTGAATGAAATGAAATACATAATAGTGATATACAGTATGTACACGTTGAGGTCACTTCAAGTGAGGAATTCTCTTTGCTTCCAGTGCTGAAGCTCTGCTGGTTATGTAACAGCTCACCAGCTTAGCATCTAGAAAGGTGTGTCCAGAGCCATCTGCCAATCAAAATTCGCAAACAGCAAGCCAGAGGCTGCACTACGCCTGAGTGAGAATCATCAGGAGAAAGATGGATGACGGGTGGAGGTGTGGCTGAGGAGGGGGTTGCAGCATGACTTGAAAATGCTGCAGCATCCGGCCGTCTCTCCTCCTCCTCCTCCTCCTCCTCCTCCTCTTCTCTCCATCTTGTGCATACCGGCTGTTTCCTCCCCCCCTCTCTCAGTCTGCGTGCTGTAGCCCTGCTGTGCGGTCCTCTCAGCCCTCTGTTGTAGCACCAAAGGGAGGAGGAGCCACCGGCACACACACGCATACTCACACAGGCACACACACTCTCACATCTCACATCATCTCCTCTGCACGCTCACTGTAAGCACCAGCCAGGCCCATTCGGAGCAGGCTAGCCCAGCCGTCTCGTCGCCCAAGATGGATGTACTGATGAAGGGGTTCTCCATGGCCAAGGAGGGGGTGGTGGCCGCCGCAGAGAAGACCAAAGCCGGCATGGAGGAGGCGGCAGCCAAGACCAAAGAAGGGGTTATGTATGTAGGTACGTACACATCTTGTCTGTGGAGCTGCATTAAAAAATTAGTGTGGGTAAGTTTGGAAGAGATGCGCTAATTTCCTTGGGGTGTGTGTGTGGTTGCATCATGTGTTTTTGCGTCGCTTGAGGTGGGGTCCCATGGGTGTCCATGTCTGGGACACTTGTGAGGAGCGACAGGAACAGGGGATGAGGAGGAGGAGGAGGAGAAGGAAGAAAGAAGGAGATGGAGAGAGCACTGGCAGGATACTGGTGCAGGACTGGTGCAGGGCAGAGGGTGGGGGTCTGAATGAAGGATAGACAGAGACAAGAGGGAGATAGATGCAAGGAGATGGATAAAAGTTATATTTGGGTTAGTTGCTGGTGGAGGACTGGTCTGTCTGATTAGGGGGGGCGGGGTAGAGAATAAAAGAGAAGAGAGGAAAGAAGGATGCTGCACGATCTTGTGGTGGCGCTGCCTCAAGCTTTTATCACCTGTCCTATTTTATTCACATTGAATGGTTTGTGGAGCAGCTTGCAGAGGGACGTCCGGGGATGGACTCAATGCAGCAATGAAGTCTCCAGAGACTCGGTTTAACTGCATTTTGTAATTTACAGAATAGAGTTGACCTACATTTAATAAGCTGCCATGCCTTCTTTTGAGCATGGTATACTCACAGACATCTTCGGATAAATGTATGAATTCACAATAAAGATGCAAGCATGTAAAGACAGACAGAGATTTAGAATTTCAAAAAATGCTTCAGATGCTTTATGGTCACGCTGTGGTTTCCTGTACTTTTATATTAGCTCAAGCAGCGAATGCGTCACATCTCAAGGTTACCTCGAGTACCAGGCTTTTAGGCCGCCCGAGAGGGGAGGGGCATTGTAAAAGTGGAAGGGTGGGTGACGAGTTAGCAGAGTTGAAGTCTTCGTCGTCGTCTGCAGTCTGTCCCTTCAGCACTATGGCTGACCGTCATACAGCAGCTTCAAAAATCTTAATTAAATGATGAAAATGGTAACTTTATGCGTGCAAGAGTCAATGTCCTAAGCTGTAATAGCGGGGAGGGAGATAAGGAAGACAGGGCAAGGATCACTTGAGTACTGCAGCAATTTGCTCTCCCATCACCCCCCCCCCCCCCCCCCCCCCCCCCCCCCCCCCCCCCTCCACCCTCACCCCATGCTCGTGTCGATGCAAGAACGTGTGTGCGTTTGTGGCGATGCAGCAGCAGGATTTGCCCGCCAGTGTTAGCTGCTTTGATGACTAACCACCTTCCTCCCCCCGCAGCTTTTATAACAACCCCCCACTAGATCAAACCCCGATGGAAAAATGGAGGGATGGAGGGATGCAGGGGGAGAGACAGAGAGAGAAAAGAGGGAGAGAAAAGGGAGGGGTGTTATGTCAGAAAAAGCTTTGAGCTTCTAGTCTCGTGGCTCCTGTATGAACAGATGGAGGGTCAGAAAGAGAGAGGCAGTTGACACGTAGTGATGGAGGTAGAGGGATGACACAAAAATGAATCCTGAGTGTTTTAGACAGTACAGGTTGGTGACAAACTCGGGTAAAGGAGAGGGTGGGGGGACTGAGTGATGGAGAGAAGAGGGGGAGAGGGGATGTGATCGCTGAAGTGAGGAGGGTCGATGGCGCCGATAAACCACTGTATCTGCCTGCAGCAGAGTGCAGACGTCAGCATGTGAGCGTGGGTACACAGTATCAACGTCTGCACAACCGCTTTCACACACAGGCCAAACCTGGAGAGACAGCAGGACGTGCTTTGAGATTAAATGAATAATCCCCCATTGTCACTGAACTCACAAAATGGCCCCAAAAAAGTTTATATACAGAATTTAGTTTTATGTTTTTTTTTTTTTTTATCTATGGTTTTATTTTATGGATATTTATTTCCTATTTTCTGGTCATCAGGTTTTGGTTGATTAGGGTGGAAGCATCTGCAAGAAAAAGGTTCTAGGTGCTGATTTTCTGCATTGATTTTAAAAGTATGACTTTTCCTTTGAAGGATTTGTGCTTTAGCAGTCCTGCTATTTCATAGAAAAAAGATTGTATCAGCAGTGATGTGATTCATTTACATTATTATTAATTAGAATGTATCTATTTATTTTTTGATCATTCTTTGAGTTTATAGGAGAGGACTTTGCACAAGCTCTTAGTTTGTTATCTCTCCTGCACAGCTTTCTTTTTACGTATACTGTATGTGTGTTATATGTAGTGTATGCATGTGAATGTCTGTGAATATGTGATGTGTGATGATGATGATGATGATGATGATGATATAATCTTTTAAATTGCTGTGAATGCATAAAAAATACCACCATTTTATTTTACGATTTTTCATTAAATCCAGGACATGTCTGAGCTTTCATCACATCAGGAGTGCTAAAGCACAAATCCTCCTCTGGAAAACCAACTAAAGCCATATATTTGCACATTATTTCATGAAAGGAAAAAGCATTCAGACACTAATCTGTGCAATCTTCATTTATAGAGGCAAGCTTTCCAGCCGGATTGTCATTTACTATCAGGATTATTTAAAGGAGGGCTTTCTTGTTCTGTCTATATGCTCAGGAGTGTCCTGTGCGTCACCTGGAGACGTCATCTGCTTCTGCCCAAACAAGATTTGGGCAGAAGCAGATGCAATTCTCCTTGTTTGAACGGTCCGTTCTCTATGATGGTGAGAGACAGATGACCACAGGCTCACATAAAGATATTCACAGTGACACTCAGGTGGCTCCCTCTGTTGACTGGGAGAAAGAAGCTGTGTCATTTGTATGTGTGTGCGTGCGTGCGTGTGTGTGTGCGTGTGTGTACTGCAGTACTGCTCAGTACTCAGGCACGTGGCTCATGTAGCACAGGGAGCGTGCAGAGAGATGGAGGGAAGCAGGCGACAGAGAGGACGGGTGGATGCAGGATACTGTTAATGGCAGCATCTATGTAAAAGAGGGAACTGTCAGTGTGCACAAAATCATGTTATTCTGGAGATTTGTTCTTCCTTTCCTTCCTCAGTTTCTGCCTACCTCCCATGATTCCCTTTCATCTCTTTGAGCAGATATTCCCCTCCTTCCGTCCCTCACTCTGGCAGATTATGTAACCACGAGTTAATCTGCTTGGGATCATACTATAATGAGCACAGTGCTGGTGATCAGAGAGGGATATTTGTTCACAGGATATTTTCCATTCAAATATTTCATAAAACACAGAATTATTAAGACAACTTTAAGCTTTAAAGAGCTCTTATACACATAACACCGAGTTTCAAGGTTGATAGGGAAAGATAACAGAAAAAGAAACCATTTAAGTAGACACAAAAAAGACCACATTCAGTTTTATAAACCAGGGAGGAACATCAGTCACACTGAAAGGACACTGAGTCTTTAAATGTATTTTTAGAAAGAGCAACCGATACTGCTGACCCAACACCCCCAGCAAGTATATGCTGGGGGTATATGTCAGAGTCTTGGGGGTGGGGGGGGGGGTGGGGTCAACAGCAACTAATAAATCTTTCTAAAATTAAGGATAAATATATGTTGGCAGCCGAACTTCCATTATGTTTCTACGACTTTGTGGCAATTCAAATGTACAGAAATATACATCTAACAATGTTTTTATCAAAGGTAAAGTAAGTGGGTGAAAACTGAAACAACTGAAACAACATGTTCATGTTACAAGTAAAATACTTCTTCAAGACGATAAAAAATATAAAATAAAAACACAAAATAGAAAATAAATGTAAATGAACCCAAATAATAAAAATATGCGACATTGCCTGTTCAATAAAAGCTAGGGGGAAAAAACATAGGAATTGCAAGATTTGGTAGAAAACATAAGTGAGTATGTTCATGAATTTGATCGTAGTCTCTCTTTGATCCTCAGGCAGTAAGACAAAGGAGGGCGTTGTGTCATCAGTAAACACAGGTAAGTGAAGCTGTGAACCTGCGCGCCCTATTTGTGATCTTGGCGCTCCGGGGAGGGGAGCAAAGGTTATCAGGCAGCAGTGCCTCATCTCAAAGGTGTTTGCTGTCTTTAACGAATTCAATTAAATCAAAATCAAGTATTTCCCTAGCTTCATTCTTTAATGATGTGGGGTGATTAACCAGATCAGACGTACACTCGCCAGACTTTAAGTCTTTTCTTATGTAAAACAAAGAAACCAAAACTGTTAGGAAACACTTCAGACACAGTATAAATGTCATTTTTGTGTTGCTTTTCGAAGTTTGTTTTTCGGGATGTGCAATGGGCTCATTGTTGCCCCTTGTGGCCGTTGGGGGGGAAATCACCACTGCGGTTCTCACTAACGTCTGTCCAGGTTGCAGAAGCTCCACACAGCACTGGGGGATGGCACACACCGCACAATGTTAGGCAGACGTTATCTTGTGCTGCAAAATCCTTCTCCTGAAAATGCTAAAAGTGCTAAATGTGATGATGATCTAAGAAAAATAACAAGCCAATGGGGAGCCATTAGGATACATCCATACATATAGTTCGGAAAATTCTTGCCTCAATTGTGGTCTGATAAACAGTTGATCAATCAAATTCAGTGCCTCGTGTCGCTATTTTCCAAGCTACTGTAGCTGTCATATGTCATAAGGACCCACGTGAGCTCAGGGAAGTAGTTTATGACCACCTGAGGATAAGAAAGGTTTAGATGTAGTGAGCAAAGATGGATGTGTGTAAATGCTGCCCTTGTTAAGTCAATGAAAGCAATTTGACTTTGTGTTATTGGCCAATAATTTATCAGGTAAAATTTAATTCTTGCAATAATACATAGTCATATAAATCTTCCATTATCGGCGCATAATGACCATAGACTAATGTCGTGTGTCCGTATTCATTAGTACGTCTAAAACCATGGTATGCGATCTTGGACGCAGCCAAAGTCACAAATAGGGCGACACACGTGTGCCGTTTGTGTGTTTTGCCACTGTACAGAATTTGAGTGTGTTTCATTTGCACCAAACGTCCTCCACTCTGCGTCTCAGTGGCCAACAGGACCGTGGATCAGGCCAACATTGTTGGAGACACAGCGGTTGCCGGGGCCAACGAAGTGTCACAGGCAACCGTGGAGGGGGTCGAGAACGTCGCGGCGTCGACCGGGATGGTCAACCAGGTCAGTTACCAAAATGTTGTCAGTGTGCAGCACCATGAAAAGATCTGAACTGTGACTGATCACAAGCTCAGACAGAAATGATAATGAGTAATCTTTTATAGACAGCTGGTTCAAGGTTAGCCACCAGAGAGAGCTGTCCCACCATATTAAACACATTAAACGGATCACGTCATTTATTTACCGGAATCAGAGATAAATGGAGTAGAGCTGCAACCAATATCAATTCATTCTTAGATTTCTTTTGATGAACTGAGTATTCAATCTATAAAAATTGTGATAAAATGTAGATCTTAATTTCCCAGAGCCCAAGGCCATGTCTTCAAATTGCTAATTTTCTCAGATACACAGTTCGAAACCCAAAGATATTCAGTTGACAATGACATAAGACAGAAAAAACACCGAACACTTACATATCAGAAGCTGGAACCAGGGAATATTTGCCATTTCTACTTGATAAATGACCTAAATGTATAGCCTGACCAATAGTGGATTTTTGAGGCTGATACTGATATTTTGGAGTTAAAATAAATAATATGGGAATACATACATATATATTCACACAAACATAAACTAAACTAAAAGGGCAAGCGTAGGGCAACCCTCCACCAAGGCCATTTCCTTAAGAGAATGAAAAATAATGTCTGTAATGCAGTTCCTTGGCCCGTGCTACACCCTTCCACCAAGTTTTATGAAAATTGTGCCAGTAGTTTTAGTAACACAGTAACTCTGCTGTATTTGCACTGCATTAGTGTATAACTGTTTTTAACCAGGTCTCAAAATATGCTATATCCTCTAACGCTGAAATGTACTGCACATTAATATTGTGTAAATATTGAGAAATGTTCCTGAAACATTTGTTTAATTTGTGACACTAAACACTGATGGCCCCCCTCCCGCTCTTATGTTTTGTCGTCAAACCTTGTCAGATGTTAGATGACTTTTACATGTAACTTTTGTGTATTTCATGCATGTCTATATAACAGTTGTTCTGTGTCTTGTGTGTCGCTTCTTTTGTTATAATACTTTGGTAATGCTTCTGTGTTGTGTGTTGTTCTGTGTCGCTGTTGTTCTCACCTTTTGTTTGTGTGTGTTGTTTGTGTGTCTCATCTGTGTTTCCCTGATAGGAGGAGCCTGTATACGAGGTGCCTATTGGACAGAGCGGTGTGGGGTCATAGGTCATGCTGGGGTGGGCTGGGCTGAAGGAGAGACAGAGAGGGGATAATCTGCATGCACCAAGTTAACAGATTGCTATGTATGCCTGTACAGTCTAATCCAATAGACCTGCAATAAATGTGACCTTTCCTGCAGAATCATCATGTTTTATTGCAGGACTGTTGCTTTAAATTTACATTAAATGGCGTGCCTAATAAACTGGTAACTCTGTGTATATAAGCAAATAGCCCACAACAGACTAAGTGAGCGTCAAGAGGGGAAAGAAGAAACAGAAGCCGCTGTGATGCTTACACAATTACATTTAACAAATTCCTCCAGTATTTGGGGCTTTGGATAAAAGCTTCCATTGACTGTACACAGCATAAAAACACATGATGTCTTTGTGAGTAACTCACCATTTCTAAATATTGCAAACTTTTTCCTCTGACCTCTCAGACGCTCACTCATTGGTGTGGTTTAGACAACAATGACACTAAAACTCTCCATTTCTAACCATGTATCTCCCCTGCGTAGCGTTTAGTGACATATATACGAGCTCTCAGTCACATCTCCAGCACGTCAGATAAGCCAGTGAATATATATTAATGGCATGCACCGAAATAGCTTCATGCACCGCTCAGGCTGAACAAGGCCTGTGCACCTGGAGTCCGGCACCCTTACCTGCTGTATAGCTCTAATCAACTAACTGAACCCCCAGGGAAGTCTTAAGCATGATAATAGGAGTTGAGTCCACCCTACAGCATGGTATTTGTGCTCTTAACGGCTTTATTACATCAGAGCTGGAGGGAAACGAAAGCCAGGCGGCCATTGGTGCTTGAGGCCCTCCACCCTGCCATCACCCCATCCTTTCATCCTCTCTGCTCCACCTCTTTCTGTCTAATTTGTTCTCACTCTTCTTGTTTCGTTTTTGCAGGGAGAATATGGGGGAATGGAGCAGGGTGGGGAAGGAGGAGAGGTAAGGAAATAAGTTTGGTGGTGCTGGTACCTCCTCTTAAAGGTTCAATGTGTAAGATATGCCAGAATTTAAACTTAAAACATTAAAACAATGAACGAACATTATCAACAGACTATGGAGAGGTAACAGAGTCGACGTTATTTCAAAGACGTCCTTGTATTCTATGTGTTGCAGAGATATCTACTGAAATTAGCATGCTAGCTGACCTCTAGGAGATAGTGAGACAGCGTAAGGCCAGTCTGATTATAAGATAGCAGTGATATTTAGACCGACTGTGAGTTTCAGCAGTTTGGTCTAATGAACTGACAGACTGACAGACTGACACAGGAGTAAAAATACACAGTAAATATATCAACACTACAATATAGAGATATAATACACAACAAAAAGAATACATTAGAATAGTCTAAAACTTTGAATACAAACTACCTCAATAAAAGGAGCATATGCGCTGGTTTAGACTTGAAAGAGTACTCCACCGATTTAGCATCGCTGGACATTGTCAGACTCGCGATAGATAGAAATGTATGATATGATGACAAAATAAATAAATAATGATTTCATCTAGTGAAATGTTTCAATAATATAAGTGAACAGGACAAAAAGAACTGACTGTGTCTTTGAAACTGAAAGAGACGATTGTTTTAGGGACGCTTTCACTTTTGATATTGAAATACATTTTGCTGCCAAAATTTAAGTATTTATTTTAAGTTTAATGAAGTACAGTTTTGAATGCAGGACTTAAAAAGGATACACCAGAAATTTACAAAAAAACTGATTATATAATTTACTTTACAAATTAAGATTTTTCATATAAAATCTATGATTATGTATTTGTCCCCTGAAAAGAATCTCCTCCTTATCAAGTCATTTGAATCTATAGTTGATTCCTGACCCTTTTCTTATCAAATCATTTTAATCTGTTATTGAGTCATATCCCTTTTCATTTCTCAGAACGTGTGAAAAAATCCACAATTGCAAAAATAATATTTTAGTGAAAATCACTTTAGATAAAACCACTGCTTTAATCCTTCACAATTTGCTGTATTTTATAAGAAAGGCATTTATATTTTAATGTCAAATCTGAATCTAAAAAGTAACAAATAACTACAGCTGTCAGATAAATGTAAAGGAATAAAACAACACAATATTTCCCTTGTACAAATAGCACAAAATTACACTTATTTACAGTACTTGTAAATGTAAAAGTTATTTTCCACCACTGCTCATGACGAGTTAACTGATCTTGATGTGTAATAAACGTGGAGTGCCCCTTTAACTTGTAATGGCCTATTTTTCTATTACATTGTGGCATTGCTACTATTACTCAAGTAAAGTATCTAAATACTACTTCCACCACTGACATCACCTTCCTTCCTTTCTTCCAGGGGTATTAGTCGTCTTCAGGACCTCCCTTCCCGTGCTCTCCGGCGGCCCCTCGCTCCCCTCGTCCTCACTGTACCAGACTCCAGATGTTCAACATATTTTTTTGTGACTTTACAGAACCAAAATCAACTAAAACAGACTCTTCCGGATGCTGCACCTCAGCCCCTATCTCCCCCTCTGCCTCGTCACTCCGTGATGCCTCCCCCCAGCAGCCCTCTGCCACCCGTCCTCACCCCGTCTCCTCCCTTCTGATTTTCTGCAGCCTGTAGCTTTTCCTCCACTGCCCATCATACCCTCGCCTCACCTGTGTGTTAGTGTCGTCCTGATATGAACCCTGGTGCTGTTACAGCCCCCCCACGCCCCCCCACGCCCCCACCAACCAATAGAGAAACCTCACACACAAACAAAAAGAGAGACACCTTCACTGGACACATGCATGAAACAAACACATACAGTACATATCGCAAATGCCAGCACAGACGCACACACTGGGCAAACATGTGTTAACTGTAGGACATTTCTGATGTGTAAATACAGTTAAGCCTCTGCAGTCCACAACAATAACAATAACTCACTGAGTGACTGAGGCAGGGTATGAGAGGGTGAGTGATCTGCTGTTTGTGTGCCTGTGTGCTCATGTTAGCTTATATATGTGTGTGTGCATGTGTAGCTGCTGGCGTATAAAGTAAATCTCCAGAGGCTTGTGCAGGGAATCGTTCTTGGAGGACAGATATCATTCTGTTTTGTGTGCAGTAGTTAGATAGTTAGCTACAGTAGACTGCATGAACAGATGTGTAGAATGACTTGTCTCGTGTTGTAACTGTAGAGTAGCAGCTGTTCTGTGTAGCTTTGTATGGCTTAGTGTGTGTTTGGCCTCGACATTTAGAAACAGGGTTATTAACCAGGAAGCAATACACAATGCTCATTTTTCTCAGCTGTTAGAGCGGAAACTTTGAAGTGTGTTCATGTGATGCATGAGAAAACAAGAACAGTTGTTCCAAGAGTTATTTAGTTTCAAATGTTCCAAGAATTTCTCTATAACGTTAAATATTTGTGGCTAAATAAGCTAAATTGAAGTGATAAGACAACCAGATTTTCATTCTTATATTCTGATTGGATCCCTGACATCTCTTTTTTCACCAGTGTTGTTCTAAATTTGGCAAAATTTACAAAATGACAAAATTTCTGGGGAAATGTGCCTAAACTGCTGTACATTACAGTTAGAATAATTCCACTTGGTGGCCATAGAAACCTCTTATTTCCCTCAATGTAAACATCAAATAGCTTTCAATGAATCGTTCAAACAAGCTGATACAGAATATGTCAGACTCTGTTTTCAAATGTACAGCTGCTCAAGGGGATATGAGCAGCTGATCTCTTGTTATCGTGTAGTTGCTATTTAGTCTTTGTGAAACTGGTTTGCATGCCATCGGGAGAAACACGCAGTGTGGACATTAGTCTGTTAGTTCTGTGATAAAAAAAAAACATGGATTCAGTGAGGCAGTCAGTCTGCTAAGAGAGCAGAATGAAGGTTTTTTTTATTTTTTTTTATCATGGATCAGCTTTATGTGTAGTTCTGTGTACAGCTTGAATTCTAGGATGTGTAGTTGTTTTTTAGGGTAGTTTTTATTTCACAATAACTAGTCTGAACCCTGGCTGTTCTGAAGCTCCCGCCCATCAACTGTCTCAGCCAATCAGAGGATTCCCTTCTCCTCTCAGTCAGTGTGATGCCACCTTTCACTGCTTGTCTGCCCAGCATCGGTGTGTGTGTCTGTATGCACTGTATGTGTGTGTTTATATAAATATATATGTGTGTGTGTGTGTGTGTGTGTGGTAATATAGAACCGGCTCAGCCAGCAAAGTGTGTGTGTTTGTGTCTGGAGCAGGTTTGTGTGTTTTTACTTTGAGGCCAATGGAAACTGATGACTGCATGTTGCCTTATCAAGCAATCTGACATTCACACACGCACTCACACAGACTACACACTACAACACCCTTATACCAACACATACACAGCACATTCTAAACAACACACAATCAACACAAACAATCACAAATCCCACCTCAAATACACAAAACACACACCATGTTTAAGTTGGCATCAAAGCAGACTCGCTGATTTTATAAACAGTACCAGTGAAATTAAAAAGGTTTTGTTGAAATCCAGCAACTGTGTCAAGAATTTATTTGATGAGGTGGAAGACTGTGTGCTTTGATTTTGATCTTACAGGGGGCACATTATTCCACGAAGGGGCCACAGAGAATGAATGAGCGGCGGACCCCTGCTGAATTAGCTTGTTTGTTTGTTAGCTTTCTTACCATGAGTTAAAAATAGAAAATCAATAACACTTTCATGTCGTGCGTAACGTATGCAGATGGAGCTGGGAGCCGATTAGCTTCGCGTAGCATTAAGACTGGAAGTGGAACATCGTAGCATAGTATGCTATAAAAATAAAAAGTGTTGTATAAAAAGGTCATCGATAGTAGGTTATAAAAACTCATAATATAGTATGATAAAAAGAAAGTTGTATTACAGTATGCCATAAAAAGGTTGTTTACAAATATAAAGTAGTCTAAGTATAGTATAAATTATGTCATATAAAGTGTCACAGTACACTGCAGTATGCCATATTCTTTTTTTTTTTAATGTCACTAAAAAGACATAGAATAGCATGCAACAAATAAACTGTCTATTATTATTATTATTATTATTATAATAGTGTTGATCATTCTCAGAGTTTTTCCAGTTTGTGTTGTTCCCTCTTCCAGGCCTGATTGAGAAGGTGCAGCAGGAATCCTGGTGAACGAGATCTGCTGCAGGATCTTTTCTGAAAGTCACTCCGTCACACAAACCTTTAACGTCTTTCACAGTCCACCCTGTTGCAATATCGTATGACAATAAACTGATGAGACACGATATCTTTTTCTGAACATTTTATTGGTTTCCAAAAAAATGAATAAAAGTAAAAAGTAATTTCCTTCAAAATAATTTCAATGTCGAGGAACTGGACGATTAAAACTGAGGAAAATTCAACCGGGGGACGGGCGGTCTCAGTGGCACCTCGCGCCCTCCCTGCACCCCTTTCTTGGCCAGCGGAGTCGGGAAGAAGCGGCTTTTAATATGAGATAAAGTAGCACAAAAGCAGGAAAAAAGGAGGGGAAGAGCATCTCTCAAATATCGACCAGTAAAAACACTAACTTAAAAAAATTAAAATAAAAAAAATCCTTGTTTGGAATTTTTAACCTTGGCAACTTAACTACTAAGCTGTACACCTCAAGAGTGAGGTGACAAGCCCAAGAGTAATACAATTACTATTGTCTTTTATTCATATAAAGTGGAATCTAAATCCCTTATAATTTAGGTTAAATTTAAGTGGCCGTCTCCCTTTTAGAGCAGAACTCTCTCTGAAATAAGGCATCTGTAGTGCTGTCAACTGAAACAATCACAGCAGGAGGGTCACGCGTGCACTCAGCGATCACAAAATGGGCACTCTGAACATGGCTGCCATACCACAATACCATGAACTTTAATATGAGGGCGAAGGGAGGGACAGGATTTTACTCTACGTCTGCTTTTTCCTCAATATAACCTCAGGCAAAAACGAGAACAGGGCAACATTAAAACAGAGATGCAGATACAGTATAATGGCAGCACAAAGATCACAGGGTATATATATATCAGGCTAGCCAATGTCTCGCTGTGTGTGTGTGTGTGTGTGTGTGTGTGTGTGTGTGTGTGTGTGTGT
>CALSBV010000421.1:2522750-2554312 GCA_943590825.1 Bovichtus diacanthus
GTGTGTGTGTGTGTGTGTGTGTGTGTGTGTGTGTGTGTGTGTGTGTGCGCGTGCTTACAGGAATAACCATGACGTTGTTCTCCAGGAAGATCTTGTCAGCATCTGGGGTGGTGGGACCATTGGCACCTTCAGCAATGATCTGAAAGAGACATAAAAACAAACACTCTTCACATGGCTGCTACCAAGCTGCCCTGTCCTGTCCTTACTCATGTGGAGTCAAATGACAAATTAAAGCACACCGCCATGGGTAAATCAAAGTGAGCGTTTACCTTAGCTTTGATCTTGGGGGCGTTGACACGTGTAAGCTGCTTCTCTCCAGCGGCAGGGATCAGGATGTGGCAGTCTGCTTCCAAAATGTTCCCTTCGTAGGGTTTGGCTCCTGGGAAGCCCACAATGGTGCCGTGTTGCTGCAGAAAGTGATAAGACACACACGCGAGAAAAATATTTGAATGTTTCCGGGATGAGTCAGATAAACAAGAACTTGAATATTTTGGGAAGAGAAAACAGAGGAGAAAAAGGAGAAAAGAAAGGAGAAATAAGTGAGGGGAAGGCAGTTGTGCTGGTACCAGTTTGTATTCCTCCAGCTGTTTGGGGTCGATGCCCTCTGAGTTGTAGATGGCTCCATCAATCTCACCGATGCCCACACACTTGGCCCCAAACCTGTGCAGGTACCTCATGGAGTGGAGACCCACATTACCAAAGCCCTGTGAAAAGTTAGAGCAAGTTAATAATCACCACGGTCCAACGTCACAATGATGATCACTTATTAATCATTAAATACCATCAGAGGTAAACATTTACTCAACCATAAACTGATATGGTTCAGCGACATGCAACATCATACTCTGGTGCCACCAAGTGGCTGGTTCGAGTTACACCATCATCATCATCATAATCATCATCATCATCTACCTGAAATAAGATCCCAGACATGTTCCATATGTTTCATGAAAATATTTTGTGTAAATCGGTTGAGAAATGGAGAGATAACCAAACAAACAAACAAGCACAGATGGCAAGAGATGCCTTCTAGAGCAAATTACTCTGTTGCCTGGTTACAGTCTAAAATGCATTTAAAAACATGAAAAAAATTATTTTTTTTTTTCCAAGATACTACATTGCTGATGCCAAGCTCTTGTAAACACAAGTGACGAAAATTCATCACAAATGTAACTCAACATCAATGTAATATTTTACTGTATTATTTTAAGGCAAATTAATAAGAGATATTTTAGTGCTAGATATTTTTTCTACAGTACATACAGTATATGCGAGCTCCCGAGTTTTTGCTCTTAACGTCAGTCGCCATCGTTCATAATTATTTCATTCAACAGTTCATTATTTTAACAGTCTGCCTTGCAGTCCGCCATCGGACAGTCTGAAGAGACAAAATGCATTTTGGGGGCGTTTGAGTATGTGCAGTAAGCTCATGGCTCATACTCAGAACCTGCTAATATAGTATACATCTGGGCATTTCTCGTGTAAACAGAATCCACATACTATGCAGTTGGAACACACTACATACTCAAATTTTACTTCATACTTGTTGTTTGAAATCGCAAACCAACATACTATTCATACTGAGACAAAGACTACCGGAGATTTAAAGGATAGCTAATGGTATATGCACTATCGTCATATCACACACTCCTAGTTCAGATGTAACAGTAGTGCAGGATAAAAAGAGTTGACTTCACAGCTGATTTATTTATTTATTTTTAAATGACGTGTGGTAGGAGTAAAAACATACCCCAGGTTTGATCTTGATACCACACTCTTCTCTCACTAATGAATCTCTAAGAAAATCTAATCTCAGCACAACGTAATCTTTTACACACACGCACGAACACGCACACAGAGAGAGAGATTAGTTTTGTTTAACATCTACGTCATGATTCAGCTGCTGTCATCACTACTTCAGCTCCTCAATGACGCCCTTCTCACCCAAATACCCCCTCCACAAACATCTTCCCCTTTCAACATCTCCCATTGTTTTCTTTATTTAAAGAAATCTAATTAAAGAAATGAAGCAAGGAAAGAACATTTAAATGTGGGTTACAAGACCTATGAGGAAAGAAGTTCCTCTTTTATGCGTCTGAATGGTACACAGACAGAGTTGCTCTTTAAGAATACCAGATTACATTGTTGTCATGAAAAAGTGGTAACTATGGAACGCTTTTTAGGAAAGAAGCGGAGGTCAGTCCGTAGGGGCTACCTACCCACGTGTCCGTGTTGGCATATGTGTTTTCTGAGTGTGTGTCCGTGAGACGTGACAAATAGAAGTGAAACTGCTAAGGAGAATACTTCTCACTTTTTGTCCCCACAGACTCGCTTCTCTGCTGACAGATTTATGCTTTAAATCGTTCCATGACATTAATGTCATTTGCTCCCAGGCTCTCATTTCTCATGAACAAAGAAGGGAACTGCTTTCTGCTTGGTGAGGAGATCAGAGCTCGGCTAAAACAGATGGCATGGCTCTGATTGAGGCTCTAAAACCCTTCATCATGATTTCAAATGAAAACGTAAACCCTGTAAGTATCTGTGAACAAGTGTGTTCATTCATTCAGTGCAGTACTTTTAGGGTCACACCTTTCCTCGTGAGTAAAATGAGTCTACTGTGATCAAACCATGCTTGGTGTGTACCTGGATGACAAAGGTCTTGTCCTGGAAGCCAGGTGTCAGGCCCAGCATGCTCATGTAGGACGCCTCGTTGATGAAGTTCTCGATCCCGTGGAAAACTCCACGACCGGTGGCGGAGATACGTCCATGGATTCCTCCCTGACTGATGGGCTTTCCTGTCACACACGCGTGGGCGTTGATGTCCTGCACGCGCATACAGAACAGATCAGGCCACATGGACCATAGACTGAAGAATAATATGTACACAGCATTGCCTCAATTTGGGTTTAATACTCTAGCAAAGCACTGAGAGAGCAAGCGGCAGCGGAGTGTGAATGGCTGAAACACTATCCAAAACTTACTATTCCTAAAGCCTTGATGTCTCCAATGAGGCTCAAAATTGCAACTATTTACCCATTAGAAGCCGCAAAACCAGCACAGACATCAAAAGTTATATATTTCAACAGAAAATCTGCTACTTTTTGAAAAGAATTCTAAACAGTCTGACGTGTTAGTGGCCGTTATCGGTACTGCATCTTTTCTTTTAGTATCAGCTTCAGCTTTCGGCCATTGGCTGCGGTAGAATAGAGTTTTTTTTCTTCGGAAGGTTATTACTAAAGCAGTAAAATGACCTGGAAGTATCTAAGTGGCAGTCATGGTAACAGCTGGTTGAATTCTCTAAGGAAAGGTGCTTCAGTGCTTCCTTTATTATCTCCTTCAGTTTATGAAGAGCAGCAAATCCTCACACTGGAGAAGCTGGAATCAGAGATTATTATTTCTGGATAACGGATTTCAATTATTCCATTTTTTGACAAACCCATTTTTGTCCATTGATTAATCCTTTCAGCTATATTAAATTACACAGCTCTAGTCTAAACACTGCAGCTGGCTTTTCCCAGCTCCTTCTTTTTGACTATTCAGATCAACTTATACAGCTGTTATAGGCAACCTATAACCGCTGTTATACAAACATGAACACACATGGGTAAATATATTCCATCTTTAGTCAAATAAGACCTGTTTGACAGGCTTTGATACGAGAATGATTAACTGATAACAAACACACACAGGCCTCAGTTTATAAAGCTGCTTTCAAGAGAGAAGGAATGTCTCAGTGGTCGGCTGGGAAGGGAGAGGCAGGAAACCACTGCTCATGCTTTATACGTGACTCATTGCTTGCTTTTTAATTTGGCCCCTTTTGAAATTCGTACTAAAAACCGGCATTCAGATTGGATGTTTATGTCTGGCAACTCACAGTGTGTGCAATGGTGTTGGCGTATGTGTCGGCGATCCAGGACATTTCCCTCTCTCCTGTGCTCATGTCTGGGGCCGGGACATCGATGCCAGGTCCTGGTGGAGGAAGAAAAGGGTAGGAGAGGGAGAGTTTATCAGAGAGGTGGGGGATGGGACTACAGCGACTTTCTCAATAAGGCAATGTTACGGCAGTGAGGTGTGCAGTGGGAGCTGCTTTGCCTCCAAGATGTATAAAAAAAAAAATACACTAGTGAAGGCCCTTGTATAAAACCTCACCAAATGACATAACTATGGTCTACAGGCATAAAGTATAACAGTGTCATATCTCTCCTTGCAGTTTTTGAACTGAACACAATATAAAACAGACTTCTTTTGATGGTGTATCTTCTTTGTTGTTTGTTGTATGGAGAACGACATTTCGCCGAGTGTGTATTATGGTAGCGACAATAGAGAATCTTGAACATTAACATGCATTCAGATGAGCAGACTGGCTGTATAGGGACTGTTAACCTGCTGAACCCGTGTATATGTTGATGTGTGGCCTTGCTCAACATAATTAAAACTAATATTGCAACTTTTTTCAGAAACTTTAAAAGTTAAACAAATTGCCATTTCATAGATGCTTCCCAGTCGAACAACGTAACGTGTAAATATCTTCCCAGAAAAGTTGTGTACGTTGCCTGTAAATATCAGGCTCAAGTTGAACCTTCATCCCCTGTTTTCTTTTGTTGTTTTACCATTATTAATTGTCTCCCTTTTCAGTTGACACAGACACACCCTCAGCTACCCCAACCTGAATAAACAGCGCTAGATGACAGGAAATGTTTACTTCTCTGGGTGGAAACATTCACCGCTCACCACCACAGCCATTCCTAACCGAGTCAAATAACAACAAGAACACTGTCACGCACAAAGTGCCAAGCACTGTGACAAATGAATACGCATAGTACAACTTACATTTAAAACGTTGCGAGTGATGACTTTAACATCTGTCAACATGGCGACACACAAAAACTCACCAATGAAACCCTTCTTGGCCAGCTCAATAGTGAATCTCCTGGTAATCTTCTCCAGCTCATTATCCTGAGACAGACAGACACAGTATTCATAAAACATGCTGGTTACAGTGTAATGAGGCATTCAAGGATGTTGTTAGTCAACAAAAAAATAAAGCAATAGTTTCTATTAGATATTTGAAGGAACTGGAGGTTTGTGTTTAGGGGTTTAGTTCCACTTAAGTCTGAGGCAACAGCCACTGACCTTCATGTCTGTTCTATCACAGTATCCATCAATGGATGCACTAAAATCCCCTTACATAGTCCAATAAAAAAGGCAGGGCAGGTACCCTTAGTTAATTGAAGAAAATGCAGTTAGTTCACCGTAAGTCGCTCTGGAGAACACAAAATAATAATAATAATAATAATAATAATAATCTACTGACACTGTTCCTGCAACCTAACCTAACCTAAACTAAAATCCAAATTAAAGAAAGATACAAAGGCACATTTGATTATCTTCTTCGACAGTTGAATGTGAACAAGATTTTTTTTGTTCCTTCTCTTTTGCCATCTCTCTCTTTAGTCTTCTCATTAATCCAAAAGTACAAAATGAAAGGATAAGATTCAGCAGCAAAAGTCATTGCATTGCAGTGGGACTGAATCATCATCCGTGCTTGTTTGGATGCAAGAAAGAGAGAGAGGAACACAGGAAAACTGATAGCCTTCCAATGACTGCCAGTTTATTTCAGGCTTTGTTGTTTTCCTATACATATTACAGCATACAGTTAAGCATGTCTTAATCTCTATACGCGCACGCAAATGTGGGGGAGGGGCATTGACAGTAGAAGCCTTACAGAGTAATTCTTGGTGTTGATCTTGACTCCAGCTTTGGCTCCACCAAATGGCACATCTGGAAGAGAATAATGCAGCTTAAAAACAAGAAAATCTTAAAAATCACATTCACATACAATTAAACTGCTGTGTCAATTACATTTCAAGTGAAGCTTGTTTTGTCCTGGTTTACGTTTGTTTTTCATGTCACAGATACGTTTCAAACCAGTCGGCGTAAGTCTGCCCAGGGAGGAGGACGGGGTGGGTCAAACACTGTCCATCACCTAGGAAACCGGTGTTCGTGTCCCGTGGGAAATCAAATTCAACGTTGAATTTTTAAAAATGTATACCGGTAACTTAAAATGACGTAAAAAATGTTTTACTTATTGTAAGCCAAACCATGATATATATTTTTTTACAGTAATTTCTAAGTTGCATTCTTGTTTTGTTTTTTAATTTACAGCGTTAACCGCATATTTAAAAACTGTGATCGTAACCCGGGAGAAAATGTGTTTCCCTTCTAAACGTAAGTGAGGAAGCAGTTTAGTTGTATGGGAATGTAATTTTGTAGGAGACAGGGTTGTAAATTTAGGGTGGATAAATTACAAGAACTTGGTAAAAACAAACATTATTAATATGTATATGGAGATCAGGGGAGAACCAGCAGGAGGCTTTGTGGAAGACGAAGACTTTAATACCTACCGACAACAGCGCACTTGTAGGTCATCAGAGAGGCAAGGGCTTTGACCTCATCCACAGACACATCTGGACTGTAACGGATACCTGAAGGAAACACAGGGAAGTTTACAACTCTATTCATTTATTTTTTACCAAACTGAATGTGTAGCCTACTGTATTTTTACTAAATGTTAGTTTATGAGTTGAAGTGCCTTGTATACTGATTAAGTGTTCAGACTGCAACATGTGGAAATCATTAGCCTACGCTGAAACCATCTCCACTCCATTACTTTTGCAGCTCAACAACAGAAAAGGGAAATGAATAGCAAAGCACTGTCAAAGACCGGACTGAACCAGTAATCACATCGTGCTTTCTATAAACCGCACAAGATCACATGAACAGGTCGGAGATCACAGATTGCTGCTGGCCGTCACAGTACCAACGAGGGGCGGGTGGAGACTGAAAGAACCAATCCCAGCCCTCCATTCTGAACCCCACCCCCACTACAGTCATTCCTTCCTGTTGTGAGGAGTTTACTACCGTCGCCACGGTAACATGTGTGAGTCAGCCTGTGTGCTGCGGCGTTACATGAGACCATAGAGCCAGGCTGCCCAAGTACCACAATATTTCTCCATCTTGCTGGTACAGTGTGTGCGTGTATGCGTGTGCGTGTGTGGGTGTGGTACTAAATATAGCTCATCTTGAAGTAGCTTATACAGAGGAACCCCAAGCATAAGTAAAAGCCCCCACTCACTATGATGTCAACTTCAAGGGCCACTTAATGACATGATTGTGTTACTTCAGTCAGAGGAAAAGATCAAACCTCCGTGAACAAAGCTCAAACTTTCAGCAGTGCTGCTGTGGTTCTCCTCTTCTATCTTTATTTCCATGAATCCAAAAGATCAGCTGAGTTACCTTGTGGTCGACACAAGACAATCCGGCTCACTGATCACATTTTTTTTTTAAAAAAGGGAAAAAAGCCTGGCAGCCTACCCATCCAACCATTCATCCACCCAACCAACAGCTCAGCATAGCAACTAGATCCAAAAATTATCTGTAAACACATTCCTCTGAAATTGAGGACAGATTTTTGGAAAATAAACTCAGCCCACACTGAAGTCGGGCCGTTTTAGTTTCCACAGTCTGCCTTGAAGGCCAGACACAACAGTGCTTTCTGCTCCAGAGCCTCTCGGGTCTAAAGCAACCTTCCAAATATCTAGACTTCTCCTTAAAACACATTTTGGGCTTTTGCTTTAACATTATTGTGTTTGCTTTGAACTACTGGACCAATTATTACCTTGTATTAGCAATTGTTTCTTCTTTTTAATAAGTATTTTTAAAGTGTGGTATTTTAAATAGGCCAACGATTATTCATGCTATTAGAAGCTGTACTGATGCTAGGGATTTTATTTTAATTCTTTCCTGAAAACTGTAAAAAGATGTCGACATTTTTTATTTTTGGGGGAAAAAAAGACACTATTGTAGCGGCTGTGGTCTCTCAAACAACAAGACACTGAATACATCCAATAAAGCTGATGTATATGACAAAGTGATAAGAAAGATATTCATGTCTTTAACTTTCATATGGGGTTTCCCTCCATAATAAACTTTGGCATACTGCTGCACCCACGTTTTCCATGCGAGAACAGTGACAGGAAATAACCGAGATGTATTCCACTTTCAGAAAGGAGAAGGATGTTGAGAATTTAGCAAACCAAACAAAACTTGAGGGAGTGACTTGTACCATAGGACAACTTTCCAAAAACTATCTTCAAGCATTGTACTGACAACCATACACAGACAGCACATGATATTCCCTATTTAAGACGCTCATTCAGTAGTCAGTACAGAGCAGCTGTCGCCATGTGTGGCTCTGAAAAGGGGGTGTATGAAAACATGCACACACAAAAACAGCCTTTGCACTTTGCATTTTGATCTGAACACAGCCAAGGGTCTATGCACTATATCAATGATTAAACCCACTAAAAAATAACTGCTCTTACTACCTTAAATGTGGATTAGGCAAGATGAGAGCAGGGAAGATATTTAGTAATACTAACACTGAAGAGGACAGTTAATCACAATCTGGATTTTGGATGGTGGTGATGCTCTGCTCTCCTCAGGCTTTTATGAGATGGATAGAGGCAATGATGCTCTTTTAATGTTATTGATTTTACAGAATGGTTTCTTTTTGTGATCCCTCACTGATAAGTGGCTGGACAGCCTGGTGATTCATAAATAGATGCACTGCTCCATTACTGTAAAGTGGTTAGGGGGAGAAATCTGTAATAGATATTTTGTTTAGGTGCTATAAATGATGCACTCTAACTGAGCTTCTCAGAAAGTTTAGTTATATATATTATTTTATATACATTTAGTTTTATTCAATTCAATCCTATGTCTGCACCACACAATTCAAACATGCACTTTGACTGAATGGCATGTCTCTTTCTACTGAGAGAGCCTCCTGTCCACAGCACCCTCCCCCACCTGTCACACTGCTGACAAATAGGAGTGCCTGGAAATACAACCACCCCTTCCCCAGCTCTCACAACTCCTGTCTTCCTATAGCCTACACCATAGCCCTCTATTCACAAAAAAAACCCCAGAGTGCACTGCAGCAGTAGCCCATAATGCCTCTGCTTTGAACCTTGAACTTTGAACCCATGTCACTGTCATATGATATATATCATACTCTGCCCAAGGTTGACACATTGCACACAAAGCTGGTTTAAAGAGTGAATGGCAGTATTTGTCTACGGAATGAGTGGGGGGCCACGTTGTGTGTATTTGCCCTGCCTTTCCCCATGTGTACGAATCACCTGACAGAAAAGTGCATTTGTGCAGCAAATGTGGAGATGGCCAAGGCCTGACATGCTCAATGACAGAACACCAGGTGCCCTCAAGGCTGCCCTCTCCATCACATCATACATCTGACACACAAAGTAGAATAAGAGTAGACCAGATCAGTGATGAGAGGAAACAACCTGGTCCATCCAGTTTGAACCAGATGTAATCCCTGAATCGTGAGAAACTGGCGAAATGATTGTACATGAAAGACTAGATTTAGGGTCAGAACTGCCCACATAGTATGGGGGTGCCTCGGTTTGACGGCTAGCTTGCTGCTAGCCTTCAAGCTAAGAAACTACAGTAACATTATACCTTTAGGTGAGCAGGAAGGTCACTGTAAATTGCACAAAAATTTCATGCGAGCACTGTGCAGTTGTGAAATACAGACAACACACCGAATAAATAAGCAGCCATTATACAAATTAAAAACAAGCAGCGGTTGACATCAGCCGCCTTGTGTTTTATGCTTTTAACTAGCTAATTGTGTTGCTAAGTAATGCTAAGTAGCTGGCTAAGGCTAGCTGACATAGGGGCCAGTCGGGGCGGTTTGGCTCAATTCTTACCCCCTTTGCAGGGTGTCCTGTGCTGGCTGTGCTGGGCGCGGTACCCCTCGATCACCTCCCACTCTCCGTTATCCCTCTTGATGGGGAAAGACACGCTCAGGACGTGATTACAGGGCTTGATGATGCGCAGGATGCCACGCACACGGTGCCTCTTCTGCTCGGGGGTCTCCCTGGTCCTCAGATCCTCCACCAGCTTGTCCTCCACGATGCTGGCGCCGCGGTCGAAGAAGCCCTCGACCATCCTGAAGAAGTTGGGGTCGTCGGGCTGGTCTGCTGCGTCGGCATAGCGACGGACCCGCATCAGGGACGAGGACACTGGGAGAGCGGAGTCAACGCACCCCGAGGCCAGGGCACTACCCGCAGAGCGGCTCAGCAGCTCCCCGAAATACCGATACATGACTGTAACTGGCTAACCGTGTAAACGAGCTAATGAGAAGGCAACTAAACAACACGGACAATGGGGGTGACGACAGGATAGGGGGTAGAATAAGCTACACAGCAACTCCTCACCGTGTCCCGTCCTCTGGCCGAGTGGGGGAATGGCATACTGTGTCAGTTTGCTTTAAAAGGAAGCACGAGCCAAGGAGGGGAGTATGCTCCTCGGGACGCACGCGGAAGAGGAGGACCAACAGATGCGCGCGCACGTGCGAAGCAATTGACAGCGCGCGTTCGCGAGTTTACATTATTGATAGATAATGAAAAGAAATGGGGAAAATTAAACATTTTCAAATAGCCAGCAATGTTTGTGTATAAGTCTGTAATAATGTCATGTGATCACAGTTGGTCACAGTTAAATGAAAATGGAGGAAAGGGATTAGTAATAGATTAATGGACATGTTCAAAGCAAAAATGGTGACATGCATTGTAAAGAAAACATCAATTATTGGCCATATCATCATTATATATTTCAAAAATGCATTTTAGATTGCATACAAGATTTGTTTTTTTAAAAGATGCTGCATTTACGATGCAATTGTAGCCTAATACAGTGTGTATGATAGCCCCCATAAACATTTCCACTAGTGCATAAGAAAGTAGATTTAAAAGAACAAATAAAGGAAAAATACACATGTATACAGATACACACAAATGTACTTTTAGAAAGGTTAATTATAAACATACTATAAATAAATATATATATATATATATATATATATATATAGCCTACAAGTAAAATAGTGATGGCTTAATGATTTAATGAAGAATTAGGCAAGTATCAAATATCATCCAGATCCCCTCTATTAATTTTCATTTGGAAATCTAATTTACAAGACAACCTTTTATTATTGAAACTTTAAATGAATAATTCAGCATTTTGTAAAAATATGGTTATTCACTTTCCTGCCGAGAGATAAATGAGAGGATCAATAATCTTTATGGTCAATATGAAGCTACATAGAGCAGGCAATTAGCTTAGCTTAACATAAAGACTGGAAACAGGGGGAAACAGATAGTTCGGCTCTGTCCAAAAGCAGGAGGTAACTGCACCTGGCCAATAAATAGTCCAGCACATAAATAACAAACATAAACAAACATAAACAAAACTTTTCATTTTTAAACTTCATTGGATGTATGGATATAAAACATGTTAATTAGTGAATTTTAAAGGTGCTGGTAGGTACTCATTAATAACAAATATGCGTATTCACCAAAAATGTAGAGCTATTTCTTTAACATAACCATGGCATACTTACCAGGCTGAATTTTAAATCTAGTTATGATTTTAAAAAAAGTTCAACTAAAATTAAAAGGAGTAACATAATTTCCCTACAGCACTAACTTTATTTCTGACCAATGCCTTTTGAATAAACAAGATAATACTTACAACTGTGAAGGTAGCATGAAGGTAGCAAAACCTTCAGACTGAACAACCCCCTGAAGGCCACATGATAATGATAATATTCAAACTGATTGCTTTAAAAAATATGTGGATGTGAACGAGAAGCACTTGAAACAAATGAATGTTATTCTAAATATATCAACATTTAACTACGTTTGTAGGAACAAAAACTGGCAGATACGAAATGCACCAGCTTGGTCATTCGTTAGCTTTTGTTCAGTGACCACAGTAGTGTTACAGTTTTGTACTTTGTGGTTTGTTCAAAGGATCCCTGCGAGGCCTGCTGTCATCAGCAGTTCCCTCTGATCTGGAGAGTGAGTGAGAGAAATGTGGGAAAGGCCCATTGTGTTTGCATCAGTCATTAACCACCCACATGGGCAGCAACAATTAATGTGGAGTTGATCTGGTGTTGTGCAGTTTGTGACTATCAGCACAAATAATTGACAGTTTCCATTAAGAAATATCCATAATGGCCTTATATATAGAATAATCTACAGCCCTGCTAGCGGCTCTGTGAGGCTGCACAAGCTAAATGCTAACAAGGCCACAATGACAATGCTAACATGCTGATCTATGTTCATATTCACAATATTAGTTTGGCTTGTTGGAATGTGAATATTTGCTAATAAGAACTAAACAAAAAGTTCAGCTGAGGTTGATTGGATTAGTTTAGCAGGTACAAACTGAAACTCTGACCTGCTGAGTGTGATGGATAAAAAGATAAGGGGATGATTAAAGTTATTAAAATTCACCTTGAGGGGAACATGAATGTCATGTCATGTGAACCTAAAGGAACAGTCAGACCACCAAAGTCAGTAGGATTCATCCTCTGGGAAACATGAATGTCAACAAAAGTTTGTCCCAATCAATCTAGTAAAGGTTGCGATATATTACCGTATAAGTGAATAATCAGCATAATCATAAAACCAACTAAGGACTACTATTCAATACAGACACTACAACTGTCATTAGACATTTGTAAACAGCCTACTTTATATGCATGTTTAAAGTATGTGCATACAAGCATTTTATATGTGTGCAATTATAAGTGAAATGTAAAGTGTAATTCAGGGCAGCAAGTCACTCAGAGCGAGCGTGTGTGTGTGTATGTGTGTGTGTATGTAAAGGGATGGGAGGGTGAGTGTCTTCCACTGAGCTGCGACGACACCACCAGGCTGCTCATCACAGGCATCTTGACTCAGTATAGAGGCAAGGTATCATGGGTACCACCTATCGATCAGCCAATTAGAAGAGCTTTTTAGCCACGATAGCAGCGAGGCCCCATGTCTGTCTTTCAGTCCACCAATTTGGTCTAGACTGAAATATCTCAAGAACTATTGGATGGATTGGCATGAAACTATCTACGGACATTTACGGTCCCCAGACAATGTACAAGATCATTTTAAGCTAATAAAAAGCAAAATCTTCGTCAGAGGATGGCCGATGGGTTCCGAGATTGCATCTCGCCTCTTTTTCTCTCCACACGGACTGTTTACCTGCGTACCATTTCAGCCCGCTCAAATGTGATTGGTCAAAACCTGGTCAATACTACTCGGACTACAAACGCAAACCACTCATATGCAGAATCTGTTCACATAGATTAATGATTGAATACCTGCTAAACTAAAGACATGCCCATCAGCCTCAGCTGTACTTTGTGTTTAGTGCTAATTAGCAAATGTTACCATACTCTGGATGAATATGTTGAAGCTGCTAAACATTATTCCTGCTACATATCAGCATGTTAGCATTGTCATTGTGAGCATGTTAGCATGCATCTAGTTCAGCTTCACGGAGCTGTAGGCTCTTGTTACTGCACATTGCTGAGCAATTCTTTTCAGTAGAGTGTGATGTCTCATTACTGTGGGACCAGTAAACATTTGCTTTAACTATCTGCCTCTGTGTCAGTAGCTGAGAGTGTGAGAGTCATTTTTTCAAAATCGATACATTCCTCTTTGAACATGGCTTTAACTCTTGGAGATGATCATGCACGACGCTCATGAAACAGTGAGCCTTTTTCTGCTTGTTATTGGCTCCCATTGTCTGAGAACAGCTAAGATAGCAGAAGCTCTTTTGTAACGCTACACTCATAACGTGCCCATTGTTTCACACACAAACAGGTATGGCACGTGTGCAGACATTGTCTAGGGCATGGAACAGAGAGAGAATCTTAGTGCTGAGTTCGTCTGAATGAAGGCCCTGACCTGAGCTTACACATGTGGACTCTGCACAGAAGATAAGATTAGATAATGCCACCAGGCGCAAGAACAAATACACACTCATATGCTTAAACGGTGGTACAAACACATGATTACACAATATGAAATGCAAATTGAATTATGGCTCAATTAGGTGTGTTTTTACACGTGTGGAATATATAAAAACTCACATTTGGTGTGGTCGGGCTGTAAATCCAGTATTGTCACTGTGATGTCAGTTGGACAAAGTAATCAATAGTAACCATGTTGCCCAAAGGTTTTACTATTACTAATGCAGTAATGGTAGTGCTTATCTCCTCATTGTTCTATCTGTGTACAGCAGGACCATATAGCTTTATTGTCTCTTAAATATCCTGAGATAAAACTGCACAATTGTACTTTCTTAAACCAGACAGAAAGACAAAAGGGATATACTATCTGAATATGCCTGTTTGTTAATTTCTTAAAATCATACAAAAATCCTGTATGAGGTTCTTAAACTGGATCTCAAACAGGCACACATGAGGTCCAGTTGAAGAACTTTGATCTTTGACCTTGGCACCAGAGGTCACTTCCATTTTCTTTTTCTCGATATACCCTTATTCCCCAATAAAAGAATGAGCAATAAGAGACAATTAATAAACAAAATAAACTAGTACTTAATTGCTTTTGATCACAAGCAGTGGTAAAAGAAGTATCCAGATCCTTCACTTAAGTAAAAGTACTAATAGCACAATGAAAATACTCCATTACAAGTAAAAGTATTGTATTCAAAACCATACTTAAGGAAAAGTACTCATTGTGCTGTAAAGTTTTCTGTCAGTGTTTTACTATTTTGGATTAATATTTACTGCTGAATTAATGTGCATGTTGTATTTTAATGCTGAAGGTTGTTCTAATTTTAACTCTGCTGGGTAGTTTTATCTACAGCAAAGCTAGAAGATCATCATATGTTTAGCCTCATTTTCCTGTGAGAACCACATAATCTTTAAGAATTCTACTTTTTATGAGCTCAGAAAAACAGCTCTGTTTTCAGGTGACGATACATTTTCCAGCAGATCCAAGAGGGTTTTCAAATAGTGTATATACCTTAAGCATTGTGAGAATCCTCTCAACACAGAAAGGAGCACTTCGTTCTTCATTTATCACAAACATTATTTTTCTTTCACTGGACAGAAAGGCAATGAAAAACTGTAATCTGAAAAATAACTTAAGTTATCAGAGTGGAGTAAAAAGAACAATATTTCCCTCTGAGATGTATTGGAGTAGAAGTATAAGGTTGCGAAAAATGGAAATACTTCTAATTAATAAATGTACTCAGTTACATTACACCAGTGATTATAAGTCCAGATTCTCTCCGTCATCACTCCACCACTATTTCCCTGCACGTGTGCCTCCTGTTTATCTTTAAACATATCATTCCTCCCTGCAATGACACGCACTGATTTATCATGGTTGCGTTTCAAAGGGTGAGCCCCGTCATGTCATTGGCTGACAGCCTGACACCACCCACCCAACCATAGGGGTGTGAATGGGGGAGGATAGGAGCGTAAAGGAAGAGGCATTGGGAGGTTAGCGTAAACAAGTGGCCTGTTCACCCTGGTCACATGGTGCTTTCAATGGACATGTATGAGAGTTTTGTGGAGCATGACCGACCTCCTGCATGTGCTTTCTGTGTCTGAGTATGCTCCTTTAAAATGGTAGCTCATGCCAGTATGAAATGTAACCCTCAACCCACTACCATGACGTCCTCCACCTCTTATCTCCGCCCTCTTGTGCCTCAGACTCGGTCATAGTGCAGTGATCAGGCTTCTGAAACACCATGCAGGGACTCAAATGACCTCAACAACTGCCAGGGTCACCTTGAAAACCGGCATGGTCACAACCAACCAGAACAGGTCTGTTCAGCAAAGTGATCTAAGATGTTGGAAAAGATTTCCTAGAGAGAAGTTAATGAAGAAACACTTTGAAAACAGGACACAACTCTGTTTCATAAGTGTTTGTTCTTTCATTTTCCTTGGCCAAGTAAAGGCTCAACGTCTGCTGTGATGGTCACGGGGTTGGATAAAACAATTTTTGACAACAAACATATTTTATTCTCTTCAAGCAAAGAGACACAGGGCAGGCAGTTGACCATTAAGCATGGATCAAAGAATGGACTCAGAGTTATTCAAGGACAAAGAATACAAGCTTAAGTAGCAGATTATATGTATATGTATTTGGTATGGAATTCTCAGTATATGAGCTAACGCTAGTAGTTTGATTTATTCTAAATATTTAGAATGTATTTTTAACTATTAACTATTAACTATTTTAATAGTTAATTAATAGTTTAATAGTTAATTATTATAGTAACTATTTTTTCTTATGCTTGCACTAATACCGAAAGTTCGACTTTATTCTCGACATTTCGACAAAATGTAAAATAAATCTTCCTCCTCTAATTTGTTGACCCTTATGGCTGATCCTAATTTGGGAAGGATTTAACTTTTGATTATTTTTTTGACTTTTTTCATAAACAAATGTACATCTTTTGTGTGTTACCACCGAAATTCTGTATGATTAGAAGCGTCTGTATAGTACTATACACATCTAGTATTACAATTTTAATCCTCCAAACCTAATCATCATAGTTACGTTAATGATAAAATGACCAAGTATTGGAAAAAAATATCTTCAATAAGCAAAATAATTTACGAAATTTACAAAGAAGATGTTGGGTTTTAGACAGAGCTTTGCTGAACTGTGACAGCAGTCACCTGTCAGCAGGATGTGAAATAGCCTTTAGTTTTGTTTCACTGACATCAGTTAAACACTAGATGGAGCAAGAGTCTTTCCCCACAGGCTGTAGTGTGACTGCATCAGTGTCAGGGTGAGAATACAAATCCACTGACATCCACAGCTTTTATACCAAACTGAGTCAAAAAAAGTATAGTGTCATTAAAGCTCATGTAGGCTATGTGTTAGTTATTGTTCCATGCAGATTGAGCTGCATTCGCACCCTGTTTCATCAGAACTACGAGGTCTGTGGATTACCCAGAGGAACCAAACTAAATTTGATTCAGCTGCATTTGTATCGGAGTGCTGGCAAAAACAGATCTTTATGACTCTCTGTGGCTAGATGCAAGTAGAGGTGCGTGAGAAAGATTGTTTATTGAAATAGACCCTTTAATAAAGATTACTGCAATTGTTATAGTACAGTAAATTGAACCTGTCCCTTACATAACATATTTATTTAGTTTTGCAAAGATACACTTGTTTACTATGTCCTCCCAGAACAGCAGAGGAGAATGGAGACAATTAAGGCACTTTAATAAGTAACATTATAAGCCCTGGACAAAAAATTAATAAATTATATTGAATAAATACTCATTTAAAAAGGATACAAACATCAGAGGTAGAAAAAAATTCATGTTAATTGATATGTCATGCATTATTATTATTATTATCCGATAAATAAACAGGTTTAAGGAGGTTATGTCTGCCAAATGGAGCTTTTATCAAAGCTCCTCAGTAAACTTTGATTTGGTGATCTGCAGCTCTAAAGATGTCAAAGTCATAATTAGCCCTATTTTGTTTTTGTTTTTTAATATTTTTTTTAGATGTAAAAGTTTCAATAGCATGTAGATCACTATATGTTGGTGGTAAAAAAAATTCAAAACTAAAAGTACTCATGATTCTGAAAAGTAGTTCCTGTGTGTTATACTGTTATATATTATATTATTGGAATACTTTAAACAATTGTATATACTGTTGGGTAGTTGAATCTTTAACAATGCATGTTTTGGATGTAATTTGTGAAGTAACTTGTAACTTGTAAATCAAATCAGTGCCATAAAAAGTACAATATAAAGTAGCATGAAACGGAAATACTCAGGCCAGGTACATCAAGTTTGTACTTGAGTGGAAGTATTTGGTTACATTTCGCCACAGCTGTACATTTTGTAAAGCAGGACCTAACTACACTTAAAATACAGTGATGGAAACACAACCTTATGACTTTCACTTTTCAACCAAATTCAGCCTGGAAATTTTTAATTTGTATGTCTGGACATTTCACCACATCAGTTCACAGTTCACTTCACTTACTGAGGCACTGTTATAGTACAGGCGAAGAAGAGGAGTGTTTTTTTGTCAACAGGTGGTGAAGGGACTGATTACTGCAATGCACAGGCCCAAAAAAAAAAAACACAAATGCATAAAGTAACGTTATATTGTTATACTGTTATTTCCTAACTTTCGTATCATTAGGATTGTTGTCATCATGCATTATTTTCTGATTGTTTTTATTTCAATTCCTAGTTGAAAGTTGTGTGTGTGGTGTGTGTGTGTGTGTGTGTGTGTGTGTGTGTGTGTGTGTGTGTGTGCGTGTGTGAATTTAGAAACCCAGAGGTAAAAAGTTTAAAAAGTTCCCACGAGAACTTTCCTATCGAATGTCTCTATTCAGGAAGCTGTGGCTTTGACTTGCGTCTGTTCACATCTCCTCATCAGCACAATGCATATCTCTCTATATATACTCTGTCTGTGTGTGTGTGTGTGTGTGTGTGTAAATTATGTTAGACAGTCATATGTCACCCCACGTGTCAGGTGGCTCAGAAGGAAACCGCACAGGAAGCAAGGTCAGGCCCAGAGAGGTCAGGGAAAAGTCAAACTGCCTGCTTTCGTCCACACATTTCAACTCTCACCACGCCCCGTCAACTGTCTGTCAACCACAGTCTACACCTAAAGCTTTCGGTTTGCTTTTACGGAAGACCAAAGTTGTGCTGCTGCAACGATTATGCAAAACATCATAACAAAACAGTGAAGCTTAGTAATCTGCCTGAACAATCAGAATCGATCTGACATTAAAAGCAAAAAAATTCCCCAAGGGTTTGTTTTAACTGTCTGGTGGAAGTCAACGGTTCTGACAGTTGAAATATTTGAAGCTATATACAAATACTATACAGAAAGATCAGTGGTTGACAAAAACACACAGCAAGTAGTTTTGAAGAAGAAGGTTTTGTCATATTTATTAAAAGTTCGATAAATGAAAGTAACTGATGAGCATTCACAGACGGAGGTAGAGAAGATTGTTGTCTCTTTGAGGGTGGCAGTTCTTCAGACTATAGTTTCAGCTCAAATATCTGTGTGCAGTCTGGTCCACAGAGAGCTGCAGGGACGGCTCCTCCACTCCACTGTGAGACACACACGGATATAACGTTAAACAATTTATAAATAAGAAAACTCTAAAACACAAAACTAAATGCAAACAATTCTGGAAATCATCTAATCTTTTCAGTACATTTATTGTGCAAAAATGGCAAACATTCTCCGGTTCGAGCCTCTCAAATGTGAGAAGTCGCTGCTCATCTCTGTTTCATATAATCGTAAATTGAATATCTTTAGGGTTTGAACTGTCAAACTGTTTGCAACACAAACTACAGCCTAGGCTGATGGGAATGTGATTATCAGTACACCAAAGTACAGGACAAATTACAAATTTGACCTGACGATGCGGCTTAATGGAAGGTCAGGACTGATTTTATTTATTTAAAAGGGGAAGATGAATATCTGTACCAGACTTCATGGCCATCCATCTATTAGCTAAATAGGAATTCCAGAGAAAACCACAAATGTGAACCCGACGGAGAAGCTGGAGGAAAAAGTCAGGGGATCGTTGAAGTCAGGAGGATTCCAAATGTAATGCATCAAACAGACTTTTCTTTCTGTTTCTTTCTTCAATGCCATCCCTAGCACCACACCACTAACATTCATTGCGATGGGTTAAGCTCTGTCAAGTGAGTTTAAACTCCCTGCAAGTACATTTACGTCGGAGGACACACACACACACACCTGAGGATGTAGGTAACAGAGAGGATGCAGAGCGGCTGGTGGGCGCCGGGCCTGGACTTGGAGGGTCTGATGCTGGGGATAACTGCACTGTGACTCTCCGCCCAGACGTAACCTCCACCTTTTACTAGCATCCTGTACTGCCCGCTGACTGACTGACTCTTTAAACACACTGCAGGGAGAGAGATGTGAAATTAGTTATTTACAGGTGTTATCTCTGTGTGTGTGTGTGTGTGTGTGTGTGTGTGTGTGTCACTACTTACAGTTGAGATGATTTTTGGTCAAACAGTTTGTGTCCAGTGTGTGGCAGACATCATAGATGGAGCGGCCCAGCAGCTCCTCAGTACTGTAGCCTAAAAGCAGAGTCATTCTGCAAACACACAAATAAGTAACAGTATGAATTTATTTTTTATTAAAAAGATACCGCCTGATAAACTAGTTTTCAAGCATTAACTCATGTTAATGAACTAGTTACTAGTTACTGTTCATCCTAACAATTAACTTTGTTTTATTTATTCAGCAGCAGCCAGAAACAGGTTCGCTGATCTTATGCAGTCGTAGGTCTAAAGATAAAAAAAAGGGGAAGGTAAAAAGAGAAGTTATAGTTCTTTTAGTTCATTTTTGTCACGCTAAATTAACCCCTTAAAATCAAGTTTTGTCTCACTTCACACTTCACACTCACAATATCATATATTCTGGACCAGCTTGTTTCAGATCTTAAAGGAAGCCATACGATTATTACACTGAGAGAAATATTCAACCTCAATCCATTAAATGCAAATATAATAGGTGTTTTGAGCATCAATTTATATACATTTCCCGACATATTTTGGATCTGTGGAAACTTCGGGGTCTCCACTGGAATTGAAAATAAAGTTTGACTAATGTTTGGCTGTGCAGCATGCATTTGAAATGGGTCAGTGATAATCTTATTCGAGACAGAAAATACTTCTTTGTGTAGTAAATATATAGTATTGTACACACAACTATATGTCAGGATATTTCTCAGAACTTCATTACGATAGAACTGGTGTTGAGAGTTATTGGTAATCAAAACTATAACAGATTAGACATTTTCTATCGATACGCACCACAACAGAAAGAGAGGAATTTTGAAATGCATATTTAAAAACAGGGTTTCATTCATGTGGAAGTGTAGTAAACACTGACACTGGAAATCATCAATCAACTACAGAGCGCCTGCTCGTAGTTTGCTTTGCTTTGCTCCAATAGAAGCAGCAGAACAAATATCAGCGCAGAAAAGACATGGGCATTCAGTTTAAGATTGATTTTTTTCTTAATAATTTTACAATGTACAACATTACACAATGCTATCACAACTCTTCCTTGTTACTTGGCATGGAAATAAAAAGTCATACAGCATGCGCTAGACTTTTAGTTGAAAACACATTCTGACACCATTGTGTTGAGTTGTGTTTATGAGGACTAATAAAGCATGCCTACAAGATGGTTGGTAGCTGTACATAGGCTGCAAATTTAAATACTAAGTACTGTCAATTGTGTGTGTACGTTAGTGTAAATCACCTCTGGTCACAGTATGTAAACCTCATGTCCATGCTGTGCTGGCTGGTGAAGGTGTGTGTGCTGAGGAGTGTGTGTGAGAGGGGCAGAGGCTGGCAGGTCAGCAGCAGGCAGGAAACTGAAGACGGGGTGACACACACCTTCGCTCGGCCGTGACAGTGGAGAACCTAAAACAACAGGGAGAGTGGGATTCAAACTAAGCCTAATAAATATTATCAGAAACAGTTTTTCCTGTTTCACGATGTTGCGCGGTGTTGCTTCTCACCAACCTTCCACGTAGCTGACTTGAGGTTGGCGCTTCTTCCTCTGTGTGTCAGAGCACTTTTGATCCGTATGACAAAGTCCCTCTTTGCACCGCACCAAACTTCCTCTAAAAAACAAGCAATTTAATAAGCTCCAGGGATAAACCTATTCAAGTCTGTGTGAAAACAACGCACACACACACACACACACACACACACACACACACACACACACACACACACACACACACACACACACACACACACACAGTACCAGTAAAATGTACCTGCTGTGAGACGTAGATTATGTTTTATTTCTTCATGGTCACAAGGGTGAGTAAACTCGAAAATATTGTGTCCCATCAGTTCAGTCTGTCAAAGAATATAAAGCATTCATATTCATGTTCATATCCTAAATGTATACCATTGTGTGTGTGTGTGTGTGTGTGTGTGTGTGTGTGTGTGCGTGTGTGTGTGCGTGTGGGCTACCTGTGTCAAGCCCATGTACTTGCTGACATTGTCAGACAGGTAGATCATGTCTCCCTCGGTGGACAGGAGCATCAGAAATCCCTCCAGGATCCTCAGGTACACCTTTGTCTCCTCCGAGGCCTCGGCATCCTCCCTTTCTTTCTCTTCGTCACGTCCTCCGTCACACTGCCGCTGTTCCTCTCCAGCTTCCATCACTTGTCCACATTTTACTGTGTGACTGGCCTCTGCTTTTGTCGCAGTCTTACCTGAAACATTTGAATCATTTTATTGATTTTGGCTGTTTGATTTTTTACAAATGTTTTGTGAAAAATTGTTCCTCTTTAGGAAAACGAGCTTGTGGTGTGTCTGTGTGAGTCTGAGTCTGAGTCTGAGTGTGTGTGTGTGTGTGTGTTTCAGGTGTTAATTCTCATGCTATCGAGAACTTCCTCAGTCTAACTCTCAAACGCACCAATCTTGTGACCACAAGAAACGTTTTTTTTTTCATAGAAAAAGATAAAAAAGAAAAAAAAGTACATTTGAATTATACTTCAGTATACTTACTATAGATGCATAGAATTTTACCCAAAACATGTCTTTGTACATGTACGTTTAAAGGTTCATTTCATTTGAAGTAAAGAGTATTTTGGGCACTGTACAACGAAAAAAAGACAGGAACCTGCTGTATTTTCACATCTGTAGGAGTTTTCAAACTTTCTGCAAACTTAATACATCTTTATAAGTTATTGATTAGGTGAATCAATGTGACTCTTCATGGATGAATCCCTCTTAAGGGAAGAAGTTATTTTGTTTCGGGATATTAATTTCTGTGTGTTATTTAAAGTATAAGAAGAACTATAAGTTTTTCTGGATTTTGTACGATTTCGAAACGTATCTTTTGACCAGAGACGGTGGTGGATGTTTGTCTATGTACGTAGAAGCAAGCCCCCCCGGCCTTAACGTGTGTGATGTGTGTGTGAGTACTGTTGGTACCTGTGAGCAGTGTGTGCATGCGTATGTAGCTGAGGGTGAGGCGAATCACTGAGGGCTTGTCCAGGTGATCTCGGACAGACTGTTGGAGCGGCAGGAGGCGAGACAAATCTCCAAACACCTCAGACTCCACCCGTCGTCTCCTTCTGGCTGCCTCGCGGCTGATCGCCCTGTAGAGGACAGAGGGCGGTGAAAAACACTCAAAACTAAAGTAATCTTATTCAAATGGACTTGGATTTTATGGAATAAAAATGCCATTAAGTACAATAAAGTCACTAAAAGCTCACACTGCATTACCACAGACATATTACACCATAGTTGAACATTTCATCATACTGTAGTAACTTCAACTGTTTGTATTAAGCTTCAAATTATTTGTATGTCCTTTGATGTCACGACAGTCTGTAACTTTTTGTTGTTGCTGAGTAAGGACAGAAAGTACTTTTGTTACAGTTATTAAGATTATGTTAATGATTTTTGAGTCAACGTGAGAAGGTGCATTTACTCACTCTTATGACGTACTTGAACTTTTACTTAACGGCACAAGGAAAAACTGCAGTTTTACTTACTTTTTACTGTGCATTTTGCTCACTACTAACTGCACTTTGCAGATTCAAATTCTACCTTCAGCATCACCTAAAACGGGTAAAACATCACTGTATCTCCAAAATGTCAACTTTGCAGGACCTCTGAAAAATGTCATGTTTCAGATGGATGACTTTTTGACATTATCTCATGACACTGTAGAGCATTTCTCAACATGTAGGGAAGCTTGGAATACTTCAACTAAGATGACGCTGGTGAGTTATGAAATCTCCAATTTTAGCTTTTCATGCTTTCATCAGCGTGCTTACCCTTACTTTTGATAGAGTACATTTTATACTGGTAATACTTTGTACTAATTAATACTCTTACTTAAGACTTGACATGAGTTTTACTTGTATTTTTCAATTGCGGTGTTGTTACGTTTACTTTTCTTTAAAGGATTTGAGTAGTTCTTTCACCACTGACGAACAAATGGGGAAGAACAGCAGTGAATTGTGGTCAAGATTCTGGATGCCCAGCGTGGCCTCAACACCATCTTTGGGCTAACCACATCACCTCAGTTACTGACCAAATTGGCACAGAAACAATTCAATTACAGCAAAGAAGTAGAAGTTTGAATATATATTAAAAACATTTAAAAAAAAACAAAAAAACATATCAGTTACACTGTGAAGATGCAACACGCAGCTTTACCTTCTCTTCTCCTTGTCGGCTGTCATCACGTCCTGCAGGCGTCTCTATCGGCCGTCATGGTGAACGTTGGCTCAGAACGGAAGAGATGGAGGCAGCAGGAGTTCACAGCACAGCAGAGAATCTCCCCGCTACAATTTGCACCATCACAGGTAGTCTAATTAATCAGAGAGGCAATTAGTGGTGCCAAATGTCACAAGGCAAGCGATCCCCCGCAGCACAGATGACTTCAACAGAGAGTGTCTCCTCTCCCCTCTGCATGTGCATCACCTAAAGGGCTTCCAAAGCTGAGCATGATGATAGGTCAGCTGGCCAGGAAAAGCATCACCCTCCCCTCCCCTTCCTCCCTCTCTCCACTCCCCCCCTCCCCTCCCCTCTCTTCTGCTCTCGCACAAACTTTGAAGCATCCCACACAGAACAGATCTGCCTCTGAACAGCAGCGAGCGAGAATCAATAAAAACGAGGAAGGAAAGATGACACAGAGGAGTCTGGGAGAGATGTAGACAGCTCAGTGTTTTATTGGAATCAGACCAGACAGGACTAGCCCGGCTGTTGCACTACATTTTGGCACAGAGTAAGATAGTGTGACCAGGAACAGCCCTACCCCTGGGTGCACAAAGCTTCACTACACACTGACTCTACTGCACACAGAGCAACCAGCTCGCCTTCAGATCACTGTACAGTACACGCGACAACAGTCCTTCTCTGTGTGTGCATGTGTGTGTGTTTGTAAGAAAGAGAGTGAGAAGAAGAGGGAGGAGGCGAAGGAGAGAGTCTGTATGTGGTGTTTGTGTGTGTGTGTGTGTGTGTTTGAAATGAGAGGTAATTCAGCTGCTGGTTTTCCACATTTCTTTTCGCCCGGCTGTAACAGACCTATGATAGTATAGTTATAATATTATACACAAAGATTTCCTCCAGATACACTTTACAATAATAATAATAACTCTAATAAAAAAAAAAAAAAGAAAGAAAGAGAGCAATAAGAAAGAAAAGCCATTCTTGAAAAATAAAAGTCAGAAAAGCAAGTGGTTTTGGCTGAGTGAGACGGCTGCTGGAGGCAGGAAAGGGGAATTAGTGCTTTGGAGGAGAAGGGAAGGAAGAGAGAGAGAGGGCGGGCGGGGGGGGCTGAAAACACTGATGGTAACTATAGAAACAGAAATGCCGAGGACGAAAAGTCACACACCAACAGGGAGAAAGAAAAATCACACATTCACACGTACGAAAATTCATTCACGACAAAAAAAAAAAAAATAAAAAATGCCCACGGGCCAGCACATTCACGCCGGCGGGACAGACACGGACTCTGAAACTAGCAGATGGATGAAAGAGCTGGAAAATCGGGCTTTACGCTGCTACACAGGCCGCCTGTAACACTCTGCTCCACATAATTAGTTCAATAGCCTGTAACTTGTAAGCTCGACATTCACTTTATACACACGAGACAGGAGATTGATGAGCGCAAGAGTTCAATCATACCACACATTTTGAGGAGAAAAAAAGACAAAAAAAAAAAAACACAACAAATAAAATATATAGATAGTCAGGGTATTGCACAAAGGGTATTTGGCCCTAACTGGTCCACAATAAGGACAGTAATAACACAGGTAGGGTGCTTGTCCATGCGCCACGACTCTCCTTTACTAGCAGACGATACCGACACAATACAGCCACTCAACACAGGCTATATACAGGCCTCTGCACCCAGCACCCACTGCATAGTCCTGGTGCTGGGGAGAGAAGCAGTGTGTGTGTGTGTGTGTGTGTGTGTGTGTGTGTGTTTTGGTTGTCTGAGCATGTGCAGTTAGCGTGTTGGGATTGTAGTGCATGTTCCTGTGTAAATCTGCTTTAAAAGTGTGCAACGTGGGAATGTGTATGTGAGAGCATGTGCAGGTGTGCATATTCATATTCATAGTCATATTTATATTTATAATAAACCCAGGCAACAAGAACAACACAATGCAAGTAAAGAATATTCCAAAAAGTAACAACAACCAATAGCTTCAAAGTAAAGGACTGTGTGTGTGCGTGTGTGCGTTTTGTAAAGGGATTTATGGTTCTACACATGTAGGAGTGTCAGCAATGTGTGCATACGTGCGTGTCAGGTTTAGTGTTGATGGATCAGTGTGTCTGTGTGTGTGTTAGGTCTGCGTCTCCTCGGGGGCGCAGTAGGAGAAGTCTTTGAACTCCTCCTGGTTGATCTGTCGGATGATGGCCTCGTCCGTGGGCGTCAACACGGGGTCCTCCTTGGTGAAGTCCTGGTCAAAGTTATTCACATCTCGCTTGGTCTTCTGCAGAGGCGCACACACACACGCGCGCGCACACACACACACACACACACACACACGCACGCACACACGTCAGAGAAAGAAACTTTGAAAGTGACATTAGAGCGACACCTTCTGACCGCTTATACTTACTGCCTTTTCTTTGAAAACATATTGTTGCTTACACATGTAGCAACTCGTCTACACTACTGGCTCCCAACATGGGGTTTGGCACCCCCTTCAGGGGTACGCAAGATACATCTCAGGGGTCATAAAATGAATTTATTGGCAGTTTAAACTTTATTCACTTGTCTTAAATTAGGCTTATCTGCTACTAAGAGTTTGTCTCTTTCTGCCTCCCGTGGAATTCAGCCTTCAGCTTCCCAGCCAATGTTGTCAGAAGCAAAGTCCTGGAGCTCAGCCTTCAACTATTTATTCCCAACAGACAGAGGCAGAAATAGACATTCTAGACATGAGGTTATGAATGTACAGACAAAACACGTCTGTTTAAGGACACCTGTCAAGGGTGAAAATATGTATTCAAAAGTGAACATTATTTATTGCAATAAAACTCTAAAAGGACAAGCTTTCTCTTTGTGAATTATCTTTAAAGTGCTACCAACAGGATGGGAATCCATTTTTACTAAATCAAAGTATCTAACTATTCATTTCATTTATTTTAAGTAAAAAAAAAAATGTTTTTCCCTCTTATCTTTGTTTGCCATTTTATTGTAAAATACTGTAATGTTGTACTTTCTTTCTTCCTCATACATAAATATTTTTATTTGAAAACATTTCAATACCACTGCCAAGACCTGATACCATAACAAAACAATACTTTTCTGATACTTTGAGGAATGTAAACCTATTTTTCCACAAATATTTAACAAAATAAGATAAACTTTTTTAAATGCATCAGAGTTTAACTTAGTCTTTACACAAAACAGCCATACATGAACTTTACTGAAATTAAATACAGCCAAAAATGAGGAACATTATGATTTAAAGCGAGGCTATATATCTAACTGCTACATGAGCGGTGGCTAATTTGCATTTTCCCTCTTTTTTTCCCAATCACTATAAACGTTTTGTGAGCCGTTCTCGCCACAAGAGGACCTCGTTTAACTGCAAACTGCGTGTTCTTGCAGCAGGACACAAAACACCTTTGGTCGTGTGGAGAATAAAATCTCAACATTCTGCAGCTTTTTAAAAAACGTAGAAATCTTGACGTTTTTCTTTTTTCTTTCTAAAAGTCAGTAAAAATAAATAAATAGCTTTAAATGTAAGATACATGCATCCTTAAGTACACGGAAACCACTAGATCATCACAGTTTTGTCAGATTTACAGTTAATAAAACATTAGTGTGTGCTCGTGTTTGTAGTGTGTGTGTGTGTGTGTGTTTCTTACAATTCGGGGTTTAAAGGGCGGTTTGACTTTTCTCTGCTCCAGCAGCACCCAGTCGATCTCTCTGAAGAAGGCGTGTGTCTTGATGGCCTCCTCACAGCCCTGTGTCACCACGCAGCCCAGACGCTTGGCCGGGTTCTTGGTCATGAACTACACACAAACACACACACGCAATGCACACTTTTGATTTCCAATTATGTCGTCTGAAAACCAACCCCCGTTCCAAGACGCTCGGCCGTGGTTTCATCAATAAAATGACGAGGACAGAAACAGAACGAGGGGTTGAGCAAAAAGCATTTCTGTGCTAATAATAGAGCGGAGGCATTAATGGCTCCGTGGTACAAACAGAGATGAAACAGGTCAGCAGAGTGCTGGTGTTATTTATTTACTGAGAATGAAAGCCGCTTCTCTTTTGTTCCGTTGTCTCTTCAGTATTATAAGAGCACTTTGTGATCTGCTGTGGTTTTATGATCACATTGTTATTACCTTAACCTCTTTGACTGACTTTTTTTTTTTTTTATTCTTCTCGGTATCAGAGCAAAGAGAATCGTAACACCTCTGTGTTAAGTGCACTTTGAATGAGTTTCATGCAGCTCTGAGGATAGAAACATGAATGATAGTGCGGCAACAATGACAACAAGAGTACTGTGTAGAGGAGAGTGACAAACGCTTGAAAGTCTAGCCTTTTAAATTGTGTTAAAACAACAGTTACTGTATGTAACCCAGCCCCAGTTTGTGCCTCTCGTGTAAAACCATTAGATTCAAGTCAAAGGTGCAAGCATCTGATTTTCAGAATTCTTTTTATGTGCAATACGTTCCGAAGGTATTTCAAGAATCCTCAAAAACTCTTTTGACCATCAGGTTGAAAAAATAGTCTGTGGCATCATAAAAAAAAAGATTTTTAACCTGTATCCCAGCTCTGTTTTATTTTTTTATTCAAACAAAGATGGTAGCTGGGAATTACATATTTCTTAGCTGAATTTGTACATTAACAACTTTACTATCACTTCTATTTGTCCATATTGATGTAACTTTCTATTATTCAATATTTTTTCAAACAAAAATTACGCCTTCATATATTTATTTTCTTACACAAAAAGAGCAAAAACATGAGAAAATGTTATTTTCATCCAGATCTTTAGAAGAGTCTGTCATACTTCTGAAAATACTTTCAGAAGAGAGGAAAATATTGGCCATTGACCTTCTGGGTTTTTCAAAAATCACTGAGTATTTATTTTTCAGAAAATTGGATGCCAAGCTCTTTGACTTGAATTTAATGGTAATACATGAGAGTCACAAACTGGGGGTTTATGTAACCAAGATGTCCAAAAACTGCCACTATTCAACAAAATTCAGCCTATTTTTAACGTCTTTTGTTGTCCAAATCATCACATTAACGATTACTGGAAAGGTTTTGTCAGAAGGCTTTTTCACATAAAGATTATGTTTATGTTGATTTGGTAAAAAACAAAAAGAAAAAAAAAAAACAGGCCATTTTCATACATCTACTGAATTAAATTATTTAAAATTAAACTATTCTTAATTTTGCCATGGATGCCTTTAAGTGCCTGCTGAGGACGAAGAGATACACTCTTGGAGAGAATTTATAATTAATTATCAAATAAAGAAAATGTCGGGTCACTCGTACTGCTCTAAGGATAGAAACAGCTTCTTTGCTGAGCCACACGGGGTAGAGGACGTCGTCGTGGAGAATCGACTCGAACAAGTCATCTTCGTTATCGGCTTCGAACGGAGGCTGCCCGGCCATCATCTCGTACATCAGCACGCCCAGAGCCCACCAGTCCACGGAGGCTCCGTACTCCAGCTCCTGCAGGATCTGAGTCCAACAACAGCACAAGGTTCAACATGGAGGACAGGAAATACAAAATGCTGCAACACAGCTCCTCGGGTGCACAGTACTAGATTAGAAAACTCTACAGACTCCTCACACCTGTTTGCCCACATCCTAATAGTAAACAACTCTTAACTAAAGTATTTGTGCACAAGGAACAACCACCATATTTAAGTAAGTACCAGTAAATAGAGCTCAAACTAACATCATTTATCGATATCATGTATTGATTTACATAGAATAAATGAGCAACTAAGTCATTTTTCAAGCAAAAGGCAAAGATTCTCTGGTTCCAGTTTATAAAATAGGAGTAGTTACTGGCAAGTGTTTGATGATAATAAACTGAATAGCTTATGGTTTTATGCCGTTGGTCCGACAAAACAAGAAATATGAATATGTTGACTTAGATTAGTCCATTAATCGAGAAAATGATTGACATATTAATCATCAATGAAAATAATTCTTAGTTGCGGCTCTAACAGTAACATAACACTGCGCTTTAGTAAATGTACTTAGACAACAGAAGAACCAAGGAAACGTATAACACAGTGCATCCTATGGACGGTGCAGCTCACCTCTGGGGCGATGTAGTCAGGCGTGCCACAGAAGGTGGTGGTGGTCACTCCGTTCTTGATGCCCTCTTTGCACATGCCGAAGTCTGCCAGCTTACAGTGTCCCTCTGCATCCAACAGGATGTTATCCAGCTTCAGATCCCTGAGAGAGAAAAACACAGGCAGACAGAGAGAGAGAGAATTAGCACCATCTGGTTTCCATAACAGTTGGACTCGCAGGGAGAAGTGAGCATGCAAAGTGAAAAAAAATAAACGTGAGAATCACCACGTAATGCAAGTGTGAAACATGTTTCCATGCACCTTCTGGTATGTTCCTGGTAAGAAAACCACTTGAGTTCAAATAACCAATCAAATTCTCTGGACTTACCAATGAGGATTCAACTCTCAAACAAGACAGAATATGAATATTATTAAGAATCTATTCGATATTTCTAGCTTCCTAGTTTTCCAAAAACAGTTAAGGGTGTCCTTGGCTGAAAAACATAAAATAAGGGGCCGTTTACCTGTAGATTACCCCATTGCGGTGAAGGAACATGAGGGCTGAGGTGACTTCGGCAGCGTAGAAACGCGAGCGAGGCTCGTCAAACTTCCTGGATCGCTGAATCTGGAACATCAGGTCTCCTCCGTTCACGTATTCCATTACAAAAAACAAGCGGTCCTGCAGAGAGAGAGAGAGAGAGAGAGAGAAAGAGAGAGAGAGAGAGAGAGAGAGAAAGAGAGAGAGAAAGAGGGAGAGAGAGAGGGAAAAAGAGAGAGAGAGAGAGAGCGAGAGAGAGAGAGAGAGAAAGAGAGAGAGACAGGGAGAGAGAGAGAAAGAGAGAGAGAGACAGAGAGAGAGAGAGAGAGAGAGAAATGAGACAGAGAAAACTATCAAACTATCACATCTGTACGTGTGTTTGCCTGCCTGCTGGTCCTACCCGTGTCTGGAAGCAGCAGTAGAGCTGGGTGAGGTAGGGGTGTCGGCGGGCGAGGGCCAGGATGCGCTTCTCAGTCATGGTGCAGTCCACATCGTCGTCCTGCAGGATCACGTCCTTCTTCAAAACTTTGACGGCGAAAACCTCCTCCGTCCCCTTCAGCTCCGCCAGCATCACCTGGATAAGAAATAAAAGACGAGACATCAAGTCAGGAGGTTCAGTCGTATACGAGTTGCTCAAGACTGATGAAGAAGGCTGCACAGTAAAAAAATGTGTTTTGAAAACCATTTGATGAAATGCTGCATTTTGTCCATTTACACATCTAACATACACAGAGAAACATTAACGTTCGATTATTGTGTTTGTACACATTTGGCGATGCAAATGAAATATTCAGTCTTCTTTAGCTCTGTTTTGGT
>CALSBV010000421.1:2564312-2599356 GCA_943590825.1 Bovichtus diacanthus
GGTGAAAACTACTGTTATCGGGCAGCATGTGTGAGCGTACGTGTGTGGAAAAGGAGAAAGAGAGAGACATATTCTATGTGTGTCCATGTTTAATGAATACAAACAACCAGACAACAAGGGAATGGAGAAGAAGGGAGGGTAGGAGAAAGTTGTATGAATTATGTTAAGTAACTTTCTAGGAAAACAGGAAGTTATCTTTGCATGGAACTCTATGGCCTCTAAATTCAGTGCAGGATGTGTGCGCAGTGTGTTATGTTAAACCTCCAATAACTGATGTTTTGTGGCAGCGGAAACAACGAGTGAACACAATATTAACATATTAATACTCTTTAAGTTGTGATTGAAGTTGATTAGCTTATTTACACATCCAGCAGTTACAGACAAACGTTATTATTCATTTGGAGTCGACCTGATGAATATAAGTCTGTCTCGTTTTAGCTCCGTCTTTGGTCTCTACCGACTCTTGGGAGGAATATCGGACTGTTTTTAAGCTGCTAAATGCTCCATTATGTCCACTACCTAGTCACTAATTGTGTCTGTCTGCTGTTTGGTGCGGAGCAGGTAGTGTACAGTGGGTTTGTACAGCTCTTTCTATGAAAACAGCTGCCTGCTGCGGCCAAAAATTACGCTATGAGACCGGTGAGAGTGAATCAAAACAGTAAAGTTGAGGGCCGGACAGCTAAACAACGGGCTGAAACTCACATTCAAACTCTGGAAAGAAGACGGGAGCTTCAGATTCATGTGATAAATCCCTGTAGGATCATCACTACGAGCAACTTCTGGAACGTTGCCGCTTTAATCTCATTGTAAAGTAACAAAAGCCGACTAGTTCTTGAGGGATATTATGGAAATACTAAATTATACAAAGCTTTGAATGATTAAATAAAATATTATTTATTATTATTATAATTAATAATAAAAATATATAAAATATTATATATAAAAATAATAGGTATAGTCAATAACAAATGTCATGTTTAAGCTAGTTGTTTTTTTTATGAACACCAAAATGGACTTGGTTAAAGCTGCACTAATCTCTATTTTTCTATCAGCAATGGGTCAAATTAATGTAAAGTAAAAGAAGTCATTTGCAGTGACAAACCCACAGAGAATTGTCACTGACTTTGCAGTTTCCTCTCAGCTCTGCAAAGTCTTTTAAGCATCTTTCAGCTCATTGTTTTAGGTTTTTACGGCTCACAACTTTGTTTTGGCTCACCCTCACTGCTCTTGTCGGGCCACAGAAGGCAGCAGTTTTTAGGAAAAAAGCATTGATAATCTGGTGGTGGCACATTTAGCTGCTAAAGAGCCAGATGTTGCCTTCAGGAGTTGAAGGAAACCAAACCAGAGCTAAAAGAGGAGTTAATATCGGCCTTACTTTTCTCAGGTGCCCAAAAACCCGACTCCAAATGAATACTAATATGTCTCAATGTGCTCGATGTGTAAATAGGCCGCTGTTTGCATATCCACTTTACTTACAACTGTACTTTCAGCCATCACATACCACCGTGTCTGCATGTGTTTTAATGAGTGATTCCTTTGCTTTCCCTAGTAAATAGTGTGTTGTGGCGATTTTACCTTCTGTGGAGGATCCGGACAGATCAATGACCACGTACACCCTCCCCTCCGGCTCCAAGTCAATCTGCAACAGACAGAGACGGAGAGAAGCAGAAAGTAAATCAGTGAGAAACAACACAGCTGAACAGTGAGTGCAGCAGGGGGGATTTCCTCCAGCACAATCAAACACACCAGCGCACATGGAAGAGGTCCTTATCTTTACTACCAATACAGTCCTCCCCACCACTCGCATCACTATCAGCATCTTTATTACCATGTTTATGTCCATCCTCAAAATCATCACCGTAGACCCTTTTTGCTTAACAGGATATTTGCATCTGATGTTATCTGGATAAATAATTCTTATAACAACAGGGCGTTGGAATTTGCACCTGGTGTTTATAAGCATTCTCGTCGTCTCGAATCTGCCCTTGTGATCTGAACTCTATGTGAAAATTAGGTAGGTGGAGCTGGCAGACTTCTCAACAGATATGACATTACTGCTGAATTGGCTCAACTTGTTTTGATTTTGCTGATGAAGGGGTTGTCTAGTTTGTTTTGTTGTTGTATGGCTTGGTTGAGAAAGCAGAAAGTGACAAAGTTAGAAGACCAAGAGATGCACCAATCGATGGGCCACCGGTCAAAGCCGGTTTTCAGTAGGTCGGTCATGACCGGTGAACGGCCGATGAGTCATATACAGTATGTCTGATTGATTATGGAATATGATTGAGTCGATATAACTGATGGAGCCGTAGTTTACAGGTGAACCACAATGTGTTCATCCAACTATTTAGTGCATGTTGGAATCACTTAAGAACAGTCCCATTTCTCCTTCCTGCTCCAGGGTAGACAACTTGCAGAAGATCATTTTCATAGAGATTAATAAGGTGTGACATTAACTATGTTATCATAATGGACATTATGTTACTATTAACTACAGCAGCAATAACAACGGTTCAGGGCTGTACAATACATTGAAAAATATTTTTGAAATGATGCCCTCAAATCAGCTTTTTAGACAAAATGTTCTTGTGCTGTAAAGAGTTTGCAGCCAACAAATTTGCAGCATTGCATGTTGGACAAAGTAATGCTTGTGGAGTCTCATCCAAACTTCTTATTTTTAGATCACCAGTGAGCCCAGTCCTCTCCGTCAACCGACTGTAAAACGGTAATAATTGATTTCTTGTGTTATACTACTTGAGTTGCCAACAAAAACACAGACTAGTTGTGGAGGATGACTTAATGGGAAGCACGTGTGTTATTATCCATCAATCCTCTATAAACATGGCATACATTACAAATGAATGAAAGATGATTAAGTCACCAAGTTCTTTTTTTCTTAATCATTAATGTTTTGTGTTCAAAGATATTAATTAGCCAACATAATGAATTACCAGTCACAATGAGTTCTGTGTGTTAGAGCAGGTGCCATCCAACGGAAGCTACAACAAAGAAATTTTCCTGCTCAAACATTTTTAGATAAGCAAACATACAATCTGCATACGCACACGACTTAGTCAACAAATAATGACATCACCCTTCCTTCAATATACAAGGACAGAGATTACAGAGAGTGCAACAGAGAGTGCTGGAGAGACAGACGACACAGGAAGAGAGAGTGCAAGAGAGAGTGAGAAAGAGAGGTTTAAATCCTTAGTTAAGCTCCGGGACAGCAGCAGATCCTCTTATGCAACAGACACACACTGGCAGCAACACACACGCACGCACACACACAACACAACACACACACACACATGCGCACACACGCACTGCTCAACATGAGACACAAAGATTGCACAGTAACTAATACAATAGAAAATACTTTATTTTTTACTTTTTGCGTGCAAAGGGGAGACATTTGTATTTGGTTTGCATGTGCTAAATCTGCTATTAAAACACATCGTATCACATCCGGTCAGGACACATTAAAAAACCATTTACATAAAAAGACAATACACAATAGAAGCTACATAAAAAGGAGCACCAGGTACTCAATGGTGAGGAATGAATCAAGTTTAAATAAATAAATATAAAATGATGTGTGCTGGCTTCAAAAACTGGCAGTTCTTATTGATTAAGATATTTTATGGCAACAGGGACAAACTATTTTTTATAGAGGTTTTTCTTTGCACAGGGGACTCTGTACCTTTACCTGGAGGGCAGTAGCTGAAAGTGATGATTTAAGGGCTAGCTGGTGTTGTCAAAACATCACGCACACTGCATGCATCTCATGTAGATACAGCAGCAAAGGCACGCAATGACACGGAGAGGAATTTATTTAGATCTGGACTCAGGACTCGTATGTCAGATCGTATTGAATCGGCACTAAAATGCAGTTGGAAATTGAACATCTGCAGGTGAAGAAAAGCTATGCTGCGTTTAGAAAGAGAAGATGTTTTGTTTGGCGTTTTGATTGGATATTGAATCACTGCACAGCAACAGTGGATTAAAAATGACTGTGGTGTCTTATACTAGCTATATTATATATTTATTGTTCCCTTACAATTTAAATGAAATGCTACCTGCTGTATTTTCCTTTGTGGTGCATTGAAATAAAGCATTAAGTCGGCAACCCACATTAAGAAAGAGGACACATTAATTGAATTTGTTGATTTTTGTTTTTATTTCACTCTTATCTACGCATTACTTTTGGGTTTATGTCCTTTGTAAAGCACTGTAAAAATACTGATATTTTTTAGAAAAAGTGCTTTAGAAATACAGTTAATCAGTATTATGGCATCAGATTTGCATCATTTCATAGTGTGATTAATGTCAAGTAGAGCTAAAACAATCTATCGGGAAAAAAAACTAATCTGCAACTATTTTGACTTTTTTTTTTTTGTTTTTTAAAGCAAAAACAGTAAAAAAAAATTTAAATAAAGATTTGAATGCATCACCTGGGAAGTTCTGACGGCTAAATATAGTCAAAGACAGAGGATGTAGCACACATGCGCACACATGCGGTATCATCCTTTTGTTGCATGTATAACACATAACAACTGTATGGGATTTGTGACCTATAAACGACACTGGATTCTTGATGTCTACCCTTGAAAATGATGTGCTAATCCCCAAATGTAACCTCTTGCATAACAGCGCATCTCAACGGGGATTTCAGCTGAAAGATAGACTCAGAGTGATTTGGAACAGAGTGGAGCAAATGGACAACACCATCATTGATTTAGTGCTCGGGGACCTGAGGAGGCATGCCTGCCAAAAAACTGCACTGTTCTCACATTACTAGTGACGGGCCACTTGGGCTGCGAGTTGCCTTCAAGCTTGTATTTTCTTTCCAAATCAATAATAATTACTACTCCACAGATATGGGTTTTTGAAGATGAATTAGACCATGCCAGAGTTCAATATCGTGCCAAAAAAATCTATAATAAACAGAATGTTTCTTTTGAATTTTATTCTTGGCAGGATTCAAAATCTTTTCTACTGCATACAAACTATCATTTAATAGTAAAACATTCCACCCAAACCTATGACACAGAACATTATTGTAGATAGGTAAAGCAGATGTAACCCAGAATAATCACAGCTTTATTTATATTACCTGTTACCTGCATCAAATCAATCTAAAAAGGCTTCCCATAGCCAGCGTAGTATTGATTACTGAGAGCCATAGGCTGACTTCATGGATTATAGTTCAGTAAAACATTTATTAAATCTGGTTTAATCACAGAAATGAATTGAACAACTGGCTGTTAAGACACCTAAGAAAGCAAAAGTGTGTTCAGAAATGTTATAAGCAAGAAATCCTTATGTCAAACATCTGACACTGACGTTAGCTTTGCAGATATTTCTATGGAAACCGTGCTACTACAGTATAACTATGTATCCTAGCAACAGACGTTTCTATGGTTTCAGTGTTGATAAAGGTTGTAAAATAATAAAATAATGTAGCTCGTAACAGCATTGCTTAGAATGAGTGTATAAGTAAATGTTAGATAATGTACAGCTGGTCCTTATTTTAAGCGTTATTAAAGATGTGATTGTGATAACAACGAGCTTAATCTACAGGGGACAGCTGCAGTATTTTGTGCCTTTGGTAGAAAATAGTTCCACAGTAGAAAAGTAGAAAAGTGCAGTCGAAAACACTCTATAATAACGTGCATACTTACTAACATAAATTATTACACTTGTAGTGATTAATGGACAGAGCAGCAGCTCATTATCAGCTACTTACGCATAAACACTGTGGTTTACACCAGCGACAGACTTCCATTTACAGCAGGAAAAGCACAGGTGTGGCTAAAAACAATAGTGATGGACTCACTCCATTTAATGCGTCTTGGAAAGCTAAACCAGTTGGCCAGCTTTAACATGAAACTGGCTTTGTACTTGGGACATCTAAATGGAAACCTGTGATTATATAAAAATGTCCTCATGTACACAGTAGAACAATATCTGTACTAAAAAACATTACCAATGGTTAAATAAATTGCTTTCCTTTAGCTGTGCCGGTTCCGGGACATTATTAGTTATACCTGTGCTTTCCCTGCTCTTATAAATCAACATGTCTGCCATGAGAAAGCTCCCGAGAGTCAACGTACCGTCTCCCTTTCTGTGATTAGAAGCTCACCTGTCTCTATTTGAACTGTCACAAACCTTTTCATTACATGCACCCAACCCTTCAGCCGGTAATTCAGGATAAAACAAACACTAATACACATGTAACATTTTGATTGAACATCCCTCGGGCATTTTAATGTAATCAACTCGACTCTGGGTTTCGCTGGACCTCACCACAGGTGCGTCATTTATTTTATCATATAATATTTCGAAAGTCGAAAAATTTCAGAGTTGGGCAATGTGACAATCCATCTCTACTTATTCCTTAAAGCTGCACTTAACAATATTTGAATACTAACAATGGATCAAATGACGATGTGTAATAATTATTATGCGAAAAGGTAGCTTGTAGTGATGAACCCACAGAGATTTAAAACCCAGCTCTGCAGTTTACCTCAGCTCTGTGGAGCGTTTGTGGCTTAATGTTTTGTTGTTCTTCTTTTCTGCCATCGCCAGCTGCTTTTGGCGAAAAAAGCTCAGATATATCCACTGTACCTGCCCGGCACCAGAAAGAAATTTAAATTTGAATTTAGTGGCGCACTTAGCAGCTAAAGAGCCAGATATTTCCCTCAGGAGTGGATGGAGACCAGAAATGGAGCTGAAAGAGAGTGAATATCTGACTTATATTCATCAGGTCACCAGAAACACGATTCCAAATAAATAATAATGTTGCTGAATGAGGAAATAGTCAACTGTTACTAACACGCTAACACGTTCACTATACCAACTTAAGGTGATACTATTGGTTTTCAGCACCGTATAAGTGGCCAAAAAGCTCAATAAAAGCTTCAGATATCAGTGGTTGTATTGTGGGCAACATTGAGAATATTATTGGACTCACAAGACTTAGCATCAATGTGATGGATAACCTTGATTTGTAAGGTATATAATTCACCCTATAAACCCAAAATTGACATTTTAATTTGGTTATTTTATGAATAACCTGTTTCATGATGGCATTTCCATAAAATGTACTAAATCATGCAATTATTATTAGTGCTGCAATTAATGATTCTTGTTTAGTCTAACAAATCTCAGATCATGGTAAAATAAAAAAAGGCTGATCTTAATTCCCCAGATCTTAAAGACCAAAAGAAAAAAGAAAAAACATAAAATGAGGCTAGACCAGTGTTGCCTGATAAGTGACTTAAACCATTAACTGATATTCAAAATTGTTCATTTATTTTCTATCAACAGAGTAATGGATTAATTGCCTCATCGTTTCAGCACTAATAGAATGACGTATACAACAACAGAAGATTTTATCCGCATCATCAGACGTTAAATGAACTGTAAACTTGGATTTCACCTGCTGTGTACAGACACACACATGCACTTTCCCCGCCCCAACAACAAAAAGATGGGAGGAGAGAGAGCTGCAGCATCTAGTTCACCTCATTAATCTTGTTAGTCCAATTAGGACACTGTTACAGCCAGGGAGATGGATAACTCTCACACACACACACACACACACACACACGCACACACACACACACACACGCACACACACGCACACACACACACACACACAGCTACAAAGCTGAGTGTGTGTGTCTGGGGATTTTAAAATGGACTTCGGAGGGAGGTTAGCGTTAAACACACATACAAGCTTACCGTTCTTGCGTTCGTCCCATCACCACACGTTCAAAAATGCACGCACACACACACACACACACACACACACACACACACACACACACACACCATATGCAGCAGCACAGAGAAGCACTCAACCAAGCAGACAGGGCACTCAAAGCTTGCATTATATCAATACTGTGGAGCTAACCCCCTCCCACTCTCCGTCCATCTAGCTCGCCATCTCTGTCCAACCAGACAGCTCTCTCTGTCTCTCTCAGGAGCGTTTAGTCTCAGTGACAGCCTCCCACATCCATCTGTCAAATAACAAATTTCAGCTCTGAGAGAGCTCGACCACAGTCACACAATAACGTGTGTTTGCCCTTCTTTCTATCACTCAGCAGTGCACAAGCATGTCCCCCTGCGCGCGCGCGCACACACACACACACACACACACACACACACACACACACACAGAGGCCCATGCTGAGTGAGACAGCATGAGAGTCATGCATCTTTAATGTAACATCACAGACAGCTAATAATGTAAGAGGAGCTGAGCTGTGTGGTGGTGGTGGCAGTGGTGGTGGGGGGGGGGGTCAACAAAGCCCTCCCCCGCCACGAGTGACAGGTCCAACGGTTCAGTAGCTAGACAGGAGGAGATTTTGATTTAGGAGAATGGACATTCCCGATCAAATCATCCCAACTGTTCAGTCGTCTTAGAGCTCACACACATCGAAGATGAGTGTGTGATATCCAGATGGACTGGCAGACGGCCGGTTGAGTAGCCTCTGTAGATCAGTGGGATTTGTCTAAATGAAAACACACTTCATGGAGACTCAAGCTGCAGAAGAAAGCCCCGTTTCTAACCACATTGTGATTTCGATTGCAATCATTTTCAATAAATTCAACTCTAAGCTTGTGTTGAGGTGTAACGATCCATCGATCTGCATCATAGTCTCGCTTCAAAGATAAACGACGCCACCTGCTGATTAACGTAAAGGCCCTGAACTTAGCAACAACTTCGGCTTCGTCAGCCTCTACACTGTCATCTGTCCAATAAAGGTGAAAAGGGCAAAAAAAAAAAAAGTCATCCATGAAGTCCGAGAGTTTTAGCTACTTCGTGCTACAGATATGCGTTGGTCGGTACCAAAACAAGTATTGGAGGTATACCCAGCCCTGCTGGAGACAGCTGTCATTACATCTTACAGCTTTGTTAACAAATGTTATTCATCCAAGTTAGAATGAAAATTGTGGATCATGCGATTTGAAACTTTTCAATTTAAAAACCCTACTCTGTCCATGGCTAAAATAAAAGACTTCTAATTTTATTCAAAATGAATCTTTTTGGATATTCAAAAATAAACAAACTCCTGGGTCACAAATAGAGCGAGCAGTGTGCGTTTCACCTGCTGTCCCAGAACTCTCATATATCCTCCCATTTCTTCCCTTTCACTGACAACATGCATTAAACACTCTCCAGCATATATAAACATACACAAACACACACACACCAAAGGTTGACCTGATTTGGCATCAGTGGGTACAGCAGCGTGCTTATCTTTGTGTGTGTGTGTGTGTGTGTGTGTGTGTGTGTGTGTGAGACAGTGTGTGTATTGTCACAGTGGCAACAGTGCATCTTAAATCCAGTCTGTCCTACTTAACCAGCAGGTCACTGAGGGGTGGAGCCTGAGATGTCAGGCAACTTGCTATGGTGAGGGGAAAAGAAAGCGCTAATGACAATATGGCTGTGACCTCAATGATTAGAGACATGTCTTGGCCGAGGATGGCGACGCAGTGCTGTCCCCTACACAAAGGTACAACGGTATTATGATGGTAATGGTAACTTTAATTTTCATGGCAAAAGATATGGTAAAGACAGAGTCACGTAAGAAAGTGGAAGAGCAAAGTTCATCACCCGTCTTTGCAAAAATAGTCTTTGTGACATAGTTGGTAAAGTACTGTGGCTGGTGAGCTAACAACAGCTAACACACACACGCGAGCCGGAAAGTTACTAACGCAGTCAGTCGCAATATTTTCTCTGTACTGTGCCGTTTGCTCCCTAAAAAACTATTCATATCATATCATACACACATTGCTGTCATTCAGAGTCTGAATGTCTGACAGCTACGATATAACACTTGTAAAAAATAACTATGCAAGTGTCTATTGAAAAGGGGGAATTGCTCCAAAGCCATCATTGTTGACAGTTATAAAACTCAATATTAACACTAACATAATAGATTCAGCTAAATATACAGAGGCTTTACACTGTTTCTATCTTTTTATTAACATATCACTAGAAATTTTGTCAAAAATAGCAAATGTAAGCTTCATATCTGCAGTGACTACTAAATGGCTTTTACTGTAGACTCACATGTTAGCCTCACAAACTTCACATTCAAATGTTTAAACCATTTTAAAAGGGATGGTGACTGGCCTCTCGTTGCAGGCCTTCAGTCATTAATCCTGGCTGCTGTAAGTATGATCATGTGAGTGTGTGTTGATGCCAAGCGTCAAACAGTGGCTGGCTGACATCTGACGTGGTCCGTGTCCCTGAGAGGAAACGTTACACTGTGTGGTCATCGTGTCTTAGAGGCTCCTGATATATTTACATGTACACACAGCTTATTTCTCAAACTCATCTCCTGCTCTCTCTCCTTCATCACTATTTTCCTTTTCTCCAAAGCCTTCTCCTTTTTTCCTGTCTATGTATTTGTATTTCCTTTAATTAAATACTTTTTACACCCTTTTAAAGCTATCTGGAACTGTTTTTAAATACTAATTTTAAAACCAGTGATAAAGTGGATGAAACCGAACTATTTCCAATTGTATTTGCTATTAATATTGCATTAATTTAACCAATATGTTTAGTATACAATAACATTAATCCTGTTTTGATGTAGCATTCAGCATAAACTTTGTAGTTGTGTCATAAAATCAAGAAATGGCTCACACAATCCTGTAGATCCTTGTTTTTCTTTTACTGTGGCAAAACATAAAACAATACAGCAATTAAAATAAATATACTAGGTAGCTAATGTGCATATTAGATTTGTTATCAAGGCTATAAGAGTAATTGTTTAGATACAACAGCTAACAAGCTAACAAACAGATTTTATCTTGCTAGCTAACACAATCGAATGTCTTACTGATAAATAAACTTTTCCATATAAAAAAAAAACAAACACTATAAACTCAAATATAAAATGCAAATATATGTTGTTTTTGCCTCATGGGAGGCCAATAAATACTTATTTTATCATGGCGGACGGTAGAGAATTTGGTAAGTGTAGAGATGATTCAGTTGCCACCAGAAAACCATGACAATAATTTAGTGTTTTCCGAGTGGCAGCTAAAGGCAGCAACACAACAAACCTAATGACATATCTCTCCCAAAGATGTCATGTTTTAATGTTGTATAAAGTTTCCTCTTACGCCAGTCATTTAAAAAAAATCATATACTACAAATTATAAAAAAATTATAATATCCTTTTAGACAAGAACATTTTAATGTGATTTATTTCATGCTGTGTATACTTCAAGAAAGATTACAATATCCTATATCTGGTCATAATACCACATTTTACTGATTGGCTGCATTGTGGACACATGGGATTATACATACAGCTTTACAATAGCATCTGTGGCAGCAGCCACATATAAACCTTTTATCTAAACAGCTCATTTAAAAGTGAAAAGTAAAATCAACACTATTGTAATCATCCTTGGCATTGCTCTGCCACTGTCATACCATAGTTACCACAGGAATGCACAGACATGGTTTTGTTTACAGCGGTATGTGGTTCACCTCTAACCTATATTGCGAGGCAATTTTATTTATATAACACATTTCACTACAAGTGAACTCAATGTGCTTTATGTTAAAAGTAACATCAACTACAGTATGTGTCAGCAGGATTTGGATTAATATGATAGCTTACATAGAGGCCAAATATTGCTCTAAACTGCAGCAATAAAAAGGTAGGTTGTGTGACTATTGATCTAAGAAGAAGCTCTACTCTGCGATGGATGATTATATTGGACATTTGGGGTTACAGCTTTTAATTAGTGACATTATGGCTGTGACTTCAACCGTAAGACTTTTAACTTTTTACCTCCAAATAAGTGGTGTAAATAACTGAGTAACACTTGTTTCAAACTGTCTGAAGCTTGGTGAGCCCAGTAAACATTGTTGTAATGTTGCAAACATAATCTCCACAATCGTGCTGGAGAGTAAAATGGAATTTCCTTTAAAGAATGGACATGCAGCACAAAGAAACCTTTTAAAGTTATCTACCTTTGAAGGCCTTGAATTTAAATTATTCTGACTTCTCAAAGAACCACCAAGGCACAGTTCTACTTTGTTTTTCTCTCTTCTTACCCCCCTCCATCTCCCCCAACTCTCACCTACCCATTTCTCTCTGGTGTTTCTGTGGGTGAGAGGCTGTCACCAAGGGGACGGGCTGTCATTGTCGCCATGGGGATGGGCTCCACAGAGCATCTCAATTACTGAGTGGGACAATTAATAAGCATCAAAGCCTGGTTAATATTTCACCGGCGGCACAGAGCAGCAACCTGGCCAACAGCGCTCGCGTCCACCGGAGATGTATCACGGAGAGGTGGTGGAAGACAAAAGAGAACAGGAAGCAGAGAGGACGGGAATAATAGTGCTGAGACGAGAGCGATGATGAGATGAGTGAGGCAGCAGAAGGGTGGAGGAAGTGAGAAGGACGGAGCTGAGGAAGTGATCCGCTTGGACATCGGGAAATTGTGATGGGAGTTTTCCACTATTTTGTGACAGTTTATGGGGTAAACGGTTTACTAATACACCACAGAAATAATTGACGGAATAATAATAACGATAACTAGTTAATCATATTTCTTATACGCTTAAAGATTTAGCCTTTACCACCCATCCTTTGAAAATGACTTTTAATAGGCGTCAGTTGTATACGCCGCGGTCATTTCAACAACAGGTCGTTCTCTTTGAAAATGAACACAATGAGTAAGAACAACAAGAGTCTAATTGGTCAACACATATATTACATGTTCATCATGCAACTTAATAGAGTAGTAGCAGTCCGTGAAGGTTATACATATTGGTAGCATCCTGCGAGAGGGACACTGGGTGCTAAAAGGTTGAAAATGTTTGATGCCAGCAACGGCCACTTTTTATCCTCAAATCTTATTTTGAAACGTACGGTATGCAACCAGTGTATGACACAAATTAGTAAAATGATTAACGGAAAAAAACTTGATCGCTCCGTCTCAGACAACCTATTAACAGCTATATTATACTTCCCACCGTTACCTTGTTGAGTCTGAACTTTACATCCGTCACTGGAGACTGAAGAACAAATGAAAGTATGAGCGTCAGGAGGGAGCAGATGAAAGAGGAGAGGGAGGGCGGTAAAGTAAGGAAGGTGAGAGGGGAATCACTGTTTGAGAGAAGGAGGATGAGGAAGACAGGGAGGGGGGGGGCAGAAGCAATGGAGTAATGAAGGGAGGACAGAGTGGAAGTGGGAGGGACTGTGTCGCTGTGAGGCAGATGTATTGACGAGCCGGCAGGCTGATCAATGGGATGTGGTCAATCAACACAGTGATCCATATGCTCTGACCTTACTCGGGATGGCTGAGGGACGACGTGTGTGTATGTGTCTGTCTATTTATATGCAAATGTATACTGATACAGTGTAGAATTACATAACTATACATCAATGAAATCCCCCCCCAACGAACCACGGCGTCTATAGCTTTACATCATATATACATTACAAAAGCGTTATAACATTTTAACAGTATTGCAGGACAAAAATAAGCTTCCGAAGACTTCAAATAGGAGATTGTTTATTGACCACAATAAACATTTTGTTGCCTCTCTTTTTCACATTACGTCATGGTCATATGGTGAGAGAGCAGAGTTTGTATGAAAAACTCTGACAATAAAGAGTTTTTCAAAACAGTATTACCATGCTACAAACATGCTATTTTAACTAAATAAAAATGTATAAAACAGCACTGTAATAAGTGCTGTTTCAAGTCTCTGACTGAAACGATGGCTGTCTGAAAGGTAGAAAAGTATTGTAATAACTCACAATAAATTTCGAAAATGGTCGATAGTAATATAAAGTAGGGATGTCACGAGAACCGATACTTCAGAACCAAGTTGATGACAAAACGTGACGATACTCACTTTTCTAGTGGCCGGTAGTACCGTCATTTAGAGTTTTTGGTGAGAAACTTGAAATGAATACAGTTTTCAGAGCAATATAAATTAGACATTAGAGACAAAAACCAGTATGCAAACGTTAATAAAGGAGTGTATGTTGAAGTACATGGGATTTATTGTTTTGTTTTAGTTTTTTACCGTGGCATTGAATTGGTATCGAGAATTGTGTAATTTCACTGGTATTGGTATCTACTACTAAACAAGTTTATGCATTTTGTAGGTAACGACCTAAAAGCAATACATGCTGTTATTTAACTTGTGTGTCCTTCATCAGCCTTTCATCTAACGTAAAGCGAGGCGAGATAAAAACAAAGCGTAAGTGGAACAACATCACATGCTTAACTGGATACAACACTTTCAGACCCCAAACAAACAGCTCTTTATCTCACTTACATACATATCTACATGTGGCAGTCCAACATCACAGTCCCCGACGCAAATGAGATAACTGACGAGAATCCGTAACAAATTAAAGTAACTTCAGCCTTTCCCACGGCTAAACTAGAGTATGTGTATATCTCAACATACAGCGAGGGGAAACTTGTCGAACCAGGTTGTGGTGAAGTCTCATAACATGTACGCTGTTTGCGTGTTTGCTTTATAAATGTAACTCTACAGGGGGAAATACAGGGGCACGTCATATTTCTTCCAGTCCAAAGAGGCAGGAGGAATATGAGGAATTGAGGAAGGACGACTACAGGCTGGACCTGAGATTCCCAAATCAGATCTAATGCAAGTCCAAACAGCTCCCGTGTCACAGCTGGAAGAGGGAAAGCTGCAAATTAGAAGTACTGCAAAACCAAATAAAATCTGCAATGGCTCTACAGAAGTAAAAATTGGACTACATGACTTGGTTCCGAGAACCCATAACCAAACCAGACCCGGCTGGACAACCAGCTAACGTCTCAGCACAGAGAACAGTTAACGATCACACTGCTGCTCTGCCGAACAAAGTGAAAGAAGGTTGTGGTGGCAATGGCGGTGGCGACTTCTATTAAATGCAGATTACACTGAAGTTCCTCCATGATTCATAATTAAAGAGACATCCAACAAATGTTTAACATTGAAGAGAATATCTTGGATTAGAGGTAAGGTGCGCATTGTTTGTGACTGGACAGCCCAAACAACTGAGAAATGCTCTGAACGCTATAAACAACGACCACAGTGGTTCCCAAATGTAGGGATTTATCAGCCCCGATACTAATCGGTCGATCGAAAAATAATCGCAGACTATTTGGAAATTGATTGATCATTCCAGTATTTTTTTATGCAAAAATGTAAAAAAAAAAAAAAAAAAAGCTGTTTTCAGCGTCTCAAATATAGAGATTTCTTGACATAGACATTGTATAGACCAAACAATTAGTCTAGAAAATAATCGGCAGATCAATCAGTAATGAAAATAACTGTTAATCGCAGCCCCACTGACCCTATTATGTGGGTTGGTTATCGTCCAGAAGTGATATTAAATACAGTTTCTTTACTAATAAATGTCATTATAAAATCCATTCTTTCTGCGACAAGTTGCTCATTCAGAGTAATATTATAGTATTCATCCCAGTGAGGTACACACAGTGAAGCTGTTGTATAGATTTTAAATTTGGGGAAAAGACAGCAATGGTATCGGATCTGTACTCGTATCAGTAGACCTGAGTTGAGGGATCAGAGCCCCCATCTCACGAGCATTGAGCTCCCCAAAGGTCTCAGGAAGGAGTGTGTAAATTAATACATTTTGTGAAGCAGCAAATGAACAAATTAGTCTACTTTGTGGATGAATAAATTAAAAAGAACTCGGTTTTGGCTGGACGCTCAACAAAATGTGTGGATATTGTGGCGGGGGAAACTTGGCAAACTGTACACTATGCATTTTCTTCCCTATGCCTTCCAAGTAACCACAAGCACCACATCAAATATGCAATGCAAACAAAACAATGCACGAGTAGGGATGTTGCAGAGACTGTGTGGTTCTTAAACAGGGGGCCCTGTTTTTTTCAGAGCCTAGGGCTGTCCTGGAATAAAGAATTTTCTAATAACAATCATATGATTTTGTCGTCTAATTGATTAATTAATAATTAATTTAGATCATTTAGATAATTTAGATAATTTAAAACTTCAGTTTCTCCATAAAGAATCATGCGAAAGTGCCACTTTAAATATTGTGTTAACCAGAGATGTGCTCACAAGTTTTTTGGAAATAAGTCATTCACCAGGAAAAAAAGCATTAAAAAAAAAGATTAATCATCTAAAGAAATCTTAGTTGACTAAGACCAAAAAGACCGTTTAGTCGACCAATCGACTAGGAGGGGACAGCCCTACTGTTAAACTTCACCTGTAAGAGCACATTTTTCACACATGTGCCTACTTGCAAACCTGTGACTTTCAGGACCCTGAGGACTTCTGTCCAAATGCTCAGTGAGTAATTGAGACGCACTGAAACAGTCGCACATCGAACACATACCCAGTCCTCGTAGTGCCTGGTCCCGTTCTGCAGCAGGTCTTCCAGCTGGATGGTGCAGTTGGCCACAAAGTCATCATATCCGATGGGTGCATCATGGAAGACAGACAGCTCCAGACTCCGTCCCTCACGGACCTCGGTGCAGAACTCCTGGTGCCAGGCGGGGCTGTTGGTCTTGGTCCTGGTGGTGGTCTGCCCGAGCCGGGTCTGGTCCAGATTCAGGGCCAGGTAAGGGTCCAGCAGGAAGGAGCCGCTCTTCCCCACAGCGTGACGCAGGGCCCATGGTGTTGGCTTCAGGTCCACTGCCTCACACACTCGCACCTTCAACAGACCACTGAACACAGGCATGGCTGCTGGGATGTGTGTGTGTGTGTGTGTGTGTGTGTGTGTGTGTGCGTATGTATAAAAGGAGGAGTGTGTGTGTTCAGGTTAGTGTGCCTGTTCCTGCTCCTGTACACGGAGTGTTTCCTTCCAACGAACGGGGTCACTGCACAGTCCTGCTACGTCCCATAATGCCGCTGGTTCCTTGGACTCTCAGTCTAGCGCAGACATATCTGAACACTGTGTTATCCACACACACTTACAGTACAGCAGTCTCTAATGGGCAGAAAAGCGCAGTAACAACGCAGACACACACCCTTTAGAGGTCGCTTGCTGAACACTCTCCCACCCGAGCGGCTGCCTTGTTTGTTTATGATCGGTCCCGTGCGCCACACAAGATTCCCGTTTCGGCGGAAACAGGCCGAGATATGAAACGGCGGGGAGGGAGAATGCGGGTTAACGAGCTCCGACTGGGTTCACGTGAAGCCCCGGAGCGTCCCCGCGGTCCTTGTGTGTCTCTCCCGGGTCAGGGTGGGAGAGAGCGCGAGCAGCCGCGCCTAGCCATCCGGGATTGGTGCTCCGTTCTCCAGCCCCTCGCTCGCTCCTCTCTGGGATAATCTCCTTGCTTCGACCTCACAGTACCGCGATATTTGCAAGTACTCTCGAAAAGCAATGCCTTTATGCCCCCTCTATGCAGTCTTTTTCGGGCTCACGAGCACCCCAAATACATCACGGTGCTCCGCTCCCGTTCGTTTTTTTTCTCCTTTCGGTCCTTGCGCGCGCCCCCTGTTTCCCGTCCCCTCTCTCCTGAATCTGTGAGTGAGCGCGAGCTGCAGGAAATGCGCAAAACGCGTCACCCGCGCTGCCGGGCTCTTGCGCCGGATGAGAGAAAAGAGAGAGAGAGAGAGAGAGACTGTGCGCGTGTGTGTGCGCGTACAGATAGAAGGTGTTTTTTGAGCGCAAGAGACGAAGAGGGGGGTGGAATTCACCCGCAGGCATGGAGAGTACGTGTGCGTGTGCGTGCGTGTGTGTATGTGTGTGCGTGTCATGGCCAGACAGCCAATAGAGCCAGTCAATCAGTCAGTCCTTATGCATGGTCACAGGCAGCCAACGCACAAAAACTCAAGCACACACAAAGGGCAAGACAGTTGATCCAACTAACTCTGTGATAACCTTCGTAATATTACGATATTGCATATATATATATATATATATATATATATATATTATTATGCAGTATATAGACATGGTCAATTGATTGTTTTTTATTCCTCAAGTAAATTACATGCATCACAAGACTACAATATTTAATAGAAAAAAGCAGTTATTTTATTACAAAGGTAACAACAGGTACAAACTATGCTGCAGCCCTACACCTTTACTTAAACTATATTAACTTAACATTACTGTCAATTCCGCCTTATACAAACGGCTTTACAACCTGATTTTGTTTAACATTTGAAACAATTATTATTACAATATATAGAGTATATTCACTATATGCTGTATTTGGAGTATGGACATGGCTTTAGCTCAGAATCACATGACTCTTGCAAACATACACATGACATGTGACACATCCATGTCACTCATCGCCCTGATTTTTGCTTTATTGTTTTGTCGGTTGATTGGTTTCGATGACTGACAAATGAGTCGCCATAGCAACTGTCACTCTCCATCATGGACTGCCCTCAGATGTTTCACTCACACACACAAACACGGAAGCATGAAAGTTTGTTATTGTAATGACAAATCTTTTTAGCAAGCTCAAAAACAATTACAGTGAAACTGTACAATATCCGCATTTTTTTAAGCGTTTAAAATCTGAAACATGTCATTGTTAGTTAAACTCTTACTGAGGAATCAAAAAGCTGTAGGTCCACACTGGGTAGTGGGTTGATGTTACCTAATTTGATGACACTTTATCTCCAGATCGGTTTTTACTGTGTGCAGTTTGTGTTTGATGACAAGCATGACAAAATATTCCTGCTCACTTACAGTAAATGTAGTGATTAAAAATAATTCTTAATGCAGGAGCAAAACGTCTATGACAACCATTTTTGATTATTGTCTTACATATCTTTAAAAACTATATTGCATTTGTAAATATGTGTGATTAAGATAAGATATTATACGATAAGATAAGCCTTTATTGATCCAGGTGTAACAGCAGCACAAAAGACAGAAAAAAGCAAAAAAAAGAAGTATAAATAAAATAAGGGGTATATACAACTAATATACAAATAAAAACTATACAAAAACTATACAAGATAGAACTATACAAGAGAAATTAAAGACACAGTTATAAGCTAAAGTATGATTAATAGCAGCAGTATAGTATAAATAAACAGTGTACACCAGAATAATACTGGGATTTAGTAATGATACTTAGTGTTGTCTGCATAGCATAATAGAAATATGATATAGTATATGGCAAGACAGTATAACATATTAACATAGTATAGCATAATATACTACAGTATAGTATAGTATAGTATAGTATGAGATAGAATATAAAGTATAAGGAGCAATATAACAGTGGTAATATTGATATTAGTAATAATAATAATGCAGTAGTATAACATAATATAGTAGAGTGCAGCAGTATAACAGGATATCACAAGTAAATGGCTATATTATGGTAAAGTATAGTATGTATCTTATTAATGTAATATAATGTAATGTATTGTTTTCACACCTAATAAAGTTGTTTTTTAAGGACATTCCACAAAGACTTGAATTGACAAACAGAAGAAAAAGAAGAAGTCTATATTGAGCATCATAATTCAGCCCCTACCTGTACATCAGGCCTGGTCAGCTGCGCCCCCTGCTGGCTCGTGGGACGTATCGCCGGGGTGATGACGCTCCCAGGACGTGACGTCACGGCACGCTGTGTTCAAGTGCTCCTCGTAGATTCATGTTTCAACGGTGATCATTTCTGTGACACAGAAATCCTTTACTTAAAGGAATAATGAAAAAGTGTAATAAATACTCCATAACAAGTAAAAGTATTGCATTCAAATGAATATTTAAGCTTTTTTTTTAAATACACAAGTATTATCAGAAAAACTTAAGTAAAGTGTCATGGGTAAAGGCCTTAAACAAATAGTTTAAATTAAACAATTTACGCAGTTTATAGGGGAAATGTTTTATTGGTGGAACTGCTAACAACTCATCCGACATCTGAAATGCCACAAGGTTCAACTAAACACTTTTTTGTAGAAATACTACAATGTAAAATATACACCATTACAAGTAAAAGTTCAAAATTACTTTAAAAGCTGCTATATGTGTTTTAGCAGAAAAACTAGCTTTACCTATCAAAAGTAGAATGGCCCCTTTCAGAGCCCTATTTTATTGTATACTATATAATATTATTGTATTACTCCTGTATATGCATACATGTGTTAACAGCATTTTAATAATGTAGTTGGTCAAAGTAGAGATCACTTGAACTCATGTTTAAGCTGTTGTGTACTTAATCTCTAAAATGTATTAATTTTTTTAATTTCTCATATATTTTGTAGTGTACTAAAAAAAAAAAATTTAAAAAAAGGTGCAATATTCCCATCTGGATCATGGTGGAGTTGAAGTATTAAGAAGCATACTATTAAAATATTTAAACAAAAACAAAACAAAAGACTATATCATGGCTGTTCCAAAGTGGCGTGGCATACCCTTTTGTGTAAACTGACCCAAAACTATTTCTTTGTAACATTTGTATGAGTGGGACAACACATCTCATCATTGATTTAGGCGAGTGTAAGCATATTTATTGAACAACTTATTTTTATTTTGGCACGTTCCAGACCCTGGCCAAGAACCTTAACTCGGGTGTGTTCCCTGCCTTCCACTATCTCCCTGCACTCTTCAATGGCTCCCTTCTTCCTGTCCTTGCTCCACTTGTTGTATTTTTTCCTTGCTTTTTGTTTGTTCTTGTTTCCCTGTGCTCTCTCTTTTGCTGTCTTGGGAACCACCAATCTAAAGCATTCACAATGGATTCACAATTCAAAGTTAGTAATTGTCTTCATGAGCAAAGCACTGTCCCAAAGACAAAATAAAAATAATCTAATTTCAAAAAACAGAAGCATGATATCAAAACGTTTCTCTTCTTTTATGTGCACTGATTGTGTTGCAGTAGTACATCCCATTCACGTTTCCATCAAAGGTATCAATATATACGACAATTGTATGACCTTATAATGAAAAGCTTCATAGATGTTATTTTCCTCACCTCATGCGTTGCAGGTCAACTTCCTGTTTGATGCTGGTCCCGTCCACCTACGTGAGTTAGTTTCACAGCTCGGGCTCAACAAAAGAGCTTTTATTTTTCACTCATCAGGCGAGAAAATAAACCCTGTATAGTTATACTGGCCTATTCGACTTTATGTCCCAATCTTCCGAAATTCAGCCTAAAGTGGCCTCCTTGAGTAAATGTAGTCAGTTATCCTACATTCTGTACAATATGAAGGACACACTGTTGCAACGTTACAATACGAGTCAGCCGCTATAAGAGAATGTGACCCTGTTTAAAGTCATTGTTGAAACAATGAAATAATGTTGCCTCGGTTCAGCCTGATGTACTGTTGAAGCTCGGTTCCTGTACATTTTTAACAGTTTATTGTCTGTATTTATAAACGTAATATCTTTACTTTATTTAGCCGTCTTTACTGTGACCACTAGGTGGCGCCCCTCTGCCTTCACACTGCAAGCCTTTAGAAACGTCACGCACTGCAGGTCAGCAGCACGAAAGTGAGAGAATAACGATGTTTGGCTTGTTGTGACCTTCATGTGGTCACTGATGTGTAAAAGAATGTCATGTTTGAATTTTTCCACAATGGGAGAGGAATATTGGAGGCGTATGGATATATAAATTACAATCAAAAATGTTGCAAGAAGAAATAAGAGAAGCTATAAATGGTGGGAGACTTCTGTGCAAACGTCTTGGAAACTAATGGGAAAATCTAGTTTTAATACTTTTGAATAGGGGAAACACAAAAGTAGCCAAACCCAACAGACAGCAGTGGACAAGTATAAGTCCTGCACTCAAAAATGTTCTTCAGTCAAAGCAAAACTATTAGCATCAAAATATACTTAGAGTACTCATTATGCAGAATGACCCATTTCAGAATAATGTATATTCCATTACTGGATTATAATTATTGATGCATTATTGTGTTCATCACGCTAATGTTGAAGCCGGTAAAGGTGATTTTAATTATTTTACATATTGCTGGGTAGCTTATAAAATTACCCCCAGGAAACATTAATGTCTCATCTTATCTAAACCTATAATAATATATAATCATTAATGAGTTGATTGTATTCTATATCATTCATCTGCATCTGCAATGTAACTAAAGGTATCAAATGAATGTAGTGCAGTAAAACGTTTGCCTCTGGATTGTGGTGGAGTAGAAAGTAGCAGAAAATGGAAATGCTCTCGTAGTGCAAGTACAAGCATCTTAAAATGGTACTTCAGTACTTGAGTAAAGCTGGATGGCGACAGACGATGCATTGCTGTTAATCCTAAAGGCGCCTCGAACATTTCATCTCACGATAGGAGCGAGTTGCTATCATCAAACTGAGACGTTTTTAAAAATATTTGCTTATTTTTTATTGCGCAAATGCTTCTATTGTGTTTCTCTTTAGATGGATAATATTATAGATTAACAAACATAATTTATCAAACCTCGGATAAAATCTTTTAGGTAACAATTAAATATATTTATGAACAGTTCTAAAGCCACCCGTGAATCATTTGTACTCGTGTTTTAACAGTTAATAGGTTCTTTATAACTCACATTTACTGTTGTGTTAAGTTTTTATACACCAGTTAATCATGCTTCCTTGTAGTTAACATGTGTGACAGTGGTGGTGTCATTAAAGAAGAGTGGGCACAATAACAGTCATATATTAAATAATTTTATTTATATAAAATACCCAAAAAATTTCTTCAGCATCAAATTGAACACACAGTACTACATAGTATCACACACAGACTGCACAGTGAACTCTGTGGACTTTAAATAAAGAGGAAGTGAAGGTAAAGCAAGAAAAAAAAAGTTTATAAACATACAAAGAGCCAGACAGGAAGGTAAGGCTTTAGTGCGTATTGATTGTCTACAGCAGTGGACATCCTGGGGTCTTTTAGAGAAACAACTAGTTTCATAAAAAAAAAAATAATGACACATAATTAGAGAAAATAAGAGTGATTATCTCACTGGCAGGTTTCAGTCTGTAAAGGTCCTCCCATGTGGGGGGTCCCTGGGTTAAAGTCCAACAGGGGTCCACGGCATGATGTCTGTTTAATCAGGTTGGTGGTGTAAGCTGGGTCAACAGATGCACCATCCAGTGACAAATCTAAAATGTGGATCTGGTGATCAAAAAAACAGAAAACCAGCAGCATAGACACAAATCTATCACATTCTCAGGAAACAAAAGGAAAAAACACTTCATGTAACCTGTCTGGGGTAACGTTTAGGATGAAGCTGTTTTATGCCCTGAACATTTATTGCAACCCAAACCCTGACCAGCCTTTTGTCCGCATTCCTCCCCTCTCTGGTAATCCACGACGGACCGTGTCAGGCCCCTTCAAGGTTCGTTTTATATGTTTAGTCTCAAACATCCAAGTCCGAGTCACTGTCCGTTACTGAGAGAAGAGTTTCTCCATCTGCGCGCTCCCCGCTTTCATCTGGACTGCACTCCCCTCCGCTGAGTGACCGCGCACCGTCCGGACACATTCGGTGGTGCTGCAACCTAAAAAATGAAGAGAAAAGTCAGTTAAAAGTGGGGATGTCCGCTTAAATGTAAACAAAAGTGTGTGTGCAAAATTAAGTGCAAATGCAACAAGTAAAAAAAAAAAAATACAATAAAAACGTTGTTCTTGTGAAAAATATCTCAGATATAATTCCGAACTAAAGCGAAAACGAGTTCAAAGTGATCGAAAACCCTTGTTAAATCATAACAACAAATAATATCGTGTTAAGCAATTTGCACCCATTCATGAACGTTTTGCCTTCATCAACAGGATGACCCACACACTGACCCTGAAGCAAATTATAGTGAGAGAGAGAGAGAGAGAGAGAGAAAGAAGAAAGATCGTCCAGGTCAGACTGACAGAAGGAAAACAAAAACCTAAAGGCTGAATGGCCCTCTTTTACGCGCACCATTGGCTGCCTGTGGAGACGAAATTGCCTCAACGTGAGAGTGAAAGAGTGAGTAATCAATACAGATACTGATGACTGTTTTGGACAAATAGAGTTGCCGGAACAGTGTTTCAATACTAACTAAATAAACTCTTAATAGTTCATTTTGGCTACTCTGGAGTGCAACACCTGCATGTCTCTTCAGCTCACTTTAAGTTACCAATAGGGACTTATTCCAAGTCAAAGTCACTGACCTGTTTTTGGCTGCTGCCGCCCGGTCTCTCTGTCTCCGGTTTTTAAACCAGTTCCCAACCTGAGTCGGTGTGAGTCCGGTTGCGTGCGCCAGCTCCCGCTTCTTCCCGGGGTTTGGGTACGGGTCCTGCAGGTACCACTCTCTTAGCAGCCCCCGTGTGCGCTCTTTGAAGCAGTGCGTCTTCTGCTCGCCGTCCCAGATTGTCCTTGGCAACGGGAACTTCTTCCTCACGCGGTACTTGTCAACAGGTCCGAGCGGTCGCCCCCGGAGCTTCTCTGCCTCCCGGTAGTGAGCTTCGAGCCACATCGCCTGCAGTTTACCGTGCGAGGCGCGCGTAAAGCGGTGCGTCTCCAGGATGTGATAAAGCTCGCGGAAACTCCCGGTGTGGTACGCCACCACGGCGCGAGCCCTCTGCACGGACTCGTGCTCAGAGATAGAGTCGCGGCCGTCTGCGGTCACCGGGAGAGACCAGAGGAAGCGGGCCAGCCGCTCGATGTCTCCTGTCTCCTCCAGGGTCTCGCAGACGCTGGCGATCTGCGCCGCGGAGAAACACATCCCCGGGAGAGCCAGGGGAGGACAGGCGGAGGGAGGGTCCTCCGGGGACCGGGAGCGGGCCAGGATAGGGGGCCCATCCGCGAAGTGTGGCAGGAGGATCCGAGACGCTGAAAAAAAGTCGAGCGGCGATCTGAACACCATCTGGATGACAGAGTAAAACCAGAGAGGAGACGAAGTGTGTCTCGGAAACAGTCTGACAGATAACTGCTGAAGTCTGACTCTTTAGCTCACCTGGGAGTCAGGGAGGGACCCTGGATCTGACTCCTCATTGGACACCATACAGCTGATGCGGGGTTGTCATGGCAGCACTGTCAATCAAACAGGATTTATCTCCCTCCTTTTAAGCTGGACACAGAGTCTCTTCTGAACTGACTCCATTGTGACCTATGATTGTGACCCATTTCATTAAACAGGAAACAGAAAAACATTTACTCAAGTGCCACTTATTAGCTTTTTCTGGAGCTTTAAAACAGATTCAAACGAGTGGATGAGATAAAAAAAAAAAACAAATAAAAAAAAAAAACATATCAAGCAGTATATTCAAATCAGTACAATCGGACCAAAAACGGCATCATAAATAAAATAAAAATCACAAATGGCGTTACAGTGAACATTTAATTTTAGATGAGTATAGTTTACAGTGATATTGATAAGATATCCTCATGACTCTATATCATCTGTTCAACAAATATTACCTGGTTGTAAAAAAAAACGTACTTAATGTATATCTTAATATATACATATATATATATATATATATATATGCTAGAACACTGTTTTATTTCAACATGTATTTAAAAAAAAAAAAAAGTTGTTGTTATATATATATATATATATATATATATATTTATCTTACATTATTGTTGGGTATTTTATTTAATATTGTTTTTGTATTATTGCTAATTGTCTGCTTTATAAGTTTGTTTTGAAAAGTGCTGTATAAATAATAAATAATAAAAATATATAATTTTTATTGCTGTTTTTAGGCTATTATACAGGCCCACACTGCTGTCAGTTTTTTAAATGTATATTTAAATACATTTAATGTTGTTTCAGCTCCTGTTTTTTTCTACAATGTAAGGACCAACAACACAGAAAAGTGATATGTGAAGACAAACACAAGGCAATTATTACTTTGAATAGACAATACATGACAATAAAACAAATAATATGCAAATAACACAAAGGCCCCTTAAACAGAGAAAACACATTGTGTCTATGATGTTTCATATAAAAAAAAAAAAGAAAAAAAAGAAAGAGAAACAGGATGAAATACATCTTGAAACAAAACTGACATCTCTGTCTGCTCTCAACTACATCTCATAACCTCTCTGGGCCTGCGGGTAAGCTGCTTGCATCATTAATAATAGCAGTAATGTGGACGGTGTTATTGGAAATCTCACCCGGACCTGAAAGCGTATGTTTCTCTAAGTGGTCTCCGTCCACTCTAATCACTTTCTAATCACTTTTCTATTCTCTAATATCCATAAGTTCAGAGATAAGCTGCAGCTCCAGCTCCATTCTCTTACCTTGGATTAGCATGGGGCCTGCACAGCCTGCTAACATTAGTCTAATAGACCAGCATATTCAATCAGCATTAACACATTTGGGTTGGCCTGGGCCATATGCTTGGGAGTGTGGCACCCTTAGTGCAGATTTAATGTGTGTGTGTGTGTGTGAGCGTGAAATATGAATATAAAGTAGATATTTTTGGGCCTCAGCAAACAAAAACACACTCTTTTATACCTTTAATGTGTAGCATCTCATCGTACTTTGTCATACACACACAAACACTCCAAATGAGTGTTTGTGTGCAGATGTGTTGGGCGTGAAAAAGGGGGTCACCCATCTTATAAAGGGTTAATGCCAATTACCCCAACAGACAGATGTTCCTGCATGGCGGCATGAGGAGGCGTGTGCCAGTTCTCTTACCCCAGATGATGCATGGTAATCTCTCCTTCTTTTATTAAATCAAATCAAATAAGCCTTACAATAATTATAATAATAATAATAATACACCAAAGCGTACAGTTTCTTAAAGGGGACCTCCGCTGAAGATTTTAAAATGGAAAACATCAGTGTGGAGTTAAAAAGAGCTCGCTCCTCATTTTTACTTTGCTAGCAAACTTGAGGCAACATCAGCCACCGCTAGCGTAACACACCCGAATATCCAACCAAACTTTTGATGGTTGAGTTGCATTGTGGGTAATGTAGGCGGCAAGTTTTGACAAGTAAGAAGAATGTGTGAAATAAAAAAGATGATATCTCTGGTTCTGCAGCATTAATTTAGATATTTCTTTAATTTTTAAGCTGTCTATTGAGGATCCGGCCATGTTACAGGAGTGCAATGCTAAAACTCCTTTAACACCTTACACAACCCTGCAGACTTCACAAACAGAAACTGATTAATGGAGATCGACAAGAACGATTTTAGCCGCCAAGAAAGACATTTCAGTGCCAGTTAAGTTCCTCTTGTTCCCCCATCCACGTGGAGTGGCTCATTCGGCTCTACTTGAGATGCTTGAGTCTCCAGAGCATCGCAGCATGTTCCTCTGTGTGTGTTTAAACAGCAGGAAACAATGGACAAACACACACAACAGACTCTGAGTGACAGTCATGGCCAGGGCTCCTCCAAGTTGAAAAGAAATTCTTCTAATTGAAGCAGGAAGGACAAACCAAACATAATCGAAGTGTGTGTGTGTGTGTGTGTGTGTGTGTGTGTGCGTGCGCCCGTATGTGTGCGTGCGTGTGTGTTGTGGTAATAAGAGCGCGAGTGAGTCGTAATGGTGACAATTAAGTTAATTCAGCTACATCTCCATTCAGCGACAGGACAATAAGGGAGGAGGAGGGAAAGCAGAGCTGGATGACACTTCCAGGGTGGCTGGAAGAACACAGCGAGGATACGAAGTGAATCGCCTCCTGCGTCTCCTTATCCCCCGTAAACAAAAGCCCTGCTCCTAATTAACCTCTCCACTGACCTCCACAACTTAACACTGACCTCTTAAGCCCCGAAACTTTAACCCCCTCACCTCCTCTCATGGAAGAGGCCGTACAGCCCCCCTAACTCCTCGCAAAGCCTCCTCCTCGTTAAGCCACTAATCACTTCCTGAGTCTTTGTTGTGCTTTTGTGCTCTTACAGGGATCCAGGAGAGTTTGGTGCACAATGGTACCCAGAAAAACAGGAAAGAGGGGGGTAAATTGTGGCGGGCCAAGAAGGATGAAAATGAAGATGTGGAGAAAGTGGGAGGACAGTGCTTTTTGCTAAGAGTGACGGTTAATCGATTAGTTGGTTGCCAGAAAAGAGATCAACGATTTTGATAATCAATCACGTAAAAAAGTAAGAATTTAGTATTTAACAAATAGGCTTATGTGCTTTCTTGCTGGGAGCCAGATGAGTAGATTGATAGCACTCCATTCAACGTATCTCTTTATACAGCGCTTGTTATCTTACGAAAAGTTTTTTTTGTTTTTGTTTCTCCCTACAAATGTTCAGCAACATGGGCGATCAGAGCGACTGCGCAAGCCCCTGCACCATAAACCATTTCACTAACACACACAAAAAGAAAACGCACGAATGTGAAATTATGTACAGTGTGGCAAGGGGGAGGTAACTGTTCTGAAATGCAAGTAGGTTTTTAAGTTTCAGCTTCTCCAATATTAAGATTTGCTGCTTTAATATCACTGTAAATTGAATATCTTTGGTTTTTGGAACATTGGTCAAAGGAAAACTGGCTGCACACGTAGACAGATGGATGTGGCTTTGTGTTACATTCTCTGTGTGTGTGTGTGTGTGTGTGTATGTCACCATTTGACCACATTTTGACCTCTGTCACAGACAGCTGAGCAGGACAGGTACTCAAGTAACTGTACTTGAGCAACTAATCCTGCCCCCTGATTGTTTTGTAACTCAATACCTCGAAGTTAATCCTGCTACTTTTATTGGTAAGACGTTAGTCCAGCTGTTCGAGCGCAGAAACTGCTGGAGAAGAGTTTTCTTTTTTTTTTTTTTGCAGAAAGACCAACATGAATACACACGTAAACATCTAACCAGGTTTGTGACGCACAAACACACACAGATGCTCACAAACAATCATCCACACATGACAGATGGGTGACGAGACATTAAAGCACAAACACCTTACTGATAGATGAATAAACAAAATAATCAGATAATTTGACTAATAATTCCTCTTAGGACAGCTGGGCCAGATGTGAAGGCGGCGATTACATCATTATCCTGTGTTTTGTTAGTGTCATCTCACCACTCGCCGTGATTTTAATTAATAGCTTGAACGACACAAACACAGCGGCTGGCTGACAAACAAACCCCAGCGGCCAAAAATACAAACAGCTGGAGCCTGAACAAAAGTGTGACAGAGACACACAGTCATACAGATGTAGGGACACACAGTGCACAACAAATACATTAACGCCCTCCAATTACACACATTCATGCAAACTCAGCGGGTTGAGAGAGCGAGTCAAAGAAAAGGAAATGAAGAGAATTAGTCAGGTTTCTTAAACCGTGTCAATCAACCCGGGGATCTAAATCTGGAAAAAAGAGAAAAGAAATACACATTATTTTATAGAATTAAGGGGGTAAATTGAGGGGTCCAGAGAGTCAATAGATGTCCCTCTTTCAGGTTTATAAGACACTATCCAAGTAGAAATCACTGAATTCATCTAAATACTCCACATACACATGTACATTTGCAAGAAAAAAAACAATATTTTTTACCTCATGGTAATTACCTCCAAGTGCTGCAACCTAAATAAAACTAAATCAAACCAAATTAAGAGCAATAATCCTAAATATTAACTCTAGGTTGCCTTTTAGTTAATGTTCACTGATGACAGATCCAAACCATTCCCATGTGTTCGGTTACCTTAAATAATATCATATGTAATGCATTTCATAGTAGCAGAGCAGAAGAGTTTATACTTTTACCCCCAGTTTTATCAAATGTACACTTATCTTGATTCCTCCTGTATTATAAAGTACATGCTTTGTCAGTGATTTATGGATAATTGTTGTTGTAAACAATGAAAGTGTAGAAATTATTCAAATTGGCTGCCATGTTTGAAAATGTACTTGAGCTTTTGGTGGTTTTATCATCTCACGTAATTTTTTTATGCTTAACACTTTGATTGTTTTAGGCTATATGTGGTTTATATTTTATGTCGTATTGAATCTGTGTGTTTTGTCTGTTGTTTTTTTTGTGGCGAACAGCCTATGTGGACAAGTGTGTCATGTGTAGGTTGTTTAAAAAACAAATCAAAGCAGTCATAGTCGGATGTTTCACACAGCAATTGAATGTTGAATTTCCGCAATATTGCTTTACACACACAGGCATTCATCTTTCTCAATCCCATGATTATGACATGTTTAAATAAATGCAGGTAATATAAGTGGATATATTATATAACTAGTATAGTATATATATTCCCCTTATATTTGATTAGTTTTGCTCCCTTTATAAATAACACTGTCTTTGTTTGGTACAAATGAGATATTTCTTAATGTATTTCATGTAAAACACACCTATGGCTGAATCTAAGACATTATCGGCACCTGACGAGTGTTGTGAGGCTTTGGAAGAGTAAACATAGATGTGTGCGTGTTTCTACTCTAGAGAAGAACGTATTAACGATGGTAGGAATACGTGGTGGAGGGCCTAGAATAAAGGCAAAGAGATAGATGCAAAGAAAAAAGTGGGACAAGGATGTAGGAATAAAAAGCCAAGAGTGGATGAAATGACGTGAAGCCGGGGTCATGATTGAGTGAAAAGAGGAGAAAGGCAAAGAGGGGAGGGGAGGGGAGGTTTAGAGGGGAGGCAGAGGGGGAGGAGGCTGTCCTGTCTGGTGTGGTTTGGGGTAATCTGGTCTAATCTGCAGCATGTTAACCTATCTGAGCAGCAAGAGCCAGATTATCCCTCTAACAATGGCCACACGCTCATCTGCTAAATTACTCCACTCAAAATCATATGCTGAGACACACACACACACACACATTTCTGAGAGGTCCATCAGTATATTATATTTCATTATATTTCACCTTGTATGGATTTTGCACTCCTTTTGAGCTCTCATTTGGAGCCTTCACATCACATTCAGAGGCGAGGTGTCGCGTTTAAAATGCGATGCCCCTGCAGAATCACCCGGTCGCCATTTCTCTCGCACAAGGTTACAGCTATAAGCGTACAATCCTTCGCTATGAAAAGAGAAAGAGTGGGTGGAAGAAGGAGAAGAACTCAAGTGAAAGCGCACAAAAAAAAAAGAGAGCGAGAGAGAGAGAGAGAGAGAGAGAAACACCACTCGCGTTTACCTCCCTGCTAACAAAGCTGTTGGTTTTTCTATTGGCACATGTTCTTCAGCGTGTCCGGATCAGAATAGGTCAGCTGACCTTGAGGTGTAGAGAGGACCAACAACTACTGGCACAGAAAACCTTCCGCGCCCTTTCCGGAGAGGAAGGAATAAACGCAATGCTTAAACAGCCGCAATACATACAGATATATTATATAAATACTGTAACGCAGGGCAGGTTCAGTGTCACCATGTATGTGTTCTGTAAATGGAGTTTCTGAAGCAGCTTTTCAAACAGCTCCAGGTTACAGGTGAGGACTGAAGAGCTCTGACGTTTTCACACAAGCTGCTCTCGAATCAAATGAGAGGAGAAAGAGGGCAACAAGAGCGAGGCGAGTCGGAAAATACGTGATTATTTATGTTCATGTGATTAAACAAGACTGATGCTAACGGCAGCGTGCTAACACGTTCAGAAGGACAATGTTTACACGCTTATGTTCACCATCGCAGTCGAGCATGTTAGCATGCCGACATTTATGAATTAGCGCTAAATACACAGTACAGCTGAGGATGATGGGAAAATCATTAGTTTGTATTTGTGGTCCAACATTTCACTCAAAACAACAAATGTCAACCTCATGGTGGCGCTAGAGTCAAGGGGTCAACTAAGTCAGAAGGATTCATCCTCTGGGAAACATGAATGTCTGTAAAGTAGTGTGCCAATGGGAACAGTGAAAACTTTGACCTGCTGGTAGCCCAGGAAGTAAAGTCAAAAGATCAGCAAATGAATCAGAATTTATCCTCTTTAGACGATGAATATCTGTAACAAATTTCATGGCAATCCATCCAATAGTCGTTGAGATAGTTCAGTCATGGCTTAAAATAAATGTGACTCTTAAACAAAACCCAAAGAGGCCGTAGATCTGTGTCTTATCTTGTTTTATGTCATGTACTTGTACACAAACAAATTAAAGTGAAAGAGATTAAAGATGCACCGAGGAGGGGAGCACAAACACATTTTACCAGGTCAGTGTCTATTGTTTTTGTAATATCGGGCTTAAAGTGGATTCAGCGGGTGAGTCAGCGAGAGGGCACACCCTGTACCCCACCATCATCAAATTAAATTCACCCCTTTTACCCCCCTAAACACACACATATACACACCATCACCACGGTAATATATTTGGATCGCTCATTCACAGTAACACACATGCTCTGCAATCCCATAATCCCACTCCAGATTGAGAACACCTTTAAAATACGATGTGATTATGATTAGGGATTATGATCAAATTATGACAGAGTGACAGATTAGACAGGGGTTGTGTGTGTGTGTGTGTGTGTGTGTGTGTGTGTGTGTGTGGTGTCAGTGCAGCACAATCATTTATAAAAAGGACTTTCTTTGCAAGGCTTTCTGGCTTTATTTGATATTTATACTGTAAAGTGAAAAGCAGCAGACATTTTTGAAGGAAGGGAAAAGACAAATGTATGAAGTAGACAGATGGATCATTTTGTTGTTAGATTTTCTTCTAATAGTAGGAATTGCTTCCTATAGCTAATACATAGGTTAGTCCCTCAGCATAGCACCTGATGTAGTCTTGTGGTCTATTTTTACCAGCTGCGACAGCGTGTCGCATGTCACCTTGTGAGCCTGTGTGCTCCTAGAGACACCTACTGTAGTGGGAACTAACATAGAAGCTTTTTTGAGAATGACAGGTCTATATATTTCTGTCTATGGACAGATTTTGTCACCACAATAGCGTCACAACTTTGCAAGACGCAGTTGCGAAACTTCACAGGTTTGTAATTGTGATCCAAATGAAGTCTGAAGATGGCTGTGATCTTAGCAAGATGGGGAAGTGGCCACTGGTGGCCCCACTTTACACCCCTGGCACGATTTGGCGTTGCGGCTATATATACAATTATTACATACTTTTTTTTTTTTAAAGTTAAATATTGTTACACCAATTCATTTTCCTTCTATTGCAAAGATCTCTGCTGTTTTCTGAACAATTCCGTTTTTTATATAAAATATAATATATTTAAATAAATTAAATGTATTTAAATATATATAATTTGACCTTTTTTGGGGGGAATTTTTAATATTTCAAGTATCTGCTCTGTACTACTCATGTTTGCTGCTATAATTTCCCCCTGAGGATGAACAAAACACCTATGTATTTTACTACCTATCTACCTACAGAAACAAATATTGTGTATTTTCCCTGCTCTACAGAGGTCAGAGGTCAAAGGTCAAGGTCAGCTACATAGCAGGATCCCGGGAGCTGGTAGGACTTGAGTATCTTGTTAAAGACACTTTGGCAAGTCACTGATCCATGGACTTCTCCCAACTGCCGCCCTCAAAGTAAAATAATGCGTCTCATTAACAAATGTAACTGTCATGGAGGAGCAACAATGAGACAAAACAAGCCAAGACAGGTGAAAAGTTTAACTCAGTCTGACTCTCTTTGTGTTTCCTGGCCTCACTGAGCCAAACGTTGGTGATCATGAAGCTGGTTACAGGCTCAGTTAACTCTGGGATTTCCACATTTTTCAGGAGAAAGAGGTGGAGTTGTTAAATACAAGCAACATCAATTTTTAAAATTGCAGTGGTGGATGACGCACTCTGATCTTTTACTTAACAGTAGCAATATTACTGTACAGAGTAAAGAAATACTCTTTTACAAGTTAAAGTCCTGCATTTAAAACCACTCAAGTAAAGGTACAAAAGTATCAGCATCAAAATATACTTTAAGTACAAGAAGTAAAAGTACTTATTTTGCAGAATGGCCCATTTCAGATATGTATTACTGGAATATAACAATTATTGATGCATTAATGTGTTCATCAGTTTAATGTTGCAGCTGTAAAGGTGAAACTCATTTTAATTACATTATACAGTATATTGCTGGGTAGCTTAACTTATAATGTATAATAAATTAAGTTGATTGTATTTTGTATTAATAACCTAAATCTGCAAAGTAAATAGTACCTAAATGTTTATATAAAATCTAATAATAATATATAAATAATTGTGGGAATTATTTTCTTATTTAAAGCATTCGGGATTTTTTTTTAACATGCTCAGCGATATAGTACTTTTTCTATTTTGATCAGCAAACTATTATGAATATAAAAAGTTTAAAGTAATGAAAGACCGTTTCTGCTGCCAAAGCAGAAAGGAGACGATAGTTAATACATGATTTCCTCTATCAGACCTAAAAAAAAAAAACCAAATGTGAGCATTTTTTATTACCAATCACCATCACTGTGTTGTTATTACACGTTATTCTGAGCTGCGGTGATGCAAGAGTAAATACATCTCATCTACGCTGTCAGGGATCCTGTCGGGAATGTAAAAAAGCTATTTGAAGCTATAACTTCGTACAGTGTGGTAAACTATACCTCAGTCTGTTGGTCTGATCGGTCCTGCTTCGTGATACGGGCCTCTGAAAGTGGAAAAGCAAAAGGCCACAGAGGCGAACCCCGATCATCCAGAAATCATGACATCTCTGATTAAAGTACGCAGCCACCACTGGATCCTTGGCAGGTATTTTATTTCATATATAGACGCTTTCTGTAATCAAATGTGAGTGCAATCAAACAACAGCAATACAAACATTACCAATGCAGTCTGAGAACCAGGAACAGGGTTAAAACAGGGAGTTCACTCACTCTACATAGCGAGCAGCTAGTAACCTCATGGACAACATTAAAAAAAAACAAAAAAAAAAAAACACGATCCTCTGTCAGGACAGTCCGCCGTCATGTGTACTTCCAACCCATGATGGTGGGGAGGGAGGTGGGGAAGCCCGTTTGACCCACCGCCCTCCTGCCCTAACCCTCCTCCAACAGGAAGTCCAACCAGTGATACAACAGCCCCCCCCCCCCCACGCCCCCCGATGAGTCCAACTTGCACTCGGCTCTTCAGTGAACTAGATAACCTCCCATTTTCCCCCCATCATGATTATCATCGTCATCATCCTAATAGTATCAACAAGAGAAAAAAAAAATAAAATTCCAAATCACTTCCACTTCTCACACGGCAGGAGCCAATCAGAATGCTGAGGTCC
>CALSBV010000421.1:2618877-2631532 GCA_943590825.1 Bovichtus diacanthus
GGCTTAGACACACACACACACACACACACACACACACACACACACACACACACACACACACACACACACACACACACCAACACAACATTCCCTGAAATGATATACACACATGCGTTTACATGCATACATAGACACATATTCCCTGCTGTTAAATACTCTGTGATTGTGTCCCGGATAGAGGGAGAGGGAGGGGGGAGAGAGGGAGGGGCAGGGGGTGGCGGGAGGTACAAGGCCCTGATCTGCACTCTCATTTTCAGCCTGGAGATCTGCACCCGGGACATCTGGGTCACATCATTACTGCAATCTTCTGCTTGTTCATTCGCAGCTTTAAAGGGCTTAGAGTGACAGACCTGCACACAAACATTCACACAGAGCACACACACACATCCAAAGACACGGATAGGCCTGTACGTACAGCATGTAACAGTCATGTACAGGGAAATAAATCATGCCGAAAAAAGATTTATGGTTTGGGTCTTCAGTAGCACAGATGTTACAATTCAGTGAAGAAATTGAGCAGTATGCATATGCTGTGTAACGGTATGCCAAAGTAAAATAGCTCTTAATGCTCGATTGAAAATGTCACGGCAAGTTTATTTATGTAGCACAGTTCAGCAACAAGGCAATTCAAAGTGCTTGCCACAAAACATCAAAAAAGACATAGAAACACACTACAAAAGGACATTCAAATACAATTAAAAACAGTCATTAAAGAGCCACAAGAATGGAAAATCAAAACAAGTTCAAATTGAATAAGAATACAAGAATAAAAGTTACAGTGCAGCGCAAGAAATTAATAATTACTGGATTTCTTCCGATTGTCTTCAGCCTTGATTTAAAAGAACTGAGAGGTAAAGCGGACCCGCAGTTTTTATAGCAGTTTGTTCCAGATATATGGTGGATAAAAACTGAACGCTGCTTCTCCATGTTTAGTTTTGACTGGGGGACAGAGAGCAGACCTGTCCCAGATGACCTGAGAGGTCACTAAATATGCATACAGGGGCAGACTAGTCATTCAGCAGTCTCCTGTCAAAATGTTTCTTGTGGATGCACCTCTACAGCTAGAAACACATTTTTAGAGCTGCAGGAGGTGTGGGCTCTGTCTGGTGAAGTTGCACCGCCCTCTAGTGATAAAAACAATTGTTTCACAACAGAGGAGCAGTTCCGGTGGACTACCGGCAGGAGGCAATGTTGAAACACACACCTGAGGAGGTCAAGAGAGACGTACTAGAGTTGCCAAGATCAATAAAATAAAAATGTTATTGCTCTGCTGTGTTTGTTTTCATATAGTCCAATATGAAAAATTCAAGATAGTTAATCTAAATTAAGTTATATTATATGGCATTATATATTATGGCAGTTTAGTTTTGTATTAATTGTTGACATGACTATACAGTAATTTATTATTATTTACCACAGTTACTTCATGCTGACAGGAATTTAGAATCAGTGTTGTGTTCATGTGTATTTGGAGATTAGAGTACTACCCGCAAACATCAGGGAGTTTGCCTGATGAAACAAGGTGAGTGCTATTCTAAAAACTGTGCTCCAGGTGAGGCTCGAACTCACAACCTCGGCATTGCTCTGCTGTATACTGTCATATAAGTACCGCGCGCTAACCGATTGCGCCACTGGAGCTTCGGCGATTGAAGGCCACCAAATCGGTTTAAGAACGACACAGACCTATGATTAATAAAAGTATTGTTTATTTTTTTGTTTTATTTTTGACTCATTTTGTTTTGGAAGGCGATGGACATAATTGAGAGACAGGGTGAGAACTTCCCAGGATGCCGGTGGTCACACAGTGTCCAGTATACAGCGTGCTGCGTTCATGTACCTCTTACAAAGCTCCGACTTCCAAGTTGTACAGGAGTAATTGTGACGTGTGTTTTAGCTTTTTCTGGATGGTCATTTTAAGGAGACAGTCCTTCTCTTTTTATCGATCATGTCGTATTGCTCCTAAATAGTATTAAATAAACTATTGACCATTTATTTTGTAATTGTTCACACACTAATATTGTCTGATATTCATAATTGGCTGTCATTACAAATGAATAACATTTACCTACATTTCAGATAGCTAATAATATTAGCTAATATATTCATACATACAGGTAGTACTCCCTCTTACACTGTGTTCATGAATAATTCTGCTAACTACTGTAAGTCGCTGAAATATATTATGAAAATGAATAGAAAGACGAACAAATTTGACCTCTTACCTTGCTCTATTTTGCTCTTCGTCTGTTTATCTGATTGTCTCTCTTTTTAATTAATTAACAACAACAATAATTAATTCCCCATCTTATTTTATATATTTCCCTTGTGCTAAATTTAAAAAAAAGAGTCCAATTACAACATGTCTGGTTCAATCTAAATATTGTCATTCACACTTTCCCTTCTGTTTTTGATTCTCACCTTCAGGGGAAACTGCAAAATGTACAGAAAATATGATGGAAACAAAAACACACAGCATTTGACTGTGTCACATTTAAAAAAAAAAAAAAGCATTACTGAACACACACACACACACAAACACAGTGAAATACCTTGAGGCCGCCTGTAAGCTTCCAAGAACATGATATATATCCAGAGAGCACTGCTCATTCCTCATCACTGTGTCAAATCACCATATTTTCTGACATCCACACACAGGCCACAGTGTGTACCAGGCCCCATGTGATCTATAACTCTCCCCGCTCCAGAGCAACACAAAGAGAGGCAGAGAGACGGAGTAGGTAGCTGCGAGACAGGGCAGGCTGTCAGGATGTAACACCACAAAATGACTCACTGAGACTGGATACCATAATCTGGCATTGTGTTGTTGTTTTTTTTATTATTATTATTCTCATCATATTCATAATTCAACACATGACATACAGGAAACACTAACATAAACATTCTGAATGAAAGAGAAGAAATCATCAGCTGAGGCTCTCGCCTCAAAGACATGCGGCGGCGATGCCAGTTTTAAAACTCATAATTAAACACGCCTGAAGGCTGGGAGGAATAACCCCACAACTTTTTGAGGCAGCGCCCTATGGCAACATGCAGCAGGGAGAGAGAGAGAGAGGTCTGAAAACAGGATAGACTTGAATGTTGGCTTTAAAGAACGATGAAGAAATATTAGCTGCTGGAAAAGTTGCTCACCTTTTTTGCCTCAAAATGTTGCCCACACCTCACAGCCTTGAGGAAAATATGACAGATCCATGCCCTTTTTCTGTTGCAAAGTAAGTGCTTTAGTACCCATGTTAGGGCTAGGTAGGTACAGTCGGCCATAGAAATAGGATGAGTAGATTTACAGTGCTTTCATGAGATATACAATATATTATACACTGGTTCATAAGGGAGGCGTATGCTGTTGGATGTAAGCTCTCTATTTCGTTGCCTTGTTATATTTTCAGACCTGCAGATTTGTTATGAATAACTGACAGCTTTTTGGGGTTATTTGTGAAATAATGTCTCCAGGTCATAATTTTTCCACACCAGCTTCAGCTCATTGATTTAAACTTCAAGAACAGTGTGAAAAACTGCGGGTAAAACACAACTCAAAGCAGCCATTTTGTTTTTAAAAAGAAAGGCCGCTGGTTCAGTCTTCGTATAGTGCATTTTCTTTTTAACGTCAGCATTGGACATTTGCCTCTTCACCAAAACTAAAAGAACCCAACAAATGCAATCCCAACCCCCACCCCAATCCTAATCCAGCCCCATGCCCCCACCCCAGCCCCCTCCCGAAATAACTTTATACAAACTGATAAAAGTTTACAACAATTCACCATCAACACAAAAGAAGTCACACAAAGTTCTGTCGTTATGTCCATCCATAAAAACAGTGCACGTCAACATCCCCACGCTCTCTTGCATGTTGCTGGCATGACACACACACACACACACGCACACGCACACGCACACACACACACACACTCTGCCACACACTTGCATGCACCCAAATACAGTATTTACACATACAAACACATTCCCAGGATTAAAATCAGGCAGCACTTTCAGTCAGGTCAGGTGTATGTTTCTATTGCATCATGACATCCTTCTGTTGCCACCTTGTTTAAGTGTTCAGGATTATAACAGCATTTTAAAGGAATTTAATGAGAGAATAGGAGGCGAGAATTTGTTAGTGTGTATGCAGCAGGGGTGTCAGAGGGTCCACGTCGGGTCAGTCGTGGATGACGATGGGGCCTCGCATCCTCAGGCTGGGGTGAGGGTGCGGAGGGGCGAGGACGAGCCCCTGCGGAAGGGCCTGGGTGACCCTGCGCAGGGTGATCTGCTCGCATGGCTGCCGACAAGCATGCCTCAGCTGGGTGCGGGACAGCAGCCGTCTGGCCCTCCTGGAGGGGTGGAGACGAGACAGGACATAAGTGCAGAAGAAGATACACTGATGCAAAGATGACGTCAGTAAAAAAACCCTCCTGATTTAAAGCTCATTCTTGACCTTGGAATCAGTAGTTAGTAGTAGTAACAGTAGACAAAATAATCTCACAAGTTTGCCAAATTACTGTTTCCAAGGCCAGGAATTAATTTTTTATCTCAATTTTTAAGCCAACATGGTCGAGAAGTGCATGAAATTCTCATGAAAAATGGAAATATGAATCTATTCTACATTGTATTCTGTATTAACCTTTATATATGTACATTACTGCTTTTTGCACTTCTGGTTAGATGCTAAATTGCATTTCTTTGTCTCAGTATCTGTACTCTGTGCAATGACAATACTGTTGAATCTAATCTAAATAGACCTTGTGGTGAGGTTTTTTTGTCAATCATAATGTGTCATTCAGTTGGTTTTGTTTTTGTCAGAGCCAGACTAGCTATTTCCCCCTGTTTCCAGTCTTTGTGCTAAGCTGACCAGCTGTTGGCGGAAGCTTCGTATTCAGCGTACAGATATGAGAGAGCGGTATTGATCTTCTCATTTAACTCTCGCAAGAAAGCAAATTAAACATATTTCAAAAAATGTCACACTTTTCTTAAAAGGTGGATTTTAACTGCGTGCTTGGGATTTGGGAAATGTGGGGCTGTTAGATTTGATTGTTGTACTCTTTCATTTATTTTCTTACATTTTCATTTTAACTATGAAGTCTCTAGTGTTCTCTTTTACTATCTAACAGTTTCTAGCAGTTTCATTCTTCATGAAACATGTTTAAAACATGGCGTTTGGGTGCCTGATATTTAAGTAGGTTAACACAACAGTTAGTAGCCAATGATTGTACTATTAAATATTGTTTTTTAACGGTGTGTTGTGTCATGTGTATTGTATGTACCCTTGCTGCACTTGGAAGAAGTCAAAAGCAAAATTCTGCTGAGGCGGACAAAAATCTAATCTCATTCATGATTGCATTTTTAAGTTTCCGCTAGTTACAGTAGCTGAGCCGGTGGATAATGTTTGTCTGAATGAATTATTTATACTGGGTGTGATGCTTGGAGAACAGCATGCAGTAAAAATAAAAAAAAGTCTGGCAACACATAGAAACAATGATGGAACTGGCTTTGGGCTGCGGGCTTTATCAGACAGATTATTTGTCATGTATGCTATTGGTTTACAGGCAGTTTTAAGATGATGCATTCTACTGGCCTTTGGTAATTATTCACCTAATTGGTTGGCTTGTACAAATGTGGTCATTACTTCTTGCTCTGCTTTTAGCAGCGTCTCCTCTCTGTGGCTGTTTTCTGCACATCTGACTTGCAGAAAACAGGCGTTTACACTCAACAATGAGGTGTTAAGTGTAAAGCCTCTGGCACAATTACGGCATAAGATGAAGAAACTAATAAAGAGAGAAGACGGCAAACTTTAAGTTGGTTAAAAGGATTTAATGCAAGACGAAAGGGTCAGTTTAAGGGCACCAAGTTGAGGTTCCAGGCTGCTGAGAAAGTCGTGAGAAACAACCACATTTTTCTCATTTCTCGAGGACTTAAAGTGCAACATTTATTGAGCATTAGTAGTAGAATTAGTAACAGAGTGGTCCTTCACTGCAGGATTTCCAGACTTATAAAGGAGCTTGCTAGTAATTTCCAGACTGCAGCGGGCTTTGTGCTATGACAGGTAGGCTCTTTCAACAGCCCACAGCAACCAACAGCACTAAACTACAAGGCCGTGGGGCTCCCTGCACTGATGGTATTCATTTGCAGACATGACCACGACGTGTAGTTGATTCATGGTTTACTTCAGGCGTTCAAGAAAAACACTTTCAGATTTAATGCACAGCCCTCGTCTTTTCTTCCTCTCTCCTTGCATCTCAGCAGTATTAAGGATGCTTTTTGCGTGTGTCGTGAACAGGAAAACACATCAGTTCCCTCCACATCCCCGCTGTTGATAAAATGAGCACAAGAGCACTCATGAAGACTCTGCGTACATTGTGTGCCTGCGCAGCCAAGTATAGTAAATAGGCCCGCAATTGCATGCATCTACACATCTTTTAAGTACAATGAACGCTGAGAATATTACGCAGCACGACATACGTCACTTAGAGCTAGATTCAGAGCAGAATATGAAGCAGAGAGGAACAGAGCAGCTATGAATTGGTGGCATATTATCTAAAGCACTGCTGTTTGTCTGTTCAGCTGGCCATTGAGAGGAGAAAAGCAAACATGTAAATCCACGTTCAAATATACAAAGCTGTCTCATTTACATTTCTGTTTCTCGTTGTGAGCTCTAATATTTCCCATCTTTTATGCTTTTTCCTGTTATTTCTCTGCAGCTTGTATTAGGTTTAGTCGTGGAAGAATTACGCAGATTCTTCACCTAATTAAAAGTACCAATACTATCATTTAAAGATACATTACAAGTAAATTATTTTCAAAACCCTACTCAAAAATGTTTATTTTGTGTATCAAATATCAAAAATATGTGAAATATCTCAACAAATAATATATTGATCCCCTGACTTTTCATCAGCTTCATCATCAGGTAAATATTTCAGTTTCTTCATAAGTTCTTATTATCTTATTTTTGTCCTGTTCAGCTGTTTAAAGCGCTGTAAATTTCCCCGCTGTGGGACGAATAAAGCATTTCTGATTCTGATTCTGAACCCATGCAAAGAAAAGTGTTAATCTCTCTCTCTGTATCTGCCTCTATTTGTCTCTCTTGCCTCCCTGAATTAGTGGGAGTGATCTCCCACTCCTTCTTTCTGCTCTGTGACACACTGCGTTCTTCATCACACTGAGAAAAAGAAAGAGGGGGAGGAAATGAAACTTCCAATCATCTCTCATTAGCAGCAGCCTCTCAGAGCAGAATCTATTAATGTCTTTTATTCAGAAAATCATTTATTGTCTCTACTAGGAGAGCAAATGGCAGTGTAATATAATAAAGGGACAGCATTCAGAACGACATCTCTCTCTCACACACAAACACACCGCCATGTTGATATTGGTGGTAAGTGAGTGATCCATACGAGTGCAACCGTGGTTAATATGGTAATGATATTTCCACTCAGGGCCCAGCACTGTCTGGCTCCTCGCTGGCCCATCTGCACCAGTTAGTTGCTCTAATTTTAGACTCGGTTATCAGTGGGCGGCTATGAGGGCCGGGTGCCATGGCTCATTAAGACACAAGCTTAATGGAAGAACATCTTTCTCCCTCACATACAGACATGGAAACATTGATCATTATGTGCGTGTGTGTTTGAGTGATCGTGAGAGCGTGTGTGTCGATGTGTGTTTGAGAAAAATAAATAGAATAGAAATAGAAACTTATTTTTTATGCATGTTTATTCAATCATGTCTACAACAAAATGTGTACTGAGAGTACAAAGAGAAACAGACCAGGAATGTGTTTGGGGTTTTTGAGACATTTGGATCAGTAGTTTTTCATTTAAAAAGCATTAATTTCAAAATATACATGTATACCTGTATTACAGTCTTAAGCAAGTTATTTGTTTACATCAATTCCAGCAATTTATAGAGGAAATTATTTTTATTTAAATTTCATTTTGTTCAGCAAGAGTGCATCATCAAATCTTACAATCCACAATTTTATTCAATTTGAGTCTTGAAAAAACTAAAATATCTCCACAAATGCAGCACGTAACACTTGGATAAATGCTAATATCAGCATACAAACATACTCAAAATGACAATGCTAACATGCTGATGTTTAGCAGGAATAACGTTTACAATGTTCACCATCTTGCTAACATTTGCTAATTAGCACTAAACACAGAGTACAGCTGGGGCTAACGGACATGTCATTAGTTTTGTGGCTATTTAGTCATAAACCAAAGTATTAGAAGAATAGAAATGTTGGCAATAAATGATTGCCAAAGTTATTACAATTCATCCCGAGAGGAACATGAATGTCTCTTTTAAATTTCATGGCGAGACATTTCACCAAAAACTCAAAATGTCAACGTCCTGCTAGCGCTAGAGACGAAAATATCGGCAAAGTTATAAGACTCCATCCATCAATGGGGGCCATGAATGTCTGCACCAAATTTTATGGCAATCGATCCAAAAGTTGTTCAGGTCGTAGTCGAGAGTTTTACAATATTGAAGTCACGATTCAAAGTCCCACCAACACCGTCTATAAAATTGTCAAAAGAAATGCATGTTTTATGTATGGTTAGCTGTTCAATCCTATTGTAAGTGAGCATTCTCATGGAAGCCCACCACTGATGTAAGATGATGTTTCGATTTATCATCAGGCCCTGCAGTGAGTATCAAGCCCTGCTGTCTCAAACGGAGCCGTCTGACAGCCGACACCATCGTCTAACGTACCTGAGCTGCCTCTAAATCCTACACTCACCCAAGCAAAGAGCAGGTACTCTGCAGCTAAACCAAAGCTTATATCTACATTGTATTTGCTTAGGCTAAGCTGCAATGGCTGGCCCAACTTGGCACGATAGGTGACTTCATCTGAATGCCATGGCCCGCTTCTTTCAACCTATAGAATATTAAATTCCCCAAGGTTGCTAAAACCCCTAAGTTACCAGAAAAACAGCAAATATGACCTTAGTGTCCTCAACGGTAGCTTTTCTTTTAGGATACATTTTTCCTCCGGATCAAAATATCTTAATTCAGTCTGTCGATTGGTGCTTTTACCGCTTTATAGCTGCAACAAGCTGCATTAGATTTTTTATTTTAATCAATTTGAACTCTGCAGGCTCGCCAAAAGGAAAAAAAATATTGTCTTTTCTGTCGCAGCTCAATTCCTATTATTTGCTGTCACTCTCAGCATCACTTGCTTTCCCCTTGACACACACACTCACACACACACACAGACACACACACACACACACACACACACACAGACACACACACACTCAGCCAATCAGAGGTTATAAAAGTGTCACCTTTGCTTACCTGGTGTCCCGGGTAACAAGGAAGAAGCTGTCATCAGGAGCATCGATCCAGTTGGGGCGTCTCTTGCGGATCATCACTCCACCTCGGGCGTTTCCACTGCTGCTGCTGCGGCCGTTGTGCTGCAAGAAGACAATTAAATATCATTTTATTACAATAAGCGGTGATGCCGTTGTACAAGGGTTTGTTAAAAGAAGAGTATAAGACACCTACCAGGAGGGGTCCACCTGTTGTTCCAGGGTTATCTGCAAAAACAAGAGAAAGATGCAAAGTGTGCATGAGGGAATCTGTCACTTGTGAATAGTATTGATTAGTTTTCCTAGTTACAAGTGGTGCAACAAATGACTGTGTTTCAATTTCAGTAAAAATAGTGAAGTTACCAATAAAAAACAAAGTGTCAGACTGAAGTTGAATCATCCAAATTATCCAATTGACCCCCATCTGCTGATTCGTTTTCATTAGAATTAGTTGTCATTCTCTCCAACGAGCTAGTTTAGATAAGAAATGGCAGAAAAGGTTATCAACTCCGGGTGTATTTCCACTAATTTGATTTTATCAAGCAAAAGGATGACAAGGATATGAACAGCTTTGTCCCGAAGGTCCACTCACATCATAAGTAACTCAGTTAAAAGCAAGACGGGACGCATTTTCCAACGTTTTGGGGGGGTTTAACAGATATAAGCAAGTAATGACTTTTTGTTTCTAGGCAGGATTAAGTTAAGCAATAACACTCTTATTGAAAAATAACTCTCAATTACTTTTGTGGAGTTCAGCTGTTATATAAAGAAAAGGAGTGTGTGTACCTGAGCGCCTGTCCGGCTCAGCCCTGCTGTGGTGATGGTAGCTGCGTTTTCCCAGCATGCCGTGGGGGCCGTGTGGGAGAGAGGATAGGAGGCGTCGAGGGGGAGGTGTCTGCAGGCCCGGGGTGCGGTGAGAGCGAGGGGTGTGGGCTGCTGGGCGGGACTCTGGAAGAGACACTGGAGCTGCATCAACTGGCTCCTAGAGACCATCTGAATCATATTTACTCATATTCCTATATTTTGACAGTTATTCAGTACAATCTTAGTGCTGATTATGTTTGATTTACCTAGAAACTGCACAACACTGGTCAGAGTGCTCCTTTGGGCGGCTCTGGTTTTGGGTAGACGATTCCCCTGCCCTTCCGAGACCCTTAACATGTCTAAACCAAACACACACACATACATTTTACAAACCACTGCAGTGTCTCTGACTGTATAATATCTCTGCTCCCTCGATCTACTGAAATACTGCAGAATCATGCACGTAAAAAACAAAGCCCGCAGGTTTGTAGAACTTTGTATAAAATCTGTCAGGATGTCTTATGCAAGTGAAAATAACCTTTTCATGTTTAAATGAATGATGCAGGAGTCGATGCACATGAGCAAATCACTCTGAGGTGACAATGTGGTGACTTACTTTCAAGGATAATACGTCCACTAGAAAAATAAATCTCTACCCACATGCACAGAGAGATGTAAGTACATGCTTACATGCACACACACACACAAGCAAATATAAATTGTAAACACACATTAAAATATGAAGGTATTACGACAGCAGGCACTGCAGGTTGAGTCCATGCTGGAGGGGGGTGGGTGGGGTGGGGGGGGGCGTGTCTTTATGGTTCCTCGGAGTGTGGTGGAGTTGATGGACAGATAACACGGGACACATGAAGCACAAGGACTCGGAAGAGATGCTTTCAGGTGTGACTTTATTGGAGGTCTACTCTCACATTCACACAGTGATGAAAGAAAAGAGCAAAAAAGAAGAGGTAGAAGATGAGATGAGAATATTGCAACAGTTGTTAGAAAATGAAGGACGAGGATGGGGAGAAATGGCAAATCCTGTCTGCAGGATTTACAAGCGAGAAGAGGCAACATGATGGATTCATATGAATATTGCATGATTTGAACACAGGAGAACAGCTGAGTGGATGGTATGGCGAGGGAGGACATGGTCCAGTAGATGACTCCGAATGGGTAAGCCTGACAATCGGCGGGAGATGCGGCCAGCAGCAAAGAAGTCAAGAGCAGCTATTCATTGTACCAAAAAGAAGAAAAAAAAAAAAAAAAAAAAAAAAAAAAAAAGGGTCCTTACTTCAGCTTCACCCTCCCTTCTTTCAAGTTTTATCAGTGCAAATCCATCTAAAGCTCATCATCAACCCAAACACAATTCATTTTACACACATGATTAACAGCATGAAGAAAAATGAGCGCGCAAAAAGGAACAGAAATGATTTTAAAAATGGTGACGACAAACACACTGAAGCTGAGGTTCAGTATTTACAATAAACATTCGTGGCCGAGACAACTCGTTCTGCCATGACAGCACAGAATGGGCACGCCTGTACCGGGGCGCCGTGCAAAATAGAGCTTCTCTTATTAAAATACATTTTCTCTACATCTAATTTCAGCAAGTACACGGCTCAGACTAGAATATGAGTTCTATTGGATTACAGTCTACTACTAATGACAGTTATTATGTGTGTTTTCAAAGTGTGTGCAGGCGTGCTCGTGTAGAATAGCCCTGTTTAACCAATCAAAATCTTTGTTTATATTTCCAATAATGGCTTTCAGTTCACAGTGAACAAGAACCACAACAGATAAAAGAATAAAAAAAAGAATAAAAAAACACGAATGAAAAGATGATCAAAACTCATAGTTATGAGGACAGGCAGTCTTTATTGGAAACAGGGAGTGGGAGAATACAAAAACCAAAATAATAATAATAACAATAATAATAAAAACAGAAAGAGAGACAGACGGGGGCAGAGATGGGGGGAGGGGGAGGGGGGTTTGATGGTGGGGCAGTCAGGGAGAGGAAGGGTGGCGAGTGTGTGTGCATGTGTGTTTCTGTATGTCTGCATATGTTGTGTTTTGTCTGCAGGTGTGTGTGTCCATGTGGCAGAAGTTAGGAGGAATTTAAAGAGCTCTTACACTCTGCCTTTATGGCCCCACAGTTAATGGGGACAAAGGGCCGGCGCGCAGCACGGCGCAGCCTGATGACGTCGCGGCACATGTGCCGGGCCAGCTTGGTGAGCCGGGTGGCCTGCAGCAAGAAAGCCTGCTTGGTCTTCATGGAGGACTTGGGGCTGCCGCTGTTTCGCATCGGCACCATGTGGTTGGACTGGCGAGGAGCGTGACCCCGTGAGCGAGGCTCCTGGGAGGGAAGGAGGGACAAGGAAAAGGCAGACAGTGGATTAAAACACATTTTAGGTGCAGTGAAAACCTTTGATCTCAATCAGCAAATACAAATACAATACAATAATAAATCTACTTGCATGAAGGTTAATAGAGACGTTAACTCAACTGTATGGTCATTTTGGAGGCTG
>CALSBV010000421.1:2643119-2681800 GCA_943590825.1 Bovichtus diacanthus
ACACACACACACACACACACACACACACACACACGGGGGGGTGGGGGGGGTGGGGATACAAACAGGAAGGAATCCTAGCTATTCACCCTCAGGCGTAAAACAGCATTAAACACACAAAAAAGACACACAAACACTTCAGTACCTTGTTGAGTTCTTCTATCCGCCGGATCAGGTAAGGGTTACTGGAGGAGTTCTCAAAGAATACATAATCTGCAACAGAAAACACACACTGATCACATCACTGTATCAGATTACAGTAACGACGGATCAACCGGGGGGACCAAGTGAAAAAAATACAGCATGCCGCTTTATTCGATACACCTGTAAAATCGAACGCAATCAACTACAACAGCTCACCTTCACAAAGATAATAATGTTCAGTTTTGATTGAGAATGTCAGAGAGGGGTTAATTACTTCTGAGGAAGGAAGAACCCATTACATTTCGGAGAAGATCTGAATCACAGGGCGGATACACAAATTATGTTTTACCTTCGTTAACATTTGTGCTGCATTCATGTAGAGTCCGAATAACCGGAAAACTTAGTACCCTACTTGGGAAATCCACGTAAATGCCGCCTCAAGTCGGAAAAACTTGGAAAGTTGTTGAAAATTTATGGGACACATTTTCATGGCTCACTGGATTCGTTTTCTTTACTCTTTGTTGTTACGCATATAGGCCTACTGGAAACACTGAGCAATAAAACAGGACTACAACACATTTCCTTTGTTGTCCATGTTGTTTCCACATTACGACTTGAAGCTCATTAACACACCAAAGTTGGAAGAATGACTAACGAACTCTGGATCTGCACCATCCAAGGAGCATTGTGAATGCACCATTGGCCTTGGCGGAGGTCTGCATTCCCCCGAGTGCTACTCTAGCTTAACAATATATTTACCATTAAGGTTGTAGTTTGCAGTAGTGTTGAACTGGACTGCATTGTATTGAGAAGTGTCTCTAATGTTTTTCCCACCTGATTTACGAACATGAGGGAATCCCCTAATCCCCTAAAAGTAGAATTTGTGGCAGAACCATTGCATTGGAGTGCATGAAATTGTATAGTTGTACCTTATAAAGTGGACTGGATGTGTACGTACATATATAATGCAACAACTAATCCATTCCTAGCTCACTAAAAGCAGTGTTTTCCTTTATTTTTGAAATATGCCATTGATCTAATAATGTTTCACTGCTATCAGCAATTGTTACATCTAGAAGAAGAAGTTAAAAAACAGATGTGAGGACCATTAATAAACTAGGTAATTATAATGAGCAAGAACCACAAAGAATATCGATTCCAAGTTTAACAGTTCAAGGCAAAAGCAAGTATGTATTAGTACTGCAAGGTCTCAACAGCCTGTGAGACAGTTACCACACTGTTGTAATTTTGTAAAATAAATAAATTGGGGACAGGGATATATTTAAGTCATAATTGCTGATTTTCAACTGCTGATCAACAAAATCAGTGTAAACATGACTTCACCTAGCCTGAGGAAACAGAAATCCAGCCTGATTCAACTCTCCCTGAGCAGAATATACAGTAACTTTGGAAAAGTTCAGTCCATGGCAAATGCTGCCTTCATGTGCCATCTGAAATTGCACAAACTGTGCTCCAAGCCCATACACAAGTCAGTAAATAGGTCAATATTTCAGAGTTGTCTGTATGACATTCAGTCAGTGCATATAAATACTAGTTATCCACATCTGGATTCAAAATGTTTATCCCCAGAGCTGTATTGTTGTAACAGAATACATTCCTGCCATGACATGTATATTATCCTCTTTAAGTTGCACAAAGTAGGACTAGCTATAAGTATGAGGAGGCAACATTTCCAAAAGACTAGTTTCAAGATAGATTTGTTATTATTTCATGAAGACAAAAACTCCAATGCACCATCAAGCTTTAAGTTCTAAGAGTTGCAGTTTCCAAAAAGCACTTGAAGGCAGCAGGAGAGCTGCAGCTGAGGTGACCATATGGACAACAAACTGATAAACATTGTAACGACACCGATACGCCTGTGATAAACTGTTGCCAATAATATCAACTGTGCAAAGATGCTTGATGTTTAAGTGACATGTCAAGCATCTGTGCCAGCTAAGATTAACCAGTCTTCATGTAGAATAGATGTGAATAAAAGGTGTAACGTTTAATTCAACCCGACGCAACGACGCCATGAATCGAGACAATAATTTGATGATGAATTCCAGTACACTGCTAAGAAGCTAGCTAGCAAGTGAAGCCAATTTGCTAATTAATTGTGCTTGTGATGAATGTAGGTGGACAGTGTGGCAATGCCCCGTGTATAATGTTACCGAGATTGTGAGATGCATTCCCTTTGATACTGTGGGATTAATGCTAATCAGTGAAGCCATTGCTGGTGCTAACGTTAGCTAAATAAGGACTCGTACTAATGGCTGCATGCCAGAAGAGGCAAATACAAAGGCAGCCTCAGACTGCCCGTGGTAACATTTTAACAACCTTTTAAACACATGTCTAGTCAAGAAGTGCCACGGCGTATCCGTAACCCGTGTCCCCGGTGTAATTATCCGAAAACCAAAGACCAACAAAGGTGCCGACATTTGAAATATGTTTACATTGTAAGCTAGCCATTTAGCAAGCTGGCGGCTAGCTGCTGTGGCCACGACAGACGCGAGGCCTGACCCATTTTGAATCCAAAATATTTAGAAACGCTCACCTTCCTGCGCCAACTTAACGCATCTCTGTAAGTGTAACACAGCCGTATCTCACGATTAGATGCAAACAAACCAACATAGCGCCACACAATCCCCAGGGGATGCAAAACTGGAAGGGTTTCAGTTTGATAAAAAGATCCACATTGACATACATACCTCCGACCCGGTACATGTTGGCCGCCATTTCTGCCCTCCCGGAGTGTTAACGTAAACCATAAACTAAGAGAGATAGAATAAATTAATAAAAACAATAAAACTCAAGTCTCCTAAAAGGTAAAAGGTGCGATAAATTATGATCGTCGAGACTCCGGATGTGTACCCAAGCGGGAGATTTTTTGGCAAATCAACCCCCCCTCCTCCTCTAGGATTCACAGTACCCTTTACAATACAGTGAACTCACGGCAGCCAAAAGAAGTCGGATCAACCCGAAAAACCACTGACTGGTGACGTTGAGAGTGGGGGCGCGCACGCGCACAGACAGGCACGCACGCACACACACACATGCATACATACACAGGCACACACACACACGCACAGACATTGTTATCATTAAAAATCCTAATATATGATACCTTTGACCAAATGCAATCATAATTGTAATACCGGGAGGTAGCAAGTGACTATTTCATATATAGCTATAAATTATATTATATTATATAACCAGGCTACTTAATATTATTAGCTTAGGGATATTACAGGGATACTGGGAGAAGTCAATGTTATTAATAACTTATTATAATATTTCAAGTTCTTTTTTTGTCACGTCCACAAAAATTACAGTGAAACAGTCTTTGGCAAATAAATCCAGACTCTGAATCTGAATAAGGTTTATCTTTATAAGTTGTAAGGAAATTGCCTTGGTATTTGGTGCATGCAATAAACACATTAAGAAGAAATAAAAAATACAGGAAAAGTATACAGGTACAAGGGGGGAACAAACTGTAAGATTCACCCATCAAAAATATGTGTACTATTTTATATCTCTGGAGACAGGTTCTTCTTTAGAGACAAACGTGTGTAAAATTACGCTCTGCAGTTTCCTTGTATGTTTTTTTCAGTGCGCGCGTCCGTGCGCGCGCGCATGTGACATCATTGATGGGATTGGTTCGCCCTCACTGGGGTGGAGAGCCTCTTCTACAGCCTACAGAGAGAGGAGAGGAGTGAGGGACAGAGGGAATAGTTTCCATCAGCCACAGAGCTCCACTCAGAGCGAACCACGCCCCGGGGGGACAGACCGGGGAGACTGTGGCCCCCAAGTGTCCAAACTCTTGTGATGGAAGGGACAGTGGACTGTGAAGATGAGTTTTAGCAAGGTTACAGGTTGACAAGATGAAGTTCGGAAAGAGCATCTGCGTACTCAACGTTGGGGGAACCCGGTACGCCTTCACCCGTGAGGTGATTAGGGATTTCCCTCTCCGGCGCGTCAGTCGTCTGCATGCCTGCGCAACCGAGAAAGAGGTTCTTGAAGTGTGTGATGACTACGACCGGGACCGTAACGAGTTTTTCTTTGACCGCCATGCGCAGGCTTTCGTGTTCATCATGTTGTACGTGCGCTCTGGTAAACTCCGTTTTGTCCCCGGAGTGTGTGAGCTGTCCTTCTACACAGAGATGCTCTACTGGGGACTGGAGAGCGTACATTTGGACACCTGCTGCCAGAAACGCCTGGACGACAGGATGTCCGAGATCGGGCTGGACACTCTGTCCGAGCTGGACATCGGAGTGTCGGGGGATGAAACTCAGAGCTCGTCCGAGCCGGTGCAACGGATTGCGCTCACCGGTCGTGCCAGATGGCTCGAGAAGATCCGCAAGACATTCGAGGAGCCCAACTCTTCGCTTTTGGCACAGCTTTTGGCTTCAGTGTCTGTGATCTTTGTGCTGGTTTCTATGATAATGCTGTGTGCCAGCACTCTGCCGGACTGGGATACAGCCAAGAACAACATTGTGGAGGAGCAAAGGTAGGCGGTCGCCAGGGGTCAGTTAAATTTAGAGGAATAAAAGGGGCAACTTTATAAGGATGTTGCTAATTGTTTAGGCGCCATATGTATACGGATAAGTGAGACTGTGCTTTAAAATCAGGCGCGTACAATCATTAGTGACTTCAAGCCATGAGCTTAACAGGTTCAAATATATAAAGGATAACGTCTCTGTCATGATAAACACTCACACACTGTAAATACATAAATAAACACACTCATGGACATCATAGAAGCACCTGCATGCGTGCAGCGGTCATTGCGCACTATCCATTTATTACCCAGCAGGTTGATGCATGGATGCATTTGTCATATCACAACACGTGACCCTAATATGATGTTATCATTTCCCCCTATTATTTAAGGGTCAACAGTTACTTTGAAGCAATATATTTAAACCATGCTATAAAACCCTCATTAGTTAAATATAGGGACTTAAGCCTTGTGTTTAGAGAAATTACACTTCTTGCAGCAAGTTTCAGGCAGCATGTTAAACATTACACATGTCAGACATTGCAGGTGATTTATCAGACGCTCTTATCCGGAGCAATTTGCAATGAACTAACTACAGGGACAGTCTCCTGGAGCAACTCAGGGTTAAGTGCCTTGCTCAGGAGCTCAGTGGTGGCAGCCTGGTATTGAACTCACGACTTTCTGGTGTTCTATTTGTAAGTAAGCTGGGGAACAATAGTCTGTTAAGAGGGGGAAGAAAGGAAACGAAGGGGGAAGAAGGGGGGGGGGGAGAAAAAGGAAGAAAAAAGAGGAAAAAAGAGAGAAAGAGAAGAAAGCACAATTCTGTATGACTACTAGACCACTAGACTACCGCCATCCTGCAGACACGCTCTGGAGGAAGCCAATGAATAATCAATCCATATTATCTACAAAAAGTGTGGTGTTAATTATTACACAGAACACCCAGTCTTCATCCGGAGCCTCATCCTCTACACATTTCATTAGAATATCTTTATTGGCTTTGTTAGTTTACATTGCACAGTACACAAGAAGGACAACCATATCAGACAAATGACAGATACATAATATGCCAGTGGGTAATGAGTTGAAAGTAGAAGGTGTACTGAGGGATTATATATCAGGGTAAACAAACAAAAAAGAATTAAGCCACTTACAGGACTTACCTTCCATCTTCCAAGTCAGATATTTTGGCTTCAGTTTTTGGATGCGAGGTGAAAAGTGCACTTCTCTTTCCACATTATTTTTGCACAGCCTGTTCTCACTATGGAAGCCTGAGGCAGCCTTTCTCTATATAAGGCTGGGTTATGTTCTCTCACGCTGGACATAGTTTTGGATCAGTCACGGTGGTTAGGTAATCACTAAAAGTGTGGTTTGTACTCGGGGTCAAGATTATTCCAATTTAGTTTCATGCCAGTAGATGATGCAATTCCCTCAGTTGCTCTATCATTTGTTTTTTTCTAGTTGTGTTGATGTAGTTATCCTGAGGCTCTGACTGCTTCTATGTCAAATACAAGCTCCTCCTCACTTTAGTTCACTCAGATTGCCTTTGCTGGGCTAATCAATGGAATAATTGTGTGCTTGCTTGTTTCACCGTGTCTATTTGAGGGTTTTTAATCCCTCCCTCTGTGCAGTTTCCCGGCAATTTTCTGTCCTGAATATATATCTATCCTCCAGCCTTTGTTTACTTGTGTCAACCCTGAAATGTGTCACATCCTCGTTATTTCCCATAATTTATATCACCTCTGCTTTGCATCCTTCTTCCTCATTTACTGATTGTCAAACAGTGTGTCATGATATCCATATCTCTCTGCCATTTCCTGTTTACAGTCACTTTGGCTCATTTTTCTTCGCTCCTCTTTTTTCTGTAGGATTGTGGAGGCAGTGTGTATTGGCTGGTTTACAGCAGAGTGCACAGTGCGCTTTCTGGTGGCCAGAAGCAAGTGGGAGTTCCTCCGCCACCCCCTGAACATCATCGATGTGATTGCCATCACCCCCTACTATGTCACCATGGCGCTGGCCCGGGCAGGGATGCCGGGTGCCGGGCTCGGGGTTGCTGGGGTGATACTGCGGGTGCTGAGGATGATGCGAGTGTTCTGGCTCATGAAGCTGGCCAGACACTTCATGGGCCTGCAGACTCTGGGGCTGACGCTGACTCGCTGCTACCGGGAGATGGTCATGTTAATGGTGTTTGTCTTCGTCGCCATGGCAATATACAGTGCTCTGGCCCAGCTGCTGGAGTACGGCTTGGATTTGGGAACGCAGAACCCGGATTACGCCAGCATCCCAGCAGCCGCCTGGTGGGTCATCATCTCCATGACGACAGTGGGATACGGGGATGTGTACCCTGTGACAGTTGGGGGACGGGTGCTTGGGGGAATGTGTGTCGTGAGCGGCATTGTTCTCCTGGCACTGCCCATCACATTCATCTACCACAGTTTTGTACAGTGCTACCATGAACTCAAACTCCGCTCTGCCAGATATGCACGCAGTCTGTCAGTGGAGCTACTGCAATGAACATGCATTTATACCAAAACACCTTTGGTCCTGCCAACATCAGAAAGAAACTCGACAAACCAGAACTGCTGATCCCATTGTGAAAGTAGATGGGCACTCGGAGAGCGCAGACTTCCGCTAAGGCCGTTTCCATAAGTGAAAAAGAATGCGCGTATCCGATTGGGATCCAAAATGTAATGGATTGTTCCCTATCCCATACTACACCGTTCCACCAAGTTTCATGGAAATTGGGCCAGTTGATTTTCCGTAAACCTACTGACAATAAAAACTAACTGAACCGAAAACATAACCCCCTTGGCGGCGGTAATAATAATGATCAACTTTGTGCCCTGCCCTGTTTCCTGCCTGAGCTGCATTCGATTTTATTTGGCCTGTCTAGTTTGTGCCTGTTGTGTTGATGATCTCCAATCATTGTCTTCAACCAGCATGCTCTGCGTCTGTCTCCTTAACAACACTACTTGTACAGAAGAATAGGAATACACAAATCATTATTTATTAATAACACACAGGCGCAGTCAATCCAGATTTGACAGCGGCTGCTGTTTACACTGTATTCCCATGGTTACAACATTGGCAGAGACGGCTGGTTTTCTTATACCGCATCCAGTGATGTGTGTGTGCGTGTGTGTTTTTCTGCCCATCAGCCTTTCACTTTGTCTAAGATTTCCACCCAGATGGTACAAGTTACGCAAGGTTGATGTGTGACCTAGATGCATTCGGTTCAACATGGGAAATATAGACGAGGAGTGAACAAGTGAGTGCGAAGTAGGGATGCAGAAGGGGTACATAGAGGGCTTAGTGTGTAGGAGGGGCTTAAGGCATGGGATAATGAAATATGGTGACAGGTCAGCAAAGGTGGCAGACAAATAAAAGGGTGACAGATATGATCACGCAGATGGAGTGTGAACTGGAAGATAAAAGATTCTGAGACAAAAAATGACAGAATGTGTAGCAACCCTGAGCACAAAGACTGACTAGATGGAGCGTGTGTTGCTCCTCCTTTTGTGAGTGAATGTAAGGCATTTTGTATTTCTGTGTCTCCAAGGCAACTCCATCATCGAACATGTCAATCATAATGGTGGTTGGTTTTTGTGTGCACACAAATAGGACACATCCACGCACACATTTCCTGGCTGGCGCGCAGCAATTTTGTTTTTGTGATTATTGTGAAAATGACATCAAATTAGTGGAAATTTTGTGGGGAAAAAAGGGAACATAGAGGACGCCACAAATGATGGTACTGACATTCATGATTCACATTGTTTGCATTGTCCATGGTTTGCCAAGATGATATGATTTGTTGAAGAGGCACATGATCAAAGCAAACAAGTCAACACCCCTCCCACACAACAGTCTTTCTCTGCATCTCCTCTCCTGTTGCCATCAACCATCCTCTTTTTACACAAACACACGCACGCACGCACGCACACACACACGTATCCAGCTCACGCTTTTCTGTTGCAAATTAGTGCAACTTAATTGAGTCTCTTAATTATCTGTCGGCCCTAGAATTTAAAGTCTACATGTGTTGTTTCCCCATAAGCTTTGCAGCCTTGTATGAGTTTAGTATGTATTTTAGACAGCACATATCTCATGATCATCATTGTTGTTGTTGTGTTATCAATGTGCTTTTTATTGTAAGTAGTCTCAGAAATGAGAGATAACCAATATTTTACCACCTTGCCTACGACACATACTTTTCCAGCTCATGTGGCATAGCTTATAGCCCAGTGAATTTTGGCCAGGCCTGATTGAAACCATCAATCAAAACTTTTCCATCAGTAGAATATAAACTTGTAATTAATGTGATTAATGTATGAGCTTTTATAATAAAACATATCTGAGCAAAATGTCTGTGAATGTGTAATTGCTTATGACAAATCTAACCGAACCATAAAAAATATTAACTGTTATCAGACTCGATCACGCTTCCACTTATTCCTAACCTTAAATAACCTTTCTTATCAACTAATCTAATTAATGCCACACAGTATGATCCAGAGAGGTGATAAATGGATAAGGCATTTTTGGCAGATGGAGATTGATAATGCAAAAGTATATTCACACCTCTAGTCGCACGCAGTGCAACACAACATTTAATGTGAGGAACACCTGAGCCCGTCGGCAAGGACATTCAGTGCACTCATCAGATTCACACTGGGGGGTGAAGATTGAGCCACGGTCTAGTTCACAAGGTACTGTTGTGAGAGTAAACTGAATCCCAAACTGCTGCTGCTCTGTCTGTTATTGGTTGAGACTTGTTAAGCATGTTGCACATCTGTCAATGAGCTCTGATGGCTTGAGTTTCAAGTATTCTAAACTCATTCAGTAGGTAACTAAAAATAGGCACATCAGTGAAAAATGAAAGGAAAAACTAACATAAAGTGTTTCATAGTAAGGCGTTTTTCCTCTACAAGCTGCCAGAAAATCTTCGATGCTCCTTAACATAAATTCTCCAAGTCCCGCATTTGGTATTTTGATGATGATGGTGGAGTGAATTATACACCGCTATAAAATGAGTGTTTTTTTGGGTCAAACCTAACCTTTGTTTGTTCAACCAAGTCAGAAATCAAAAAGACTTAGTAGTGTCGAAGTAGTGCTTTTTACATTACAGGTCATTTATCTGACGCTCTTATCCAGAGCGACTTACAGTAACTAACAACAGGGACAGTCCCCTGGAGCCACTCTGGGTTAAGTGCCTTGCTCAGGGGCTCAAAGCTGGCAGGCTGGTATTGAACTAGCAACCTTATGCTGTTCTGTTTGAAAGCCTGACCACTGGACCACTAGACTACACAACATTACATTACAGTTCATTTAGCTGACACTTTTGTCCAAAGCGACTGGCAATAAGTGCAAACAACCATGAGAATACGATTCTAAACAGCGAGAATCTTGCAAATACATCAGCTTCAAATAGGTGAAATCATACAAGTGTAGAACAATAGCTTCAAATAAGCCAAACCAAAGTAAGAGCAACAAAGACAACCAATAGAATAAAAATTCAACCAATAGCTTCAGATAAGCCAACCAAGTGCAAAAGACTACCACCACCTAGACTACCACCACCTGCTTTAAGCTTATTGCTAACATCAGTAACTATGATCAGCACTAGGGCTGTCAAGATATCAGATTTTCACTACACGATTATTGTGGATTTCACGATAAACGATATTAATGCGATATTTATAGAAATGTTGATAAAATGAAATTAATGCTATCAGTCAAATTCATCTTTAACTTTGTTTATTGTGTGTTTTGACTCTTTTTTGGCAAATTAATTACACTCATTTGTGAGTGGGGCATTGGGGGAGGAAGAGAAAGCGAAAATATCACGATTATTGTAAAAAAAAACGGTATATCGCGGTACCCTAATCAGCACAAACAGTGCAGCTGAGGCTGATGGGAATGTAATTTGTTTTGCAGGAATTTGGTCAGAAACCAAATGTAAACTTTGAATTGCTGGTGGTGCTTGAGGTAAAGTTAGAGGATCACCAAATTCGTTAGGATTATTTCTTTGAGGACCATGGATATCTGGACCAAATGTAATGGAAATCCACCCAATAGTCATTGAAACACTTCACTAAAGAACAAAAATGTCCATCCTATGGTGGTGCTGGAGGACAAATCAGGGAATAACCATAGTCAGTGGGATTTATCTTCTGGGGGAAATAAATATCTGTACCAAATGTCATGGTAATCCATCCAATTTATGTTGAGATATTTCAGTCTGGACTAAAGTGGTGAACTGACCACTTTAGTCCTTCACTTGGTCTCTGAGGGCGTTCTGGACTTGCACTTGAAAAACCTTTTTCTTAAAAAGCTCTTTATGTAACACAGTACAAAACATGCAGTGAATACAAGTGAACTCAGCCTGAGGGAAAGAGACAAAAAAAATCACATGTGGACAAAGATGCTCACACAAACACACACTATGTTTTCATGGCTGCCATGAAATAGCAGTTTTTCTAGTTTTTTATCATGGCTGCTGTAATCTTCTGATAAATGGAGCTTTTTGAGGGTATAAGTTTAAGGGAAAGACCTATTCTTGGTTGAAAAAATACTGCTAATTGCTCTGCATACTTTTTAAGGAAAGAAAACTTTAGTCATATTTTAATTTACACCTGACAATGTCTGATTAGAATATTATCCTAAAAAGATGCAGGAGTTGAACATTAATTAAAGATAAGACAGTCCTATGTTTAAAATGATCATTATCCATCCTTATCTATCAGGTCTGTATTGGGATTAATTCATTACTGATACCAATACCACCTTGTTATTTGGTTAAAAGAAAAAAATTCTAAAATTATGACAGATCCACAATGCCAAAGCAGATAAATCCTAGCTTCCGATCAATGATCACTGCAGAAAGTACAGTTACCATCAGCAGTGGTGAAAGAAGTATTCAAATCTTTTCCTTAAGTAAAAGCAGCAATACTAAAGTGTAAAAATACTCTTTACTTATAAATAGGCCTAAAGTAGGACTGCATTCAAAGTTTTACAAAAATATTAGCATCAAAATATAGGTCTACCGATAGTACCAAAAGTAAAAGTAGCCTACACACATTCGGAATGGCCCATTTCACAATCATGTAATGCTATATTGTATTACTGTATTATAATTAATATAATTTCAATTATACTTTATATATGGCTGGGTAGCTTAATAATAGACCTACAACACAATTTATTAGTTGTGTTTTTTTTGTTTTGCTTTTAAATTCTAATACATTTAGTCTAGTAGGCTCCTTAGAATAAGGAGCACTCAATATTAACAGAATTACAAAACCTAATCAAAGACAAAACATTAAGAAATAAAATAAGATAGCCAAAGGGTGTCTTATAATAACACTAAGGCATCAATATATTTTTTGCTGTTCTCTTTTTCATATCCTTCATGATTCGCAGTAGGCTATAGTGCGAGTTCTCTCATCAAAACCACCAATATGGGCTGTCTTAATACATTTACATTTATGGATAAACAATACCATAAACAAATAAAGTATTCAACATAGTACTGCTACTCAAAAGTGCTTCAGTACTGGAGTACATGTACTTAGTTACATGTTTTATATATATTGTTTGTGTAGTAAAACCTTTCCATACACACCTCCTCCCGCGCGCCAGTTGAATTTTGAGCAGGCAGCTTCGGAGCAGTTGACTGCTGACGTCATTTTCTCTCGACGGTCGCAACCGGAAGACCCTTTACCGGGTGATCTCTGTTGTGGATTACACCTTTCCCCGTCCTTCAGCAGGAAAATGTACTACAAGTTCAGCGGTTTCACCCAGAAACTAACGGGGTCTGCTGCCACGGCCGCCTACAGCCCTCAGGTGAGAACGGGAAGCTGTGTGTCGGTGAGAGACCGAGTCGGTAACCGGCGCGGATGACCTTCATATCACCGTATTGGACCATATGTCTTCAGCGTAACGTTAGCTTTCACAACGCCTAAAGATATCTAAAGGTCTCCAGTGCAAAGTACGATATGCATATTAATTCACAAACGTGTTCTGTCTGCTGATAAATAGGATTGTTAACGGTGTCGTTAGTTTCCTCACGTTATCTTTATTTGAACTTTAATTTAGCTAAATGTCGCATAAAGTCATCGGTAGTTTCCATAAAGTAATCCAACTTTCGAAAACTTTGAGACAAACCGTAGACAGTCAGTGTAATTTATTTGAAACATGTGATTCCTTTGTTCATCTCTACCTTATTGCGTAACATTTATTTAACCTTTAATTTGAAAGATTATGGGGATGTGGCTTTCATCTGACTTCACAGCCAATTTCGAAAATCAATGGCGTCTCGCATCTGCCAGATGTGACCTTTATTAATACTCATCAGTTCTTCGTATCCCTTTGTTTTTGTTGTATTGATGGAAATGAGAAGACAAGAGATAATACATTGTCGACAAAGGTTGGTCATATAACAGACCCCTCCCCTCTCACTTCCCCGACGGCAACAACTGAATTAGACTAAGAAAAAATACACACACCTTAAGCCAAACGAAACGCACGCACACAAAAGGCGAGGCCATATCTATGTGTTGGTGTGAGTTTGGTTTTATTGTCATGCGAGTATTCGAGCGCAGGTCAAACTATTGCATCTATCGCATAGATGGTCGATGTCAGGTTTAATGTGAGGCCGCCTGACCTTGGTCCAGTGTATCCGATGAGCTTCAGTTGAATAAGAATACGAGTCGTGCAGAAACAGGAGGAGTGGGTAGCTCCTCTTTTCTTTACACTGCAGCCTCCTTGTGGTTCTCTGATAAGTGGGTCAGGCTGCCTTCAAGCGTTCCTGTTTCTCAGTTTGTAAGAGGGAAAAAAATAGCCCGTGAAATAAATATTTATTTAAGATAAGATGGAACTTTATTTATCCCGAGGGAAATTGTTGTGCAACAGTTGCAATACACCTTAGGAGACAGTATAGCAATTCTAAAATGTGCAAATAGTGCAATACATTTTACAAAATATATATCTGACAAGATGTAAACATAAGATGAGCTGAGATGGGGTAAGGTGCAATATTCAACAAGGTGAGGTAAGGTGCAGTATTTAGCAATATAATATAAAGAATCTAAATTTACAGAAATTACAAAAACAAACTGAGTATGAAGAGGGAAGTAAGCTACATATTAACCAGAATATAAGACTGAGGAATATGAAGATGAAGTGATGCATTTTGGTGGAATACGAGTACTTTCTGTAAGTTCAACCTTGAGATACGTTTGTAATTTACTGAAGTATTTCCCTTCCTTGCTACTTTATACTTCCAGAGAGTAAAAATATATTTTTTTCAGTTACTAGTTACAGTTTATAGGATGTGATAAATTGTTGAGATTAAATTACCCGGTAGGTCTTGAGTAATGAATCGAATGGCACTGTAGTAATTAGCTCCTCCTTGACCAGCTACAATGTTAAAATGGGGATTAATTTACTGTAGATAGCAATGTAAATGCAAGGCTCACGAGAATCCCTCATAACATCTAATATTATATATTATATCAGATGAATAACTCATACATAATATAATTTATCCTAATACGAACATATTTGTTTCCAATAGTACTTTTGTTCAACTATAAATGAAGCAGGCCACTGTTTATAAAGTGTGGATAACCTGTCAATTGCATCGCCAGCCTCGTACTGCAACACAGAATATACATTCACAAGTATGAGTCATTTTTTGCCAGCTGAGTATTGGTATGGATGCGGTTCAATAGCATTAAAAAAATGTAAAAAAAAAATCTGAATCCCTTTTATCAAATATTTTTTGGTAGTTTGGTGCGGAGTGAAGACATCTTAGTTAACAGTTTGTTGTGAGTACCCTCCCGCATATTCCCGCATTTCACTGTTCATTTAATTTGATGATCTGTATCCACAGGTGGGAATGTTTAAGTTAAAGAAAGAGGTTTTCCATTTTCACTCACTCAGTCTTGTTAACAGCTGTGTTGCTGAATTAGCACATGTTTGTATACATTAATTGTCACATGCATTTGATGTCAGACAGAGGCAAAATAAACTTGTGAAAGAAAGATTCGATAAGGGACTCATTGTCTGTCGAGCGAAACAAATCCATGATCCAAAATGAAACCGGCTATCGGAACCATCTCTACACCTTAGCCCTTAGTTACTACTGAGAAAACATCTGCACTACAATCCTAGAACAACGTTTTATACATTTGTGTTATTCTTAAATGAATTAAGCAAAAAACATTTTGAACATTCAGTAACGTCAGGCCTGTGAAACACTGCCGCCCAATGAACAATGCTGTGTAATAATGGCCCATAGCTGAACCTGATTGCTGATTCTTGATATAGAGTAATGGAAAATCTTGCCTTTCCTAGCGATTTGTTGACGCCTCTTTTTTTTGCCTCTTTTTATAGCATCAATTATTATAATCATCATATTGTGGCGCTTAATTATCACCTTTTTAAAAACTAAATGAATCCTTTCAGGGTGTCCTCTACAAGCTAACTCTTGCTATGTCAGATCGATAGAGTCTGTCAAAAGTTTAAAAAAAAAAAAAATACAGTCAACATTCACACTTGGAGACATATTCAGGCAACGTAGAGTTTCTAGTTTACATAACTTGCATGTGTTAGGTAAAGGTGAGGGAACCCTCACCAGACCTCAAGTTTCCTTCTCCTTTGCATTTTGCTTATTATTCCTCAGTCTCTCTGTCGTAACAAGTCATACAGGTGAGACTACAAAAAATAAAGGGGATTCGTCTCTGTATTTCTGGTTTAATGCATAAAGATTATTCCCTGCTGTGAACACTTAGTTAAGCCTTCTCTTAAGTGGCACTGAAAAATAATCTGCTTTTAGTGCCTCTGCATTTTTGTATGTCAGATTTAATTGACCCGCTCCCACACTATCTGCCTCCACACACCCTGACAAGGCAACGGTTCTCCCTGTCATTTTCAAACACAAGGTGGGTGAGAAGCTTCCTCCAAGTGAGAGCACAATAAGGAGGCACACTTGTACTTCATTAACACTGCAGTGTCCCTCTGTTTTTTAGTGACAGTATTACCTGTCTGAAAAGTAGAACGACAGCATGAATTAATGATGCTATTGATAATTTCCCATAGCTAAGTAAATCACACTGATATAGAAGTTTTGGACTGCTGGGTGGAAAATGATCAAATGCCTCTTGTCTTGGGGTGAAGTATATTTGAAAATGCTAATAAAGTGTGTAAAATTGCCAATAAAATATTGTGCTACCGCTACTTGAGATGCTCTTTAATCATCTGAACAGGCACCTAAATTGTCTCACAAGTGGAGGCTTGAGTTGCAAGATGAGTTGAATCAGGTACTCCTGTAATCACTTCTTATTTAGGCAGCAGCGTTGACCTCAGTGCAGTGTCTACAAAGAGTGTATGGACATTTGTTGTACTACAAATAGATATGAAAAGTGTTGTTTCCCTTTTTAAGGGTCCTTTCTGTTATTTATTACTGTCAACAAATGCTCAGACAGAAAAAGACATGTTACATATATTTTTTTAGGGGTGTATCTGGATCGATATATTGATTCAATGATTGAGGATCCAATATCATCGATGCAAAGTGAAAACATCGATCTTTAAGATACGCCTTTATTTTGAAATCCCCATGGCACGTCTGGGTCACAATTTCCGTTCACGCGCACCTCCTTCCTTCAGAGCCCAGTAATAAAATTGTCAAATCATATTTTAGTTGTTTTTCTTGGGAGTTGATGTAAATGTAACCGATTTGTGTTAAATGGGCTTATCTTCTCATATCGATCGCAGGCCCCTCAATTGAATCGAATCAAAAATCATATCATGGCAGAATTTGTGATATCGACAAATATCGTATCGTTGTCCAAAGAATCTATATATTATCCTACCGTGATGAAACTTGTGATTTGCACCCCTAATATTTTTGGATTCAGTTTGATTCACACTTTCCGGGAATATTATCATTATATCCAATGTCCGTTGCAAATAAACGTTTATAAATCTGCTTAGAAATCATAGAAAATGGGTGCTTCCATTGCATGTGTACTAATGACGTTGAATTGACTTGTGCATTATTGTGACCAGTTGGTTGTTTTTGTTTAGGGGCTGAGGGCAGGTGTGCCAGCAGAGCCCCCAACCATGATCTTTGCCACACCCACCAAGGTGGTGTCAGAAGGCGGGGCCATGGTGGAGTACATTGGAGCAAACAGGGTTCCTGACCTTCAGAGGATATTCCAGGTAAGGAAGGAAAACTGAAATAGTCTTAGTCATGACAAGAAGATAATATATTTCTACCTGACACTGGTACAGCTTTCACAGTGAAGCCGCTTTTGTTTATTCAAAGAAGTCCTCAGAATAAAGGTTCAAGACCTGCTATGGTGGTCAAACTTTAGTCAAAGCTCTGGAGATCTTTTCACTTTAGGCGACGACTGGTATTTATTTCACTCACTTATTTTATTCCACTGTTCTTTATGGCCCCCTGCTTTGGTAGTCATTAAGCGAGAGGCAGTGAGGGGAAGCTGGGCAGAGCAATCGCTCACGGTAATGCCTGCTGCAATTTTCTAATTGCAAGAACATGTTTTTGTTGAAGCCAAGGTGTTTCAGACAGACACTTGAACAAGAAATCTGTGGCCTTCCAGAGCAAATTGCACATTGGAGAAAACCTTTTTTCCCCCCTTATAATAACTATTTTTTTTTCTTTATTTGTTCCTTTATTTGTTCACAATTTTCAGAGACAGTTTTTTATTTGGATAATGTTTATATAGAAAAAGCCTACTGCGCACTGGGTGTTTTTTTTAGTGTGTTTATGAAGGACAAACACAGATAAATAGTAACCGGAATATCGTGTTCTGACCCAAATAATAAAAAAATGACACAGCAAATTGCAGAGAACTCTCTGTTACATCTTTGTTATTGAATTTTTCATATTGTATGTTTCTTGCTCTGTCCCCCCCTACTTTCACCCCCCAGATTTCAGACGGTGTCCCCATTCATTTGAAACGTGGCGTCCCCGACAGGCTACTGTACCGCACCACCATGGCTCTCACTGTAGGAGGCGCTCTCTACTGCATGGTGGCTCTTTACTTCGCAGCCCAGCCCAACAATAAGTGAACAAGACCAAACCCAGGATCTTTCCTTAACACCGCTGACGTGTCGCTGCTACAATTCATCAAACCAACATTCCCAGTCTACATCTGGCCTCGCCATGCCACCTCTTGGGACTAATCGCTGTCGGAACATCCCACTCAATTTTTACCAATAATTATGTCCGTCTTCTTTGTAAAACAAATGTCTAAGTTAATAAATTTTAAAGGGAAACAAAGGTAAAACATGCTTCTTTTTCCTATTTGTCTTGAAATAGCACTTACTGTATCGGATTAGTTGCCAGATGCACAGACATCATGTGAGAAACTGTCTACATGGTAATGAGCTTGCCAAAATAGAAACGGAGATGTAAAGGTTTTTCTATTCTCACAGCTTTCAACAGGCGTGTGGTAGTGCAGTGACGAGCGTGTGTGTGCGAGAGAGAGAGAGCGAGAGAGAGAGCGCATGATGGAAACACCTCGTCTGGAACATGACTGCTGCTCATTTGGCTTGAGTTCTGTCTCATTCAGTATTTATATGTGTGGGCTCTGCTGTGGTGTCAGAGGGAGGCTGTTTCAGACAGACATGTTGGCAGCCCCACATCAAGCTGCTGGAACATTGATGGTAATCTCAGTCTCTACATTTGCATGTGCATGTTCTTCTTTTTTTTTTCTTTTTCTTTTTTTTTTTTTATATAAATGTTTTTTTCTCGTCAGTTGACTTAAGCAACATAATTTGTGTGCAGGAACTGGGTCTTTCAATAAAATGTCATCTTAAAGATGCATACAGTGTAGTTTACCTAAATACATGCAGAAAAATTATAAATACATTTTCCAAGTTCTAATCCTGTGTCCTTGTGTTGATTGATTCATCTTTTTATACATGCTAAATATGGGTAAAACAAATCAATCCATCTTTTTTCTTTTCCTGTAAAACATTGATGACTCATCTTGAACTCGGGCGGCACACGTTTATCCAATAAAATAGGATTTAACCTTTCCAAAGAATGAAGTTGAGGTTTAATTTAATCATTTTAAAACATGTTACTTAAGTAAAAGTACAAAAGTATTAGCATCAAACTATACTCAAAGTACCAAAAGTAATACTCATTATGCAAAATGGCCCATTTCAATATCATTTTTATTATATTACTGGTCCATTAATGTGAGCTACACTTTGGGTCGGTAGCTTATGAATTTGCTCCCTGGCGATCGAGAATTCTTATCTTAACCTATAATACATAAAATAATGCATACATCATGATCTATTCGTTCATTATATTTTATATTACTAATCTGAATCCACAATAAATGTTTTGAAAAAAAAAAAAATCGTGCTTGAGTACAATATTTCAGTAAATATTCTTAGTTCAAAAATATAAGTTTTTCCAGTATTTTACATGTTGATCATATTGTGGTCTTGACGTTTTTTTTCAAGCTTTGATGCATTCGACTGAAAGCCGGTATCACGAGTTATAACGCAGTAAGCTGTTACAGCTTGATATCAAGACCAAACCACACGCTAACAGCTGCTGTGCCATTTGGCTGGGTATGTTTGAAACTCTGCGTGTGCGTGTGCATGCGCGTGTAGTGATTGCAGTGATGGGGCAGGGTCACATGATGCTCGACACTTTAACACTCAAGAGGTGGACTCCGCTGATTTAACTGATTAGCACGGCCCTCACGAGAGATCTACCAGTTGTAATTAGCGAGTAGCGCACGTGCAGGGAGCACAAGCATGTACATGTTGCACGGTGCACACACGTTACCTTTTTATCAGCTCTCGTATCCATAGTATACCTCTGACATTTTCTTTCTTTCTAAAGGGCCTCAAAAACCCTTAAAAGTTGATGGATTTATTACATAAAACTGAACGTTCTTAAAAGGAATGGATATAGCCATGCAGGAGTTTTATTCATGAAGATATGGCACATTCATATGTCAGTATGACTCAACTACAGACCTCCCTTTGTCATGGCATCAATACTTCACACCCTGAGGTAAACCTTATGATGGATAATTGATGAAAGCACTGAATTAAAGGAGAATAACTCAACCTTCTGTGAAGAAATAATGAGTATGGTTAATAAATAAAGACACAATGATAATGATAACTTGAAGTGTCTTATGCTAAAACGTCCCTTCCTACAAAGCAAGGATGCATGATTGTGAGCTAGTAATCGCTGGTGTTACAACTACAGTGATGACCATTTCAGCTGAAAAAAGGCTCTATATGCTGTAAACCCTGGGCTGGCTGGTTTTTACCAAAATACAATTATTGTTATGGCTAACATATAGTAGATAGATGTCATTGTTTGTTGGTAACACAAACATTTATTTTGTAACATGTTACAACACATGTAACATAGACAACCCATGTGACAAAAATGATTATGTGAACATATATGAAAAAGATGGATGCAGGAGGATGTCGAAAAGCTTACAGGTGCCCGGCAAAAATAATAACGTGGGCAGGACCTCGGCAACGGACAAAGCCACGATTCATGATCCAGACGCAACCTGATCATGGCGGATTCATCCTGGGGAACACAAATGTCTGCACAAATTTCATGGCAATCCATCAAATAGTTGCTATATTTCAGTCTGGACCAACGTGATTGAACATTTTTTTACCCTTAAGATTTATTTTGTGACCCATTGGAGAGTCTTGTCCCTCAGATTGGTAAGAACAACATCTCTACGAAACTTTCCTCTGGAAAGTCAAATTTCCTCCAAACTGTGTATAAGAAAAAACGCCATAATCTGTAACTCAGTTGTTCCTTTTACATCTACTTTCCCTTTTATCCAGTCACTCTTCTCCCACTGAAGCTTTTCCTAGAAAAACATAATCATTATGCGCACACATTAGCTTGAGATGCACCTATTATTTTGTAAACCTTGTATCTGCAAGAACCACACGACAGCATCCCTTTAATCCCGCCTCTCCTTTCTCCTTCTATACCTCTTGCGTCATGAGCCTACTTGAGCATCCTTCATTCACAAAGGATCCTTTATTGTCGCTCTTAGACCTGACAGGACAGTCCCATGAGCTCTGCAATAACATGTTTACCACTCAATAACGCAGCACTGCAACTGTTAATGAAGCAAGAACCTCGGGGGGGAGTGTGAATACAGGAAACCGGGGGATGGGGACACAGGAAGCAAGTGGGGTGTGAGGAGGGTGAGGGGGAGTGTGTGAGGAGAAGGTAGTTATGTGGAGGATGGGTGTGATTTATCTGGTGAAAATTTAAAATGCAATCCGTCTCCTCAGCAGTTCCAGTGCACGAGGGAACCGATAACGTCTAGCACTATACCAGGTACCTTCCCACTCTAATTCATTCTTGTAATAGATCAATGTAAAGCCAGCATGTGTACAATTATTCCAGCTTTTTTAGAAAAATGACACAATCCTGGTGAAAATTGGTGACGGTAGTAATGTGTTGCTTTTAGCACTTTTATTAGTGTCCCGTGTCAGATTTGTAATGGACATCACAACCAGCTTTAAGCATTATTATTTTCAAATTTAACATTTTAAATACAAAAAACATAATTGGTGTGGGGAAGCTCAGGGTGGACGAGTACATGCACAGTGGACGTGGCCCATAATCCAACAATTCTGGATGAGAATTCACAGTAATATTGTGAACGTCACAGGTCTGCAGTTTGTATTCTGCAGACAACTTTGTATTTAATTACATAAATGTATGTATGACTGGACCCTGACAGCCGTGATGATTGGAGAGAAAATAAAACTTGGAGTGTTTCCTCATCGAGATGAATAAATGTCATAAAGAAAGAGTAATAAGAAAAAAGACGTTTCCTCAGGAGTGGCATGGATGTGTAAACTACCGTTAAGGATAAACCTTTTTCACATCATGTAGACACGGAGCAGCATTAGCATTCATTGTGTGTAACGTTTCTGTAGTTTTGTCTCGAACTCCTGAGAAAAATATCTGGCTTATTAGATGTTTGACTTTCTTCATTAGTCTGCTGTTTGGTGCTGGGCTGGCAGTGCACATTAATCATAACGTGCTTGCTGAAAACAACTCTCTAACAGATACACAGTTAATAAGAGTAAATAAAAACAAAAAGCTGCGGAGCTGGGTATTAATTATCTGTGTTCTCAGCAGTCATTTGATTCAATGCTACCATTGAAAAAATATCGATTAAGCCAGGTATCATTTGGGCTGATCTGCCACAGAGAGCAGAGGATGCATCTTAATTCAGAATATACAACACTGCAGAAACATAATGCTCTGCAAACAACAAACACATGCTTATATATATGCCTTGCAGGAAAGGCTGGGGAGAGAGAGTTGCAGGGAGTGACAAATAACCTATCATCACAATGCCCCGCCACAATAGCAGAGCATGAGAACAAACAATGAACAAATAAGCTTCTCCGAGATTGAACGAGGAAAGTGTGTTGTGAAGCAGTAGCTTATGTGCGTGTGTGTTAGCCTTCCCTTTTGTCTCGCAGATGAAAGGACCACAAGTGGAATTGAGTGCATGAACAAAGCAACTTCATCCAGCCTTGAATGTACTCAATTACACGTACAAGAACACCTCGAGGGACAACAATGAGACAATCCAAAAATCCCCAGATGTGACATGCCTAGTGTGGCGACACGTCATCTTAGCTTTCCACACTGCAAGGAGGTTGGAGGTGAAATCTGTTCATCACACCCTTTGCTCTCCATGGAGAATAAAGCATCAGGAGGTGGAGAATAGAGAGAAAAAAAGAAGCAGACAGAACAAGGGAAATGGAGGTAACAGCATGAGGTCAGGTTGAATTTAATCAGAAAGATGGATGGAGAAATGGAGGCGTGAAAAAGGTGATTGCTGTCAAAAATATAGATAGGCTCCTTAAATGCTTTGAAATTCTCTATCTTCAATGGATTTTGAAAACGCATTTTTCCCTCTTTTTCCTTCAGGCTAATATTCTCAGCTTTTCCCTGGCAACAACCTTATGTAAGAGTTCAAACACAAGGCGAATGGACAGCTCTGCCCCTGGCTCTGTTGTGAAATTGTCAACCAATCCAACTCACACTGCAAAGATGAAGGAAATTTCATTGTTTCCTTGCGCGTAATGACTCGAGTTGTATTTTATTACAAATATCTAGACCGTGTGCAAACAACATCCCTCATTTACTTTACAATTTGACACTGAAATGCAGAAAATGTAAGTTTCATTGTGGTTACTTGGCTGCTAGGGGAGAACAAGAGATATGGGCGGCATGAAAGGAGGAAAATTAATGTCCCCAAAATGAAAGTGAATCAATATGGTGGCCTAGGGATATGAAAAGCTGGAATGAGAACGAGAGCGGGAGAGGGAGGAGGGTGAGTTTAAATAGAGTTGGAGCAAGATTAATGGTTGTTTAAAAGGGAACCGTATTCATCAGTAGTCAGCTTGCAAGTGCAGAACGTGGTGAGTGTGTGTGTCAGGATGGAAGTGCACTCTGCAGTGACTTTACACTTTGTCTTCAACTTTCTAACTTTCCTTCACGACTTCCAATGGAAGACCACCCAACCATAATACTGATTACTTTGTATTACTTTGCAAATAAGTGTGAGGCTTGACAGTCTCTCGTCTTCATATATTACAATAATGTACAATATGTTTTTTTCTGACATCTTCCCACCCACACCACCTGATAATGTCGCGCGTTTATCTGAGTGCAAATGTAACACAGGAAAAGCTTTTCTGAGACACCCGTTAAAGATGCTTGTGTAGTATTGTCTGTTCTTAACTGACATAAGTGACACACATCTAGGGAAAAAAAAGTGAAAACAGGAAACTCTACAAATGCTCAAAAATTAGCAGACAAAAAAGGTCATGACCATGTTGCTCTTCAAAGTTGGTGAGAGCTGATCTCTAGCACAAAGCTAGCTGCGCTCCTGAAATGTTCATTACAATAATCTTCCCCGCCTACACATACACTCCCACAGGTGTGTCCTGTGATATCTATGGCAGTTAGGTGACTGGTAAACACCTGTCAGGTTCCCTCATATTACAAACTCTCTCTCTCTCTCTCTCTCTCTCTCTCTCTCTCTCTCTCTCTCTCTCTCTCTCTCTCTCTCTCTCTCTCTCTCTCTCTCTCTCTCTCTCTCTCTCTCTCTCTCTCTCTCTCTCTCTCTCTCTCTCTCTCTCTCTCTGATCCAACAGCACCACCTACAGGTTTAAGCATATATATATATATTTTTTTTATAGATTCAATCATTCAAATCACTGATGTTGAGGACATTTTTCAGTTACAAACTCTTAATGTTTTAATCAAAAATTCCAATTCATGTCAAAAAATCTTCTGGAACATATTCATCCTTCATGCGTACAAAATAAAGATGCTCATACTGTCTCATGTTATTACAAAATCATCTTTCCTACAGGCAGCAAACGGAGAGAATGTTCCCAATAAATAATCAGTACAAATATAAAGGAAAACAGCAGGAATACGAGAAATGCCCTCGTGGTCACAAACACAGAAACGTAAATGTCGGTCCGTCACTTGCACTTGTATGTGAGCTGTTTGCGGTGATAGTGGATCCACGCGGGAGCCCCAACAAGCCCGGTCAGGAAGCCGATCGTAGCGCCCAGACTGCAGGAAACAGGCCACACCTACAAGGAGCAAGACAGGTGAGTCAGATCGTTGCACGGATAGATCAAGAGGAGCTGAAATATTAGTTCAATTCCTCCTTTTTTCCCCACAAGCATGTCTGCCCCAAAGAGGAACTTTAAAAGGGAAAAAAAAATCCCGGCAGTACAGCGGTGTCATTTAGAGTTATGCTCCAATTATCACTGCCCGCCTCTAATTTGCATTTTCCCTCAGTCATTTTGCAGAGAACTCCCTTTGCAATTATAATTTTAATCTTTTTCCTTTTTATGAAATAAAGAGAAGGACTTTAATGGTTAATGCTTTGAATCATTTTTCAGACTTATGGAGGTTGTATTTAATACTAATCAATGATGAATGGAAGGCTTTTTGTAAACTGTGCTGTATGACAGAGGAGGTCAAACAAGATGACATTTATTTATTTATTACAGAAATATATAAGAAATATATTTATAAATATATATATATATCTTTTTTTAAATCAGTGGTTCTCAACATTTATGACTCATGGCTCTGAGAAGCTCTGTCTACTGGCACAGTTGGCATCGGTCTAAGGGTTATGACAAGTTCAATTTACCACTGAACCTTCCTTGTCCAATCGTTTTACTTGTATCATTTTAGAGGCCTGAGAGGTTTACTTGTCCAACAATTCACCAGCAAAAAAACAACATTTGAAGATACAAAAAAAAGTCTGCAAGTATGTTCCTTTTAAAAAGGGACCCCACTGAAATCATAATGCCATAATATGAAAAGATTTGGAGTTTAAATACCAAAATCAACTACAATAAAATAAGACAAACTTAAGTTTGTACATTCACAGAAAAAAAGTTAAAGACATTTAGGATAAGAATATAAAAATTGTTCCTGCATGAGACCCAACTTTAGGATTATAATCCAACAGTATACATTTTGTTTATGAGAGGATTTCTACTGTGTGCTGACCTGCCAAGGCCTGTCCCAGTCCAGAGGTATAGGTAAGGCTCCCACCCAGGCTCCTACCACTGTGCAGGCCACTGTAATCTGTAGACAGGTGTCCCACACAGACATAGCTCTGGAGACAGAGACACAAGATAAGCACATGAAACACATGACAGAAGGACAGGGAAAAAAGAAAAGCAGATTTTAGGCTCACCCATGTCGGCTGAACACTCGTATCCAGGCCTGGACGTTGGGGCCGAGGACACAGAGACACCTCAGTGTGGTTAGAGAGGTCAGCAGCACAGCGAGGGAGAACGTCTCCAAGGCGGATCTAGAAACAAGTATGAGAAATGTGAAGTTCACAGTATCTGTGACGGGGACAAACAGAACCTGCATCGGTTCAGCAAAGCAAAGACAACAAGCATGACAATATAAATAAATAATTACAGGGTAAAACATACAGAGACAAAAGGAAAATCTCTAAATATGTAGAATGTCAGTAGAATAATCTCACGGTGTCCAATAAATACTGCAATAAAGCTGTTATACCCATGTTATGGGTATATATTTCTTTATTTTATATTTCTAGGTGCATTACTTGCTATGGTGATTAACTTACTCTGCAAATCCTCCTTTACTGCCCTCTGTATTTAAAAAAATATAGATATAGCACATGAGCGTCAGCAGCTACTCACTCTATCAGCGGAGCTCCATAGAGAACCACCACAGTGTGGAAGAACAGGCACGACAGGAAGAAGTACAGACAGGAACGAAACAACCTAGACAGCTGCAGAAAGAAAAGGGTGAAGAAAGTTGAGGTAAATAAATCATGAGGAAAAAAAAAAAAAAACTAAGTTCACAGAATTTAACAGTTAAAGAGTAAAACCTAGAGCCTTTGATATCCAGGTATGAAAGTTTTTTGGCCTCAAAAAGTTCCTGGAGAAATGTACTTGATTGGAAGAAAGTAGCTGTAGGTGCAGGTTCATTCAGGCTCAACACTCTAAGGTCTCTTTAAACCAGGGCTTAAGACTTGCCACCGCTTTTTATAAAATGAATGACTATTTATTAATATCTTACACTGTCCCTTTTATTCTATTTTAGCTTGTTTTTTTATATTTTCTCTTTAAATCCTATTTAAATGCCTTGTGTTTCTTTCCATAATGCCTTTCATGTCCTATATAAAGCACTTTGAATGTCCTCGTTGTGTAAAGGTGCAGTTCAGAGGGAGACTGTCCCTGATTGGTTAGGCATCACTGAACTACAACAACTGTGTAAAAGTAGTTCAAACTAGCTAATCCTCAACCAGCTACAACATTAAAATGCGACTTACAATGCATTAGTATTAACACTCTAATTATGTGACAATATATCTAAGAAAGCCCATTTCCGCCAGTAAAAGAAAACACTAAGATGAAAACTTAGCCTGGTGATGAAAGAAACATATCCTGTAAGTCATTATAGTGACAAACTTTCTTGAAATAATGACTTAGTATCTCAAAATAATGCGTGACTTTATCATAATAATGACTTACTTATTTCGAAATATTAGTATCTCAAAATAATCACGTAGTAAGTAATTATTTTTGACTCCCTTGCTACATACAGTACATACACCGTATGTTACATTATGCTGATACTATTCCTGTACTGGCATTGACTTGCAAGGCTTTTACTTTTGATGCAGTATTTTAACATTAATGTAATTGGAGCTTTACTTAAGCACAACAGTGACGATGAAGGTAAGTCAGCACCTTGTATCCTACTGTGTGCTTCTTGGTGGGCGGTGTGATGCCGAGCAGCCAGAAGACGGCGACACTGACCGCGGTGACCGCAGCAGACACCGAGTAGAGCCACAGCAGGTGAGTGCCGTACACCGAGAAGCCCTGCACGAGCGCCGCAGGTAGCACAGTCGCCATGAACACCGAGGCGGCGATGATGGCGTGAGTGGACGCCATGGCTCTGATTTCATGGTCCCACATGACGAGAAATGTAACTGTCTACAACAGGAGACGATAGACAACAGACAGCATTCAAATGAAAATACTTTAAATTGTTAATTTAGCAACGGGTGTACAGAGTAGGTTAAATCCATGGGTGCATTTCTTGACCTGCCTTCCGTAAACATGGAGTGACAAAGACTTCCGCTTGGACTTCACAATAAAAGTCCAGTGGTATCCCTTGCAAAACGCAAGCCCAGCTCACGATATGAACTGAAATAAACCAGAACATGAGAATACTTAAAAAATATATATTTTGCGAATGTATTCAGTACAATTTTTTTATTTTTTATTGTTTATAACGTCAAAGTGTCTGTGGTTATTTGTAATAATGACATGTAGGCTATGACATGTAGGCCTATAAGATAAGATAAGACAAGAGCGGCTTCAGTGTCATGCATCTATGATATACAGTGCAGTAGTAAAGTACATAGAGGAACAAAACGTTTTCCCTTGTCCCGGTGGAAAACAAAAATAATTAATGATTGAGCACAAGGTTCAAATAGCAAGATACAAAACCCGGTACAGAAGACATGGTACAAACATATAGTGCAATAACAAACATGTAGTGTAAATCAATGTAAGCATATACATCTTCCTTGTATATTCATTTGAACATTTTTCTTTTTCTTTGAATCAATTTATCCCAAGAATATAACTACATTGACAAATGAATCTACATGTGAAAAAACGTGTTGTATAATTTATAAATTCAAGGGCAACCTTCAGCGGACTTTTGTTTTGAAGAAAACCTTCCTCTAACCAATCACAGAAGGTTGGTGACGTTGACTGGGGCCTTCTGTGACGGACCGTAGTACCAGCCAATGAAATTTGAGATTGTCACAGTTTTGACCAATCAAACTGTTGCAAATACGTGAAAGAGGAAGAATTCACCGGAAGTTTACAAACATTAACGAGCAATCCAAGATTTAGCTAACATTTGTATGTTGTTTTGACCAACCATTGACGACAAGCATCTGTTAAAACAAACACAGAGGAACAATGGTCTGTGAAAAGTGTACGTATCACCCTGTTCGGATGCTTCCTATCTTCAAACATAACCTATATGTGTACCGTTAGCGAAGGCTGGGGTTCTTTAAAAGCTAATGTTATGTGGCTAACTGTTCTCATTACTGTCCTGGTCGTTGTATTGGTTTATGAACACGGACTTAAGTGTTCTTTTTTTAATAATAACTATGTTATTTTCTCTAAAAATTGCGTGTTACTTATTATTTCAGGCGAGAAGAAGCTCGGTAAAGTTATCACACCTGACACCTGGAAAGATGGGGCACGGAATACAACAGGTAACTGAGGACACCGTGAAAATGTGATTTTGTCGGTAACTATCGCTTCTGTTCAGTGTTCATATGTGAGGCTACATTGGGGTCACAAACAAACACACAATGGCGGAGTGACACAGCCTACATGTTCCTTTATATTATAAATCATGCTGCAAATGACTGAGAAACCATCTTTTCAAGGCTGACATATTTAGATTACCATGTCATGTGGGACTTTAGCAAAATAACACTTTTATAGGATAGTTAGATAGGCCAACAACAGCTTACACTGCTTGCTGCTACTGTATCTTGCTGGCTTTATGACATTACATGCAAGTTCTGCCTTTTTTGTTTTGTTTTAATAATAATCTTAATTTTTATCACTGATCAACATATTTTTTTTGTTCTCAGACTTCTAATGATAATAATTACTTTTATTAAAAAAACAAGCTTTACTACTCTTTTTTTAATTCTGGTCGACACACTGGACATTCTTTCGTCTTCTTTCTTCTTAAAAAATATTTGTTAAATCATACATCTTTCACTTTTTGTGATTTTATTTTAATCGTCAAATACAGCAATTTAATGTTACTTAGAAGACAATGTTTAATTGAGTTACTTCTGCTTCTTTCACTCAGAGGGTGGTGGCCGTAAGCTAAATGAAAACAAGATCCTGACTTCTAAGAAAGCCAGGTGAGTATCTCACTAGAGCCAGACTGCAATCATTTTCATCTACAAGAAGTCACACAAAAGTAGTTTTTATCTACTCACCCTGATTGTTGCACATTAACATTTATCATGTTCATTTGTTCCCTAAACCAGTGTACTAATCTGGTTAAAACATATATTGGTGCATCTCTAATTATGTATCTCTATTGCATCTCCCTCTCAGGTTTGACCCATACAGCAAGACAGGCTTTGCTACCTGCAGGATCTGCAGAAGCTCTGTTCATCAGTCTGGATCCCACTACTGTCAGGGCTGTGCGTACAAGAAAGGTACAACAAACTCACTCACACTAGACTTCATACTGAGAGAAAAAAAACAAAAAAATTAATGTATCATCTCCTCTAAAAAGACCATGTCTTCTCACTTACTGTATCTCTTCTTCTTTGTAGCAATGCAGATAGTTTGGGGTTTATTTGGCTAGGTTTTGAAATATTTGTCTCTGTCTATCTGAGACGTCAATGTCCCCTGTAAAATCCACTTGCATGTGCTGAAATGAATTACCTGCCTGTAAAGACAACAACTGTAGCATGTATTTAAAAATAGATCTGATAACATGTTTTGATCGAAAGTAAGTAGAGCATAAGCCAGGAAATGCATCGGTATGGTAGTTTACATGCTACATAATACAAGAAGTTCACCACCTGCTCCTAAGATTGCTTTTCTCTTTATACTGACATTTTTTTAATGACTTTTTTTCTCTTTTTTTCCTCCCTTTTTTCCCATCTCTCTAGGAATCTGTGCAATGTGTGGAAAGAAAGTTTTGGACACCAAGAACTACAAACAGACATCCGTGTAACAGCGTGCTGATCAGAGAAAAGTTCTACGAGTGAATAACAGATGTGAGGATGAGACTGATGTGTATGTTTGTCAGCTTGTCACATTTTCAGTATGTTTCCACAATGTCCTGCTCACCATATAGCTATAACTGTTTTGTGTTATTTTTACCACCTTTTGTGAAGGAGAGAGATTTGGAGCTGGCTTTAACCCTCTTATTACAGAATATCATATAATGCCACTGGAACTTTTACAGTGGCCGTACACTGGGAAGCACCGTTGTATCCAAATACACCACCGGTCATCACCTGTTTCTCAAGTCGAGGCTTCTAGATTATTTTTTGTATATTTTAAACGCTTTGATTCTTTGGTTTAAAAAAAAAAAAAAAAAAAAAAAAAAAAAAAAGTTGATTTCTGTATGTAATATATCAAGTGTTGCATTTTTGTTTGAATTAAACCATTCAATATGAAGGACAGGCTTATTTTATACCTCTGCATGATGCCATAAAAGGGTACGCTTACGCACAACATACCCATATTTGCCCTGTATGCCTGTAATAATCGGTTTACTCTTACATAATCATATTTAGAAACTGCATGCTGCACTGTCAGGTGGGACCCCCCCTCCTTTATTGCTGTCAGAGATAAAGGTTATAGTTTACAGGTTGTCTGACAACAGGCTCCTCCTTTGATATTTAAAGGCCCTGCTCTCCCTCAGGCCTTCACCGCACACACTTCTTTTTATGTCTCATTATTGATTTATGCTGTTGTACCACAGCACAAAAACGGCATCAGTCTCCAGCTAACACACGTAATACACAGTAAGTAATGTTGGGATGTAGCAAATGAGTCAGATTACTCTTCCAAAGTAAGTGACCTAATGTTAAACAAACAAGTGACTACAACTGGTTGCATAATTATGGATCCTCTAGTTTGCTTGTAATATCACTGCCCTTTTGCTCCCGTTCTTCTGCGCGTGCAGCGGTCCCCAACCTTTTTTGCACCACGGACCGGTTTCATGCAAGACAATTTTTCTGCAGACCGGGGGGGCCAGCAGGCATAACAAAACACACAATAAAGTGCAAAACATATTATTTAATTATTACATATATAATGTTAATGTAATTATTCCATTTTATATTATGCACTTTATATCATTATTACATTGTAATATACACAATATAATACATAAAAATGTTTACAATAAATATTACAGACACAAAAAAAGAAAAGTTTTGTTCTTTCTGTGCGGCCCGGTACCAAACGATCTACGGCCCGCTACTGGTCCGCGACCCGGTGGTTGGGGACCTCTGCTGTAGTGCGTTCAGGGACAACACTATCCCAGTTTATAGCTGTTACACAGCCAATGCAAGAGCCCTCAATGCTCATGTCATTTGTATGATGTCCAGGATCTACTTGTCTACTGGCCATGTCTCAAGTCTATACTACATACTAATAGTATACACCATGTACTGTTTACTGGTTCTGCAGGTTGTATACAAGAAATCAATGATATTTACTACTACTGCTAATTATGGAGATTTAGTCTATAATGCCAGCAAAAGTAATGACATTTCCATCAGCCTAAACTGTACTTTGTGTTTAGTGCTAATTAGCTAAAATAGATTTTCTTTATTTTCCTGTCATGCGCACAAAGTGCCCAAACACTCTTTGGTTTTCAAAACTCCAAAAAATAAAGTTGCTGTGGTCAAACATTTCATTCCATTACAAAATGACTGGTTATTTTACTGCTCTTGTGTTTAATATTACTAAATATTCCACCTTCTCTCACAAGCTTGGCAAATAAAATCTGCTACAAAAAATTATCTCTTCGTGAAGCACAACTCCAGCCAAAAGAAGTCAACGTAAATGGAGGTCATTTTACTAAAAAAGTACATCTCTTACCCCCTCGTGGACGGGACGGTAAAACGAAAAGTGAACCTCTTTCTCAATTCCACCGAGCTCTCACAAAAAAAAGTCTGTCTTCAAGGTTTGTGTCAGCATGCTCATACGCTAAAGCATGATGGAAAACATTGTTAACATACCTGTTTGTTTAGGTATTCTTAATGTTCTCACTTTACTGGTGGTGGCACTACATACTCAATTATTAGTATGAAACTGAGACAACACGCTGATAGTTTAAGTGGCTCTTCTCTCTTATTGACATACAGTAAAGTTGACAAATTTCATAATGTTTCCATCATTTTATTTAAGCAAAGATTCATCAAAATACATGCAACAGTTGTCATTGATAAAACCAAACATCTTTTCAATACATCATTTATTCTGCTCTGTGGACTGCAGATATAATCATTTGTATCTTAGAAATGTCATATATTACAAAGACTTTAGAAATGTATCTATAAATGACACATAGTTCATTAAATAATAAGCAATAACAAAGCAAGGAATGGTGTAAGAGTAACACTTTGCAAAAGCATCAATGATATTTCCAATAAAAGAAAAAAAAAAAAGCTTTCATACTTTATAACAACAATATTGCCATGTAAGACTGTAAAATATCTACCAAAGGCACCAAGAATGTGAGTCTTATGTTTCCTATTATGTTCACAGTGATGGATTTCTGCAACAGGACTGAAATCTATCAGGCGTTAGTGTATTGAGGTGAGCCCCAGAGTTGGCTAGGATCCTGCATCAAACAGCAGCTTTATGTTTCCTGCTATTGGTTTATATGTTCCCTTAAAAGTCAGATGTGGATCCACTGATACGCTAGAGCTTTCCTTGTGCTACAGAGGACCTGGAGCAAATGACTTTTGTTAGGCGTTCTGTGAAAGAGTCAGGAACTCCTCCCGGGTTTTGGGGTCCTCCAGGTAAACTCCCAACATGGTGCTAGTCACTGTGCGGCTGTTCATCTTCTGCACACCACGCATGACCATACACATGTGCCTGCAAACGCACACAAACACACACATGGAACAATTAAATTTGCAGCTGCAGCCTTTGATATGCTTTGAGGAAAGTCTTTGACCTAAAGAACGTGTATATAGGGGATCAGTTGTTTATTTTTTTTTAACTTTTTTTTACATTTAGCCAGTGAGGGAGTAGGGCAGCTTTAAATCATACAGATGATGATGGAAGTCGTGTGTGTACTTACGCTGCTTCAATAACCACAGCTACACCTTTTGGCTGCAGAGCATCTGATATTCCAATGGCAATCTGCTTGGTCAGACGCTCTTGAACTGAACGAAACGACACAGTAGGACTTTTGTGAACACGATGATACCAGATAATGCATTCAAATTCTTGGGTAAACTAGAGGAAAAGCACTGTGATTTAAAGCAAATCCTATTAATAAAGCATTATTTTCTTTGGATGCTTACCTTGAAGCCTCCGACTGTAGATCTCCACAATCCTGCAGAAACCAGAGCACAAGCAAAGTGAAGAGGACTGACAAAGATCAGGCATAATAATGATTAATCTTTTGATAAACACAGAGTGGCATCAGTCCATGACCCCCCTGGCCTCTACTCTAGCCATCCAACTGTACAGGCCCGACATCTGTGAATGATTCACTCTATAGAACTCTCAGAATCTGTCGCACAAGATTCAACAACAGCAAGCTAGTCTAAAAGAAAACAGTGACTCTGTTACTGTTATTCTGGGTCTGTATATTCAGAGATGGTGTGATATTTTAGGAAAGGGAGAAAGAAGGAGACAGAGAGGCTGTGATAATAACTGGTGATTCCCACAGGTCTGAAGGGATTTTCTCATGGCTCGAGAGCGGATAGAGTGCAGACTTGTGTCTGTGAGTGTGCTTGATGAGGGGCCTGGATAATGGCCACTGGGCTTAGACTTAATCCTCCAGGTCAATGCGATGAAATAACAGAAGAACGCAGCCACTCGGCACTAACACCAGAATCATACAGCCACAGTGGCAGCAGGAGTGTATGATGTGTGTGTTACCTTGCCAGCTTGCTCAGTCCCACCACTTTTTTGTTGGGAATATACCCGATGTGAACCTGGAGAGTGATGACAGCCAGTGAGAGCAGAGGTCACATAATCAGAGCGAAGGATGGTAAATATTAGTAATTAAAAAGATGACCATACAATGGTCAGAAACATGCACACAGTTGAATGATGATTCAAAGTTTGCTTTTAACCCACAAAACACTCCAGGTGCATTGTCTTACCTTGCCAAAAAATGGCACCAGGTGATGTTCACACAGTGAAAACACGTCTATGTTCTTCACAATCACCATCTCATCGTGGTCTTCATCAAATATGGCGTTGTTCAAGACGTCTGGGGACACAAACACACACACACTTTAAGAAATATCCACTTCAATGATTCACTTGGAAAATGTTAGAAAATAGAAAATCCATCAAGTCCAAATATATTTAATATACTGTAGGCCTACTATCATAAGACAAAAAATAATAATACACACATCAAATCTTCACATTAACTTTTGCCATTTCTGCTGTAAATAAAACCCCTAAACCCTAGATAGTATAAAGATGTTCATACACTTCCAGCAGCAGCCGAACTATTAGAAACACCTCACAGTTCATGACAATCCAATGCAAATGTCACCATCACAAACTCCAGCTATTACAAGTTGAATCAGCACAACTGTATTACAGTGCGCAGAGGTTTTCTACTTCCACAGTCACTCAGTGTGTTTTTCCTGTTAATAATATATACATTTGTTTTTTTTAAAAGACCATATTACATGAGTGACTGTCTCATGACGAGCATCCTCCAGAGCACAGCCCACCACAGAGAGACCTGTTGACTCACCTTCGATGGTCTCGTGGTAGCCCTTGGTGAGGAACTGCATGGCCTTGGCGGCTCGCAGCGGCGTGCGCAGCAGCCCCTGCCGGTCCGTGTCCTCCCCCAGCTCCCGTAGGATGCTGGTGTAGGCTGCCTCGAGAGCAGGTAAGCGGGACTTGTCCTCGTCCTTTTTGCGGGACGTCTCGTGGTTGCGGTGCGCGGCGGACTTCTTGGCGTCTATGATGAGGTCGTTGAAGCTGTTGTTGCAGTGGAACTCCTCCACGGTGTCGTTGACCTTAACGTTGCAGTGGCCGTTCATGTCGAAGGTTTTTTTGTTTGTTTGTTTGTCTTTACTATGGAGGAAGAGAAGTGGAGCTGAGAAGAGTCCCGGAGGCTGAGATACCCTGCAGTTCTGGTGAGCGTCTCCTGTCCCCGGTGCTCATCGCGCTTATAAAGCCTAAAACCGGTGCCTCGTGCGCATCGTCAAGGTGCCGCCTACGTCAAAACATTTAGTTTCGTCAGCAGGTTGAATGTCATCACGGAGCCCCCCCTCACACACACACACACACACAGGGCATGCAGCTGAGACTTTTGTTCATCACTTGACACATCATCATCCGTCTCCGTTCATTAGTTATGATTATGTTTCTTTACTAGAAATCAGACAGACCTCTCTCTGGCAGCAGGCTCATGACTTCACGTGGAGCTCAGCCTTGACTTCTTTACAGCCAGGCCTATTATGTTTCTTTGAGGGTGAACTAACAAAAATGCAATCTTACCACTGTGTATATGAGAAACCGTATATATTCATCATCAATAAATGCACAGCACAATGCAGGTGTGCAGTATTAAATACAGGAATAAAAACAAATCATTGATCAGTTTTGTCTGAAAGTAAACATTTAGAAATACTGTTCTTACTTTTAATTTACTGGTAGCAATATAATATTTTCATAGTCTATCAGGGCTGCAGCTAACCACTGTTTTCATTATCAATCAAGATGATTTTTAAATGTTAATGTTTGATTAATTGATCAATTTCCCAGAAACTAAAGTGAAAATTTTATTATTTTGTCCGACCTACAGTTCAAACCCCAAAGATACAATGAAAATCATCAAATACTCAATTTGGAAAAGCCGGAAGAAACAATTTGCTTCATAAATGATTTAAACATTTCATGGATTATCAAAAATAGTTATTTCATTTTCTGCCAGTAAACTACATGAAGAATGTGAAAGAGTTTGATTCAGATTTGCGTGAACAAAGTGGACAAGACTGCTGTGAAAAAATATTTTAAGGACCATATGTCCCTGTAAAAGTATTGAATTATTTAAAGATTATTGCAGAATTTGCTGCGGGAAGGTGAGCAGGATACATTTCAGTTTCATTAATATTTATATCTTAAATTGTAAGAACTTCCAAAACAAAATGTATTATCCACTGGACTGAAGTTGTAGAGGTGCAGCTACACCATGTTACATGTTGCTGCTCATCCAGGAGGTTTCTGGTCTGCTTATACCTGGGGAGTCTCCAGCATTTTAAAACAAATTTAAAAGTCATTGAAAGACTTTTGGGTGACTTAGTGTGAAACCCATAGACTGTATGGTGAAGCCACATGGGGATGAATGTCAGTATGGCGCTGCTGATAGATAATGGAAGGGAGTCGTGTTTATTGTCTGTGCTTTTCCTGCCTCGACAAGTCAACATGTCTGCCGTGAAAAGCTCTACTATTCATTCAAATCCTTCTACACAGATAGATAACTTCTTTGCTTGTAGACATTCAAAAACATTTAAGTTAAAGGCCGTTACTGTATGTATGTGTAACCTGTGGTCATACATACAAAAGACACTGTCGCAGAAAGCAATGAGCGCTGCTTTTAGACTGCACCGTTTTAGGATAATACAATCTCTAATGCTCATATTTTAGTTGTAGTAGTTTGCCATATTTATTGCATTCTAATGTATTCTTTATATTGTGTATTGCGTTTAGTCCTGTGTAATGCCTGTCAGTCAGTCATTGGGCAAGAATACCAGAAAACTAGAAAACGACCCCCATATTCGTCTCGACTTCCCGGTGGCGGCGCAGCCAGGTGAGCAGCCGCCGGGGAAGAGAGAGGTCGGCAGAGCCGGCACCCGGCAGCCTCAGCCAGCGGCCGAAGTGACTTGAGCTCAGCCAGAACAAGACCAACGCTGGCAGCAACAGGGAGTTTGCAGTTCCCCGGTGCTGTGGCTGAACTCGAGCTAACTGAAGCTACGCCGTTTCCCGGGGCCTCCGACAGCTATACACTGAGAGAAACATCCTCCTGGCAGCTGTGAGGACGAGGTGAGGTGGTGCGGGTGGTTTTCTCGTTTCTGCCACTTTGCTTGTAATCCAATAAACAAACCATAAAACAGACACGGAACATGGCTGTAATATTTACATGCGAGTCAGGCAGCTGGACTTCTTCTCCCTCTGTCCTGAGAGACTGGAGCTACAGTGACTCACTATCACCTGTAGAGGAACAAGTGGTATTACAGGCTGGACGGAGCGCAGCTAGTCAGTTAGATGCTAATTTTTAATAGATATCTCTGCAACACAATATATAGACATCTTTGACATAATGCCAACACTGTCACCTCTTCACATTCTGTTGATAATGTTAGTTATAGTTTTAATGTTTTAAATTCTGGTGGACTTGTTGTGATGGCCCTAGATGAAAAGGAGTCATCCCTATGTTCCCAGACTCCTTACTGGATGAGATTGGTAAGGGCTATCTTCACAGTTAAAATTGCAAAAGAGCGAAGGGAGATGGATGTTTCAAATGCAGTAAAAATCAATTCAGCCACTGTGGAGATATCAATGTCTAATGTCCAGAAAAATGTCTTGCTGGAAAATGTAAGGGCGTAGGTTCCATTTGGTATAACATCATTAGGCTTTAAGTTATAGAAAAATAGATTGAACATTTGACCTTGGGGAAAAGATTCACTGAGAACATAAAACCCTTTGAAAGGCGTCGTCAAAATAAGGGGATATTGATCTGGGGAACATAGGACCCTGGGAACATAGATCCATCCTCTGGGGACTTTGAATGAACAAAATGTCATGGCAATCCATCCAATCAATGTTTCAGTCTGGACCAAAGTGGTGGACCGACTGACAGGCCAATAAACAAACACTAGTGTGGTTAAAAAGTTATTGTAAGTAAAGGCAGAATGGAGGAGAATAAAATAGTGGCTGAATAACAAATTGTCAGTGTTGCCGTGTTAGCTGCTATTAACTGAGGAGAATCGAGTCCTCACAGCAAACAATTGTGCTGCTGGGTGAATTGTACAAGCTTGAAGTCTGTAAAAGAGAATAGTGCACTGGAAAGTACAACCTGTAATGCTGGCCTGAAATCAAATGATTTATTTCTTAGATTAGAATAAGTCTTTGATCCATTTGGTGAGTTCCCACAGTTGGGAAAGGACATTCATTGTTTAATTTGCCAACATATTGGTGGAATGAAATGATACGCAGTAACCAATAGGTGTGGGGGATTCTTATCTTCTAAGATTCTGAATCGATTCAGATGTACATTTTTACAAATTGTCAAGTTTCTGAGAAATAAAAAAAGCAGCTAGCCTAAGCCTACCAATTTTATTTATGTAACAGGCAGAATTTAAACATTTTTGTATAACTTGATCCTGTTGTCACTGAGAATTGAGAAATAATAAAATATTGTGTTTATATTGTGTAAATTTAGCATGACATTTTCAAAAACTTTTGTCTTAGGTTTGCCTTTGTGTGTTTACATTATTGCAATTGTGAGATGCCAAAAGAATCACACCCCTAGTAACCAATATGTGTTAATTTTAACACAGTACCACCGTGTAGTCATACCATCTTGAATAAACCAAACACACACACACACACACACACACACACACACACACACACACACACA
>CALSBV010000421.1:2689221-2844344 GCA_943590825.1 Bovichtus diacanthus
CACACACACACACACACACACACACACACACACACACACACACACACTGATAGAGAGTTTATTTATTTATTTTACCAATAACTGTGAAAACCAGTTTATTCTGTATTTAAAGAGTGACTGAATGCTTGAATCTGGTGATGAGTTTTAAGACGTGACAAAAACATCGAGCAAGTCAATTACACCATGCAGTCATCATGTGCTATAAAAAAAAAAAGTTTTTCAGTGTAGTAAATTCTTCAGATCTCTGCAACAGATTAAAAATCAGACTAAAAAACTAAAACCTTAAACAATGCATGTATCTAATTGTGATGAAGATGAATTCCTTATAGTAGAGGTAGAGCCTCGGTGACGCAGACCACATCTAAACTTGAAATGTTTGGAAACATACAGAGAAACTAACAAATGCTAAATAAGTTTTCCTCCACTGTGTATTACTTGTCATGGTCGTTTTCTCATTTTCAAAGTTTATTTTTTATTTATTCAAAATGTCCTTTTTATTTTAAACGCATACATTACCCACATGCACAATTAACAGTCTTGGAGTTCTTCTCTTCCATTTCATAACAATCTTCCGTTTAGCAGCCAGACAACCCAGTGTTGCAAATGAAATTTTCCTTACAGATCACCAATCTTTTTGTCTCCTAGTACACACGGTATCGAACATTTAGGTGCATCAGTCTGGATCTGTGAGGGCATTTGTTCCCACTGACCAGAGGTCACTGCAGAGCTTTTCCACAAACGGTATCAGGGAGCCTCTTATAAATAAAAATGACTTAAACTGATTAATCAATAATCAAAATGGTTGTCGATAAATTCAATAGCTAACAAGTAAGCGATTAATCTTTGCAGCTCTAGAAAATACTTATACATATAATACTTATGATTGCCCAGCCTTGTTTGGAAAACTGGCCACATTATTAACCGGGAGGAGTAATAACGATGGCGACCGCTATTGACGAGATGGACACTGCTATCGAGGCTGTTCTAAATCGATTAAAAGTACCAGTCATTTTTGAAACATTCTGTTTTGAAGGTATTTATTCAAAGGTCAGATGCTTTTTGCATTCTCCGCATCTGGATTTGGGAAGAGGTGGATACGTTGCTCTCTGGTGAGTGAGGGGAATCCCCCTCCCCACGGCCATTGGTTATAGTGTAGGTCAGACTCGAGATGGAAACGCTGTGTAACAAATTTACATTTCTGTCTGTTATCAGGCAAATGGAAACTCGTAGGAGAAAACCGAAGCGGTTAAGGCTGATCAAACATAGTCTGTGGTCTCCGCTGTCAACCTAGCCCTGATGTGTCGATACATAGGCACCGTAGCCCCACACCGGGAATAATATCCAGAAATTCTTCTTCTGTCCATACTAATAAGATTTAGCGTTTGATCTAAATGAAAACAAAGAAAGTTAGTTAGATTTCGAGCCATGTGAAATTATTATTACATCACTATTTAATTTAATTTAACAAGTAGTGCTGACCATAAGTGAGGGTGAGAGCTATTTGCTCTCTTAACTATAGTCATGAGACTTGGTTGTCATATATTGATAACTCATTATAGCATGTTTTCTGGTTATTTAATGGTCTATATGAAATAACCACATGGTAAGAACTATTGTTGTATTTTTCTTCTTTTAGGAACTTCAGTGCAAAAGATATAGACAAACAAAATGGAACGCAACAGTTGAGAGAGAAATTAGAGAAAATATTACGTGAATATAGGCCGAGCCTATATCGGCATAGAAACGATTTAGAAAAATATATATAATAGATTTTTATATCATTTTGCCGTAACATATCGTCATATTGCCCAGCACTACCTGGACATCCAGGAAGCGCTTTGATGAGATGTCAGTTGAGGTGCTTTGGGCACCTGTGGAGGACTTCTGTGCATTTCCAAAAAAGTAGATATGAATGAGGGGGGAGAAATAGATTTCAATAAATCTGTATGCAACAACAGCAATAATCTTCTGAGCAGTTTCAGTGTTGTGCGAGTGTGTTTCCACTAGTGCGTCTGTCTCTAAAGAGTGCATGCGTGTTTACGTTGATGTATTTTGATTATTTGTTTGAGTTTGTTGTGGCATTCATTTCATGCATGTGCTTTGTGCTTCAGCTTTGAGCCCATCACAGTCACTTATAACTAAACTGTGTTTCAGGTCTGGACGCTGGTAAGACTGTGAAGTTGGAGTCAAACGCCATGCTGGGTTTTTACCTGAGAGTCACCTGCAAGGAGGAGAAGAGTCTGAGGAACAACAAGAAGTTCAGCACGCTGGATGTTCAGAAGAACGGAGTGCGCTTCACAAACAGGTCCGTCTCACTGTGTCACACATGTCCGCCTCGGATAACTGCGCTCGTCCTGTCAGCTGACGCTCTGTTGTCTTGCATGCGCTCCTTCACGTATCTATAGTAAGCTGAGCTCTCTAAATGAGGAGTACACCAGGAACCGGGAGGAGTACGAGGAGGCCCAGAATGCCATTGTCAAAGAGATCATCAACATCGCCTCAGGTGAGTTGCATCACATGCTGCTCACTGTGTCCCAGCCGCATGGCATTGATTTGACAGATAGAAGAAATGAAGTCGTCTGAATTTTACGTGGAAGCGATGGTCTCGTAATTGCATGGAATTTGTCTCATGTGACCTTTTTTTTAAAATAATCAATTTCATTCGCATTTTCTACAAAGCGCACCAAACTGTAGTCTTTAAAACTTTTAAAGCGAGCGTTGAAGAAGATTGCGGTCAGATGGCATTCTTTAATCGGATGGTAATCTTGTTTGAGCCTGCACATGCTGCAGTCTCCTGTCTCTGTGCTAATTCATTTGAAGTGTTTTTAAACTTTTCTTGACCCACCAGGTTACGTGGATCCCCTGCAGACGCTGAGCGACGCGATAGCGCAGCTGGACGCTGTGGCGAGTTTCGCTGTGGTGTCGGTCTCCGCTCCTGTGCCGTATGTTCGCCCCCGGCTGTTGGCGGACGGCTGCAGGCGTATGGAGCTGCAGCAGGCCAGACATCCCTGCATGGAGACGGACGCGGACACTGCCTTCATACCCAACGACATCACCTTCGTCCAGGGAGAGAAGAACTTCTACATTATAACAGGTGTGAAGACGTGACTCACTTCCAAAGTGAAATAACACTTTAATAGCAAAATATTAAAGCTAATCGAGTGAACATAGTATAGTTCCATATTAAAAAAAACAAACTATAAAGCGCTGCAAATTCATCACTATAAGTGATCCCTTTCACTTTATCGCATTGGTTTTACATTTTTCACAATGCTTAGAAAGAGTTTGGGACATTCTGGAGTTTTCAGTCTCCTTTCCATCGATTTTGAGGAATCGGTCACACAACGGTGAATACAAACCAGAAGAAGAATCCCTCTGTGTTTTCTTGTGTGTGAAAATTGTTTCAATCTCAGCGGTAAGTTTTTAATCCATAAACATGGTCATTTGCGGGATGTTCAGTTCTTCAGATGCGGTGGAAATATAAACGTTAATTTCCTCGTCTAATTCTTTGGTTTAGTTGCTTTTTCCCCCTTCAGTTCTGAGAATGCGGACGCATGACAAAACTCTCATGCATAACCTTGCTCTCTTTTTGTTGGCAGGACCAAATATGGGCGGCAAGTCGACGTTTATCCGCCAGGTGGGTGTGATCGCTCTGATGGCTCAGATCGGCTGCTTTGTGCCGTGCGAGAAGGCGGAGCTTAGCGTGATTGACAGCGTCCTGGCCAGGGTGGGGGCGGGAGACAGCCAGGTCAAAGGAGTGTCCACCTTTATGTCCGAGATGCTGGAGACGGCTGCCATCCTGCGGTAAGAACAGACCGGCTCGTTTACAGCTATGAAGATGATACACAAGCATTTTTCTCATCGCTAGCTTTTCCTCTCCAGCTCGGCCACGGAGAACTCGCTCATCATAATCGACGAGCTCGGAAGAGGCACCTCCACATACGACGGATTCGGTCTGGCCTGGGCCATCAGTGAACACATTGCCTCCAAAATCAGCTGCTTCTGTCTGTTCGCCACTCACTTCCACGAACTGACGGCGCTGGCAACGCAGGAGTCCACCGTCCACAACCTGCACGTCACAGCCCTGACCTCCCACAACACACTCACCATGCTGTACAGAGTCAAATCAGGTTGGTTGTTAGATTTAGAAATAAAAAAAAATGATTGGGTGCAGACCTAGCTACATGGTTAATGCAGTTTAATTAGAGTTTCTCCTAGCCCTAATATGGATGTAAACTGAGATAGTATCCATTTTGTTTCTCTGGACTGTTTTTGAAAATTGTAAGACCTCGAGTGTAAGGTACGGAGAAAAGGCAGGTGAACTGACCCCTCACTCTGTGTTCAGGTGTGTGTGACCAGAGTTTTGGAATCCATGTTGCTGAGTTGGCGTGCTTCCCGCCATCGGTGGTCGCCATGGCTAAGGAAAAGGCGGAGGAGCTGGAGGAGTTCCAGGAACCTGCAGGGGAAACGTCGGAGCAGGAGGAAGAGCCTGAGGCCAAGAGACGACGGACAGACAAACAAGTAGGGCTCAGTTAGAAATAACAACTGACCCCAACTTCAGTAGAAGGATCACGTTTCTCTAAACTGATGTTTTAATAACATGCTGACTTTTATAACAAAGTAATAAATTCATAGTATTACTTACTATAGACTTACTAGAATTGACATTTTAGAGATACACATTTTTACACTAACTGCATTTGACCTTATTGACTGGTACAATTTCCAACAAAAACAAACATACCAGCCTCATAGGCACAGCCTCCCAGATATGAACCTCAGAACCATCACGCGCTCAGCACATGTTAAATGACACTGATCACCCCCTTAACCAAAACTTCACATTACTTCCATCTGGTCTCAGGTGGAGTTTTGTTCATTTTGTCATAACCCTGAACTATCTTCCTTGCTGACACAATATAGTAACTGTATACATGAAGATTTTATGTAACCAATAAATCTTCTCTTCTTTAGGTGGGAGAAATCCTGATCCAGGACTTCCTGAAGGAGGCGAAGTCACTCCCTGCTGCCACCATGAGTGAAGAAGAGGTGAAGGCAGCACTCGTGAAAATGAAGAAGCAGCTTCTCTCCAAAAACAACTCTTATATCACAGAGATCCTTTCCCGCTGTGTTCCTGCAAAAACAGCTTGATTTTTAAGCTCTTCATGACCAACAACGGTCAAAGTTCATGTACTGCAGTTAACCACACTAGAGCGTTTACATTGTATATTTTTTTCAATAAAGAATTAACACTTGGAAATGCTAGTTTTTTTTTTTTTTTTTCTTCTCCAAATTTGTCATTGCATACTTCTTTAGAAGCACACATGATGCTGCATGTAGATGACATTCCCAAACAACTCATCTGCGGTACTTCGGCAGCATACTATAAAACCAGACATTTCTTGGCAATTCTGCAGGAAGGGAATTTAAAGACAGACACCTGTGATCTAATAAAGTTTTATTTTCTTAGAAATGGCCAGTTTCCCGTTTTCTTTTTTTTTGTCTTTCTAAGAAAGTATACCCCTTTTTGAATTCCAACTAGCATCTACATAATGGTTATTGAATACTTCACAATATATTAAGTCTAGATGTTATGGTACATGCATACGATTCAGGCTGCATGAGGAGCCACAGTCACCACGATACACGGGGAGAGAAGGGGGGGAAGACGGGCGGGGACGACTGCAGATCGACTCTTCAGTTCCAGTTCAAAGGAGCTGACTCCTATAGAAACCCTCTCCACAAAACACTGACTGCATCAACTTATAAACATATACACACACACACAACTTTCACTGTACACAACACACATTAACACACTCACATACAAGTGTGGAGCCCCTCCACCTGCCATTTAAGCTAATATACTGGAGAGGGTTTTTAGTGTTTAAACGAGATTCTCTTTCACAGAAAGAACTTCACCACTGGGACGTTTAAGTTTCTGCACTTTGCGTTAAGAGTCGGGGTGGGAGAAGGGATGCTAACCAAAGAAAAATTATAATTATAATATATAATAAAAATAAAAGACATTCAAATACAGTCAGCTTTTTTGCTTGAAAATACAAAACTACATGAGAAAGCATTGAAATAAAATCCATTAATCGGAACATTTCTTTTTTTTTTCTTTTTTTTTTTTTTAAAAAGCCCAAGTGCTCCATCACACACACACACACACACACACAATCTTGCTCTTTATCCACACACAACAGAGCAACATCCGCCCATCCGTTGCCTAGTTACAACTGCCAGGGCAGCCAATGGGGATGGCAGCTGCAAGGAAGCAGGAAGTCTCTTTGACAGCAGTTCTTGTGAGGAAGAAGAAGTGGGCTGGGAGCCGAGGATTAACACCGGGGGGTGGGGGGGGGGGGGGGGGCATAGCCCTTCTCTTCTCATCTTTGTCTACAGACGGCAATAAGAAATACTCGAGTGAGGAATCTCTTGTGGCCGCTCTGTGTGTCTTCCTTTAGCTCAACTGCTCCCTCTAGTGGAGTGTGCCTCCGCTGCAGCATGCCTGACTGCAGCAGGCAGGAAGCTGCTTCCTCTGCAGCCTCTTCCACCTCGATCCCATCCGAGAGCGCCGCAATCACAGAGTCTCTCTGGGTCCTTATGGCTGCAAGTGGATGTGTGTATGCAACTGTGTGTGTGTGCATATATATATACACACACGTATATATACATACACACGTGTGTGTGTGTGTGTGTGCGCATGGCTGTGTGCAATGTAATGTGTTTATATGCTTATGTGAGAGTGGATCTGGACCGGATGCCTTCAGTTGTGTTGCAGCGTGTTGGACTCGATGGGTGGCGCCGAGTCATACAGAGTGTCTGTGTCGTGTGTGGGCTCTCCGGCCAGCGTGCATGGGTTGGACAACGTTCCTGCTCCGCAGTCACAGAAAAACCTAAAAGGAAACATAGCAGGGATTATAACCTCTATATACAAGTCTCTTTAAATAAATGCTAAAATTGCTCTTCAAGTACATAAAATGATTTAACTACATTGAAAAATATGATTCCTACAGTTTTTCTAATAGTGAATCTTAACAAACATGAATTGCAAGATTTTCTCTCCGAAAATGTTTTTCTTTTGAAAACAATTGCGTCGTCAGAAGAAAATGTCAGAAAATAACCAAAAATGTCTCACCGATCGTGCCGTATAAACTCTACATCGTGCCCTTGGTGGCACTTTTTGATGCAGTTTACACAGATGGCGTTCCTATCTGTTGTATTACAGGTGTGACATCTGGAGAGATAAAAAGACAAAACAGATTCATGGACATAACACAATGAGGGGAAATAAAAACAAAGACATATGGCAATTCTTTACTTTCGTCAAATCGTCAAAACTTAAAGCTGGAACATGGTAATCTTCTGCATTTTTTATTTTTAATTATTAATTAAAGATTAATTGACTATCAAAATAGTTGCAAATGAATTTTGTGTCGAAATATTTTCAGCTCTACTTAAAATGTACCGATATTATTCTAAACTTTTTTATCCTGAGCAAGGCACTTAACCGCGAGTTGCTCCAGGAGACTGTCCCTGTAGTTAGTTACTGTAAGTCGCTCTGGATATGAGCGTCTGCTAAATGACCTGTAATGTAATCTGACGCAGTTTACCTGTAGAAATCGTGCATGGGGTAACTGGTGTAGCTGGAGATCTTGTAGAGGCACTGTCCTCTGCTCACTGCCTTCTCAATGGCATCCTGGTTATTCAGAATCTTATTGTCTGACAGAGAAGGGACAGAAACATGCGATCAGAAGGCAGATAAACGGCTCGTAACCTGATGGACGCTTTCATGCACACAAAGCAGCTACTTACCTTTCATGGTGACGTTGACTCCCGAGGCCAGAAACAGGCCTCCAAAGCGATTGTTGAAGATCTGGTTGCCCTCCAGCGTGGCTGTGGCGTGGTTAGTGATTTCAATACCTGGAGAAGAAGTGTAAAAAAATCATTTAAAAAAAAGTCTGCCATCAGCACCAAAAGGAGACAGAAACTGAGATTTGTGCTCATATGGATTAAAAATAAATAAATAAAAAGCTAACCTGCAGCGAAGCCGTCAAAAATGCGGTTCTTGCGGAGTATCGGGTGGCTGTTGGTGCTGATCAGCACACCGGCCTGAGCGTTCCTGAAGATGTCGTTCTCTTCCAATAGACCTAAAGAGAAAAAAAAAAAGTGATGGTTCAAACCAGTAGATATACAGGAGCAAATTGTAGTATGCAAATCCAAACACTGAAGTTCAATTGCATGTTGATTGCATTATCAAGTTTAACACATATGTACCAAAGTTTTTAAGAGGCTGCGTGATGTTTTCTAAGTTATCTGGCTACAGATTGTGGTTACGTACCTCGGCCTCCATTGAAGATGCAGATGCCTCCATCTCTGCCGTCATGAATTTTGTTTCGTCTCAGCGTGGGGTTGCTGTCCGTCTTGATCCACACGCCGGCCATGGCATTGTCAAAGATCTCATTGTCCTCGATGAATCCCAGACCTGTTGTATTAAACAGCAGCATTAGACATGCAAAGTACACATACGCTACATACGAGACTAGTGAAGCGGCTGAATAAGAAATACACACCCGAGTTGTAGACTAAAATCCCTCCATTCTGTCCTCCCCATATCTTGTTGCGCCTGATCTTTGGGTTGCTCCCCGTCCTGTCAAGAGTCAACAAGAATTATTCCAAACATTCACAACGGAGTGGAAAAAGAAAAAAACTGAAAAATCAATAACGTGCCAAAGCTTTTACGTATGAGCATCTGGTTTAAAGACGCGTTTCATATTTCCCGTTTTAGGAAATGCACTGCTGAAAGGGGGTAATTGTTACCTTATTTGTACACCAGAGTACATGTGATTGTAGATGTCATTGTCCTCCAACACACCGTGCCCGTTGTCGTAGAAATATACGCCAACCTAAAAAAAGAAAGACAGATGATCCCAACATTGAACATCATACGAATTTGTTAGAGATAAAATGGCAACATACAAGATACTTTTTTCCCAGAACAGGAGAATAGAGTAGAAAAGGTAAATTAAGGCCGAGTGAACTAAAGACAGCTGGAGAGCGCAATCAAAAACAGTTTTTGATTACTAGAGGATTTAAATGATTGTTTTAATTGTATTGTATTGTTTTATTGTGTTCTTGTTACACAATAGAACTTAATTCACAGACGAGGTTGTTGGACTCGATTAACAAAAACGTTCTTCAAGATATTATATTCGCACACAAAACGCTTGAGTACACCTTCTGCCACCAAAGTATATCTGCCGTCTTCAACTGCAAACTACCCCAACTATGATGTGTCGAACCATAACCAGATTACTAAAGAATATCAGAACTGTGTAAAGAAATGAAAAGCTTTAATGTAAGCAGCTCCTCACTTCACTGCTGTTTGACACATGCATGTCAAAAAGCACAAGATGGCATCAGTTGAGAAAAATAAATCTGATTTTTCAAGGGACATGCAGCGATCGATTGAAACATTCGCCTCATTGCTGGTCAAATTTAATGCATACGCAGTTTTGTGGAAAATGTAAGTTATTTAATAGTCAATGTTTAATTATTAACATACCGTTGAATTTCACTTTCCAGAAAAGAAAAGTTACAAAATTGTATGCTGTTAATTATAGTTCTTGGAAAGAAAGAAAAAAAAACGGCCAAGAAAATTGCAATCGGTGCATCTCTACTTTATACAGGTTTACAATGTTTGACCATGTCAATTTGACCTGTTTGCCACTGTGGATGCGGTTCTTGCGGAGGACCGGAGTGCTCCCTGTGGTCACCCAGACTCCAGCCAGTGTGTTGCTGTAAACCTCGTTCTCCTCGATCACCCCCTGGCCTTTCTCGTGCTGAAACACAAAGCAGGATCAGCTGTCACAAACCTCTGAAGTTGCTTTTATTAAAAGACAGAAAAATTATCTATATTTGCTGAAAAAAAAAAAAAAAAGAGTTACGTTTGAACCAAATTGATGAGTATATTTACCACATAGATGCCCCCGTGCTGTCCATCGTGGATCTTGTTGTGCCGTACAATAGGGCAGCTGTTGGTTCGGATCTGGATTCCCGCCAAGGCGTTACCATAGATATCGTTACTCTCTATCAAGCCCCGTCCATCTCCAAATATGTACACCCCTCCTTGGTTGCCGTTGAATATAGCATTTCCCCTGGATGCAAAAAAAGGAAAGACACAGTCACGATCTTGGAATAAACGTACACATGGAGGCAGACACATAAAATTTCCTTCACAGCCATGTATTTCTCCACAATAATATCAGCCATGTTGACCTTGACATATTTTGCAGTCTCCATTGGAATCTACTGTTGCATACAACCAATCGCCCGTGTCCCTCTGTAGGTTTACAAAGGCCGTCCTGTGTGAAGCGTTTGTCCTCACCGTATCGTCGGGTCGCTGTTGGACGTGATCCACACGCCAGCGAAGTTATTGGCGTAGATTTTGTTCTCTATAAACTGTCCCCGCCCCTTCTCGTGGACGTAGATTCCTCCCGTTTGGCCATGATGGATCTCACAACGCACCACTGTCGGGTTGGCGTAGGCCTTCACCTCAAAGCCTGCTATGCGGTTTCTATGGATGTTGCAGTTCTCAAAGTAACCCTGAAACACAGAAAGAGGAATTAAAAAAAGGGTCTGTGATGCTTCCTCAAGTAAAATGTATGACATGACGTAGCCGCTGTGTATTTACCATGCCGTGATCGAAGGTGAACACGCCAACATCTCGCCCATGGTGGATGTGGTTACGTCTAATGATGGGATTACCGTGGTTTTTCACCCAAATTCCTGCTAGCGCATTGTTGCTGATTTCATTGTCTTCATAAATGCCCTGGAACAGACGAGAAAACATGGAGCATGAATCCTGCGTGAACTTTTATGTGGGTATTTTTGTGCACTTATGGCAAACTATTAGTGTTACTGTTGAGGAGGGAAAAAAAACAACATTTTACCTGTGCGTGATCTGTAATGTACAGTCCTACGTTCTCACAGTCACTGATGTTGCAGTGTTTGATAGTTGGACACGCTCCCTGGCCACTTACACACACAGCTGAACCCACTAAACACGCACAAAAAAAAAACAGAAGCGTCACACTAGAGTAATGATCACTTTCATTACCAATTGACCAACAGAAAAAGAAAAAAAAAAAAGGTATTAAATCTACAATGACATGACCAGACAAAGCAATCAATTCCTTACACTTAAGAAGCTGAAACCAGCAAAAATGTGGTATTTTTATAAAGACTTAAATCCTAATTCATGGTTTAATTTTCTGCTGATATGGCAGTCAAAAAAATAAACGCATGTTCAAACAATATATCCAACACGTCTGTAAACGGCTCGCCACACCTGGATGACATGAATACCATCAAGACTAGAGTTGTCTGGAATACAGTTTAGTGCTTATTTAAAAGAAAATTATTCACATCATTTATTTAAACATGTATTTATGGGCTAGAAAACTTATACATAACAATAAATACTGGCATCTCAGTAGGGCTTTACTGAATAGTTTGAGACTTCATTCATAAAGTTGACATTTTCTTCAAGTTTTGCATGTCTAATGATTAAACCTGGCATTTCTGCACAGCTGCAGATACAGATTAGGCTACACTAATATTAGGATTATGCTACACTAATATTAGGATTATACTTTTCATAGAGTTAGAGTCCAGTGGTGCCTGTGTAGCAGTGGGATCATTTAAACTTACTAGAAAAATATCACAGGTTTGGGCTGGTGGGTGACGAAGCAGCAAGGAAGTTATTAATAACTTACAGAAACACTAAGTGCAATAGTCCATCTTCCACCATCTCTCTCTAAAACACAAACACAGCAAGCAGTGTTCGGACTAACTGATGTATTCCCATGAACCGCTTTATTCAAACTGAGGATTATGACCTCATAAAATAGGACAATACACATTCGAAAACCTCAATAGTCGCCTCAGCTGTAGAAGAAAATGACATCCGGTGCAGCCCTACAGGTTAGTACTGGCAACACTGTACTCATTAACAAAAAATATCAAAACGGTTAGGATATTTTCTAGGAAGTAGATTTAACACGCAAACTCACTGTCAAGACATTTGATTTACTGATTCTAAATGTGCCGCAACATTTCCTGCTACACGGTCTTAAATCAGACGATGAAGACTAAGCGTCAATACCTGAGGGTTTGTGCGTTATACTTTACAATAAAATCGGCACAGATTTTTTTCCCTGATTTCCCATTGTTGCAATCCAATAACCCAACATGTGTCATGAGAGAGAACAAAAATAAAAAAAACTACTGCTCCGGGGTTTTTTAGTTTTAAGACCAAGACCCAAATGACAAATTTAGTCTCTCATTCTGGGACATAATGAACACAGGGACACAGTGTTATTATTATTATTTTTTTTTATATATAAATGGTGTTAAACACAAACACTAAGCTATAATACGGGAGTACACACAAACCTATAAACCTGAACAATATGTAAAACAATGCCAGAGCCCTGCAGGAAATACTGCATCTGTCAACTCTTAGGATTTCTTTAGGGCTGTATGAGTGTTCATGCCATTGTGTCCTCCTCTAGTAATAAGTGGTCAGTGTGTGCGTTACCTGTGCATGTGGAGCGGATGATGCAATGGTCGATGTTGGGGCTGCAGTTGACTGTGATCTCCAGACAGTGGTGGGCGTTATGGTGCTGCGCCGACTTATCATCAGGATTAAACTGAGGAGAGAAGAGCAGCAGAGGTCAGACACTGGCTGCGATTACTGACAACACATCAAGGTTCTTTCCACCCACCACATCCACACTTGACTCTTCCTACTGGAGGCATTAGTGACACCATTACTGTAGCTGATAACCGTATATAAAACCAGGAAACAGTGATAGCTTACACCACAAGAGACAGAATAATCAATAACATGTCACAAAGACTGATTTTTTTTTCTTCTTCTTTGTAACAGACGGGAAACTTTTACATTCTTGAAGAAATTGGTTTAATGACTGTTATAGCTGGTTTAACTCTAAATACAAAACTACACACCGAAATGACACCTTTCACACGTCACTCAAACAAACCCAAATCTTGGGATGTGTAATTGAAATTGTATGGCATCGAATTAAGCTTAGTGCGACTCATTAGTCTGATGACGTCCACGTCGACTTCCTGAGCTCTTTAATATGGTACACGGTCGGGCTGTACCAAATACATGGAAGCTTCATTCATAATGTTGACATTTAAATTCTGAAAATCAACCTTCAAATGCTTTTGCATGTCCATTCATTGTGTTTAAAAGTACGCATTTCTGCACAGTCGCGGATAAAGATTAGGCTACACTACTATTATTAGTAGTATAATATTTGTAGAATTAGATCCCAGTGGTGGCTGCGTAGGATTCTTTCAGACTTCTACGATCCAGACTGTTCCAATAACTCCAGAGCTTTGTAGTCCCACGTCCAACATTTATTGAAAAAAATATGTAATTGTTTAATTCACAACACGTTTTTATCTAACGAAATAGTCGGCTTCAAATCTACATTTGTTGGCGTTTCAAAAACAACATTTTCACTGCAGTCAAAAAACTGTTTGCTCTCCCGTTTGCTGCACACAAAGGGAGGCAGGCACCTGTGTTAATGGGGCAGTCTAGCAGCAATCTAACGGCACCATAAATTACATTTATATAAGACAAAAATCAATTCTCCCCCCCTCCCCCATTTTTTTAGGGTGATGACGACATAAAACATGACGACAGCCAATCAAAGGTTTAAACAAAAAAAAAAAAAAAAAACTTCTGTTGAAGCTTAGAAAAAAAGTGACTCTGTTGGTAGTACACGGTTAGTGTTCACATATGTCCGGGTCAAATTGATCTCCATTAGTGGATGGATATTATAACAAATGTTTTCTTACTTTTCTTACCATCTAATTGGCATTTTGTATATTTATTACATAATTATAAAGTAATGAAACGGACAGCTTCGCTATTTACTGGCTGGCTGCCAATTCTGCCTGGGGTGAGGCTTTGCCGGTTTTTGGCTGGCTTCGTTCACTGCAGGGTAGGCGGTGCATGCAGATAAACGGCGCCTTCGCCGGGGCTCCTCTCTTAACCGCCAGCTAAAGGCTCCGAGCACCATTTGTCTACTGCCTGCTCTGCGGTGGCGCAGAGACGGTTAAGGAACGACAGTAAATGACTAATATGAAAAACAGGGTCTTTTATATACAGCCATTCTTAAAGTTTGTTTAAAAATTCAAGGAAAAAGGTGAGATCTACATTTACCTTGATGGTCATGTATCCCACATAGGCGTCCTCTGAGCCCTCCATGAAGACAAACGTTGAGTCTCTAGTGTTCTCTATCACCACCTTGTCTGCTACTTTACCGGGAGCTGAGGGGACAGCAGAGAACACTCATTAACACCTTTATTCATACGGATATAAAGACCGCTGAGACTGTATCCCATCTTAAGAGTGATATTGATTGCATGCGGCACAAGCATTGAAGTAAAGTCTTAAGTACTTTCCAGTGAAGGAAACATGCTTACCTGCGCCAATCATGGTGATGGGGGACTCTATATAAATCCACTCGTCTGTATAGATGCCAGAGTGGACAAAGATTAGACCGTCAAAGTGGGCCTCTTGTACTCCACCCAGCGCATCCTCAATGGTGTCATAATACTGCAGGATAAAAAAAAGGTACAAACACGTTCAGGCAGAATATACACGCTAACAATTCATCACAAGGCAGTTTGGAAAATCAAGCAGGTGTTTACATTAGCTGTACGTCGCATAAATGTCAGTGTTATGGCCAATGAAATAAATCCTGAGGGATTTCTCTTTTAGCTATGACTTACCAGCATATTCTCTCTGCCTTTGTACCTGCCAGGGTTACTGTAGAAATGCTCAGCAAAGCCTGGTTTTACATGAGCGCCTTTGTACTGCAACACAGAAAACACCAAGGTAAAAGTTTCTGGTGATCACACCAAACATAAACATGGTCCTCATACAACCTAGTAAGAATCACACTAACCTTTTGCTAGTGTAGCACAAAAGAAATAGTTTATTTAGGCGGCGTAAGGTTTCTGAATAGAAAACACAGCGCAAATTGACCACTCCACAAGGATACCACAAAAAGCGACAGTCAGTATATCAGTGGTTTTTGGATTGTTACCCTTTAAAATCATAGCATTTTTTTTCTTGAGGCCCCTTGTTAACGCAAAAGCAGAACGAGATAAAACAAGCACTGAAGCAATTGCCATTTACATTAGCATACAGCAAAGGTGGAACCAATTATAACCCGCCTAAAGTTGTTTTGTTTATTATTCTATTTTTTTTTTTTTTTAATTTTATTGCATAGGATAAGAGATGCTTTTAAGTTTTATAGCCTATTATGAACTATTGGGCAAGTGTACGTACAGTCTATTACAGAAGTGTTTAAAATGTGCCTTATTTTTAGAATGAAAATAGTTCTGTTCAAAATAAGTGTGCTGATGAATCCGTTTCCCCCCGCTGTACCAACCTCGCACCAAGCCGTGACACCTAAACCACACCGCGACTTCTGTATATCATTACACCTCCTAGTTTCTACTGGTAGTGAACAGTTTAACCACACAGTTGTTTCCCCTGAAGAGGTAAAATGAGTCATCGGAAGTCATCGGAAGTCAGAAAAAAAGAATCAAATTCTGTGTAGCAAAAAAAAATGTTTCTGGTTCCTGTCCTGTAAACCATCGTGCAAACCCTGACCCCCAAATTAGGAACCAGTGTCGTCCACAGAACAACAATATGCAAAGCTGATCTCAAAGTGATTACAACAGACGCAACAGCAAAACACTGCACTCTTTAATTTAAGACATCACAATTACAAGCTATTAACAGTAAGAAGTAGAACTCCTTTAAAAACTGAAGAGTCAAGTGATCATTATAAAAAAACAAACTGCAATTTGTGTGAATGCGATCAATGTTTAATTTTCATTATGAATGTTCCTTTTACATTACAAATCAGTACAGAAAAAATGTCTCCCATTAGTCTGAGGAACTTAGACGATGTTTAGTCTAAGAAAAGCCCTCGATTGACATATTTAAATAATGAGATACTATTGTTGACATAGCCTGAGAACAGCATTGTGATCACATGTAGACATGTTACACTGATCTGACTGAATGAACTGAAAGCATTCATTGTCAACTTCTGAGATATACAGTACAAGCAGAAAAATAGTTTCGACAACTACTTGGTCATAAAAAGGGTGGCCAAAATTTCCCCACACAAAAGACACTAAGGGGCTTGTGGATTCCGAGTAGTTTGTTATCGTTTCCAGAAAATTATTACATGAGAATAAACACAAGCACCCAAGTAAAAGTATTTTAAAAGTTATGGATTTTCATTTAACTGCTTACAATTGCTTATCAAGCTAATTTTCCTAAGTGCCTATTGATGTTTTATAGTGATAGCTATGCTTCCATTTCTCCCTGCACATATTGAGATATTTCAAAAATAAATATACAGACATTAATTTGCTTTCTAATGTGTGTGCGCGAAGTCTTTTAACTTTACAAGCAAACAAACCCACATCAGATATTATTAACCTAGGGAGTGGCATGGAATTCATTGCATGGAGATATATATATATATATATATATATATATATATATATATGACTGCACATTGTTTATTTTTAATATCTATACAGAAAATGTAAGAAGAAGATAATAAAATAAGTCTGTGCAAAGATATTAATCTTCTTCAGAGAGCACTTTCTTCTTCATGGCAAAACAACACAAAGAAAACTATGAGGGCAGACTTACCAGCTGTTGGAAGCTCTCCTTCCAGGGGTTTGGGTGTTCATGCTCCTCAGGGCTGACTTGGTAGAACCTGCCTGGCTCAGGATGCATCATGGGACGTGTATACTCAAACACCTCCATGTATAAACGCTTCCTGGAATGTTAAATACCACATTAAACGAAATTCAGTTGTCTGTCTTTTATTGAAAAGACAACTTTCCATCTCTTCAGCAGCACTGACCATAGGATGGGGTCGTTGGCTAGCTGGCTGAATCTCTTGCAGACACAAGCTGCCTGACAAAGGTCCTGTTCCAGTAAGTAGGAGAAGATCTTCAAAACAACCTCATCTGGAAGCTTCTGCTGCAGATATTGCTCTGCTGGGGCTGCTAAAAACACACAAATACACACAAACTCAGAATATAAGCTTTAGGGAAAAAATATTTCCACTCCAAGCACATTAAACTATGGAGTAATGCTATTAAATGGATTGGAAAGTAACAAGATTAACCTGCCCACACAGAGAAATCAATAAAAGATTTTTATTTTATTTTTAAAAGAGGAAAAAAGCTAACACTATCTCCTTGCCCCAGCTATGGAGATTTAACACACACCTGGCAGGTCGTGGCTCTTACCGGACACTCGTGCCCGCTTGGCTCGATGGCCAAAGGCCTCTGTTGATGAAGTGGAAGCTCCCTATAAAAGAGGGGAAATAGGATATCAACTTCATGCCAAGATTCAAGCACTAAGTAATCAACTGGAAAATGTACTGCCCTGTCACAAAATCATTGTTCTTTCAAAGGACACAATCAATCAGCAATTCTCTCTCAATTCTCTCTCACACACTGCAGTCAATGCACAAAAAAAAAAAATGCAATTCAATGTTTTAGTCTAACCTCCATTGGGCCCTTGCTGGGGCAGGCAGAGGCGGTGGCAGAGGCAGCAGCGGTTCTCTTGGGAAGCAGGGTCTTGCGTCGAAGCTGGTAGGGACTGTTCTGAGCTCCTGGACCGGACTCCTCAATAGCCATCTCTGCTGCAGCTGCTGCAGGAGCCTCCTCATCTGGACAAAAAGGAAAACAGATTTCCTATACATACACCACTTTCTTAAGAGGCACTTCAATGCACAAAGCTGCAGTATAGACCAAGGCAATGTAATTATTATTATTATTATTTTATTTTTTTTTTTTTAAATCACTGGAGGAGCCGAATCATCTCGCTTTTGCTCAAATACACAACTAAACGGTCTCCAGTAATTGCAGCAAACACTTTAACCACTGACACAATGGTGTGCATTCAGCTCACATGCTGTATGCACACTGCGCAGGCTAACAGACAGGGTAATAGTTGGTAAGACAGACAAAGGTTAGTGATTGATAATGGCAGACGCACCCCCTGCAGCCACATTGCCAGTCTTTCATGTCTAGTCAATCACAACTGATATCATGCAGTGTGCATTTGTCTCTGGACCTATATGTGCAGGATCAGACTCATCTTTTATGGTGCTGTCAAATTAAGGGCCGCAGATCAAGTCGATCAGACGTGCGGCTAATGGCTAAAAACTGAACTGCGTAGCTGGCAAATCCGCGGTGTAAACAAATCGAGCTGCGGCTAGCAGGCTCCGAGAACAAGGAAGAGGATGTGGGTTCAATTTGTTGGCTACGTTAGTTTTATGCCACAGCTCCAAGCATAGAAAACGGACTCGGTGAATTAATAGTAAACACACCGTATCATCCATCACAGCTGATCTTGTGTGGCCTCTGGAAGCTGGCATCTCAGCTAGCTAGCATTGCCCCCATTCGCTGCTAATGTTTTTGTTAACGCTACACCCCAAAAATGGCAGTCCGAAGACGCCGCAGATTTACACCCTCAGAATCGTTAGTGACAGCTGGGAATGCGGCGGCCGACAAGACATGCAGATTGTGGTTAAAGCGTGTGAAGACGATCCCTTCGCCCCCAACTGAGGTTACCTGAATATGCACTATTAATGTTAAAGGTTTAACTACATACGCATTACGTTAGGCGGAGACAACCCCCAACCTCCACATAACCTGGTAAGCTAGCTAGCGGTGTTAGCTATCCCCAATCACTCAAGCCAAACAAAGCGCGGCCTGGCCTAAGCCACAGAGCAAGAAGCCTCGGCTTTTCCTGCTGAACCTGCAGTCTCTAGGAGAGGAGACCAGACCGGTGGCAAAAAACAAGGGTGATGTAAAGACTGTTATCGCCTGACACTGCTTCGTGTTAAATAATTAGCTGACCGTGGCCTAGCTTACCTCTATCCCCGTTGTTCCGTTCGGGCTGCACCGGGCGCGGCCTCGACACTCGCCTGGGTCTCCTGTTGGTGGCTCTGACGGAGTTCATCTGGGGAGTTGGTTGTTGAAAAATAGACTGCTATCCTCGACCGCCCGCTTCTAAATTTAGCCCTCGACCCAAACTACCACCCGCACAGCTTTTTTCCCAGATACAACCAAACAATTGCGATCAAAAACCCGCTGGTATTTGGGGTGTAATCGCTATTTTTTCTCCTCCGTGGTGTTACAGCTCCCCCCGTATCGCTGCTCGGTGCCAGCTCCGTCTCAGTCTGTAGCAGGAGGAGCCATTAACCCACACGGGAAACAATCGCGAGAAAAAAAGAGCAGAGTGTCCGCTCGACCAATCATATTTGACGTTTTTATAATATCATCCTGCAGTGGCCAATCAGGAGCTTCGTTTCAAACGACTTGACAAACCTTTCTGTTGTAGTTCGGGATCGGTCAAGCGGCGATTTGATCAATGCACGGGCAATGATAATGCTAAAAATAATATACAATTTGCAGCCCCCATTGTCACATATACAAAAAGACTAGAGCTATATCTTAGTATATTTTGTATGCCAAAAGATAGACTGCCAGAGATAGACTCTTATGTTGAACCAGGAATTTAAACAACTACTCTCTCTTAATTATAAACAGAGAGCAGAGCCTTGAATGTGTCTAATTGTCTTCCTATCTAATTGATTTATTAGTTGCCATAGCCTATGTCAGCGAAAATGGGAGTGTTTGGAACATATGGAGGGCAGAGACTGTGATAATGTTGCAGGAAATGTTTATGTTGAAAAGTTTATGCATTTTTCACACTTTAAAAAGTGAAATGGAAATGTGACTGCCAAAGCTGGGTACATGAATTGTGAGATGGAGCATGATAAGCGGAGTAACATTTTAATGTAACATTTAAAGTTAATTTTATGACTATATTTCAAAACTAAAGTATTACTTAATGATTTAAACAGGAGAGGTAATTGAATGATCTTTTGTCAGCATTTAGTACATCATTTAAATACACATTAACATTTAGAGTGTATCAATGTATTAATCAGTTAGAAATAAACACTGACAAAGCCTATAACTATTTCATTGGCAATACAATTGGAATCAATTTTAACTGACATGAATTCAAGCTGAGACTAAACAAAAAGCTTTTTACAGCCACAAGCCTGCAAGGATGTGAGTTTTCAAATGACAGATTTTGGGTGCACACTTTAAACACGTTTGGTCAATAAGTATCATTTCATGTAATTGGACCACCAGATGGCATTGTTTGGCTGCAAATGATTACGCAATGATCTCACAGCAACTGAGACTGTTGTGTTGCATTGTTACAAAGTCTTATCTGAAGTTTCTATCTGGAGCCGATATTTATGCAGGAGCTCTTACCACACATTTAAACAGTCAACAAAAGCAGTGATTAATCATTTTTAGTTATCAGTGAATATCATTTTGAGGACGATTACATTACAATACAGAGGGGATGTAATCCATTTAATCATTTCAAATGCTTAGGTTAAAATAATCAAGGTTAACACATATACACAATCATAGTCATACATACGAGTTGTTCAATAAATGCAATGAGTGCAATAAACTACGTTCTGCCAATGTCTGTTTGGATGTTATTACTTTTCTTTTTATGTGGCCTTTTTATTACATCGTTTTCAGCGGAGAGGTAGACAAACAGGAAAAACAGTGATCGAAAGGGCATGCAACAAATTAAGGTCATATGGATGCCCTGAGTGTTATTGCTTCAAGTAGTTCCAGCTAAATATCTGGTTAGTAGCAATATCAGCTTTAGAAACATCTGTACACTAATGTCTTTTTTTCAGTGGTGTAATGTAACTAAGTACATTTACTCTTAAGTACTGTACACAATAGAGGCACTTTTACTTTACTTTTGTATGTCCCTTTTATGCAATCTCAGAGGTTAATATTGTACTTTTTACTCCACTACATTTGTCTGGCAGCTTTAGTCACTTTTCACAATACAATATTTCATACCTTTCCTGTCCAGTGAAAACATAAACATACATTTGAATGTTTCTCAAGGACTTATTGTTCCTTTATGGGTTAAGGGAATTCTCCCACGTCTTAAGATAAATAAAAAGCCTCTTGAATCAGCTGGAAAATGCATTGTCACAAAACTGAAAGCAGCGTTTTCCTTTGCTCATGAAGAGTCGACTTGATGGAGATACGTGGTTTTCACATGACAGTGACGCTACAAACATATGATGATGTTATTGAAAATGATGCATTGCTGTAGATTAAACTATCCAACAGGTTATAAAGGAGTTGTTAATGTCTTACGCAGTAAAATGCAACATAAACAATAATGTAGCAGTAATATTAATCCAAAAACATTACGTATAACAGTAAAACACTGATAGGGAACATTTTACAGCACAATGAGTACTTTTACTTTTGATACTTTAAGTACATTTAGCTGATAACACTTTTACTTGTAGTAGAGTATTTTCAAAGTGTGGTATTAGTACTTTTACTAAAGTGAAACCACTGCTTTTTTCCCTGCAGGCCCCACTGTGTCACATTATTACCCATCGCAGCAACATCTTACTGTGACTGTATCAGCCTTTCTCATAAATAACGTTATTCATTGTTGAAGACAGCAACAATAGAAAATGTTACATAATAGTGACGGTTGGATGTCTCTGTTTTGTTACAAATATTTTTTTTTTTTACAAAGACAAGTGTTGAAAGAATGCCACAAGCTGTGAAGAGAATAGTGCGTTATATTGTTTGGTTCAACCTCAACTTCCCAGCTAATGTATGTTTCTGTATCTACATTAATTTGACCTCATGCTGTGCTTTGCTGTCACTATCAATTGGTTTTGGAAATTGGCCCCAGACAGAAATGTTTTTGATATACAAACTCAACACTATGACACCAAATGATGTCCTTAATGTGTAATGTGTTTTACCTTAGGACTGTTTGGTATCTTTTGAAACCCACAAGCTATGAATGTGACCACTGATCACTTAATGATGTATGATCTTCCATAAGACCATCCTACAATGAAAATGAATGAGGTTTATTAAAAAGTCCCTTTACTGCCATCTAGTGTATGGTCTTAATAGTGAATCAAAGATGGCCAAGAACAGAGTTCTGTGAAGCTTTAGTTTATAGGATTATTTCAGTTCTGTCTGGGATGTTGGCGGGGGGGGGGCTGGGCACTGTGACGATGAAGGAAGATATGTGAGATAGGTCTGCAGTAAATGACACTCTATAATATTTGGTGTGCTCATTGTTATGGATGGGTGCCCATAAGTAGATTGAGATGTCAGGAGTAACTTAAAGATCCTGTATTAATGGTATATGTTCATTATTCTGTGTGTACCCTGTGCTTACAGGTGGTGGGTTCCAGTTATGTGAGGCTGAGAAGGTAAATGCCCTTCCCTGGAGTAATAAAAAAAAAAAAAAGGGGGGGGGGGCATTTACATTCCTCTCTCTCTTTAAAAGAGAGGAATGGCACATTTATTTAGTTTGGTGTTCGGTTTCTTCATTTTAATTTAGTTTTATTGAAATTCCTGTGTTTAATTGTTTCCCTTTGTTTCTGTAAACTTTAAGTGAATAAATGCCTTTTTTTTTTTTTTGCACCGCTGCTTATCGACCTGGTTCTTTAAGGTCCCTTTTTAAAGTTTTCTCGTGCCAAACCACCTCATCTTCCCTTTATATGGGGTGGCAGCATTACAGGTCCTGGCATCTCAGCCATGGGAAAAGGAAAGTGATTGGTTCCTATATAATTGGATATAACTCAGAGCTTTGTGTTAACTCTGCCATTGTGTATATTGCTGTATTTAATCTGTAATATGGGTACTGCTGTATACTGCAAACGCTCTGCTGAAACACGCAAATGAAGTGAGCCAAATAAGCGAGTAAAAAGTGAGTATTTTGTCCACTTTGATTTGGAAATTTGGGATGTGCTACCGTTTCACATTTTTTTGGAATACTATCAGTTGTTTTTTTGTAGAGCCTGTTGAGAGGAGGACTTTAAATATGCTGTGGTTCGCAACAGAGCAGAGATCCTTAAAAAAAAAAAATCCTTCATCAGTAGCATCACCTGGTGGTTAAAGAATATAAATGCAGCCACACGTTCAATGTTGGCATGTGGGAGGCAGTGTATCCATATCAATGAGATGGACTCGGATTCCTTCTTGCAGCTGCAGCCTTGAAACCCTGGGTTGCTTGCTTTTCGGTGTGTGTGTGTGTGTGTGCGCGCTTTATCTAGCTGCCATATCCATCCTTCTGTAATAAGCAGAAAGAGCAGCTGTGTAGTCTCCCCTCCCCTCCCACACCACACCACCCACCCTGGCACACAGAGCAGATGTTGGAAGGGTCACTTTGTCCTTGAAAGCTTTCGATGCTCTGAAGGACAGCATTTCTAGATAAAGTCAGCTCAAGTGTGTGTGTGTGTGTGTGTGTGTGTGTTCCTTTTGTTACTACTCCTCACACACATTCACCATACAAAATCTACTCAGGCAGAGAAGAAATAATAAACGCATTTACAAATGACATGGAAAACCATCGCAGAGACACATTTTGTACAAAACACACTGATATATATATATATTTAAAAAAAAATGACAATAATACTTCCATTTACAAACGATAAACGTAATTACAGTGTAAAGATAATTACCCGTCCTTCATTTTTAGGACAAAGTGAAGGGTAGGAGGGATGTGGAGGCATGGAGAGCTACAGCAGTGTATGAGAAGATTATTAATCAGTAGGTCCCTGTGGCGTGCTTCTTAATGAATATCATTCAATCATAACGTTGAATGCAAAATGAATGTTGATATCTGAATGCGAGTATACCGACATCCCGAGTGTCAAACCTTTGTTAAACTGTTTCAAAGCACTTCAGTTTATTTCATTATCTTGAGACGCCAGATGGATGGCATTTCAGACGATGCACGAAAGTAAAATCAGTTTACTCAACTTCCTCTGCTCTTTTAGTTGTGATCTATATTGTTATGAGGCATTAAATTCCACCCATCTGGCGTATCAAACAAGTTAAAACAAACACAAGGAATTATCTAGGACAGCTATTTGACCTAGATTTGGTCAAAGTATCTGCAGTTGTTCTGTAGCTATCTGTTCTGTACATACAGTAGAGTTTACACATGGGTTACATGGTTTACTGTGTTGTTGTAGGTCAGAGTCCGTGACTGATGTGCTGCCCAAAGATACCGGCAACATATCACAGACACATGAATACCAGCAAAATATGATGTCATCCAAAGCATAAGAAAGATGAGTGCATCATATTGAGGATTCTTTTCAGTGTCTCTACAACTTGCACACATGACGAGTGCACCTCTTAAGCAAAGTTGAATTTCTTGTAACTTAAGGGTGCATTATATATTCTGTCAATATTACTCGAAGAGAGTCAATCCAGCAAAAAGTCTGTATCTGTGGAGTTTTTAATTGACAATCAGCACTCATGTTTCCCATCAAGACTTAATGTATTGGCCATGGAGTACAGCATCACATGGCTGCTCTTTGGAGAGGTCCATGCCGGCTGCTGACAGGAGGAACTCTCTGTCCGGTAAATCTGTGCCCGGGTTTTAAACAGGCCGAAGCGAGCTGTGAGGAGAAAGAAATCCCGCCTGAAAGTGCGGGTAAAGAAGGCGTACAGGAAGGGGTTGGAGCAGGAGTTGATCGGGTAGAAGAGGACCAGCAGAAGTTTGGCGTCTGAGATGGTGATGAGAGGGAGCTTGAGGGCGGCTGAGATGGCAAAGAAGGAGATGGGAGCCATGCAGACAAAGTCAGTGAAGATGAGGACGGCCATGCGTTTGGCTACCCGGGTGTCGGCGTGGGCCGGCGCCGAAGAGGGGTTGCGGACAGTCAGGTAGATGCTGAGGTAACAGCCGCACACACAGAAGAAGGCCAGGATGTTGAAGAGGAGGAGAGACACCACATAGACCTGAGACACCAGAGAGTCCACGTCCATGGGCAGGCAGATACTCACCTGCACCACAAACAAAAACACATAAACACACACATATTCAAAAATATCAAAGTGTACAAGGCCCTCGAATGTACTTCATTTTTACAAAAAGCTGCTCTGCAGAGTTCTGGACCGGCTAAAAGCCTCTCTAAAGGTTTGTGACCCAGTAGGCAATAAAAACAGACTCCCACTCGATTTGTATCTATCTTTATATCAGCAAATAATTTATTTATTTTTAAAGTATTTTTTATAAAATTGTATTTGTATCTGAGAATGTGTTTTTCCTTGCCTTACATGATGGCACATTAAATATCTTTGCATTTTGTGCTTTTGGTCAGACAAAATATGACATTTAATGACGTCAACTTTGGGCTTTAGAAAAATTGCTACGACTATTTTTGACTTTCATCTGGTGTTTTATGAACCAACAATTAATTAATTGAAAAAGTGGCAGATGAATCACTAATGAAAAAAAAAAAACCCCACCCTTTATCTACTGAATGTCATCTCAGACATGCAAAACATTACATTATATTTGTTGTTTTGCATATTTTGAAGCATATTTTGAGGCAAAGAAAGCATCTACAGTAAGTCCATTTGTAGAATATGAGTTCACGCATCCATTTTGCGTCTCCAATTCCATGGACCTGAGCAAATTCTAAAAGGAACATACAGTGACTTGTTGCAGGGAGTTAAATGCAGAGTACACGGCCTGTACAAAGCACTCACTTTGCGGTAGCTGCTGACCCCGACTGTGGGCAGCAAAGCGGCGAGGGAGGAGAAGATCCAGCCCGCTGTCATGACAATACATGCGTGTCTCAGGCGAAGTTTACGGTCGAGCCGCAGAGCGTGTGTTATGGTGTGCCAGCGCTCCAGTGTGATGGCTGTTAATGTGAACACTGACAGCTCACTGGCAAACACCTGTCATTGAAACAAACAGACAGACATTTCTGAGTGTTGTTATTTATGTAGCGCTAACATATGTATGCCAAGGATGCCATACACACCGTGAAAAAGCCCGCAGCACTGCAGCCCAGGCCCGTCTGCCAGTAAATGGCGCTGTTGTAGTACCAGCCACGAGTGAGCGTGTCCACAGTTGCTATGACTATAAGGTAGATGCCCATGCAGAGGTCAGAGAAGGCCAAGTGGCACATGAGGAAGCGAGGAACAGTCAGTTTGGTGCGGCTGCCTGACGACACAACGGGGTGAAGAAAAAAGACAAAACTAAATCCTGGTAACTAAAAGGTACTTGTTATGTGAAAACCTTATTGAGAAGAAAATAAACAAGCTTATAACCAAAGGCAAAAGCAAGAAACTGCAAGAAACTGTAAGAAGGAAGGACATTAGGAAAGAAGGCAGCATGGAAGGAAGAACACGAGGAAGCCACGCAGAGAGTAAAAACAAGGAAAGGAAATAAGGAAACAAATGATGAGAGAAAGTGTGACGGGTTAAGGGAAGGAAGGAAAGAAAGAAAAAGAGAAAAGAAAGTTCGTAATGATTGTCCCATTTCATACCTAACAAGACCAGAAGTACCGCTGCGTTCCCCAGCAGGGCGAGGATAGAGATGACCCAGATGAGGACCCGTAGGGGGACGGTGGACATGATGTCCTCACAGGGGTTAAAGGCATCTTGGGTTGGGCTGCAAGTGATGGAGGTGGAGTTGGAGCAGTAGACCCTTTGGAAGTAAATCTTATCCTGAGCATTGGGGTGGGAGCACCGGGAGTGCGACCTCGATCTAGCACACAGCAAAATACAAAAAGTGTATGAAAACAAAATCCATACTTTTCACACTAACACAATATTGACTTTTTTGACATGTTTTTCTACAACAACAAAACCTCAGGATCAGGGGTTCTGTGGGCAATACTACAGTATTAGTTAAGGGGTCAATGGAGTCATGATGAGAAATCAATAACAAATATAAACTATTGCTAAAATATATAAAATATATAAACTCCTTTAAATTTGAACATTTGCTTTGAAATAAACGTTATAATTTGCACACAAATAAATTAAAAGCTGTTTCTTAAATCAGTGATTTGTTCATTCAAAAAACTGCAAAAAAAGAAGAAATATCCCATAATCACATATCCCCCGCATAAAGTGGCGAAATGTCATTTTAGATTTAGCATGCAGGCTGGTATTGATCCTCTCATCTAACTCTATGCCAGAAATAAGCATATTTTCTTTAATAATGTGTTCAGACTTGTTTTTTGATGATAATACATGGGTACCTGTTCCTGTTTATCTTTTGGAAGGGGCAGCAGTGTGACGGGTACGTCAGGGTGGCTTGGCGGAGTTTGGTGAAGAGCTGCACAGGAGGAAGAACTTTCAGATAGGGGGCGGACTCTGCGATCAGCTTCTTGAGTCCATCGAGGATGTAGTCCGGCAGGGAGCTGAGGGCTGTGTTGGAAACGTCCCTGCACAAACAAATACACACAAGTTGGTGTCTAACAGAGGAGGAACAGTCATTATACTTTCAGAATATAGGCCATGTTTAACTTCTTTATCAGTTCATAAAAGCTGTTATTTATTTTGCTTAGGAAAAATAAAACACTGGAACTCAAATTTTCCTGGATAGAAAATTCATGGAAAGAGCCACTGTTTGATTGCCAAGTGACTGCTGGGATGTGGAGTCAAAAAACACCACAGCAAATGACAGTCCAAAACAAAAACTTTCTTCTTTTTTTCCTGATTGCTACTTCAATAGAAATGCGTGTCTCTTTGATTGGGGAATAGACAGGTGAAAGAATCTCTCTCCACACCAAATTACATGCTTTCTGTAACTTTTTTTGACCTTAAATCTGCCATGTTTCTAAGTGTTTTCTGAGTGTTTCTGAGCCTCCCCACAAATGCCACAATTGTTCTTGTTTTCTCCTGGTTGTACAAGTGATGATGAGGAGGGTGAATCATGTAGGCATGAGTTACTGTTGGATGTCATGCTTACAGTACCACCAACTCACTGGAACCCACAAAAGCGTTGGGATTGATGTGAGTAAGCTCTTGGTTTCCTTTTAGGGACCTAAGAGAGACAAATTAAATATGTGAGCTGAGATTTTTTTTTCTCCGCTTTTGGTAAATCTTCTGTTTGTTACCGTGTGTCTGCCTCTGACTCACAATCTGTGCATCTTTGTGCCGTTGAAGGCGTCACTTGCCACCTCCTTGATACCATTTCTGGTAAGCCGTCTGTCATTAGAAAGAGAAGCCAAATTACACTCATGTGGCCGCAACACAAACAATTCCCAACAATAAACTTCTCTGAGCTATCAAAGATAATTTTAGTGTGTGCAGTTCTTTTGTTCTCAGTGTCTAAAGCTGTATGAGTACACAGATTACACAAAATAAATTGTATTTATTATTGTTATGTAAGATTTCCTTAGAGACCTCGGAAGCTGTCGGAAAACTACGTACATTTGTTGGATTGACTTGGCAGTATATGAACATTTCTACTAAAGTAAAAGCAGTAATGCCACAATTCTCCTCAAGTATATTTCACAAAATGTATAACTTTTGCTTTAAGTTAAAGTTATACTAAACTTAAAGTCAGAATGTAAGTCAAAGTAAAAGTAAAAAAATGTATTATCAGCAAAATGCACTTAAATAATTAAAAGCAAATGTTATTTTTGTGCGGATTAATTGTAAGTGTTTTAATATACTATATATTGTAATATTGGATAATTATTACTGATGCATCACCATTTGAGATGCATTTGAATGTTGGTCGAGAGGGATTTACTTTGAACTACTTTACATTCTGTCAGGTAGTTAGATCTACAACACTGCATCATATTTCATTAACAGAAGATACTAATTACTTTTACTAATTACATTATTTTAAATACAAACCGTGGTATTTAAAATAATGTAATTAGTAAAAGTAATAATTGTAAAGTATCTAGTAACCTGTCAGAAAAATGTATGTTAGAAGTCCAATATTTCCCTTTCAAACATAGTGGAGTAGAAATAGAGAATAAGAAGTAAAGTAGAAATGGGAATACTCAATGGAATAAAAATAAAGAGGCGATATATATATGTATATATATATATAGCAGAAAGAGTGTTATAACTGCAGAAAAAGGAGACAAGTAGGAGAGCACAGGACTTGGTAAAGAGGGCAGAGAGCATTTCAGGGAACATTCGTCATTGCGCATGTAATGCCCACTCGGAGCTGTGCGAGGGCGGCGCACATGTTTCTAAAAAAGTGATGAATCTCTTACATCAGGGAGATAGTTTGAGTGCAGAGGCCTCTGAAGGCATTGCTGGGGACTCTCTTTATGTCGCTGTTTTCTTCCAGGTCACTAAGCAGCACATAGATAAAAAAAGAAAAGAAGGTAAATAGTAAGTAAAAACAGCAGATATATGTACACCATTAAATATCAGGGACACATGCTACAATCCCTTTTGAATCTACTTCCTTTTGAAGCTGATAGATGTCAGATGGGAGACAGTTTGAAGAGGGATTTTTAAAGGCTAGAGACGAGGGACAGATGGCTTGTATTCCTGGTATTCTGTTCTGTCAGGACTACTCATTGCGTAGGTTTTAACTGCAGTGTTAAATGTTCAATCGTGTGATTTCTTCTGGGCACATTTAATTCTGTATGCATACAATAGCCTACATGTTCAAATGCATGTGGGACTAATGGTGTGTGGGCATTTGTGGTTCATTTTTGTGTTGAGACGTACAACAGAAAGCCGTGGGCCGTGGAGTGGATCTTGGTGAAGTTTGGAAACATTCTCAGTCCGGTGTTGGAGATGGTCCTGTGATGTGCAGATTAACCACCAAATGTTACTACATTCACACTGACTGCGACATCTGAGCAACACATACTGAATTGAGTCATAGTGATACAATCAGACAATGTCGCATTCATTGTATTAACAGAGTCACAAATTAGCAAGTGAAGAGATTCCAAGACAATTCAGAGAGAAGTTCAGGTGGCACGGTGATACATCAGCTCCTCGTTCCAAATAACTGTCCTTTTTCTTGTTAAAGTTTAACATTCAGTATCTCTGAAATATTTGAGTCTGCAAAACAGCGATTATTCAGAGCTGGGGGAAAAAAAAAGTAAAGAAAAAACTTGAATATTTCAAAACAACACTGAGAGTCTAGAGCCACGCTAGCAGCTCTGGGAGGTTGTACTTGTGCACAGCGGTGTTTTGGTTTAAGCTAAATGCAAACATTTCCATGTTAACATCCTCACAATAATAAAGCGAAATTTAAGGGAATATGCGGATGTTTAGCTAGTATTATATCTACCATGTTCAATGTTTAGTTTGACGTATTAGCATGCTAACATAACAGCAACGAAAGAATAGGTATTTTTGATGAGCAAGATTTTAAATATCAAACCATATTTTGGAGAAACCTCACAGCTGTAACATTTTCTATTAAACGATGTCAGCGCCAGGTGTTCTGTCTATACCTTCTCTACATACATGTCTCAAAAGTTATAAAATTCACTTTTTTTTTAAATGGCTTCCTTTTAGGTTTTTATAAAAAAAAACAAATAAAAAAAAAAACATCTTTTTATTCAACCTCCAAGAGCAATAACTTTCAACCATTTTTTTAAGAAACAAATTGAAATGATGAAACCAAATTCAAGAATTTTTTGTTTTTTGGAATGGGGGGGGGGGTGTACATTGTGGACGTTCAATGATTTACAATCAGAAATATTTTAGATGTAATTTAAAATACAATGTTCTCGTGGTAGGGTGCTCTGGTTTAAACATTGTTTTTTTTTTCACCATTAACTGCTTTGTTTCTCTGTCCCAGTTCTCACAAATTGGTACAAACACAAAAGTAACAGTTATGATAATGGCAGTGAGGGATTTTGGTGATGCATTGTGCTCAAAACATTGATATGATACATTGATATAATATTTTGAGACTGTTTGAAAAATCTATAAACAATCTAATTTCTGAGGAAGAATTGCAACAAATATATTTAACATGGCTGAAATGAACTCATTTTGTGGAAAAACTTTTTTGACACTTGATTTCTCTTCCAGGGGGATCCGAGCTAATTAAAAAATGATGTCCCGTGTGGGGGCCCGTCAGAAGTAGGCCTGTCACCCGTGACCCAATTTGGACTCACAATCAGCTTGAAAAACACAAACTGAAGAAGAAAGTATTGCACTCTCACTGAGTACTCACAAATACTGTAGATTCACGATGTTCCTGAATGCATCCGTATGGATGTGGCTCAGGTGTTTTACATTTGTTATGGTTCTGAAAGGAACACATACAGTCATGTACCCAATAATATAAATGACTGGCAATTTCAGTTACAGGGTTTCACAGCTGCCATTATCCCACCAGTTATACTTACATCTTACTGAGTTCAGGAAGATCAGAGAATGCAAAAGCCCCTATACTCTTCAACGCAACATTCTCAGAGATGTGGCTAAGGGAAACACAAATGTGTAAAGAAGAATATGACATTTATATATATATATATATACACATATGTATATATGTATATATATATATATATATATATATCAGCTGTTGGGTCTTCATTCACAGTCATTCTTTGACATATTTTGTCTCCACCACCCTGCAAGCTTACTCCTCAGCTGTTTGGGTGATCAGCTTCTGGCTGGGTGAGTTTGCAGCTCTTCTTGTTCCATAACAAAGACTAAACACACAAGCATGTTGTATAGAAGACGTCTTGAGCGCTGGCCTTTTGAAAACTGTATACTCACATTTCAGTGAGCCGAGGGAGGCTGGCGAAGGCAAATGCGCTGATATTCTCCAGCATGTCGTTCCCAGATATGGTGCTAAGGATGGAGGAGGTGGGGAAAAGAGGAAGAGGGTAAATAAAAGGATATACATGATTGAACAGATACATCAACTTTATTGAAGCTGAATTTACTAACAATTATGGGATGTTTCCCAGATGACGTTCACAATTATATTTCACAAGGTCAGAATATAATGGAAGCGCCACAACATATCACAAAAATGACATAATGAGGATGACTTGTGTCTGCATTCTGAGATACAGGAAAATATCTTTTGCATGCAAATAAAACATATTTTGAATGAAAAAAATATTATAAATGCTAATTTAACATCCTATTGGCTGTATGTTTGCTATTATACACGAAAGCGCAAAATATAAAAGACAAATAAAGTTTGTAGAGCAAAAAAAATTCCATACTTTTGAACTCGCGTTTTACCATTAGTTTTAGGGATATCATTAATTCAAAGAAATACTATAAATATGAGGGATCCTTTAAATAATTTAGCTTTATATACTATACATATCGTGTTTGCTATTATCCATATAAACAAACAATTAAAGACAAATAAAAAACTAAAGTTTGAAGCACAAATACAATTACATATTTTTGGGCTTTCTTTTTCTCCATTACTTTATATGTGATTTAACCTAATGTAGAGTTACAATAAATGTAAGGGATTAGTTAACATTCTGCTGAACCCAAATCTGTATTACCACTAAATTAATGATTTTACTTTATATACAGAGACTCCCATCTGACATCTACAGTGGCCCGACCACTTCTACTCTACCCTTATGTTCCACATCAAAGAATAAAGAATAGCAACAGACACTTACATTTCCCTGAGATACTGCAGGCTGCTGAGGGTGCCCTCGAGAATCACTGTGATCTGCGTCTGTCTAACTTCCCTGTTGAAACAGAAACAACCACTCACATCAGCTTTCAGCTCATACACTGATCACAGAAATGTTTCACTTACGAGAAATCTTTTGAAAAGTCATTGGTGGACATTTTGGTATTGTGGCGTTCAGGGACGTGGGTGGGATCATTTCCACATCTTCAATGTTACTCATTCGTATCGGGGATTTTCTTTTCATGCATGAAGTAAACTGTTTTGTGTACTGAATATCTATACAAAGATCCCAAGCTTATTTTGCATCTGGTGGTTGTAGATCAGATCTGAAATGGCTCTCCATTGCTGCATACTTGTAAATATCCCACTGTTCCTGAGCCTTGACCTTCGAGCAGCGCAGAGCAGATGAGAACTCACACATCGCTGCCTGGGAGTTCTCAGAGCGTCTTTTGGGAATGGACGCTGCTTCTGTTCTGCCACAAAGTAAGTCCTCGTCTGTGTGTGGGTGTGTGTCAGCTGTATTTCTGAGTAAGATACATATGGAGCTAAATCCGGGCCAAAAGTTTTGATCATTTAAAAAAAAAAAAGTTCAAGTTTTGATCTTGAACTTTGAAAAATACAATAATATATTTAAACTAGAAATAAGTTTATGAAAAGTTTTTTCAGGTTGAATATTATTTTGATTCAGTTCAGTAATTCTTTGGAATAAATTATTTATTCGCATTTTTCACTTTCATATATATATTTTGATATTCGAGTTCTTGTTATTTTCATTTGCAGATTTCATGTTTTCAACTCTTATTTTTCACTTTCAGACGTTTGGCCCTGATATGGCGTGGGGGGCGTGGCTTCAACTGAGAGGGGCGTTGAAAAGTGAGTGACAGCAAAACAAAAAAGGCTGAGGACCTTCCTCAATCATGTTGCCTTCAGGAAACGTAGGTACAGAGAGAAGTATCATTCAACACTTCCTATGGCTCATAATCCTGTGATTGTCCTGTTTATTGCTCTTATACTGCTTTTGGTACCAAGTACGGTCTAAGACTTCTTGCTTAATGGTACTTTGTTACTGCCGTCAGTTTTTGTACTGCCAATCACGGGAATATGGTGTATAAAAAGTGTTGACTCATACTTCTCTCTGTACCTACGTTTCCTGAAGGCAACACAATTGAGGAAGGTCCTCAGCCTTTTTTGTTTTGCTGTCACTCACATTTCAACGCCCCTCTCTCAGTTGAAGCCGCGCCCCCCCCCACGCCAGATCAGGGCCAAACGTTTGAAACTGAAAAAATAAGATTTGAAACTGTAAAAAATAAGATCTGAATCTGAAAACATAAAATCTGCGAATAAAAAAGAGAAGAACTCAAATATCATATACGAAAGTGAAAAATAAGAATAGTATAATAATACCATATCATTTTTTCCAAAGAATTACAGAACTCAATCAAAATAATATTCAAACTGAAAAGAACTTTTCATAAACTTATTTTTAGTTTGAATATATTATTGTATTTTTCAAAGTTCAAAAACCAAAACCAAAACTAGAACTTTTCCCCAAATGATCAAAACTTTTAGAGATACATCTGTACTTTGGTTTTGTGTTTTTTTTAAAGTGCCTGTTTGTGCTTCAGGGGAATGACGAAGGGCCCCCCCACTGGCCTCGCTCGGACGAGGGCAATCTTCAAACTCGACCTTCATTTTGATCCAAACTACACACCTGTAAAGTTTCATGACTACATCTTTCACTGTCACCATCGCAGACTCAAAATCTCTCACACACACACACACACACACACACACACACACGCACACATTCTCATGAGGTGAAAACATTACCAGCATCGTTGTAGTGGCTGGTAACAATATCCCTATTGTTTTGGGAAACAGGCCTTTCTGCCTTATTGCACTCAGGGATATGTTGAGGTAGTTGAAAGAGTGCATCAGTAGAAACTGCACTTTAAATTGTAAATCATTCTTTTTTACTGCTGCATTCTGTGTTCAGTTCAATTTCTTCAGTAAAATCAAAAAGGGTTGGAAATAATTCCCTTTCATTTTTTTTATTCAACAAGCAATTTGTTGTATTTTCGCAGTATACTGAAAGCAGCAGAAACTGAGTACACTTTAAAATAGGTTTATTTCTTTCAAGTAATATTGCGTTATTCAACAATGTAACAAAACAAAATCTATTTAAAAAAACATCCGCTTTGCAAATCTTTTATGGGGAAGAAAAAAAAATGCATTTAACAAGTCCGTTAGACTTCAAGGATACACACAGTGTGTTTTTGTGAGAAACACAGAATGTAAACGTAACTTTTGTTTGTTTACAAGAAAACTTTACCGGGCATCTTTAACCTGTGGCCACTTCAGAAAGCTGGGAGTTGCTGAAGACGAGCAGACACGCTTTGCATACATTCCCTTAAGTAAATGAATGTTTAGCAAAACCAGCATTTGCAAATTCACTGCAGATTTCAGCCAAGAGGAGATGAGAGAGGATTAGAGAGGAAAGTTGAAATGATTATGCGTGTTCATGATGTGATATTGGACACATGGCATGCTCCCTGAATCGATATTGGATGGTGAATGAAAAATACTATGTTGGGATGTATTCTCTGTAATATTAACATATGTCAGTTGTTGTAGTTGAGTAGAGGGATACTGCATCGATTTTACACATGAAGGTCACTTTACTCATCATAAGAAGGTAAGTAATTCTTAGCTTTCTAAAGTCTGACAAAATAACCCTGAATGACGTAGCCAGGGCTGGAGACTACACATTGATACCAGAAAATACATTAAGAAATGGAGGTGTGGAGTTTGAAAGATGTTGATATTTCAAAGGCATGTAAATTGAGTTTTTTGAGTTGAATTGCATTTTGGGAAATGTAGGATGTAATGTAATGTAGGTTTTTCTTTTGGACAAGTACTCGAGACTGAAAGTCAGGATATCTTGGTCTTTGCTGATTCAATATTGGCCCTTCTTTTGGAAATATGTCTGTTGTAAGTCTCACAACTACCACAATGAATGCAAAAAAGAAAACCCACAAATATACATGTTTACAAAAACCATCTACAGAAGGGAATGAGTCAATAAGCAACTTTGCAGCGAGCAGGTTAAATGCAAACATCTTCAACGGTTGCAGCACAACATTTCTGCAAATATGTGTGTGCATTCACTTGTATGTCTGTACTCACAGGCATTGGGTGTTGCTGGAGATGTTGGAGGGAATCTCTGTGGCCCCGAAGTCCAGGTGGTAACACAAGTGCAGGGTTCGTTTGGTCAACTCTCTCTCAACTCCAGGTTTATTGTCCATCTCAGGGCCAAGCGCCGACGCCGTCTTTATCATCACAGTCATTAACGTAATCAGAATTATCACCATCATCTTTGCAGTCTGTCCACAGCCCGGATTGTTGTATTTTAGGTTTTCACTTTTCAAATCTCCTTGATTTTCTTCCTTTGTTTTTTCCCCACTGTGATTTCTCTCGGTCTCCCACGTGGTGTTTTTTCACACATGCAGGCCTTCAACCAGAGCCCCCACTCCACATTTGATATGTATGTTTTCGCCCATTTATCCGTCTATCCACTTTGGGTTCACCAACAGGTCGAAGAGAGAGAAGACGCGTGAGGTGCTTTGGTGCTTTCTGCCTTGCAGTGGTGAATAATGGGGGCGTGTGAAAAGCTTTATGGGTGTTTGAGGATGTAGGAGGTCTCTGCTGTGTTGTGTGTGCGTCTGTGTGTGTAAAAGCACCACAGCAGTGCACAGATGCTGTAGTCTCTCTAAAAATCTGTTTCCACTTTTTATTCATTCCACTTTGATCTTTAAAGTGTCTTCTTCAAATGAAATCACACAAGCACTGGATGCACTGCTAATGACATTTTCAGAAGACCACATTTTTAAAAGGTAAGCTATTAATTTCTTACTCAACACAGATTTGAAAATCAAACACTATAATAATCCTTCACGACAAGACTCACCGCATTTGTAATCTAAAAAGTTGATTCTTATAAGGAAAACGCTGAAAAATGTAATCGCAAATAGGGTAGAAAAATCAAGGTTTAATAGACAGAAGTGAAATGAGTTACCTCCCTACTGGACAAGAGCATTTTTGTTAAATTGAGTTTGTATTATTTAACTTGACAAATATTCATTTCTAACTCGTTTTTTGCGCAGCCCTGAAACTAACAAAATGCAGTAAAAGATTATGAACACAGACAAGCTAACAATAACAACGTTAGCTAGCTAACAATACTTAGAATGTTTTTATTTTAGTCTATCTGACACTGTAAGAAAGAGACATTAATCTAAATATAAAACAAGGATTGCATATTAAAATCCAACACTTATTTCCATTGCATTGTTTTGTCTGTAAACTACAAATTGCCGCTAGTTAGCTCATTTTGTTAGCGCTGGTTTGCCGGCTAAAATGCTGTAGTTGCTGTTACAAGAGTTCACATGCTACAGCAGCGAGCATTAATAAAAGAAGTTAAACATTTAAATGAACCAGTGAAAGATAAATACGAGGTTAAATAAAAATATTAAAGTTTATTTTTCTTTTTACATTCCATTTGAGTTATTCAACCAACAATATGTATTCAGTTATATTTTTGATAACCTTTCAGTAGGCTAAATTTTTTCAGTTTTGAAGTAAACAGTCAAGTTATTTATTTGATTTTAATAATAATAATTACTTATTTTTTTGGGTTTCATAATGGCAAGTGTTGGGAACTCACCCAAGGCAGAGCCATGAGACTCAATTTCCCAGGATCCTCATTTCTAGGATTCATAGTCTAGTATATTTTATGGCACTATTCTATGAGATTACAATAAATGTCTATCGTTTTACTTTTATACAAAGTTGGTGCTCCATTGAGAGGATTTAATGTAAATTAAGTCATACTAATTAGTATAAAGAATAATAGTTTTTAATATAATAATTAAATATTTTTTAATAATGACTAATTCCTTCTGAGAGCCATTTGAATGTATTTTGAGCTACTGCACCTCCATAGAAGTAGTCCCACATTAGTATCAACCCCTATTTATTATTATTATTACTTATTATTATTTGATATGAATTATCATTCATATTTATGAGTATCTAATAAAGATAATTCCTTTTAACTTCAAAGTCTTGTCATCAAACTAACACATAATAATTATGGAGAACAGGCGTGAATCTGTTTTGTCTCCTGTCTCATATTTGTGTTGAAAGATGAGTACACTTTGATAGCGATGGACATAATATTCCTGTCTAACTGCACTCCCCACACGTCAGCAGTACAGCCAGCCTGCAAGGACACACTCTCTCCACACACACACACACACACACACACACACATCATGTAACAAACAAACCATCTCAAATCTTTTCAAATGTTCTCCTTGGTGCATCTTCAGCTCTTCACACAGATTCTCTTGTATTGATACATAGTTGTGTGTGTTGTTCTGTGGGAACTTCATGTGGCTGAACAGAGCTCTTTATGATTTATTTCAAAGCAGGAGGAAAAACACAGCCTTGAGCTCCTGACACGACCACACACACATTCATACACTCTCCCACAGTTTTGCTCATAAACAAGGCAAGAAAGGAACAGAAGGAGAGAGAGAAAGACGGGAAGATAGACGGAGTCTGACAAATGCAGCTGCAAAAAGGAATAGAAATGAAGGACTGAGGAAGAGGAAAATCCACGGCATCTGTGTGTGTATGTGCTGATACATGATATGAATGTGTTGATGTAATCTTTTGCTGATTGTTCACGGGAGGTGTGGACGAAAAATATTGAGTAGCCTAGTTTTTAACTGCAGAATACAAATATACAGTCTCCTGGCTCTACAAGTCAATAGATGCATCAAAACGTCAAAAAAAAGTCAATATGCATTTTTCACAGGATAGTTTGACATATGTCAACTCATATTATTGACGATGCATGCAATCCATTTAGGTGATCAAGTTCCAGGACCCTGCAAGTGTGCATCTTCATTCACTGAGATGGCTTTAGTGAGACACTTTCATGGACCACAGCGATTGTTAATTCCTGCAATGACGAGACAAATGTCTGTTGTAAAAAAGGTGCATAGATAATGTCCAAGCCTACGGCTTAACTGGTTTCCTTTTTAGAATTTCCTATTTTCCAACATTACAGTTTCATGACAGCAGCCTATGTCTCTAACACCAATGACCACATTTGAACATGAATTTGTTTTCATTTTCAAAACTTGCAGTCTTAAGCCCCAAATGACGCTAGCTCAAGTGACACCAGTTGAAGGAATTTCTCAGATTCGACACAGCTCCCTCTAAAGCTGCAAAAGGCTTTATACGACACATATGCATCAGTAGGCTACTCCCCAACACCAAACACACTTTGGTAAGTTTCCCCTTTAAAGTGAATGCTAACAGTGCACACCATACCTCAATATTAGCAAGTTAAAATGCTTCATGCTAGAAAGTTTCATGTCAGCATGTAAGGATCTCATAGTTATTAACTTGCAGAATAACATGTGAAGTGTGGGGATGCTGACATGCTAATATTAGCATTCAACTCACTAGCTAAACAATGGTTCAAATTGTCTCTGCTATAATGATCTCGTCTGAACCAAGGACAGTTCACCCCAAAGTCAAAAATACTTATTTTTCCTCTCACCTGTAGTGCTATTTTTACATCTAGATTGTTTTGTAGCGAGTTGTTGGACATATTTTCTGCCTTCTCTCGAATATAATGGAACTAGATGGCATATTGGATTGTGGTGCTCAAAGGGCCAAATATAATACATTTGAAAAACTCAGCAAACTCTTTCCACCCACCAACCGTATCACCGCGCAGAAGGAAGCTAACCAATACTACTGGCTCGCCTCGCACCTCTAAGCTAGCTAACGTTACTGCTCAGACAAAGAGGACGCCATTATTGTTTACATCTTGCACTGTGACAAGCGCAAGCCTCTCGTCCATGAGCAGATGCACGCTTCCTTCGGCGCGGTGATACGGTTGGCGGGTGTCCTCATAAAAAGAAAATTGTCCGTACACGAAACTGCTCACAACAAGGTCTGTGGATTACCTTGAGTAACCGGGTCGTACATTCTGGAAAGAGACATTGCTGTTGAGTTTTCTTAAATGCATTTGTTCGAGCTTTGAGCCCCGCAAGCCGAGTGCCATCTAGTTCCATTATATTGGAGAGAAGGCCGACGTCTCTACGGCCGACATCTCCAACACTCTGCAACTCACACCCAAACAATCTAGACTGATAAATAGCACTACAGTTAAGAGGAACATTTTATTGTTGTATGACATGTCCTAAAATAGCCACTGATAACAACCGTATTGTTGATTTAGATAACAATATGGCCTATATAGTTCTCACTCCAGTTTTTATCCATCCGAGCTTTGTTTTCTGGCGTGTGACGATCACTACAGCCTTATTGGGCTGCAGGTGCGGGTTTGTTCCATCTGTAAATGTAAATGTTGGAGGTGTATGTTAGCAGGAGGTAACTGATTGGCACTGGAGTTGTTTCTTATTTACCCTATGAATACAACAGGGCTGTGTCTTTATCTTAGCTGACTGTGGTCAAGGACAGCACAGCGGCAGATGGCTACAGCCTTACACAAGCCTTTTGTTGAGTACAGACTGTTCAAAGCAAAAAGAAGGTAAAAAAAAAAATAAAGAAGCCAAATAGTGGGAGAACAAGACAGCAACACTTGGGAGATGTTTATTGAAATAGCAGGTCCTTGTAGCTTCTCTCACCTGAGGATGCGAGCTGAACCCTGCAGTCTCAGGGATCTTTCATCCGGCAAACAGCAACTCTGCAGAGACTTACACTGCTCACTGCACTGAGTCACACTTCAAAGCCCTGTGTGGTGTGTGCGAGGTGGTGTTTGTGTGTGTCTACTGTCCCAGTTAGACACAGCAGGACTCGGAAGAAAAGGTGCTACTTTCCTTACTTTGATGAAGCAAGAGGTGAAAGGGAATATGGGTAATGTGTGGGAATCTGCAACGTGCAGATAGTTAGAAGCAGATAGATGTGTCCACATTTTGGGAAATATGCTGATTCGCTTTCTGGTGGATTTTAACATCAGCACCACTCTCACGTATGCCCGTTGAATATACAGCTACAGACAGCAGTTTAGCTCTTTCCGAAGTAGGGCTGCAACCAATTATTATTTTCATTATCAATCTATAATCTGTTTTTGGGATGTGGACGTTACAGTGACATTTCCATGGGAGCTGTAGTTTTTTTCTGCGCTTTTCTAACAAAGTAATCGTTAAACTTTGTTTAGGTTTCAGCTTCCAATGGCAACGATGCCAATTTTTCTTAAGAAAAGTAAACTTCAGAGACAAGCTTAATTTTTCCAGAAAGACAAATGAAAAGATGCTGACTGGTGGAACAGAGGTTCCGAGAGTTTTGCTTACAAAAAATTACTAAAACAAATTAATCGATAATCCAAGTTGTTGCTGATTATTTTTCTGTCGATCTATTAATTGATTAATAGTTGCAGTTTAAAGTTTAAGCAGCTCTAACGCATACTATTTAATACATTGTATTGTGTTTGTTTAATTAAGTGAATTAAGATAAGTACAAATAAGGCTATTACCCCCTCGTAAAACGGCAAATTGTCATTTTCTAACCTCAGTTTTTGTACAGATGAAATAAACACGTTTATTATTATTCACGTTTTGGAGGTGCTGCCTGTTTCACTATTTCAGCAGTGTATCTACAGACAGAGAATCATATTGATCTTCTCATTTAACGCTTGCCAGAAAGTGAATAAACGTATTTCCCAAAATGACAAACTATTCTTTAACGATCTGCTTCCTAACACAATATGAGTTGCTTTGAGTTTTTCCTAATGAGCCCCTGATCTCTCATGGCCCATGTGAGAGAGACACAGTATTTCTATCTGCAGGCAAATGGGAGCACAAAACCAATACACAAAACGCACTCCGGGCTCACTTGGGTAATATTTTATTTACTCATTAATCTTCAAAACTATTTTTCATAATAAATTTCCACTTTATGTTCATCAAAGAACCGTAACAATAAAAATAAAAGTAAATACTGTAGAAAAATTGTACATATAGAAAATAAACATGGTTAATGAACACCTAGATGTAGTATCCCATTGGTTGAGACACCTCCTTTGTTTCAGATGGCAACACAACAGAGATAGAGGGGAAAGAAAGCGATAGACACGGAGGGCAGAGAGGGAAACATACTAAACAAGGGGAAAACAAGATAAGGGAGGAAAAAGGAGGTAAAGGCCAGTTAAGGATGGAGAGAATAAGGGAATATGTTAAGTTAATTTTTGACATTATACTTTCAAATCTCAAAGTCCTTTGTCATGTCCTTTCTTTCACTCGTAATTTTGCATGCATCTGACTGGTTGTTTGTTACGTTGCTCGGAAGATCTGGAGGGGCTTGTTCGTGTCATGGCACTGCTTGTATTGATTTATCATGGAGCTACAATTCTTGAGCTGTGGAGCCTGAGACACAGCAAAAGTCCATAAACAGATAATTATACTGTAGCCCCGATCGGAAACCCATCTGTCTGTGTATTGGTCATGTCATGAATATTGAAAAATCAGTCAATCAATAGCATGAAGACAAAAGGACGCAAAGAGAACGAGAGAAAAGGGAGAGCCAGTGAAATCAAAGCAACTCAAGTTGTCATATAGTCAATGGCGTCATGAACTGGACTTTTCTATCTATTAGCAACACATGGTAACATTTACTTTGTTCTGTTTTTGATTATTTTCCTCGGCTGGTTTTTGCTATAAAAAGGTGGTTGGTTAGAGCAGGTATAGTGGGCGTGGCCTATAAGACATCAGGCTAGAAAACAGGACGTGGCCTGTGGTGGGCGCACACATCTAGGCGTTGCACTGGAGTTACATTGCAACCCGCAACACCCCCCCCTTCCCCCTCCTTCTCCTCCTCCTCCTCCCACAAACAAACAAACCTACCGACTTAGTGGGACACGCCACCACTTCACAGCACAGCTCAGAGACTCAGGCATGCAGCACACTCGAGATGGTCACACTTTGAACTGAGAGTCGATTCAGGGATTAAATCATGGTTGAACCCCACAGACTTAAAAACCATTCGAAGTGCGTATTTAGGAATACTTCAAGCCAAGGTGGTAAGTTTATGATGGTGGTGCGTCACCTCTGGAGTTTCAACGCGGTATAAATCACACGGAGTAAGATAATTCACGTGCAATAAGACCCCCCCCTCCCTTCCCCAAAGAGTCTATACTGCCCAAATGTTCTTCATATTCATCATTGCCATAACAATTATCATAATGGTCATTGTCATTTTTCACCATTGGCTTCTTGTATAGTCTTCAGTGTCACTTATGAAGATATGGTGGTTCTTTAGCATTGCAGGTATGTGTATGTCTGCAGTTATAGATTGTTTATATTTTTCAGAGTGTGCATGTGTGCTGTGTGTGTGTGTGTGACACCGCAGTCATGCACGACCGGTGTCCGTAGGTAGCATCTGAAGTCTCAAGTATCCTGTCCAGGAAAATATCTCTCAGTTTTTCCGCTGATTCCATCTTCGTGATTTACAGGGCGCCGTAAAACATCAGCACCACAGCCCATCCATTATATTAACGGCACCAGCCCTACCTCTGCCTATTCACGAGTAATTCACTGTCTCTATGGCTACACCCTGATTTCCCTGTCCTGTTGCTTGGGGATGACACTTGGACCGTCAGTGTGCTTGTTACTTCAGCATCCTCAGTGCTTCATCGAGTCCCGTCTGCTAGCAGGGAGGAAGGCCAAGAAACTTGGAAGAGACACTTAGTGCTTGTCTTGGTGCTTTTATATCATATTTGTTCTGGTGCTCTGCCCTCTCGCTCAACACACTCAGTCTGCCATGTGCTTCACTTAAAAGTCTTCCTTGACCTCTCTGAGTCCAACAGGAGAGGTGCTACTGTGGCAGGGGAGTGACTGGTCTTTTTTATCTGGCTGGACCCAAAAATGGTTCTTAACTGGGAGTTGAACTGGTGCTTTTTTTTAAAATCATTTGGAATGGTCTTTATGTTCATAAAACAAGCCTCTCACGGAGGCTCTGCTCATTGGTAAATACTGTACAATAAGGGTCCACGCCCTTGGGCCAGTCTGTATGTGTCTGTGTATGTTTGTGCTTAAATGTATGTGTGCTTGAATGTGTATGTGTTTGTGCTTGCCAGCATGTGTGCAGATGTGATTATTGGAGAGTAAACATTAACATCAGCATGTCTATGTCGGTGTGTATGTGTGGTTTTTTTTTTTTTTTTTGGAGAATATATCTATTTATGTACATATACCGTTATATATAAAGGTGTATGCTTATATGTATGTGTGTCGGACGTCTTCCGCCTCAGACGTAGTACTCCTTGTCTTTATTCTTCTTGTTCTTGGAGATCTTGGCGATCCCCAGAGGTTTGTCCTTGGCGCTGCCGTTGGGCTGTGTGGCTGAGTTGCTGATGTAGTTGCGGCTCTCGTCCACGTGGTAGGAGCCCTCGTCGCGGTTGCGGTACTTGTACATGGCGTAGAGGAGGATAAGGATGCAGAGGGCTGCGGCCGCCACGATGCCCACCACCATACCTGTGGTGCTGCTGCTCTCCCGAACCACCTCAGACGGACCGGGGACCACCTTCACCTCCGGCAGGGGAGGGCGGGCTGTTAGGGGAGAGGGGAGGCACGTGATGTTACATTACACTTAATGGCACACGTTATTCATTTGTATTACATGTTGAGGTGATAAGTGGACGGCTGCAGCCAGAAGATACAATGTATCATCATGATGATCTATTTGACGTGCACTTCGCATAATGCTACATGCTGGCATGGGAAATCTGCAGCTTAGAGCCAAAGCTGTTTGCATATTATCACATAATGTGTAAACAGATTATATTACACCGTGTTGAGAGGAGGACCAGAGCACAGGTGCACATTATATCAGTTTTATTACACACATTTGACACTTTATGACATACACAGGCAGCCAGGGGCTGCAGTGTGGTGATGTACAGTATGACACAAATATTAAAAGATTGTTGGTAAAAGAATTTGCATGTTAATTCTTTGGGCTGGATGGAGGCGAGGGAGGGGGGAAAGAAGGAAAGAAACTGCTACAAAAAGAAAGGATGAATATAAAGGGATCAAGGAAGGGGAGGAGAGGGGCTGAAAGCAAAGTAAGGGATGGAGAGTTAGGTAATGCCTGGAGGCAAAAAGCCAAGTGGAAATTAAAAATTAATTGCAGTGAGCGACCAAGCGGCAGGAAAGAACTAAGCGACAGTGAGCGAGGAGGACAAAAAATAACTCAAAGAGGCAGTGTGATGTGTGTATTTGTGTGGGGAGGGGTACCTGAACTGGGGTCACAGGGGTCAATGTCTTCATCATCGCTGGGACACTCAGCTGACGCCACCAGCAGGTCGTCTGCCGTCTATGGAGGGAGGATCCAGAAAAAAAACAGGAACATGAACACACGTATATAGAAACAAACTCTTCATCAATACACAAACAGCCGGTGCTCCACACCCCTTCTGTTTATTTTCTACATGTGTGAGCACACAGCCACAATGCATCGCCCACCCGTTTTCCTGTTTGCCACAAACACTTTCGCCTGTTACGGCCCCCGGCAATGGCAGGTGGCCAAAACTAGAGTACCAAGTAGAGAAGAAGAAAGGAGGAGGGAGGAGAGAAACATTGAATACTGTTAAAAAAAAAACACCAGGGGACACTCAGTTATCATCTCCTACTCGCTTGACCCTCCCCCTCTTTTTTTCTCCTCGGGCCTCTCTATCTTCCACACCTCCCTGCTTCTCTCTCCATCTGATATTGGCTGGTGTTCATATGTGCTGGAGAATGTGCAGTGTGAAGCCAAAGAGAAGAATAAAACCCAGGCTTTCATTCAATATTCCACCTAAGCACTTGATGGTTAATTTAAATCTCGTTTATTTAACACCTCTTCATAAGCACTCTGTCAATAACCCACTTACATTCACCCTCTAACCTACATCAACCAAGTAATATCTCAACAACCGCTCATTCTCCGTGCCTCGCTCCCTCTCTATGGGAAAGGCGCCCTTTTTCCTCTCCATCCTTGCTCCTCCTGTTGCCATGGCAACTCTAAGTTCAGACTGTTAAAAATAATGGGGAATAAAAAAAAAAAAAGGAGTGTGCACCCTCAGTGGGCACCAGTGCATTGATTTGCCATTCCAGCCAGAGTATGAGGGTGGGGGGGAGTGAAAGATAGAGAGAGGGATAAAAGGAATTTTAGGGGAATTTGTGAGAAAGAGAGAGAAAAGAAGACTGGATAGTATGAGGAGGAGGAGGAGGAGGAGGACTTCAAAGTGCTGCGGTCTTTACTTAACACCGTGCTAATGTGCTCCGCATATTCATGAACTACTGTTAAACATCGCCCGCCTTGACGCTTCGGTACGAGAGATGTGAATGTGTGTGAGTGTGTGTTTTAACCACACTGGGCGCTCAGTGCCAGCACTAAATTAAAATTGGATTGTGATGCATTGCAGTAGATGTTAGTAACCCACAGAATAAAGGAGAGAGCGGCAGAGCTATACAAGAGAAGAGCTCTAGAGGCAGATTACAACCAGACCAGAACAGAATCTGAACCAAATCAAAGCCCTAAGTGGTCGATGATGCCTTAGCTGAAACCTAGAGGCAGTGTTTCAAACAGAAATTCACTAAGCTTTCTCTCTGTCCTTGGCTTCTCTATTCCCTTGCCTCTTGTTTTTGTAAGAACATACAGTATATTACATAAGGTTAGAGGAGCAAACCACTAAGTTTATTCTTCTGAAAAAGCCCACTCTGGCTCTGTATTGTGCGGTCTCGGTCCTGACGAGTCTAGTTTGGCCTGAAACATATATATAGTTATTGATGCTTGACTCTGTCTCTTTCCTCCACTGCCTTTCCAATCAGTTCTGCCTACTGGGCTGTCAAATGCCGCGAGGGTGAGCTTAGCCTCTGGAATCCAGCCAGTCAATAAACCTCTGTGCTTTTGCCAGGAACCAAATAGCACAAGAACCAATCAGCCAGTAGGAAACACATCACCCCTTTCTGTCACTGATCAATGTCGAGCCACCATGCTTTATTATTGATCCAAAGGACGAGCCCTGTTTTGAATCAAGATTTCAGCTAAAACAAAAGCAGACAAGTACATTGAACAAGGCCCCTCCTCTGATCTGTGACATCCCGCCCGTACGCGGACCACCCCATTCAACCGGCAAGTTGTCGATTGGACTATTGATCCACCTATCACATGGGAGACAATAAACACGAGGAAAACTAGAGACATGCCAAACACAACTTAAGTTTATAGCAGATGTACTAAAGAGATATGTCCAAGAAACATCCGCCCCTCCTTCTTTGTCCCCATCTTTTCACAGTCTATCAATAGAGCATGCTGACATAATGATGGACACAGATGCACAACAATAGGAGTGATAGAAAAAAGAGACACAGGAGGATAGAGAAAGGAAGTGAGAGAGCACGAAGAGAAGAATGTCTGCATGCTTAAAGAGCAAAATCTCTACCTGAGCAGCCGAACAGTGCCAACGACCGTCAATCCCTCCCTGACTGCCTAGTTCACACATAGTAGCTGCACTCTGTCCTCACACACTCTTGCAGAAGATTCAACAGCTTGTCTGCTACTTTCACAACTGGAAGTCAAACACACACATGTACATACACAAGCTCTATAACAACCAAACACTCTCCATTGCTCTATTTCTATTTAGACACATCTACACAGGCACACAGACACACACCAAATCAGGCTGAAGTTGGCAGGCTGATGAAGAGATCCTGGCGAGAGAGGAGAAGCTAGCTCCACTACTGCAGATGGTGAGATAGACTCATACACCGCCTGCATTAACAGCCTATCACTGGAGCTCAACCACAGAGAGAGAAAAGGAGGGAGGGAGGAGAGAAGGGGGTGGGGGAGTGACGGGTAAATATGGAAAGCTATGAAGGGAGAGAGAGTGAGAAGAAAGGAAAGAAAGTGAGCTAAGGGAGGAGGGAGAAAGTATCTCCAGGAGATGGATAGTGAGTGGAAGAAAAGCAAGAGGGAGAAAAAGATGTGAAAGATGTAGAGAGAGCGAAAAAGATAGCAAGGAAAAAAAATACAGGGAGATGTTCGGAGGGCTTGTGGAAGTGTCTGGGTCAGCTGATTCCTGATAGCCAACCGGGCGCCGCTCGGAGCCTCAGGTTTCTTCTATCAGTCTTCCCATCAAACACAGGTACACACATACACATGAACACACACGTCCACAGACAGACAGACAGACAGACCAAACATCAAAACCAAAACTCTGTGAGTCAGAGCTGCCTCTAGCATAAACACACACGCACACACACACACACACACACACACACTTTCACACAATCTTCTCCTCGCTGGTGCTCAGCTGTCATGCATTATTAATCCCTTCCACTTTTCAAAATGCAAAAAAAACAACCCAAAAAACAAACTCTGGACTTCAGGAGAAGAGGCACATCACACATTCTTAATGCACTAAGTACTGACGGTAAGAGTGAACCCATGGGGCGACTAAGGCAGATCCACTTTAAAACACACCCAAATATATTGGCCGTGTGTGTGTAATCGATAAATTGCTTGGACCCGAAGCCCCTTTGGAAGACATCCCTCACTGCCCCTCCTCTGATGCAATGTGCTGCAATTCAAGCCTATTGTTCTCTATCCACCTGAGTATTTGTGTGTGCGTGTTTTCTGTGTTCACTTTGTATGTGTGCGCTGGTTAAGGCCAGGTTGGTTGCTAGGCAACACTAGGCAGCCTCAACGGAGAAGCTGTAGATTTTTCTTAAACAAGACCAACACACACACAGAAAGACACAGAGTTTGGGGGCCAGCAGGAGTGGTTTGAGAAGCTAACACACACACACACTGCATCATATTGAGCATATAGTGGGTCTGACCTAGTTCTCATAGAGTCATATTGACTGGAGTGCACAACTCTTCTGCATCCCAGATTTAGCACCGGCATCAGCATATCACAAGAGCAGGAATAGTTTGTTTAAAAAAACAAAACACAAAGGGAGAGATTGAGAGGTGAAAGTGTGACAACAAGCCCGTGCCAGCGCTGTCACTCTGCAGCGCTATCCATCCAGCTCTCATATCCATTATTGATGCCTGAGGCTTAGCTCACAGCTCTCTGCGTTCTATTATTTATGTCTGAAACAGCTGGCGGTTTATACACAGACGAGCTATTCTCTATGGGAGTCTGGATGGGAGAGCGAAAGCAAGCAGCGGGTAGTGGGGCTCACTATCTCCATGGCAACTTGTATCATTGGGGAATTTTTTTTTTCTTTCAGTGCGGCAGGCAGGCACAGTTTTATAACACAGAAGAAGAACTGCAGTACACACAGACGGCCACAAAGAGCCTGACAACATCACAACGGTGATCTGAACAAAAGAGTCTGCGGTGCACCAGCTGATAATGTTTCCTGTGACATTAGCATCGACTCTGCAGTTGCATCCACTATAAATATGCCTCAAACAACAGTTATGTGTTTCTGTTGTAGAATCCCATTTGCATCAGTTTACTAGACACATATTATGGAAAAGCTATTACAGCCTCCATTAACACAAACATTTCCCCTCCTGTAATCGAGGGGGTAGGGACCACTTCGTTGAGCCATCTAATCCACTCGTGTGAATGTGTGTATGTGAGCCTTTTATTAATGGGACGTCTTTGGCTCCCTTATATTTTGCATGTGATGAAGACGATGTTATCGGGCAAATGAAATACTATTAATCATTCATCAGACGTTAGAAAAACATGTTGCACTTACTGAGAAAAGAAACTGCAACAGGAAAAGGTTCAATTCATTTGACAGCAGTATGTTTCCTGATTGATGGTGGATTGTTTGGCTGTGACAGATGAGACATTCTTGCATCTTATTTTAGTAATAAGTAGATACTGTATATTTTAAAATCAGTGATTCAAGCATTATTTAGCTACTCTGCTCCAAAGAGCTAGAGCAACTTTTCAGGTGACTTAAGACTTTTAAACTAAGGTTTAAAACTTCGTTTGAGGGGTATAAGACCCTGAGCATGAAGTCTCAACCTCTTCGGTTCTAGTCTGACTGTGGACCTTTGATGCATGTCGTCACCCCACTTTCATACCTCCTCATCTCCTGTCAGCTTTCCACTGTGTTCTATCTAATAAAGGCTAAAATGTCTGAAAAACAACTTTAAAAATCCTTTAAGCTTTTCTCTGTCTTTGGCTTTCTTCTCTGCCTTTTTTTAAGATATCTAATTATTGGGACATTACAATGTATAAAATATACAAGTGCACTAGACGTATCAGCACATTCTCTTTTTTTCGTCATAACAATGAACAAAAACATAAAATATCAGAATAACACAGCCCCCGAAAATAATGAACCTAAGTACGTCGACAGGTCAATCATCAGGGTCTTGAAACAAACTGAATCTTGAGCATTCATCATTATCCAGCTTGTGCTTGGATCCTGGACTACCTTCTATTCATCTTTTTAATATCTTCAAAATATTTTTCCATAACTCTGATTTGTGTTTTTAATGCCTTAATAACTTTAATGCCTTATGTCAAACACCTGCACTATGTACAAAATGTGCGATATAAACAAACTCGCCTTGCCTTGATTGGCGTTTCTAACAATCCCACTCCTCCTGACATATCTTGCTATCCTCTGGACCTTCATTAGTGGGCGGTGTGCTTGCTAATCCTCTTACTGAGTTGGAGAAGAAAGTTATCAAAGCAAATTAACACTTTTTAATGACCATTTGTCACACCAAAGGAGAAGGAAAATGGGTGATAGGACATACTGTGTATTATGTACAATACATACAAGTACATCTTTATATGACCACACACAGCAGCGAGCGAGTTTTGACACAATATTAGATTCTCATTACACGGTTATCGTGGCCAAAAGAATTCCCGAGAACAATATTATCGAGATATCTATAAAAAAATGTGCAAATTAATAATAATTCTATTAGTCAAATTCATCTGTATTTTAGTTTATTGTGTGTTTTGTCTCTGTTTTTGGGAAATTAATTACACTCAAGATACAAGTGTAGGAAGGTGAAGAGAGTCTGTAACCGTAACTGTACAAAAGCATGATTTAAGAGGGGCTGGATTATTTACACAATATTATCATGTGTATTATTAACATGATGTCAACATTTCATTTATTATCACGGTTATCGTCAACACCGGCATGGCTCTAGACCCCTATTTTCCAAACCTAAGCTGTAAAAAATGTGCTCTGACCTGCTGTGTGGCGCCCTGTTTCTTGTTGGTGGCCGTGGTGGTTGTGATGTCACTTATGGAGGGGGCGGAGTCAGAGCGGTTGCCTCCAGCTGCAGCACTGGACTGCGGGGTGATGGAGGAGGACGGCATGTCGCCGACCAGTCGTGCGCTGCCATCCACTCTGATGTGCGGGTGCCCCTCGGCGGCCATGTTGAGGATGCGGAGGCCGTTGTAGTAAAGTCCAGACAGCTGGCCCTGGAACATGCCTGCACTTCGCTCACCTCCACCTCCACCAACACGCACCGTCGTCTGGCTGTTGAAGATGGTCAGCTGGCGACCTACACGGACACACGCACACACACGCACACACACAAACACGCACCAAACGCACACCAGGAAGCAAAGTGGACAAAACACACGCGAATACAGTCACACACACATACATACCAGTGGTCACATACGTGCATACATACACACACAAGAGTGTTTGAGTGTTACACAATCCACCACCCCCAAGCCATGGTGAGAAGATGGGATAGATTAAGCATGGCAGAGCAAATCGAAGCCGTGGAGAACCGTGGAGAGGTGCTGAGACTGTGAGAGATAAGAGTGGGAACAGAAAATAGAGAAGAAGAAGAAGAAGAAGAAGAGGAAGAAGGGGGGGAGGGGACTGAGACGTCGAAGAGGAGGAGGATGAAGAGGCAGCAGATGAGAGGAGTCAGAGGGTCCTGAGAAGATGGGGCTGACAGATGGTTGCTATGGTGATGGCTGTGCGGCACGACATTGTATTTGAAGGAGCAACAGACAGGCAGACAGAGAGACAGAGATCTAGAGAACTGCATTGACAGCCCTATGAAGCATGCACAGGTTATAAGCTCTAGGACTGCTCACTGTTAAAGGGACTAGAGGCTAATTTAAGGAGCTCTGCTGATGTTTAGGAGGAAAACTTTTACATTTTTTTTCAAAAAGCATTGCTCTATTAGTCATTTCAAATTTACATAATTCTTCCATGTCCCAATACTTTACATGTTTAATTTACAAAATGGTTTTTCAACATATAATCTTTAATAAATGCTTTATTGTTTAAAATTTGATAATAAACACAATTATTTACCAGTCTTAATAAAGCATCTTTTATCAGTACTCGTTTTCTATTTTCTGATTTATTCACATTTAAATCTCTCCATCGTCCCTTTAACCTGATATTATCAGATACACACTAACAAGATATGTTCACAGGCACTACAGTTTACACAGTATTACACACTACAGCTGCCCAACTTTTAAATACTTAGTTATGGATTTATTTTTAGATGTTAGTTGATGGTGCACAATATAGTATATTCAACTGTCTTCAAATTGTATTTTTTAAGCTCAAAGTTTTAAGGAATTTTAATCAGGGTTTTTACCTTTGTCGAGTAGCCAATCGTCAACTACTCGACCGAGCCGATAGGGGATTCGCTGTCTGGCGATGGCCAGGCGCTCGTTATCAATGTTGCCTTTAATTTAGAGATGAAAACACAGTAGTAATTACGCACATCCATACGTGGTACAGGAGCTGGATACAAAAAGAACAGCAATGAAAAGAAAGTAATGGTCTGCTCATTGTTAGCATGTCACTGCGTTAAGGTAAGCTTGATGTGCTAAGAGAAGAGGAAGCTGAATTCATTATGTTTCCAGTGAGCGGACTCTTACTCTCTGTTCATTGGGTTTAATTTAAAGAGACATTTCAGGGGTTAACATCTGCAAGAGCACAGGGAAATAATGTTACAGCTGCCACATACTGTCTATATGACTGACTGAGTTTAGAGTTACATACAGGAAGCACCCTCACACACACCTCACAACAACTAGCATTTAGCATTTTAACTGTCAGCTACCTAAAGCCTGGACCTCATTGTGTTAGACTACTACCTAAGATTACCACTTTAAATATAAAAACCAACAAATATAAAAACAAAAATAAGTTCAACAAAATATCTTTTTCTTATGTTTACTCTCTAGTTAAAAATTTTACTCAATATATGACATGTTTTTAAATTATTGTTTGTCCAAAAATGCACCAACTTTTATTATTTTCTTTTATGGTGAGAAAAACAACTGACATCTGAATTAAATATTTTCATAAATTACCTTTAACACTATTTAACAGGCCTAACATGACATAGCTGGCTAATATACAAGCTATTGTAATAAATATCTCTTTTTATGGTTTAAAAAGTCATGTTTCATAATCAGATCACACATATTTCATTTCAAACACAATAACATAAAACAAAGCTGCAATTATATTTCTCAACCTCAGTGTTTGGGTATAAACATTGATAGGAACGCTGATGCAACCAATCAGGAGCTTGGTTGATTTGGACTAAGGTGTAGTTAGCTCTGTCCCAGGACAGGCAGTGCTGTGGTTGGAGAGTTGGGCTTGTGTGGGCGGGGCAGGGCCTACCTGAGGGATAGCGCTCTATGACTGGCAGATCGTCCAATTGGAGGGTTGCATTGCCTCCGCTGCGGGTGAACCGAATTATGTGGTACTTTCCATCGTTGACAAACTTGGAGCTCTCCTCGATGTTGATGTCATCAGTGCCAACATTAAACACTACTCTAATGTTGCCTTTGTCCTGATGAGGGGGAGACACAGGAAAATGCTTCATGAGGAATCGAATCGTTTAAAAAGGGCAAGGATATAATTTCTTTGTTTGTTTTTCATGTCCTAGTTTATTGTGCTTAATAATGACTAACAATGTGTGCTCCTATGTGACTACCTGTGTTCTTGTATCAAAGGGGAACTCCACCAATTTTCCACATCAAAGTCTGTTCACAGGTGTTGGGATTACTACTGCACAAGTGAAACAACTTTTGATGCTCCAGAGTTCTGATAAATTGCCTCAAGTGATGTCACTTGTCTGAGGCTGAGTTGCAATGTTGGTAATGCAGGTACCAGATTTTGACAAGGAAGAAGGATGCGTGAAATAAGAAAGATGATATCTCTGCATGATGTTTGCTGCATTAACTTTGACCCCCCCGTCTTTTTTTTTAAACTGTCATTTTCCGTCATCATGAGTGCAATAATGATAAGCGAGTGAAATGCTAAATCGCCGAAATGCTAAAAATTAACTTCTTTATGCTGCCATTTTGTCCAGGTCTCTCTTGTAAAATAGATAATGGTTCTGAATGAAGTAAGCCTGGTCAGTATATGCATTGAAAAAAATATATTCCTCAAGGAAGAGCAATATGTAAAATAGCTTTTAAATGATTGAAGTATGAAATAAGAAAAAAAATGTTTTTTCTTTGGCCTAGTATTTGAATGCGCAGGTGTGTACTTACTATCTGCAGCTGGAGGTAGTCTCCCAGACCAGACGCGCTGTCCACCCGGAGCAGAATGGCGTGTTTCTGTTGCGTGCTGAACCCGAGGGCAAGCCGGTCTGCCCTGGTGCTGGGACGTTCATTAGGAGGCCATGTGTAAACCACCACTCCTCCATCACGGCCAAAGATATAAGTGGTCCCAGCTGGCCCACACAAATAATTTATTTTAGATGCAAGCACGTCTATATGCCATAAAGATATCTATCATCAGAGGTTCCCTACTGCAGAAGGGACCTTGGCCTATTTTTCTGCTAAATATTTAATACACAAGGGGCATATTGGAAAAATAATAATAAAAACTCTAAAATGTCACAGTTGACTGGCCTTTCACATTTAGCTTCAGCAGAAAAAAAATCTGTGTTTGCCAAACTACTTCTCAACGTTACTGCAGGAGGCTGACTGCTATAACTGACTCATACAAATAACAGCATACAATTGTTGGACTCGCTGAAGGGTGACTAAATTATCAAGTATGTTACTTGTAAGGCTGATGAGGATAAATTGTTGAAAGTGTCAAGAGGGCATTATTATAGAGAATTAGAATAACCAAACTAGACTTTTAGCAGATGCTATTTTTGTGCCTCTTCAGAATCAAGAGTTGACAGTGCCCTCATCTGGTGGCTCTGATAAAATGCACACAAAAATGCTTTGATTCAGTGTTCGAAACCAAATCATCCAAGTGCATCTGTTTGAGACGTGCAGTTGTACACCAGTTATGCACTAAGCATCTACAAATGTGCAATTAAACCTGATGCTCTATGATCTACATACATATTTTCTTTATTTAAATATCTAACTGTAGCTGTCTACACCTTGGTCTGAGAGAGAAAATGGAAAGCAAAGACTCACCATCATTGCATAGCGGCCCAGCGTACGACGTCATGCTGCAGTCACAAGTGAATCCCTCCCACTGCTGCAAACAAACTCCCTGATTTGAGCAAGAGTCTTCTTGACATGTAGTGCTGGGACCTGCAGTGAGAGACAGGTGGTGGTGGTGGGGAAGTTGCAAAAGTTAAGAGACACACTTTTTTGATTTTTGTCTGGAGCCCAGTGTTTTCACAACAGTATGCCAGTACTGTATGGTTATTTTTTTGACCGCATTTCCTTGAAACATTTTGCTTTTTGAAATGTCCGGGTAGATTGTTGTCGTGCTGCAATGATGTTATGATTAGTAGTATTAGTAGGAAATCACTGTGAGACTAGGATTGTGAATTGTGATTGTGAATAGGCTCCCATTCTTTACACCAACAGAAGATGCTGGATTATGATTATAAACTGAGATGAAACTAAAGTGGAATCTGTGTTACGAGGTGAAAAGAGCCAAATGTGGAGAGCATGCAGGTGGTGAGCCTAGATGAATGGGGCAAGGACAGGAGGAGGGGTTAAACATAAGAGGGCAGAGTTATGTTTAAAGGCCTTCATCTCAATACTCTTTCTTCAGCAGTCTGTCACCATTCACTCCCTGCCTCGTGTTGAAACCACACAAGAGGAGAATGACTACATTTGGAAGCACACTAATATTCTACTATTATTCTCTATTATTATTATTATTATTTGATACCAGTCATGTATCCGTTTGGATAGTCCGAATAAGGCCTTATATGTGGGATGTACCGATATTATCCAGGTTTTAGGAGCATTCATTGGACATGTATACAGCACATTTGGAATATGCGTCTTAAGTAAGGTTTTTACTGCAGTTTGAGACACGCGCTCTCTAGCCTGTTAACGGTCAGCTCTGCAAGTTGTACACAAACCAAATAGAGAAGCATGCCCAAAAGAAAAGACCACATTTCTGGTCGGAAGGAGAAACACACCTAATTTCAAACGTTATGAAAGACTTGGATATCAACAGCTTTTTGGATTTGCGCAATACGACCTTTTCAAGAGCGTGGCTGAAGGAGAGAAAGAGGGGGTGTTCAAATAAGTCCGCCACCGCTGGAAGACTTAAAAAAAAAAAATGCTATTTTGCCGGCTGCTTGTAAATGACAATATCAGTGGAATACTCATTTTCATTAGCCATGTGAACAACTTAGTAGGAATATTGTATTTTTCGGAATAAGAGCAGAAATACTGAAAATGTTGTGCATGTAAATGTAGTTATTGTCCAAAGCTCTAAACTTAGTTCTCCTTTGTTGCACTTCTAACACGAGGCGTGGAGGAAAGGGTGTGAAATGATTCACAAATGGAGTATTGAAGGTTAGGTTGGGAGTCAGTAGGAGGGGTTAGACAGCATGCTGCTAGGAAACCCGGGTGGTGGAGCTGTGGTCAACTCAAGTCAAGCGGTGGTGATGTCACTACTGTGATGTAATCACTATGGTGGCTAGGAGAGGACAGGTCACCTTTGACCTTTGACTCTGGATCACTGGGATCCACACAACACTGGACACCACTGGGTAGTTTCAACACACGCGTACATACACATACACACCCACGCGCACACTCACACATACATTTTTCCCACCCTCACACACGTGTCTCACATGCTCACACAAAGCGATATACCTTGCAAGTCAGCTTTCATCAATGTAACTTTTGTCAGCCAAACAAAAAAGCAAACAAGCAAATTAAGTTAGATGGTTAGTCAATGCACACAGATGCCTGTGAACTGCTGAAAGAGTGGAACAGAGAGAGAAAAACACAATGTGCAGAAAGATCGAGGAGGAGATGAAAACAAAAAGAGTCAAATTTACATCTAATAGACCAAACGCCGGGTTAGTGGGTTATCCTAATAACACAGAGCATGAGTTAAATGAAAACTGAAAGAAAAAGCAGTAGGGACATGAGACCGGGACAGATCAACTGGTGTGATTTCTGTGTTTGCACCTCACCTTCACAGCCTCTCTCTACTTGTCCCATGGTTGCCAGTGCATCAGCCAAAAGGTCAGGGAGCCGGCCATTTAGATCAACTGTTGCTAGGCAACCCTGGAAGCCCTCGCGGGAGTGGACCAGCTTCGGCAGGTCTCGGTACATCTCTTTGGAGACGCCCCCGATGTACAGGTCACCTGGGCAGGAGCAACACAATGAATGGCAACTTTATGACCCAATCATAATGCCAGACGGTATCAGTGTCAGGACTGTAATGCTTTTCCTTATTGATTGATACAAGCATTATTTGTTGCATAAATTACAAAAAAATGATCAATTATGATAATTCTTGCCAGGAATAGTTTGACATTTTGGGAAATACACTAAATACACTTACACTTATTAAACATTTTGTATATAACCTGCTAATTAGTGACCTTTAAAGGTGATGGTAGCTTCATATTTATTATACAAACATGAGAGCAGTATCAATCTTCTCATCTAACTCCCGTTAAGAAAGCCCGCAAACCTTTCTCCTAAAATGTTGACCTTTTCCCTTTAAAGGACATTTTTTTGCAGTAATTTGTATATGTTTACGTACATGTACATATAAGCAACTGTAGTTCAGGTATCACTACTACTATTTGTGCATACCCTTCAAGTCGAGGTTCTTGGCGCCCATGGTGGTCTGCGTGGTGACTTTGGTGTCAATCTTGACTGTGTGGAGATTGTTAGTGTCTCTGGATATGTGCACGTTGTGCCAGTGGTTGTCATTTAGGGGACTGTTAGAGTTGCCTTTGATCAGGTGTGCTCCATTGCCCAGGTCAGAGATGTAGTGTAGGTAGCTAGAAAGGGAACACAGAAAGGAGAGAGGAAAGAGAAAAGGCAAATTAATGGTATTCATGATGAAGAACAACACAGGGTCATACACTTTAGGGCATCTGTCTCGTAGAAACGTAATTACAAGAGGAGAAAAAGAACTACTTGAATTGTGCATTTTTCATAACTGAAACCTCAAGAATTTCCTTTCTTTATTCATCAAGGACAATGTTAATTGTAAATGCCAGGCAAAATTGAGCATGCGGGTATTACCATAATCACATATTTAAAATGGATATCAAATGATTTCCTTTTGCAAGACATTGCATTGACTCGTGCAACATAAATACCACAGCTTACCCTTTAACCAGCTCTATGACTATGAAGTCATTGCCGTCTCCCCTGTTGTAGAGAACAAGGCCGTCGGGGGACGTCGTCTTGAACTGCATGAAGAGATGCATGGAATAGTAGGCCTGCAGCGTGGGCAGCGTGACGAAACTGGAGCGCGAGCGGAAGGTGACGGGGTCAGCCACGATGCTCTTATAGCCAATTACAGCATTGAGCTCGCAGTAGTCGATGTCGCCGTTCTTGCACAGGTCGATGTAGGGCATGCCGTTCAGCGTCAGGCCCTGAAGGTGGCCGATGAAATTGGAGGGCACGGCAGGCATGAAGCGCTTCTCCGTCACAATACCCGTCTCCACATTGTGGAACTCCAACTGGGTGTGGTCGCCCGCCATCTGACCTGGTGGCGGGGGTAAACTTCAAAGGTGAGGGCTACGGCAAGTTGGGTTTCAAGTGGAACTGTTCCAATGCTAGAACTAATACTAATCCTAATGCTTATTTCAACACTAGAACTAACAGTGACAGGCTGATAGTAACACTAATACTACGGGTGCAACGGATCACAAAACTCACGGTTTTGAGTCACCGAGCAGAACATTTTTCGGATCGGCAAAAAAACAACAAAACAAATGTCACACAAGGCTCCGACTCTTTTTTTACTTTTCTATTGTCATCTATAAAACAAAGTGCATAAAAACACATCATCCAAATGATTTGAATTGTTTAGTTTGATTTAAAAAAAAAAAAAACTAAAAACATTTAAGATGATCATGATAATGTTATATTGCGCTCAATTTTCTTTAACTTTACTTAACTCTATGATGGCTGTGTAATTAGTTTGTGGTTCATATGCGCGCCAAACCGTGGGGGGGATCGGTACAGTTTACGGATTAACTGTGGTCCGTTACACCACTTACTAATACTAATTCTATAACTAATACAAATAAATACTAGTGTAGTAGTGTACAGTTATGATCACAGTCATAATTCAGAATTATTATTTTCACTTACACAGGTACAGATGTTCTCTAAGAAAATAAATAAAACCCTTAATGTTGGTCTTATAACATTAAATAAAATTAAATAAAGAAAATCAACCAAAAATTATCATATAAAACATTTTCATATAGAAAAACAAGCAGATGTCTACACACAGACTCAAGACAGGGCAGAGATTTAGAGAGTCATCGTATGGTGAAAAGCTAAAAGGGGTAAAGGTAATGCTGCTGTGGTTACCTTCAACTGGCTGCAGGTCGTCTACGGTGAGTTTGAGGCCCTTGCCACGCCGGACTACCCTCACCGTGTGCCACTCATTATCATTGAGGCCCGACCCCGCAAAGATGGTCTCTGGGCCTTTACCTACACATAGCCCAGAGCACCATTAACATAATGCACAGAGAGGTGGAGAGAGACAGATAGAGAGAGACAGAGGAGATAGAAATCCAGAGACAGAAAAAGAGAAGAAGAAGAAGAAGAAGAAGCCAGGCAGGTTGAATTAAAATTTAAGGACAGAAAGGGAGGGAACGGAGGGAAAATAGCAGAGGAAAGGGGGAACCATACATATTCTGGGGAGACAAAAACCTCTGTGTCAACACACTCTCTCCACAGATAGACAGACAGGTCACTTTGCAGATACGCCAGCGGGACGGATGACATGACACAGACAGACAGAAAGATTAACATAAATGGATTCCATGGGTGTCTAAGATGGAGACTGAGTCACAACAGGCCCACGCTGAGACAATCCATCTGTAAACACATCACACTGCCATGATGACCACCTACTTCCCACACATGCACAGACAGCAAATGTGCACCCCCAAGACTCCTAAACCGCCCTCGCACATATAACATACACTAGCCTGCGTCTACATGCAGGGTCTTTTCTTAATTTTTTCACAAGAGCGCAGTACTGCAAAACGCCTCATGGTGGCACTAGACACACAGTGGAACATCCGAGAGCTCTCCAAGGTGCTGATGTGCAGCAGGATGAAAGAAGCTGAGCTGTCCTCTCATGATGTCTCTCTCTCTGCCCATCTACCAGCTCATATCTTCACATAGTCCACTGCACACATTTGACAGACTGACTGTTCCCAAAACCTCGGTGTCCCCTTGCTCCTACTCACTACAAGCACCCCACCAACCTTGAACACAACACCCACCATCCCCCAAATACACACGCACACACACATACACACACACACTCCCCATCCTCCTCCAAGCCCTGTTGGTTTGAGTGAGTCTGCTTACAGTGACCTATAGGAGGTAATGATGGGGGAGGTGAGAAGTAAACTGACCCCAACGGATTCTGCTGCAGAAAATGTCAAGCATGCCTACATCACTCATGGAGGCAGGCAGGCACAATCACACGCACGCACACACACACACACACACACACGCACACACACACAGAGGTAGAGAAAGAGAGGGAGGCATGCTGACACGCAAACATAATACGAAAAGTCAATCAAAATGGATAAATGTGTTTGTGTTTGCAAAGCTAAAAGAGTGTGTTATGCGTTCAAAGAGGACACAGGGTTCCCCTGAGGAGACTCAGCTGTGCTCTGGGCATGAGCATCTCATCCTGTTACCATGGATCACTGCCTAACACTGAGTGAAGGAGAGAATATGTCCATGTATGTGTGAGTTTATGAGTGAGTGTGTGTGTTTTTGCATACGTAACTAAATACTCGAAGAATGAGCGGACCGTGATGAGAGTGAGGCAGTGATCTGTATCAACCTGGGAAAAGGGAGAGGCACAAATACACGCCGATAAACACACAGACATAGTTACACACACACACACACAAGCACCTATTTTGGGTCAGTGCTAACAGTGCGTTCAGCAGCATGGTGAGTTTGGTTTAAGGTAGAGCTACTAGTGATCACTGTGGCGGTCAGCAGACAGTCTGCGCTCAGTGCTGTTAACCAAAGGACGACGAGGCGAGACAGCAAACAGAAAGACAAAAGGGACTATTGTTTGTTGCAATGCAAATGCAATTCATATCAAATGACACAAGCTAGTGGAGATTATAAGAGCAGGATAATGAAAACAAAACGACAAAAAGCGTTTCATATTTCATTAGCTCCCAATAACAAATGGCTTTTCTGCTGGATAAGCCTCAAATCTCGCCCATGCCGAGGCTTTTATTTGACTGCTGAGTGGACTATTTCAATGGCGCCTGGCTGTTAAATAATTTTTTTTCTCCCCCCCTTGAATATCAGATGTATAATTTATTGTATGCACACGGTGTGCCAGAAAAGTGGCTGCCTACTTAAATGTTCATTGAGACAACCGGTCTAAAATTGGCCAACAGACAGCAACAGCGCTGTGTGGCTAATAGGGTTTCTATGGCAACTGCAGTCGTCCATTTCACCACCTCTTTGCCGTCACAGAGCATTTGTCTCTCTCTCTCTCTCTCTCTCTTTCTCTGTGGTCGTGACAGACAGAGAAACTCCACGTGAGGGAATTAAACTTCATCAGGGATTCAGCTCCACTCACAGCAGCATGAACAGAAACATACACACAGGATAACAACACACTCACACACACTCACACACACACGCATGCACGCACACACACACACACACACGCACACACACACGCACACACACACACACACACACACAGATGGGCAATGAAGAGAATACGGAATGCAAAGGCATTCACACGCAAGCACACACTAAACAATTTAAATGAAACATTTCCCAAAAATCCCTCATGTACAGTTTAGAGAGAAACAACAAGCAAACAAAGAAAGCAACCAGACATACGTTGGGATGAAGGTGCGTCGGAGAGAAACAGAGCGATAACAAAGTCTTTTGTCTCCGGCATGAAGGAGAAGTAATTACCCTGCAGCTCTAAGTTGCATTCATCCACCAGCTATGCTTCCCAACACACCTAATTGTACCTGAACACCTCATACTGAGATTTTGTCCTTCTTCTTCTCTGTCTTTTTTTCCTCCCCCTCCCTTCAACCCCCACCGTCCTCTCTTCCGTCTATCCTTCTTTGCTAAAATGGCCGACCTGGAAAACCCTGGCCCTCAGCAAAAATCGCACCACTCCTGTGGTGTAGCTGAACAGGCAGCCACAAGCACGCATATGTGCACCACCCCGGTCCAACACACACTCATACACACATATATGCACACAGACACATGGTACAAAGATATGTTGGATAAGGGATTACGATTAGATGGATGGACAAGACAGAGCGAGTGAAAAATAGTTCCGACAGACACATTAACAAAAACACACACACTACCACACATACTGAGGAGTCAGAGGAAGGGGGAGGGGTTAGGTGAGATGGAGGATCACTTACTGGCTGTACAGTTTATCCTGATACAGTCTGGAGGGAGAGCAGAGCAGAGGGTTAATGCTGCACACATACACAAACTCTCCACGCCCTGGGGACGCACACATCGACACACCCTGCACGCATTATTTAAAAACACGCACACACACACACACTGCTGAGAAAACACACACTCTCCTTTGTCACAGGACCTCAAGCTGGATCGTGTATTTTCTTACAACAGTGTGTTGCAAAATGCACTTTCTGAGACTTTTTGCCAATAAAATGTGAAAGCTGGATCAGGATTGGTGGATCTTTACATCCGGACAGTTACAAGGAGAGCAGTGTGTCCCAGCATGAGCAGCGTGCTCATTGGCTGCTCTGGCCTGAGCGACAGTTTCAGTCACCAATCAAAAGTGCCAGGAGACTGAGATGGGTCATGTGTGTCAGTTTGTCTGATGACATCGAACACATCCCATAATTTTTGTCACCCATCCAGAGCACAAATCTCCGTAAATGGTCGGAAGATTTAGCCCCCACTATTATACTTTAAAACATTTTTAAAAATTTTTTTTTACCCATGATGTCTTGGTGTGTCGTGTGGCGTCAACCACAGAAAAGACGCGGCTGCAGACAACCAGAGACCAACACATGCACCCCTCTGTTAGTCTATGTGTGTGTTAGCATGTGAGTGCGCTTGAATTCATGTGAAAGTGTGTGACTGGCTGGAAATGTGTTTAATAATTGCAATTATGTGTGGAGTGTACTATATGTGAGTTTGTGAGTCTTTGTATTGATTGTTGAAGGTGGTGGGGATGCACAGGTCCACTGGGAGTGAGCAGAGAATGCAGCTTGAGGCTTGACCCTCTGTTCAACGCAAAAACAATTCTGCTAACCTTTAATTGTGTATCGTGTTTGTGTGTATTCAAAGATAAGCTGTATATGCGTCATTAAGTCCATCAAAATGCTAAAAGGTATATGCCAAAACCTGTGAAACCATGGCATAATTGAGTATAAAGAGCAGCATAATTATCTGACAATATATTATTTATCAACATTTAATGACATTCCTATGTAAGAAATAGCCAAAAGGCCAGTATCGGCTGCATTCCCCTGAGAGGTAATCAAAACATTGTTGGACAATCTACATGTATGTGTGTGTCATGTGTGTGTACCTAGGTTGACAGTGAGTCGGACACGGCCCCCATCCAGCTCCAGACGAAGGGTGTCTGCGGAGTTACGGGACGTGGTTGCCATGAGAACGCCATAGGCCCGCTGGGAGCGAAAGCGTAGCGAGACGTCCTCCGCCTCGGTGTGCATCGCCACAGGCAACTGCACCTTCATAAACTTACTGCCGTCGTACGACAGGATAGTTGCATCTGTACAACACGCACAGAGGGGGGACAGACAAGGAATGAATGAGAGAGGAATAAGGCGGAGGAAGACAGAGATGATGGTGGAGCAGAGTGAGGTGGGTGGACACATAAAAAAAGAGAGGAAAAAGATTGACAAGGAGAAAACACACGAGGTGGGAAGAGACAAAGGCAATTTGACGTTGAGTGAATCAGATTTAAACATGATGAAGTATGTTGTAGCGTGCCTACACTCCCTTGTTCCCCCGCTGGCCACGTCATGTTGAAACTTCTACCTTATTACTCCATCACTTTCCACCCTTAATTCATCATCACTCCCTCACAAAAAAGGATGTAAAAATAGTCGAAGCTGGTTGTCCGGCCCCTATTATCCGGTTGAATCAGCATGCATGGCAGTGAGTGTGTTAGCCACCGTCGCTGACATCCCAGACCCTGGAGTCATAATGTAACAAGCTCAGGTGATCCCGCTTTAATGTCTTTTGCATACTCATTTACATATTCATAATCTTCTCTCCCTGCTACCTGCTGCGGCCAATCCCCAACCACTAAACTGTTTACCTCTGAGAACCCTGTTTTTTATTGGCCAATTACATACACAGCTAAACACACTCTCCATGTCTCTGCGTCTATATCTCTCTTCCTTCTTCCCTTCTTCTTATATCTCTCTATTCCTTTCCTCCTTCGCTTTCTCTCCCTTTCGCTCTCCCTGTTTCCGTGGGAGACGGTTGGAGCCAAGGCAAAAACAAGAGAACAGGAAGAGAGGGAGGCCTCATGAATACTGATGAGCTGAGAAGGAGGGAAAGAGAGAGATAGTGTGCGTGTGTGTGTGTGTGTGTGTGCGTGCATGTCAGAATAAGTGAGTGAATTTAAGTGTGAACAGAGGAGGGTTTAGTAAAGTGAGAGCAGGGGGAGAGAAAATACAGACAGAGCAAGACAGAGAGAAAGGAGGGGGGGAGAGAAAAGCTCTTGGCTAAAATGCAAATGAACCCTCATTAACTTGAGGAAAAAAGGAGGTGGTTGGCCTGTTATATCACAGATAACATAACTAACAGCCACACATACACCCGCCCAAGCAAACTCCAACACACACACACACACACGCGCACACGCACGCGCACACACACACATTTCTGATAAGGGAGACAGCTGACTAAATTTTCCTCACCACAGCACCTGACTCACTACCAGACAAATAGAGCAGGGAGGGTTGGTGAGAAGGATGTATGGAAGCCCATTTATCCCCCCAAAAAAGTGCAAGTGCAACGCACACAGGCCGCGTCGCGTACCGTCACATCATTTGACACCTGTAGCATGACCAGATATGCCTGGAAAACCGAATAAGAAAGATAGTAATTATCTATATTTTTGTTGTTCCCATGAAAAGAGGGAAACCAGCTATACTTTATAACTTTGCTACCCTGTGGTGCTCAGCTGCATCTTTTTTACTTAAAAACACATTTTTGACTTCTTAATTTATCATTTTGATTTATTAGCTAATCAATTTCACATATTATTCCTTATTATTGACTTAGTATCTCGTCATTTTTACTTTCTTTACTGTATTTTATGCGTGTCCATCAATCCAAAAAACGTGACTTGCTTGAGAGCAATATTCACTTAAAAGTTAAAAAGGGGATGTGTTAAGGTCAGCTGTAGATCGATTTAGAGTTAATCATTAGTGTTACGATTCAAGGGATGAAGATTTGAATAGTGTGTTTTGTAAAATGTAAAGAAGTTAAAAGGAGTGAAAGAGTATAGAAATGTTTCCTTTTTGTCTAAAAAAATTGAGAACGAAACCTTTGATGGGTTGAGATAAAATGTTCTTAATTCCTATCATTTCATCTTGTGTTTTCTCTTCCTGGGAGGAGAAGGCTTCCATAGAAAAAGCAAGACAGCAAGAAAACTTTTTATCCACCAGCGTGAACAGCAAGTGACGGAGGAGGAAAGAGCTGAAAATGTGTCCCTAGAAATATGTTTGTGTGACTGCTCTTTACAAAATAAAAATTCATCTTGGAGCCAGAGCGTGGCGACCATCTTTGTTCATTAAAGAAGAGAGAGGTGGAACAAAGGAGAGAGGGAGAGAATCAGGGAGGGAGAAAAAGGGAGGGAGAAACCGCAGGTAGAAGGCGTAAACATGGCCAATCACTCTCTCCATCTGCTTCTCCATCTGTGCTTCCTTTAATCCACTGAACCACCAGTTAGTGACCCCTCAATGCACACAGAGGGATGAAAAAAGACGAGGAGGAAAGGAAGACAGAGCTAAGAGAAGGAAAGAGAGAGAGAGAGACAGAGAGAGAGAGAGTGCATTGCTACGATAAACATACACTGCGGATGTTTGTCCTCCGAAATAAAACATTTTCATATCAACACCTTTCAGAAAGTGTTTGTGTGTACGTGTGCGCCTCTATCTCCTGTTAGATGGTAGTACAATCATCACTTGAGACGCGTCAGCAGTTGTGGCACAAACAACATTTTCTTCTCTTCTCCTTGTCTGACTCCATCTCGCTTCTTTCAACAGGCCTCTATCAGTCCCTCTGCCAATCTCTCCTACTTTCCATTTCTCTCTCTCGGCCTGAATTCATACCTTTTCTCATAACTCTCTCTCTCTCTCTCTCTCTGTCAGATTTTCTACTCCCATCTCCCATTCCTCCTCATCTCCTCACCTGCTGTCATATGGCGGTTCTGGACCGGTGGTTCCACCCTCCTCTGTCACAGCTCCTGCTCCCTGCTTTCTGCACATTTCCTCTCCCATCGATTCCCAGTCTCTACATCCATGGCAGTCCAATAGTCCTGTCTGCACCTCTGCATCCTCCCACCTCTTCTCTTTTACCCCCTTTTGATCTTCTCCTTTCCCTGCCTCCATCTTACTACTCTCACTTTTTTTTTTTTTTTTTTTAACTTTTTTAACTCAGATTTATTTGTGTTTTAAGATACAGCCAGTGGCAGAAAAGGTTATTATTTTTTCTTGCTGTGCAAACAGGCTTATTTGCTCCTTGTCCTTATTTTCCATATCCATCTACTTTCTACCTGCCATCCTCACCAGGGACAAAGTGGAGGGTAAACTTACCTGAACTCAATCTGCAAGCCTTTTTATTTGCATAGTTTAGCCACATTTTTATCTGCCATAAATCTTTATGAGGGTGCCTTTTCAGCGCTCATCAGAGTAAGTACTATCAAAGTGATGTAATTTGTTAGGATGGACCTTTTCAAGGAAAAAAGCATAACTTAAATGTAAAATGATTTAAAGTTTTATCACCCAATATAACTGATGATCATAATATATTTTTACTGATTGATGGGAGTTATTTCTGACATTAAAACTTTAAAACAGACTTTCCACACCATACCATCTGTCTTCTGTCGCTCATCTCTTTGGCATTACTCAATGTTCTCAAGCCAAAAAGCAAATGACAAAGCTGTCAGTATGACTGTATTTTGCATCATGACATATTATGAATTTTTCACAAAATGTTACTGTTTGGTGACTGCAATTAGCCAGCTTACTCATCTCTATTGTGAAAATGTGAGTTTAGCATTTATGCCAAATTGCTATATAGGCTGCCAAAGTGTTATTCTCGTCCTCTGCTCCACGTCATTCTCACCTCTCTCACAGGAGCGTCCCAGGTATCCCGTCCCAGAGCAGTCGCAGACGTAGCGATTCCAGCCCTCCCTGCAGATGCCGGTGTGCTGGCAGGGGTTGGACAGGCACTGTTTGGGCGGCTCTCTCGAGCACGAGGGCTTCACCCCCACCGCCCTCTGGGCCTCGGCCAGCCGCCGGATGTCTTTGCTCTGCCCGTCCACAAACAGATCTCTGATGCATCCCACATAACCGTAGTTCAACAGAGCCGTCCACACCTGAGGAGGAAGTCACCAGTGTTGAGTGGCCTAGCAAGATGGAATTTGACCACATTTTGCAGTGTTTGGTGGCAAACTAATGTCAACATTAAATCGTTTTTTTAAGTAGCTTGTTTAAGGCACAGTTAGAAGGTAGAACTGCCAGCAATTTTTTGGCTTTGAAAGTAAATACACTTTTGGTCGCATTTTCACCCTGATATTCATTTTTAAGATGACTTACTATCAAGTTCAAATTTGTAGTTTTCAAATTTGGTTAATCATTGCAGCACTATTCTTTAATAGTGATATTCACGTTAGTTGTCAATAATAATATGGGAAACAATTACTAATTTACTTAGAAAATCCTGTCATAAAAGAAACAAAAGAACCAATCAAATAACAAAAAATTGAAATACAGCAAAGACAATCTAAAAAACAACAGAGCACAACATGATTAAACAAAATGTATATAATCTAATCCAATTTAATAAAGATCTGATATGATAGTTACATAGATAAATGAATATATAATATATTAAGACAGAACATCAAGCTGCAACTAACTCATTTCATTACTGATTAATCTGGCAATTATTTCCTTAATAAATCCATTTATTGTTTGGTCTCTAAAAACATTGAAGACGGTAAAAAATGCATGTCACAATTTTCTGGAGCTCAAGGTGACGTCCACCAACAAAACCCCAAAATACTCAATTTACTATAATGTAAGACAAGAAAAAGCTTAAAATTCTTCCAGTTCAGAAGCTGGAACCAGAAGCTTGAAAAATGACTCAAATGATTAATTGAGTATCAAAATAACAAAAAATGAATCAACTGAGTATGTCATACTGCAGACACACAACGTCAGCACACACACACACACACACACACCTCTGTAGGGAAGATGAGCCCAGCTCGTTCTTCAGGTAGTCCTCCGAGGTACAAAGTCTCATCCAGATCCAGGATCTCACTGTCTCCCGGAGCCGTGTACGCTGTCCTCACACTGTTCACCGAGATGGTTCCTGGATTCACAGCGAAACAACTTCAGCAATCGTTATGACCTTCAATGTGAACATCCACATCACAATCATCACCACCACCATTATGACTACCATCAACATCTTTATCATCATCATCATCATCATCATCATCCTTCCCCCTGTCTTTGTACTCCTCCTTACTTCTATAATCAGAAGCAATGGAAATACAAAACTACACAGGCCGCAGTCATCGGTTAGCTCCTTTTAGTCCAAGCTGGTTTAAAAGTGCTATGTCAAACATTTTGTCACCACTAAATCTTTAATACATACATTTTTAGACAAACAAGATCCCAATTGAGAACATTGGCAGCCTTTACTCTGGGTTTCTAGACTATAATTAATACTGAATGAAACGACAATTATATTGGTTTTAGGATGAAAAACGTTTAAATAACTGGTACTGTATCTATGGATTCAGTGATTTGGCTCATGCGTTCAAAGGGCAGGGACTGTGTGAGTATGTTTTATGCATCTACCCACATGAAGCATGGGTTTTATCGCAAATGTAGTCATAACTTTAAAGAACTTTGACAGCACTACCAGTAGCAGGAGAAAGAAAGAGGCTACCAATTGCTTTAATTACAGTCTCAGTATTATGGTAATTTTACCAACACATTTCAACATATTTGACAGTGCTACTGTATATTGATTGTTGCCTACACAGCACCTTTTACAACCCAATTTGAAAAAAATACAGACAGCAGCCGAATGGCCTTGCTAGGCTGGCGCTTACTATAAAATGTTGAAGTACGCTCTCGCCTACTCATTTTCCTCCACCACCTCCATATCGCTCTCTGTGGTCAGGGTTAGCATCAATGTTTGAGAGAGCTGTGAGTGTACCTGAGCGCCCGTCTCTCTGGAAGTCCACATGATACCATTCTCCGTCGTTGACCTTTCTGTCGATAGCCTTGGTCTTGGTGGTTCCTGAGCCCATGTCCAGCAGCAAGTACAGGTGCCCATCCAGCATCTCAATGGCAAAAAAATCCACCTATACGTCAAAGAGACATTATTAGTATTCTGTAAAAAGCAGGGATGTTGATGGATAGCAATAAAAATGCAAAATATAGCTCCAAGTTACAATAAGGTGAGTGGGCTCCAGTTTAACCATTTACAGTCAGGATCCTTGTGCAATGTCATTTTTAGTGGAGACTAGTACACTTTTTGAAAACTACATTAGACTTGTAGGGATGGGAAGTTTTAGATAGTTTAGAGTCATAACAGGGAAAATCAGAAATTCAGGGGTTTATAGGAGAGGATGATTAAAGGCATACTGTCTGAACGCCATGTTGGATTTTAATTGCCATATTTGACAAAAATAATAAAATTGCTATTAAACTTTGTACAGATTTTCATGATTCCCAGACCATGTATACTAATAACTTTTATGATCCCTTAACTTTTTACGACCGAATTCAGATTTTTAATTTGTCAATACATTGTTTATGACCAAATACCTGCAAAACGAATGACATTCCCATTTGTGTTCAGTGCTAACGATCCAATGTTAGCGTACTTACACCCTAAACTAAGAAGTTGAACATGGTAAACAAGATACCTGCTACACATTAGCGTTTAGCTCAAAGCACTGCTGTGTCTAGGCTGTAGACTGGGAGCTTCTTTTAGTTTTGAGTTTCCCTGTGTTATTTAAGAAAATATATATAACATTTTCACCTTGAGTGTAGGAGGTGTGCGTGGGTCCTTGCGTTGCTGCTGTCGGGGTTTGCCATGGCTGAAAAGCATCAACCCGTTTGGCTCTGTTGTCCTAAAGTCGAACGAGATCGATCCCGCCTTCTTCGCTGACCACTTGCTCAGTGCCACGAAAGACTCGGGGGTGTCAAAGGTCACGGGGTCCAGCGTGGCCACACTCTCGCACTTAAAGGACACCACCCCACTTACCTGGGGCAGGAAGAAGAAAAATAAAAGTTTATGGGTTCAAGCTTTTTAAAAATGGGTTGTTAAAATTATGTCCCGTGAACATCAAGAGCAAAATGGTTTCTTTGTAGTCTGGGAAGTTGCTTCAAGCTGCGCAATGACTAAAAGACAACCTCTCAAAAATATAATCCCATTTACTTAAAATTATTACAGTATAAGTCTCACAAGGCCTGACAGGAGGTTGTGATACAAAGTGATGTCTGTGTTTAGTGTATAAGAGGATAATGTGTCTGGTTCAAATTGTACATGATGTTTAAAGTACATACCTTCATCTTTGGGTCTCCCTGTTTAGCCAGTCTAGACAGCTCCAACCGTACGTCATTGTTTTTGTACACCACCTGGAGGGGACAGGATTAAAGGGTAAAGAATGACACATTTATTCACCTAAGGATTAAATAAAAAGAAGGCTTTTTATTCACTTTGGTCAATACAGTATATACATATTGTGTGTCATTTTTCTTTAACCTTTGTAGGAAGCAAAAAGAATAAGATTTACTTTTTCAGAGGACAAAAAAAGACGATAATGCTGAAAAGATAAAGAAGGAACAAGGCACTTTATATATGACCAGAGATCCATTAATCTTTAACTCAGGAAAAATATTTTTCATTCAAGTGTTCCCGTATTTTTACATGAAAGTGACAACCTTAAGAGCAGCGAGCCACTCCAGCCTCATCTTTTGCTAACTCCCATTTGTCCCCGCCACTTGAAGGATCGCCTTTATTCTTTCTCTCTTCTTCCCTTTTCTGTTTCTCTCTTTCTTTTCCCTGACACAGTACGCTCTCTGACTGAGCGGCATGAGTGTAAAAAGAGTGTGCTTGTGCTGAGCATTTTGATGTCGAGAGAGACGAGCACACACAGGCTCTGCTTTATTAATCCACACCTCTTTCTATGACTTGTGAGCAACTCGGCAAATTTCTCCTCAGCATTGGCTTTTCACCTCTGTTTTTGTATGCCATGCGCTTTTGTGTCTGTGTGTAGGGCAATGCGGGCGATTCTGGAATATAAGTGCTGCAAGTGTGCAAAAATGGTGCTAGCGTGTGGGCGTGTGCCTGCACCCGCATGAAATGCACAAAAATTGTTACAGCCGTGATCGTTCATGCGTGTGATTCACTGCATACATCTTAATTTGCTCACATGGATTATCATATCATCGTATTAAATATGTAAATGTGCCAGCGGAGGGTTCACTTTGACAGCGGCAGCCTCGTTCAAACGCCATCAGTCTTAATGAAGCAACACAGAGCGCATTCACCACTGATACAGATAGCTCTCTGTTTGGCACATCATCTGTCGGCTTGTTTGGTTGTTTGTTTATGCCTCTGTGTGAGTCTGTGTGAATGAAAGGAAGACTCAGACATGGTGTGTACATAATGGGTGTTAGGATGTATTTGGGAATTTTGTGTGTCAGTGCTGTATATGCATATGTATGTTTTTGTGTGCTTGACTATTTTTGTCTGTGTGTGTTTTTGTGGCTATATTTGTGCATTTCCGCTCATATATGCGAATGTAGGCGACATGATTGCATTTATGTGTACGTGCTAGTGTATTTGTGTGTTTTCATAAATTTGTCATGTGAGTTTTTGTTGTGTGTTGTGGCCCATTTTAAGCACAGCGGATGGATGGAGCATCTCTGTGGCGTAGCTAATTAGCATGTTAGTGCTTAGTGCTGTATCTACTCCCTCAACGACACTCATCACTGATTCTCTCTGATGCTGGAGAGGGTGTTTGTGTGTGTGTCTGGGACTGTTTGTGTGAGTCTGCCAAATGGAAGCATTTCTGTGTGTGTGCGCTTTATAACATAATGTGTGTGTATAGTGTTTGCGTGATGTGTGGCAAAAAGGAAAGGCAGGAAGAGAGAACGTAAGAAAGTTATTTTTTCTTGAAACCTGAGAGTAAACATATATTTAAGCAGCATTAGTGTAAGAACTTGAACAATCATTTAATATTTCCATTTGTCATCTTTCAGAAGAATCATATTATGAAAAATGTGGATAATAAATCAGTAGCCCAATTCACCCTAAATTAAGTCTAAATTAATAATTCTTAGCAAATTGTAGATGAAAACAAGCATTAGTTATTGAAGAAGTTGTTTTACATGTTTTGTCTGATATAAAGCAGTTTGAATATTTTATGTGTGATTTTGCAAACATACTGGATACTGGATAAATATTCGTATCAACCCATTTGTGCCCACAACTGAAGTATTGAATTTATTTTGGTGAATGTGTTCTCTTGGCTTGCCTAAGAAGAAATCTAAAAACATTTTTCAAAATCGGTCAAACTGTTTGGCTGAGGAGTGAGTTCTTCTTGTCATACTATATTTAGTCTTTGGACACATGGGACTACTGATATATTTTATTTTTATATTTCATTATATTTTTAGGAAAAAACTGTAGTCCAATGGTTGTTTAAAAGACTAAATATAGTATGATAAGAAAATGGCTGTATCTCAGAAACTACAAGGAGCACAATCTAAATCGTAAAAAGTTGAATATCAAAGATAAACACACATATGCAAAAAAAAAACATGTTAGCGTTTTTCCTCATTTTTCAAAAATCCTCTCTTTGACTATTGATATAACAGTTTTTTCACGTGGTCTAAAAATGTAAGATACTTGCCCAAAGTATGTCTGTCCCAGATTTCAAGAATTTATACAAATCAAAACAAATGTTGTGGCATCTTTCTTTATCCTCCTAAACATAGTCTGTTGGCGCCAAATGGGTGAATATTATATCATATATCAACAGTACAAGTATGTCAAGCATATAACACACACATACATGAATCACGCATACATCCCACCTCTTTGAGACATCCCATGAAGTTATTGCTGACTGGAGAACCGGGCAGGTCAGCGGTGCTGGGGCTCCCTCCCACGTAGAAGAAGTCGTCAGAGCCCAGCATGGTGTAGTCCTCCTGGGTGTAGCCCGTGGTGGTCAGGATGCCGTCCACAGAGATCGTCACCTACACAACAAAGCACAGGGAAAGGACACGCTATATACTCACACCAAAGGCAGCGCTAGGCGCTAGCTAGGCGCTGACCAGCCAAATTAGCCCCCGTTACTCTGGTAACCAGTGTGTATGCATTGTGGTGGGGAGAAGGCCTGATTGGTTTGGGGAATTGGCTAGTTGTGCTGTTAGGACTTTGTTTTGGTGTGGATCAGTGCTTACTGTGTAGTGTAATTGAGTCGTGCTGCCTCTCGCCTTTGCTGGTACGTTAGAAATATGTTGCTGACTGACACTCTGCCTACAGTTAGTAATACACTCTGTAGCCTCATCTACAACTTGTGCACTCTATCTGGATTCAGACTATGTTGTCCGCCTGCTTCTGCCTTTCTAAGTCTATTGTACAGAATGACAACTAGATCCGGTGTGTGATTCATAAAGATTCACTGATACCCAAAGCTACAGACTGTGACTCTTCACATCCAATCTTCAAACCCCCTGCATTGTACTGGCTTTAGAAAACCAACCAATTTGTGCAGCGTTGCATTAAAAGGCTAGCCTCGTCTTCTGTCCGCTAATTCAACCTTTACATTAAAAGTTTTCCTCGTTATGTCTCAGCACAGACTCAAGAAGATGCCGAAGTACTTCCTAATATACTAACAACAACTTTCCTTAATGCTCCACTTAAAGTGAACCTCACGCTGGTGTTATTATAATTTAACCAGCCTATTCTGCTGTATAATAGCCTGTATGGGCCTTTTAGCTTGCACTGGTTCCCAACCCTGTCACACTTAAGTCACAGTTAGGGGTATGTTATCACCCTGATATTCTACAGTACATTACTAACCATGTTCAACTGCCCATAAAAGTTGAGAGCTTTTTACTTTCCCACTGCAGTTCCCTCTCACACTATCGTTGCCGGGCAAAGTTGCCCAGCCAGGCAGGTGTTAGTAAAGTCTCCGCAGGCTTCTTCGTGCTTTTGCAGTAGGTGTTAGTACTATTAACTTGTTAGTAGGTGTTAGTTGTTGCACTGCTGGCAGCCACAGTAGTGCTACTTGTATCAGGCCAAGCTGTGTTGGGTTACTGAGGTTAGGGTTAATGATTTCAATGCTGTTAGTAGTTGTGATGATGTTATGTTGTTGTGTTGTTAGGGTGAGTTGTGATGATGTTGTTAGTTAGTTAGTTTGTGGTTTGGGGGGTTTGTTAGATCAGCGAGTCTGAATGATGTGACACATGGACGAACATACACATATTGATGTACACACACGGACAGGTGTTGAATGGGTTACGGCTCATTCCACACGTACACACACGGACAAATATATCAACATGCGGCCTGTTCCTCTCTCTGCATGCAACCACTGGCAAAGAGGACACAGTAGGTAAAAAAACAAACGGAGGACACAATGAATCAGAGGCACCATGGAGAACATGCAGTGGCAGAGTGGAGAACGAAAAAATCCAAAAAAGAAAAAAAAAAAAGAAAAGAGGGGGAGGAGGGACCTCTCTATCCATTTTACGGACCAATCAGAGAGGGGAAGGGTTTTTTGAGTCACGGCATGCAGGAAGGGGGGGCTCGCCATTTGCGTGCAGGTAAGGGATGAGCCAATCAGTACACGCCTACATGTCAGTCACAGAGTGATGGGGTGAAAAAAACAGTAGAGAAGGGGGAGGGGGGAGGATTTAAAGAAAAAAAAAGTGGTTGGCAAGGAGGGGGGACGGGGGCTTTTTAAGCGTAAAAGATTACCAACCGCATTTATCCTTTTATTGGTTTAGTTTTGAAGTCTATGGTTCAAAAGGAAATAGACACGGGGCAAACCCAAACTAAGAAACAATTAGAATGATATCTACCGAACAATGGAGTTTGTTTACCATAGCGTGTCCAATGCCTGAGTGCTTTGTAGGAAAGGGGGAGAAAGGAAAGCAAAAAACTGTGAACAGAACAACTTCGGGAACAAAAAAAGGAAGGCTAGAAGGCCTCTGGTGAGGTTAGTAGGTTGGTTGGAGTGGTTTCGCTAGGAGAAGGGCACAGGTTAGGTTAGTAGAATGAATCATTCCATGGATGGTGGTTAGTTTCACTAGCAGGTTAGTAAAGTTAGTAGTCAAGTTAGTAGTACAAACAGGCAAACGATAGAGGCAGGGCACAGGTGGCTTACAAGCACCTGAGTGCTGGTGACCCTCGATGTTTTCTAGTTCACTCTCTCTCTCTCTCACACTCACTCACTCACATATTCACTCGTACACACACACACACACACACACACACACATACACACACACGATTGAAAAAGCACTCACCTAGAGCTGAAAGCAGTGCTGGTCTGGTGGTTAACCCACTGTAAACTAAGACCAAAACCTCAGGTATTTTCTTCCTACCACAGCATCACTGCAGGTGGACAACAGACCACTGACCGTAGCTTCTACATTGATTAGTTTCTTGCTGCAGACTTAAGTCTTTTCTGCTGCCCTTGAAACATCTGCAGCAGTCACTGTGGTTCACTAAAGTCAAACACACACTGAAACTATTCAACAGGGAATTATAAATGAACGTTGCAACTAACAATCATTTTCATTTTTGATTAATCTGTAAATTATTCCTCAAAAAAAACAAATTAATCATCTATAAAATGTCAGAATATAGTCAAAAATGGCCATCGCAGTTTGCCAAAGCTCAAGGTGATGTATTCAAAATTCTTGTTCGGTCCAACAAACCCCAAATATATTCAATTTACAATTATATAAAACAAGGAAAACAGGAAATCCTCACAATTGATGAGCTGAAACAAGTAAATGTTTGGCATTTTTGCTTGATAATTGGTTCATCAAAATGATCACAATTGTTTTATTTATTTTCCATCGATTGCTAATCATTTAATCACGAACTGAAATCCAAGCATGCTTCCATCCATTCGTTAATCTACCATCTTTTTGTCCCTCCCTAAGACCCTTCAAGTCGTTCTTCTTCAAGGCTTTTCAATATTGTAACTAATCTTTTATCTCCTTTCTTGTTTGCTCGGTCGCTCACTCCTCCACCGCCTGTTGTCTGGTTACCTGTCTCAGGTTGCGGGTGACCTTGACGTCGTGCCAGGCGTTGTCGTTGAACTTGCCGTTGACGGGCTCCACCAAGGCCTCGAAGGCCCCGGAGCCGAGGTTGATGACAAGTGACACGGCCCCGTTCTTCAGTGCTAGGTTGACGTAGTCGGCTGACTTGCCGGTGTGCAGCATCAAGCCGTTGCGCTGCAGAGTTTTGAAGGAGAGCGTGATTTCATCGCTGCTAGACTGGATGGGGTTGGGCGACAAGTCGTAGCAGAAGAACTCGGAGCCCTTGAAGGTAGCAACATATTCCTCGCGAGCTGGGTTAGAAAAGGAAAGGTGGAAGAGGAAGGAGGAAACAGGGATAAGAACAAAGTGTGGAGCCATTACACTCTTGTTGAACATTATCATAATGATTACTACAAATTCCAAGCTACATTCCTTCTTCCCACACTGCTCTTCACAATATGCTCAAAGATGATAAAAATGGTGGGTGTTCATCAGAGCCAGCTAAGTAAAACAAAGCTCTGCCTAGTTAAATTTGATTCGGATGTGCAGTACAAAACATATTGTTCAAGATCCCGAAAATGTTGTTATTGTCAAGCAAAGCCTCACTGATGCCAGCACTTGGAAGAAACACTTCCTTCCATACCTCTCATCGTACATGGAGTGGTGTGTAAACAAGCTTTGATCACTCATGTGGGTTGGAGATTAAACAGTGTGGATGTGAGAGAGACAGTCGTGAGTCTGTAGCGTTCCAAACTCGTTATGAAACCTGCCATCCTCCCTTTTGAGAGAACAGCTGTGCTGGCAGTCTGAAGTAATGTGGTCTTGTTTGACAACAAGGCTCATTTCGTGATGTTCGTCAAAAGCCACAATGTGTGTGTCTGCGTATGTATGTGCAGGAAAGGTTAGAAAGGTTTTGAGAAGGATGACGATGGAGAACAGCAGCCTGTAAGCAACATGGCGCAAAGCAGGCAGGATTGGCCAATTAGAATTCAGAATAACAAGCAGACGGCCAATGGCGACTTACCTTGCACACCCTTACTGACCCCCAAGGACACGAGACCAAGGTTTTGCAATCCATCATCCTTAAGCTCACACTCTCTTATCTACTCTCTCACACCTACTCACACAGTGCACAGCCAAAAACGCAAGCCAGCAGAGGAATAAATATGCACACCTACACACACATCTGCGGAAAAATTATCATACTATTGTGCCGGCATACACAAGCAGGGGCGACATTATCTGTCTCCTTCACACCCATCCCCCCAAAGCATCACCCTTCCTCCGCATCCGCTCTAGCGTTCTCCTCACCACCATGCCTGTATCTCTCACACCTCGCTTTAAGCTTAACGCCACCATTCCTCTCCGCTCATCTCGTTGGCCTCTTTTTCTCTGCTCTGTGGAGCCTCTGGCATAACCACCAACTTGTAGTTCACGATAATGAGGAGAACAGAGGGGAAATTTAACACACACACTAGGTCAGGCTGGAGCAAGACAGACACTTGGTGAGGAACCGCTAGAGAGGAGGGAATGGGGGGATTGCCACGTAATGAATAGACTGAAGTGTAATAGGTTATTAAGGTGGTGAGTGGCAGAGAGAAGAGTGTTGAAATGGAATTGGCCGCACTTGAGTGAATATAACATGGAGAGAATAATGAGAAGGAAAAAGTGAGAATATATCACAATTCAAAGAGCAATCGTGGCAAATTGTCTTTCTTTGCTCCTGTTGCATGAAAAAAAAAAAAAAGTGTGAATGCCAATATACGGTATTAAGTGAGAAACAACAAGTTGTATGCCAGCATGCGTGTGAGCTCCCCCCAGTGAGCGTGATTTCTTCCCTCCCAGCATGTTAATTAAGAGTGCGTCTGTATGTGTGAGTGTGTGCATGTGCCTCAAAAGAGAAAAGAAAGTGTGTGCAAATTGTGTTAAAGCACGTGAATGTGTGGGGACAAGTATGGGCTTTTTATGTGTGTATGAAATGTGCGGGGGTGTGGGTGGGTGCTGGTCTCTGTAAATATTGGTGTATTGCTGTCAGAAAAGCTATTACCAACTCAGGGCCTCGGGCAAGTCTTTACTGAGAGGAGCGAGAGCGAGGAGGAGAGAGACACACACACACACACATACACACAGAGAGAAAAGCTACAAATGCTAACACAATCACACAATGCCACTGACACACACAAGCAGACACATAGACAAATGTAAATGAGGCGGCGGGGTGAGGGTGGGGGAGCCAAGTTGTTCACAATGAGAACACACGCAGCCGTCCAGCAGCATTCTCGCGGTTATTTACAGAGGTGCCATTAGGTTTCAGTGTGGCGCTCTACTATTCTGTTGCTAATTTACAGACATGTCATTAGAACAGACAGGAGCACATAAAGCATTTGCATCGATGTGGAAGCTCTGGCCTGCAACAATGGACGCACACGCGCAACAAATCAGGCAGGAAAATGCATATTGGATGACACAAACACAATGAAGAACATGTGTCGTGCATGCATGTTATTCAGTGTATATACACACATAACTAAAACACACACACACACAGAGAAAACTCTCTCAAGTGGGCAGGTTAGAGTGGATCTGTTGTAGCTCAGATTAATAGAGTGAGTCAGTATTAGCTCAGAGTAAACAGTGAGACAGACACTGACATACACACCACATGTCACACTTCATCCTGTGGAGAGCACTGTCGATCAACGCAGGGAAACAGGAGGAGGAAGATATACAGAGAAAAGAAAGGAAAGAAAGTAGAGCAGAGGAAAATAATAGAAATCTCGTAAGCTAAAATTCCCCGTTGGAGATTTTTTAAGCACTATTATCTTGTGTTTTATATGACTCGTTTTCTTTCCATTAGTTGTTTGACTTAATTTTCTTGATTAGTTCTTGTTATCGCTTGATTGTTGGTTATTTGACTTTCTATGTTGTTTAACCTTGACCATTGTTTTTTTTGTATGCTGGTCGCATGGTTGTATGTAAGGTCTGACTGGAATGATTAGTCATATTATTGATTGGTAATTCGACAGAAGATTAATGGACAACAGCCTAAAGAATCAATTGATTGATTAAGTCATTTTTCAAGTAAAAATATCAGTAATTTGCTAAGCTCAAGCATCTGAATTATGAGCATTTGCTGCCTTTCTCTGTTTTATATCATCATAAAATTGAATATTTTAGGATGTTGGACCATTATATGGACGAAACAACAACTCTTAAGATGTAATTTGGGGTTCTGGGAAATTCTGATGGGTCTTTTGTTCCCACTTTTCTGACATTTTATAGACTTAACAATTAATCGAGCAATTGAAAGAAACGATTAACAGTTTAAGTGATACTGATTATAATCTTTAGTTGCTGCCTTATCTGTCCGAAAATGTTTTTTTTCTTCTCAGCTCTCCCTTGAAAAACAGATCTTGATCTCACTGAGACTATCTGATTGAATTAAGTTACTAAAGGAAAGGACAAGGCAGAGAGGAGAGCAGGAACAAGGGAAGAGAGGGAAGTAGGAAGTGGAGTACGAAATAACCAGGAAAATGTGCACAGAACTAGTGTGGGAAAAAAATTAATAACTATGGAGGCTATAGTGAGAACAGTCAAGGATTTAAAGATGGAGGAGGATGATTGGCGTTAGACTTTGAAGGCTGTCATTAAACTACTTCTCTAATGAATAAAGCAGCCTGTGGGCAAGCAGGAGGGAGAGAGAGAGAGAGAGAGAGAGAGAGAGAGAGAGAGTGAATAACTGATCTGATGGTTGCAGCTACTGGGACCAGCTGCAACTGTGCCGCCCCTCCGCCGATCAAACACACATCACTTGGATTACTCTGTGTGCTCGTGTGCATATGGCGAGTGTGAGTGTGTGCGTCTCATATGGCTTTGTCTCTTCTCGTGGGTCTCCTCCTCAACGTTTCACATGCTCATTTCTCATTTCCATGGCAACCCTGTGTTACAGGGGCTACAGCAAATATGAATGTGTCCGTGCATGTGTGTTTCAGGCGGAGAGAGAGGGGAAGAGTGATGGAGAAGGGGGGCGAGAGAGAGAAAGAGTGATTGAGTGAACAGTACATTATCATGGACAGCTGTACTGAATCAAAATGGCGGATGGAGGCTGGGAGCACATCAGGGGAGCCTACATTATACAGCACCTGATAGAGGGAGCAGGGTGGAAAAGATGCATGATAGAGAGAAAGGGAAAGATGCATAGGGGGGATTTGAAAGAAGAAGAAATAAATAAGGGGAGACGGAGATACTCATTGAGATGGGCAACACAAAATGGAAGAGAAAGAGGTAGAGGGGTAGAAAGAGAGACAAGGAAAGGGAGTGGCAGAGAGCGAGGGATGGATGGTTAGAGAGAACGAAAGAGAGAAAAATGCTGGTGTATCTAAATCCTAGTGTAGCAAGCCTCAATCATGGCAGCCCTGTCATTCTGGAGATAGCACACTGCAATTCCACTGCACCTCGTTTTTAGCCCACCATGCAGTTCTGCTATCAGCTCCTCTCAGACTGTTCAACACACACACACACACACACACACACACACACACACACACAGCATAAACTCAAAACATCCTGCATGAAGGCATCCCTCCTTAATAACAGACAGGTGGATTAACTGTGCACTCATACAGTATACAGATAGATGACCAGTGTAGGAAATGCATGCAAATGTATGCTAACATATGCATAGACTCTATATTAAGTTAAAGTGTGAAAATCCATATGGCCAAGTTCACTAAAGGCGTTGACTGCCGTTTCCATCTCTATTCAGTGATATACAGCAACTGGCTTGGAAACCGATTGGGCTATCACATCACAGCCAAGGGAGCAATACTGTAGAGGAGGATATTACTGTCAGGACACAAGTGACGGATTGGCTGTCTGCAGCATTGAGCTCTTATTCCTTGTTTTGTTGTTGTTGTCGTTAAATTGAAGGCATTCATTTCCAACACGAGATATACAGTGTAAAAACACAGCTTTGACAAATATTTTCATGATCTAATAATCTACAGGTTTCTTTCTTGGCTAATTGATTAATTGTTCTATCTATAAAACAGTAAAGTGTCAACCTGCCCTCCTCAAAGTCAATACATGTGTTATTTTGTCTGATAAACATTGAAAAGATATTCAAATTACTATATTGTATAGACAATTAAAAGCAGCTAATTCTCACTTTTGAGAACTGTCAATGTTGGGCCTTTTTCTTGAAAAATGACAAACAATTAATCTATTATCAAGGTAGTTGTTCATTTTCCAATTCAACTCAAATGTAATTGACATAACATTGTGAACATTTTTCAAAAGGTTTCCAAGAGTCCAATGTGATGTCTTCAAAACCCAAATATATTCAATTTACAGTCATATGGAGCATGGTAAATACAGAAATACATTATCATCAGATATGGTCTTTTCTTAGTGAATTTTCTTGAGACACAAATAGATCATAACTTAATAATATCTTATATTGTTAATCCCTTTGAATTGAATTTTAAGAAACATGAAATGAAACTTCCTGCCATTATGTTCAATCTTTTATTTCTTGTCCCTTTTTGTTTCTTTTATCTATCCTCATCGCTCTCTGTGTCTGTAGCTTGAATTTAGCCTTCTCTCTGGTACCCAGGGAAACCGGCTTGTTTCCATGACAATGTCTGCAGGCAGAACAGTGTATTTGTCTTAAGCTAGATAAGATCAGAGTCAGTTTCATCCGTGTTAGACACACACACACACACACCTGCACACAAGCACACGTACATACATCATGGCACATATGCACAGAGAAGACCATGGAGCGCTGAAAAGCACACACTGAGAAAATATGCATACAGGCAGTTAAATATACCCACACAGACAAATAATGATGCTCAGATTTGCATGCGTGTAAATCCACACACATGCTGCACCGTCACACAAACGCACACACACCTACCGAAACCCCTTACAGCAGGTTGTTAACAAATAACAGTAAAGACCTCTTTTCATAAAGGTAATGTAATGGGTTTTTGATGAATGCTGTGGCTATTTCAGTTGTTGTAGTTATTCCAGACAAGCGCCACAAGTTAATGAGTGTTTGTGTGTGCAACGCCTGTGAGTGCAAGTGTGTCTATTCTCGTTCATGTGTTTGTTCTTGTTTTGGCAAACAGCAAAGAAATGAACTTCAAATGCCAGATGGGTTACTGAAGTGAATCGCCAATTGGGCCACTACCTCCCAGCACCCACACAACGGAAAGTGCCGGAACAGGTAGATAATTGGAGCTCCGACTTGCCTGTTTCTATCTTTCTTTCTTTCTAAAAAAGGGAGCACGTGTGTATGTGTGTGAGCACGAGATATCTGCATCACGAATACATGAATACCACGCTGGCTGATGCGAGACTGTGTCAAGTCGGGAAGCCCAAGGAGAGATGCAGCGCCCCTGCTGAGAAACGCTGCAGTCTTATCTCCCTTCCTGTCTCCCTCTGTGTCTCCGACCTTCTCTTTCCACCTCTCTTTCCCCACTTTCTGAATGCACCTATCTTTCCTCACCATCACTTTTCTACAGTCCTTTACCCTATCCTGCCCACCCCTCCTCCCGCCCTCCCTTACACAGTTGCAGCCAGCCTCCGCTCTATCTTTTTCCTTCATCCTCCGTAAACGGGGAGTCCGTTTGATGTCTTTATTTTTAGCCGTTAACAGGGTGCATCAGCTTTGTGTTCTTCCTATTAGGGTTGCGGTGAATGTGCGAATATGTTAATGCTTACTTGCTAACAGGATGGTAATTGCATACAATTACCAGTAAATGTATACATTTACTAGTGGGATTGCTTCACATTCCCCATGGTGAGTTCTGTAACTGTGCATCTCCCTGATAATGTGGGGGTAGAGCCCTGTATGTGGTGCTGTGACTTTCATTACAAGAGCTCCATGGGTGTTAAGCATTAATGAGTGTTGTAGTACAGAACTGTAATGGGTGTTAGTAGCAGAGAGAAGAGGCAGAATTAGGCCCATTAAATGGAAAGGCTATATCTAGACAAATTGTGTATTTTGCAGTAAAAACTTTGTTGCAATTGCTTTCTATCACTGCTGATGGCCAGAGGGGGCACAACTTAGTTTTAACAGTTTTTTTTTTTTTTTTTTTAATTCACAGCTCAAGATGTGGCCATCAACAGCCAAATTCATGCCAGTCAGTCGGGCAGGCAGCCAATCACCAGACACTTGCCTCTTAACACCAAGCGGTTCTCGCTCACCTCGAGTTGAGTGCTGCTCACTTGCCCATCTTGCTAAATTATGTAAGAATTACATGGATACTGTGTGTCTCACAAATATATTTTATTGACAAATATATGGTATATTACAGTATGTACTGAAATCTGGTTTAGAATTCTGGCAAGTGTAAAAAAAATATTTTGGTGATTTTTCCGAAATAATTAAATGCCTATCTGCCATGCGGACTATCTTCATTTTTTTGATTACGCTTTTTATTGCTTTTTATATGAAACTGCACTATATCAGCTCCACACAGACCCAGTGTTTGTATGTGTCTGTGTGTGCATATGTCTTTTTTCTCTTATGCCTAAAATGAAGTTGTTGTTGTTCTTTAAATTGAATTGAATGTTTAAAGGATAAGGTTTCTACAATACAATGGAAAGAATCTCTTGAAAAAACAAAAATGTTCTAATTTACATGGACATTTGATTCAATACACCCACAGGCACAAACATAATGAAACTTTCTTCATTACTTTCTACTTGATTTAGTTATGAGTAGTTAGTAGTCAATTTTTTCCCATTAACTGATTAATCGTTTAGTTTATAAAATGTCAGAAATATAGTAAAGATTGCCCATCAAAAGTTCCCAGAGCCCAAAGTGATGTCTACAAATTACAAACAATGGACCAAATATCAAAAAATATTATATTTACAATGGTATTAGAGCTGCAATGATTTGTCAATAGATCGATTAGTCAATCAACAGAAAATTAATCGGCACTATTTTGATTATCGAAATAAACAATATATATGTTAGGATTTGATTTTCTTTGTCCTTGAAGATGAAAGATGTCGAATATCAACTTGGGCTGTGGGAAATTATAATTGTAATTTTTCACACATTTTTGACATTTATTAAACAAAACAATTAATTGATTAACAGAGGAAATAATCAGCAGATTAATAGATGACGGAAATAATCATTAATTGTAGCCCTAAATGTTATAACATTTAAAAAGCAGGAAATCTTTACAATTGAGAAGCTGGCATCAGTGAATGTTTGGCATTTTTGCTGAAAAAGACAATTCTATAATTTATCATATATGAAAATTGTAGTTGATTAATTTTCCGATTGACTAGTTTAATAATCGACAAATTATTTCAGCACTACAACCTGAAAACACCTGAGAGAGAGAGAGACGCTGAGCAATTATAGAATAATCATTATCATAATAATTTGAATAACCAAAAAATGTTTCGCAATTTACTTTCAGTGCCTGTATTTTATTAAAGAATCATCAGTCCTGGTGCGATTTATTATTAGGACTGTTAGATGATGATGAGTAAGAGGTAGGAGACATGCTGTACTTTGCTGGTACTGATTGGTTCCTCTTGTCTTGGCGTCTGCTACCACTCCCAGCCCCACATATGGTTGAGTCAGCACGGAGCCTATCCTCTGCGTGTGTGTGTGTGTGTGTGTGTGTGTGAATGTTTGTTTGTGTGTTTTTGTGAGAAAAGCACGCACATGTGTATGTCCGGGAGAAAACGAGTGCGAGGTGAAGGGACAAAAACAAAAGAGGAAATTTTAAAAGAAATCCAAAGACCATGTGTGTGTGTGTGTGTGTGTGTGTGTGTGTGGCCATCTGCGTGTTTTTGCCATAAGACAATGTGTTAAAATGAGCCGCTTTGATTGCCGACGCTTTATGAGTCACAAGTGATGACTCACAATCCACCTCCCCTGAACATGCACTCATGCACTCACACAACACACGCATACACACAAACATACGGACACACACGCACCTCGTTCTCCGTCCTGCCTTCATCCACTGACCGTGAAGAATATGTGCAGGCAGCCTTACTCATGCATATTTACACTGAACACACACTCCCTCACCTACTCAGCGGGCACTCTCTAAAGGTTATTGTGCGTGAGTGTGTGTGAATGTCTGTTTGTCCGTCCGTTCACGTAAGCGCATGTGTAAAGGTCACTTCAAGCGAGGCTGACCACTTGTCTATGCCATGCACAGATTGTTGGATTGATATCGTGAACACTTGGACATGCAGACAAACAACCGCTATTAACAGTACAACCCACCTCAAGGCTAAAAATAAATAAATAAATATCATAAACGAGCATCGCTGGCAATAACGTCCAAGAGCCACTCCTCAATCTTATTCAGAACCTACAATTACTCGTTCACCCAGGACCCTTCAGTCTATTCTTGGCCAGACAGAGAGAAGAGAAAGGGCAAAATCTGCTACTTGGCTTTAAGCACATTTTCCATCCAGATTATTGCTGCTCAATACTTTTCAAAAAAAGAAAAAAATCCATTTCCCCCTCTTCCTTTGGTTGCTCGATACTTATGAAAATCCAATTTGGCTCCCTCTTTTCTTTCTTCCCTCCACAATTCGGGCATTTTCACCCACTCAAAGTGATTAGTGATCTGTGGGTATCGTTTCCAGGGAGAATGATAGCTGTGTTTTATGGAGGAGGGGAAAGGTCCAGGGCTCCCCATCAGGGCTGATGTCCCTTGCAGAATGACTGGGCTGGGAGGGCAGACAGGAGCACCGCTGTCCCTTTGCAGATACAGGCAGTTGCTCTACATCACAGGAGAGAAGACGACTCACTTTATCTCTCCCTCGCTTCCTCTTTCCCTCTCTACTCTCTCTATCATTCATTCCTTTAGCTCTTCTCTCACAGACAGGCACAGTCGCTTTTTCTCAATTTCCTTAGCACACACACACACACAAGCAGACACACATGCTATATATCTTTCTAAGGCACCCCTCCCCCACCCAATCCGCCCCCTCAAAGAAACTCATTTCAGCTTTGCGGGCTCCTCAAAAAGCCTCTTTACGCTGAGCTAACCTAAGCTAGGCTTCGTCTTTGCCATTTGACAGCCTTTACTCCTCGGTATGCAAAGCAAAAACACACTCGCACAAACACACACAGCTTTTTCATGTGTACAGTTTCTGAAAGAGACTTCAAAGGTTTTTAAAAAAAAAAGAAAAGAAAAAAATCTTCTACAGTTCTACATTCAGCCTATCACAATCCAAACATCCGTAATAGTGAGGGCATCCACTATACACAAATACACTGAATACATTGTGTATTAATGCTGGAAACATATGTTAATACATGTCGGTCCTTAAGTAGGTGATTTAAAATGCTGAGCATAAGCCAGATGAAGCAATTAAATTTTCACTGCCACCTGGATGATTCATGCCAGACATTTTAAATGCAGAAACTTGAGCACTAGCAGCTTACTTAGCAATCAAAACAGAACAAAAATGCTCAGAAAGAAATATACTTGTCAGAATAGAGATGTCTCACTGCGATAGATGGATAGAGGCTCATTTTTTTGAAGAATCATTTTTTGCTCTATTCAAGATATTTCTATCTACCAGCTTGGATTTCATTAAATAGAAATAGCACATTTCAGCAAATACATGGCGGCCCTGTCACAATGGGAGACAGCCGCCATCAGGTCCTCTCTCATCCAATCAAAGAGCACAATAGACGCAGATCAGCCTGTCACGGTCAGGCCTGTCTTTAAGTGGGTCAATCAGTGTATTCATCAGCGCCATGCAGAGCCGACCGATCCAGCAGCACCTACCTTCACAGATTTTCAAAAGCACCGTCGGCCGGAGCTCCACTTCTTTTGCACACACGTTTTAGTATGAGCACGCTCGCACACACATGCATCAACAGCTTACCTTACCAAAAATGAAACATTCCAATTCAAAGGCAACCGAAATTGAGAACTTGACGCCAAACCGCTCTAAAGGTCTGCATTATCATACATACAAGAGCCTGTCAATACATTCAACTTCAACACCACCCACACAGCCCATAAGACATAGATGTGAGAAATCAGGGGATGGGGGGACCTCTGAGATTTCCTAAAATCACAGAGGGTGGGATCCCAAACAGTGAGAAAGAGGGCAGGAAGAAAAAAGGAAAAAGGAGAAAGAGGGCAAGAAGAGAGAGGTGGCATTGTGAGTGTGTTTATCAGTGAACACTTTTCAAATGCTAGAACAGTGGCACTTTTTGGGGGACTGTGATAAACACTGAAAAACACTGGACAACTTGGGGGTTGAGGTATAACAGCATTGCTTTCATACACAGGGACATCTGTTCAGAATCACATGTGCTCGCCAATGTATGAGCAGGAGCCCATGTGAGGACCAGTGATGGCAGAGCGAGACATGCTGGAAGCCGATAAAAAGCCATAGATGAATGTGGAGTGTTCCTGTGAAAACTACCACAGTCAATGATTCAAACCATGATGTAAAAGCACACATGCATACATATGTATACATCATGCACGCACGCACACTAAATCACTCCCATCCTATCAATCAAACTCTTACATACAGATGAGAGAATAATGAAATGAGGCGGAAGAGTAAAGACCAATTCAAACCATCCATGGTAGTCAGACGATCAGTCGGCCCTTAGCTCCTTTTCGATGACCTGGAGCCCTGCCAAGTCTAACCCAGCAAAGCACCGTCAAGCCGCAGCCGTCTAAATTCTCCCAATGCTCCCTCCCACATCAGCAGCCATGATTATATTTTATATCCCAGCAGAAGTTGCTCTCAGGCTCATCACTGTCTTCAAAAATCAAACCAAAGAATTATTTTTTAAGGCCATATTTCATCTATTATTATGTAATTGCTCCACTTGCAAATGCCCTAGTCATCCATTTCAGTTTAAATTAAAACTGAAATTCTTGATGAGACCAAATGAGATCGTTTTAAAAGGAAGAAATCTCAATTACAGGAAAAAAAAATAAAAAAACTGACCTTAGTTCAGTGCCTAGAGAGACAACTTCCTCCCGCGCCAGGTGGTGATGAAGTGGGGGAGGGATACAGGGAGTTGTGAGTGTGGGGGTGAGGAGGTAGGGGGTGATGGTATAGCAGAGGACAACAGGAAGTGAGGTAAGAGGATGCCATACCTTGGTCGCCAATCATCAGGTGTGCCAGACCTTAAAGGAAGACAAGAGCACAGTCAGCACAGCAAAGGATCATGGGGCGTGAAGTGTGTGTGTGTTTGTGCATATATGTGTTTTTGTGATACAGGAGTTTGTCAATGACATACTGGTGAAGGCTAGGGTTCTCTGTGTAAAAGTGTGTGTGAGTCCTCTAAATTATTCAAAATGTCTAAAAAAGACTCTCTTTGAAGACACTTACTCATCCTAGGCTGCGATCCTAGGCACAAACAGGTACCTCCACAGACGTCTGCACACAGCCGGTCGTATACAGTGCAGTATTTGTGTTTGCCTACAGTATGTCTCTGTAACCTTGAGACAAGAGCCTCTTCAGATGAATGCACATGGAATGTGGAACTTACCAGATGTCAGCAGCCAACCCCTACATACCCACACAGACCAACATACAGTTACGCTGGCTACCTTGATCTGTATTTCCACAATAGAAGATTTAATGAGAACATGGAGGCCAAAGACTGGCATGAAAAAGATATAAATGGGACAGAGAAATGGTGAACTTAAGATGACGATAGAGCTAAAGAAATGTGTATTTAAGAAGAAATCTAAGAACACGGAAAGGAGGGAATCAGATAGAGAAGCCAAGAAAGAGGTGTTGAATAAAGAGCAGGAAGAGAAACTTAAATATAGACAGACAGGTAGACAGAGAAAGACAGATAGATAGAAGTGCAACCTACCTGGAGTGTAGCTGTGCTCTGGAAAGGTGTAGCGGCCGGGCGAGGAGAGAGAGAGACAGACATTCATTAACATGCATGCTAAGCCCTTCGGTTACCATGGCTACTTACTGTACATGCACACCCGTCCAGGGTTACCGTGGTAACATACATGCAAAGTCCACACAAACGTCACAATGGATACCATGCTGCACTGGTAGCCAAAACTGAGGTTTGTCTATATAGAAATACGGAAACAGCACATCCTCTGTGTAGGACTCCACATGTGTACATGTATAGACTTAAATAAGGGCACACACACACATACCCACCCACACTTGTAGATACAAAGGGTGGAGAGGGTGTGGGCAAAAATATACTTTCCTACCTGTACGTTTGGATTCAAGAGCCGTTTACCCCAGAACTTACCTTGCAGCTGCTTCCTCTCCCCAGAGCCCCCCGACAGATAGCATGCAATATACATACATACACACACACACATTCAGTCTCTCAACCTCTCTCTCACTCTCTCTGTATTTCACACACACACGCAGACACACATACACTAACATTGAATACGGCAGTAATATTTTTGTGAAATAGCAGGAAAATATAAAATATGTAGGGATGGATTAGCAGTGCAGGAAGACGAGGGGCATGCATGGTTCAATACTAGGACAGAATGTGTGTGTGTGTTTGTTTGTGTTCATGTGAAAGTGTGTGTGTGGGTGTGTGTGTGTGTGTGTGTGTCTGTGTATATATTCTGTGCTGTGTGCTCATCTGAGTGTTTCCGTGCCTCTGCCCTTGCGCTAGTAGCATGGCAGAAACAGGTGGAGCCATTAGCATGCTAACAGCAATTTGCCCTCAAGGACAATGTGAGCCAGGCCAGGCCTAACAAGCCAGGTTCACTCTGCCTTCACTGGAGGGCAGAATGGCATAGACGGTAATTACATTTATGCATAGGCCTGCCCACATTATCTTCACTATATCTAAACAAAAAAAATCTTCTCCAAAACTGATATATTGTTGTGCTTTGGAACAAACCCCTTTCCTCAAGCTGTTATGAAATATGTAATACACTGTATTTCAGGGGAGAAAAACTGCTTACAGTATATATTTTATTAGTTTGCAAAGCTTGTCACAAATCTGCAAAAATATGAGTGTGAATTAAAGTGGATCATTAGGGAACCTTGGAGATATTGTGTAATTGTAAACGTGTACAGAAACTAGCGCTGCCACAGTCACATTATTTATTTGTGGCTTCAAACATGGTCCTAAGGATCCATTTTTTTCCACTAGCAGAACATACTCATTCTGTATTAAAGATTCATAACAGACTTTTTCCCCCTAATTTTCAGAGGGTTATACTTTCATCTAAAAGATTTATTGTGCAACTTCAGTGAAGTTGCTGGGTTCAAAATAACAAAAATAATTTCAAGGTACCATATAGGAGATAAACCTTTATACCAACTCTGCCTGACTCTTACAAAAAACTACACAGGACTTATAAATTATGCCTATTTCCAAAAGGACAGCTATGTTTCACCATGTACAATCAATTTAATCACAAAACCTTAGATGCCGGTAATATAATGTCTTTTTGTCTTCATTCAAAAAGGGATTTTGACCTGAGCTTTTATTCCCTACTTCCTTTGCCATCCACTTAATTTCTTTCAGGTACAACCTTTGAATTCGCTTCTCAAGAGTGCTTTAGTGCACCTGAAGAGAGATTTCTTTTGACGTAGTATGAGTTGGTATGAGTTACTCACTGGTAGTGATATTGATGCATGAATATTAGCTCAGCCTGTTTATTTCTGTCTGAAAAGCTGCGTGTTCACTGGAACAGTGAAGTGATATGAAGAAGTATGAAGTAACCTTTCAAAACCAGCCATTAAGCTACTTTCAATTTCCACCATCATTTAACCATCGCACTCTAAACCCTGCAGCAGTTTCTACCTAAACTGAGAATCTGAGAAGCCAGTGCTGCCAATGCTGGGAATGCTGTATGATTTCACATGACAGCAAATTAGTACAACACCATGTGTACATCCATCCATCTAAGCACACCTCCTTACAGGAAACATTTTATGAGACTACTATTACTAACATTGGCCACTATTACCAAGAGAAAAACATCTTTTTTTAGCACTTTTTCTGCACAGAAACACTTTACATCACTTGAAATGTGAGTCCATCCCTAGAAATATAAAACAGCCCCTTAAAAGGTATAAGTAGCCTCTTGTTGAGCGATTGAGCGACAAAGTGCCAGTCCAAAGCAGGTATTGTATCTAGTGAGAGCCTTTATATAAAATGTCTACACCTTCCATTCAGCCTGTAGAGCTACATTGCTGTTAGGTACCTCGGTGGTGATGTGACTAATGGTGGTGCTGGAGTCTGCACATTGCATGACTGTGTTTCTCCAGGTGTTTGCATGTTTGTGTTACATGTGTTTGTGCAGGTTTGTGTCAGTGCTGTTTGTGTCTCCCAATGTGGCCTAACCAGCAGCGAAAAAACAGCAGACTGGATTAGACTGGCTTGGATCACATGTAATTCTCAGGGCAGCACCGAGTTTGCAGAGCTGATCATGGCTTCACCTGTCACTACATGAATGTATGGACACACCACATGCTGAAGCGAGCACTAGGGCTGAAAATATAACAATTGTTTTCATTTTAGCTGATTCTGTCAAGGATTTAGATTTAGTTAAGTTATTCAATTTATACTGATACAAAACAGAGAAAAGCCACAAATCCTCCTAATTTAGAAGCTGAAGCTGAAATGTTTGGCAATTTCTCTTTATAAGTAACTTAAATGTAAGGCTGCAACTAATGATTATGTTCACCATCAAATAATCTGCCAATTATTTTCTACATTAATCAATTATTTGTTTAGTCTAAAAAATGTCAGAAAATGTCCATCCCAGTTTCTTCCAAGTCCAAGGTGATGTCTTCAAAAATATTCAGTTTAATGATGATAGTGATATAAAACAGGGAAAAACAGGAAATCTCCATATTTTTGAGGCTTAAAACAACATTTTATGCCATTTTTGCATAAAAAAATGTAATTGGTAAATTGCTTATTAAAATAGTTGACATTTATTTCTCTGTCGATCGGCAAGTAAAAGGTATTTTGTTAGGATTTTCCTCAGCCCAAAGTGACGTCTTCAGATGGCGTGTTCTATTCAGTTCAAAACTCAAAGATATTAAGGTTACTATCATATATAATATGACGAAGAAAAGCCTCAAACATTGGCATATTTGCTTGAAAAATGATCAATTAGAACTTTCTCTCGAGTAATACAGTAAGTAAATCATGGCAGTTCTGCTTAAATCATTCATTATTTCTCTGTCAATTTCAGCACTAGTTAGCATAACGAAACAGCTACCTTTCCCACCTGCTGGGAAAATTAAGACCAGTAGTCAAGGCAGCCATTATAGCCTTAAGGATGCCTGTCATAGAAAAACATACAAACACACACACACTCACCACCACACACATGTATAAATACAGCAGATTGGTGTCAGACATGATGCCTGAAGTCACTACGAGCTGAGGTAGCTGTAGACAGCTGGAGGCAGCAAGGAGCTGAGGAATGGGGTAGAGAGGAAGGACGGAAGAGCAAGGACGGAGAAACACTCCTGGCATGAGGTCTCCCTATTAGTCCTGTCTCCATGGTAACCTAAGCCATCCCACTGCCCACTAAATGCTAGGGTGTGATACGGTGGTTGTCTATAGGGAGTGCTGACAGTGGTGCTGGGTGGAGTGTGAGGTCAGGTCGGTGACAAACGGTGGCAAATGTACAGCAAGGCCACTCTTCCAGATGAATTTGTGTCATTAAAATATCAATCGCTGAGGCAAAGCTGAAAGGTATCTTTGGAGTCGAAAAGAAAAAAAAAAATAGGAGTTGAGAGCATTATTGATTAAGAATGCAGATTTGCTCTTGAATGAACTGAAGCAAATCTGATGACACACACAACTAAGCAGGGGGAAATGAAAGCATTTGCAGTACTGGCCATAACAAGGTAGCTGAGTTCATTAAGCAGCAGTTTCGTTTTGGTAATGGCCATCATTACAGTGCCCTGTATAATGGCACTTGTATTGACCAAAGGCTTTTTGACATTGTTAAGAGAGGGCGTTCTTGTAGAGTTGAGATATAAAATTATTTGGCAAACAGCATTTTTCTTTTGCCTCTTCCACATAAAAGTTTTATTTTTATACCAGGCTGTTTATTGTGACAGTTCTTTATATTTATAAAGTACTACTGACAGGACACTATTTCCTCTTTTATAATGCATAAGAACACATACTACACACACTTGCACATACACAAACAGAGCATCTTAACAGGCTGTAAGCTGTTCAAATTAATGGCAGGTGATAGATTGTAAACACTTCATTTCAGCTCCCTATGTATTGTACCTGTGAAGGCCAGCTAGAATCAATGCAAATCCATTAACACATGCAGCCAGGTGTCAACCATGTAACAACCACCGATTTCCAGCCTGTTAGCCTACTTCCAATTAAAGTCTCTCAACTCGAGCCAACGACTACATCCTTAGTGGATCTACATGGTTATTGTGTTTTGCCAAACACACCAACTGAGCACATTAAGACTTTAACGCTGCCAGCCAGGTAACGGTTTCCAGTGAGTTTCAGGAATTGGCCTCAAATCTCCAGACACTCGAGCTTGATGGTCTGACTGCAGCAGCTGTTCTCAGGCACTCAGCTCCTGCTTAACTAAACTGACTGCACTTGTTGTGAGGGACCTTACTTCTGGAGGTACATACTAAATTGGGAGTCATTGGCAGCCATAAAAAATCAATATCAAACATAACATTGTGAAGGCTGCTGGTTCATTCGCACCAATTGAAGGCAGCTGTGAAGGTGTGAATGAAAAATAGATGTCTACACTGAAGGACCTGATGTTTGGAGTTGGAGGTATAATTTTGGAGATATGGATCGACAAAAGTAACTGTGTATGCATGTGTGTATTCAAGTGTATGTGTGTAAAGGATGAGATGTAAATGATAGGTCAGCATGGTTCTGGGCCTTACCTTCGCTGCAGTCGTTGCCTTGGTAACCGGTGTCGGAGCAGTCGCAGACGGCCTGGTCGTTGACCACACTGCACACCCCTCCGTTCTGGCACTGGTGATCCGGCCCACAGCCAGCTGTTACTGTGACGCCCTCTGAGCTGTCCAACGTCGCCAGTGTGCCGTTGATGCTCACCGCCGTGATCCAGCCACGGAAGGCGGGGTGTTCCCGTACCGAAGGGGATGTGAGGCGCAGGGGCGAAGAGTGGAGCTCTGGCGTCACCCCGCCTATGTAGGTGTGGCTGAATACTGTCATGTCTCTTCTCTTGCTCTTCACTTCCGCCCAACCCTCCAGTCGCCCGTCCACCTCTAACGAGGTGTTCCTCCAGTCCCGCTTGACACGCACTGCGTGCCAGTGCCCATCACTCACCGCCACACCTGATTGAAGCTCTGCGGGCTCAGCACAGAAGATGGAGAAACGCAGGCGGAGGTGGCCGTGGAGAAGCAGCAGCTCCAGGAAGTCGCAGAAACCCTCGTCATCCAGGTAGAGCAGCAGGCCCTCCTGGCTGTGAGTCCGCAGGCTGAAGCTCAGCACACTCTCGCAGCAGGCGTTCCACACTGGGAACCGCCCCCACTGGCTGGACACGCCTCCATACTCCAGGACTTCCCCTTGGGCCTGGCCCCCCACGCTGCACAGGCACAGCCCCAGGAAGAGCAGGGGGGCTGCCGCCCAAACACACACCGCCATCACACTCATACACACACTCGCACTCACACTCACACACACACTGGAGGAGATAGAGGCTAGAGCTGGTGTGTTCCCTCTAGCCTACAGCTCATGGTGACAACTGCAGGGCACTTCGTGGAACCCTTTCTATGTGTCTCAGGTGCACCCTGCTTTCTTGGTAGGGCTCTTCACAACTCGAGGCTCCTATATGATGCAGCCCCACTGGGGGAGGGGGTCAAACGGCAGCTCCCTCCGTCCTTTCAGCACGCTTGGGGAATCTTCTTCTGCCTTGGCCTGGTGTTTGTGTCTTCTCTGATTGTTCAATGTCTTCTCCCCATTCAGTCTTTCATTCTTCACTTCTGACATATGAGATTCCACTTGTGTGTATTTGTGTGTACATCTGTGTGAGTTTTAAATAAGTGACGGATGGGATGTGAACTCCATCTTTGTGCCCTAGATAGGGCCTTATCCCCCATGAAGGCAACTCCCCACGGAGTATGAGTGTGTGAGTGTGGGTGTGTGGCTCAAACATTGGTAATGGAGAGAAATGACACCGTCATAGCAGAATTGTCTCCCCCTCCTCTCTGTCTTAGTAGGGCAAGAATAAAAGTGTGTGTGGGCAAATATGTGTGTGAGTGAGGTATGTGCGTCTTTCACTGCCACGTCATCACTCTCTCCAGCGACCTATAGATAGAGAGAACAGAGACGGCACAATCAACCAGGGTCACACACACACGTAAACACACATGCACAAACTCTCTCACACACAAAATCCGAGCCTGCTATTATTCTCAAATTACCCTCTCCTGCATTTTTTGCTCACACACACACTCACTCTCTCTCTCTCTCTCTCTCTCACACACACACACACACAGACACAAACACATCTTAACATTTTAACATTACACATTTAACAGGCCCAAATCAAGACTGTTTAAGAACATACTGAACATACACAATACAAACTAGATTTTGTATTTCCACACAGCACATACATCAACGATTTGAGCAAAACACAAACAGTGTAAGCACGCGCACACACATATAGACATACACAAACAGCACCTCCTCAGTAGAGCTCCCATCATGCCGCAGGAGATTTTTATAAGGTAGCATACCTCCGACTTCCTTTAAATCATGAAGCATGTTTTTATGTTTTTTTAATCACTACTGAGACTTGACAGTATTCTGACAGTACACCTTAAATAACGACATTTGTTTTTTTAGATTTGTTTTTTTCGTTGTAATTAATAACGGTTAGTGGTGGCCACCTCGCGCCACCGTCAATGATTCTGTTCACAAAGAGCGGGAGCAGCACCGCGCGCGCTGCGGCGGATGACTCAAACCACCTCGCTTTATCGAATGAACGGCTCATTTCTAACAGCTGAACACATTCACATACAACATAACACACATTGGCTGCAATTGTACACACACACACACAATAGGCTACACATAGTTTGTTCTCTATAGTTTAACATATGAAAGGCGAAAAGCGGCGACATCACAGTTATTGATAGACGGGGTGAATGAATGCGGTTGAAATATCGATTCTCGATTTGCGGCCATACCTCCTCTCCATTTTTTTCTCCTACGCTCCCGCTTCTTGACTACACCGGGGGTTCAGTCTCATCACCTGCGCCCTGGCACTTAACTACAGCTCAGCTAACCGGTAACACGGTAATTACTTTTGTTTTTACGCATACTGTTTTAATTGACATCACAACCTATAACGGTGATGTGACAGCCTCGCCCCGGTTAATGAAAAACATCTCGACAGCGGTGTTCCTCTATGCAGGCACATATCTAGGTTAGACAAACCGACCTACCTCACGCACATCTTGTGGTTCCGTGGCAACAGTGCGGCGCGCGACCCTTCGATTTCCCTTTCCATTTGAGGAGAATTTCAAAGACGCGAGAGAGGGGAGAGCACCCGCGCGCCTGGTGGTAGATAGAGCCGGTCTACCGAACAGGGACAAAATTATCACAGGCTCGCCTCCAGGCGACAAGGTGCTATTGCTCTCCCCCTCGCTCTCTCTCTCTCTCTCTCTCTCTCTTCTAACTCTCCTTCCTTCTCTCGCGCGCTCTCTCTCTCTCTCTGTCTGACTGAATGTCTCTCTCTCTCCTCTCTCCGTTCTCTTGAGTAGGAAAAGGTGCAGTCTGATGCTCTCCGCGAGACTCGGCAGAGGGAAAGTCACGTGGTCGCGAGAGAGAGAGAGAGAGAGAGAGAGAGAGAGAGAGAGTGTGTGTATGTGTGTGTGTGAGAGAGAGTGAGGTAGACGGGATGGGCGGGGCTGCAGCACCTTGGACAGCGCGCACTTACCGCCCGCACGAAACAGAAACGCAATTACCGGAGGCAGAAAATATGGCAAGAACCGGGGTAGATCCGAATGATTAAATCCGTGAGTGACAGTGACAATGGCCTTCACCTCTGTCGTGCTTCAGGAGCGACTGTAAGGAAGTCAGCGATTCAATGAAGTGTGTGTGTGTGTGTGTGTGTGTGTGCGTGCGTGCATGTGCGTGCATGTGTGTGTGTGTGCGTGTTGGGGGGGGGGGGGTGTACAGAACACACACCTAATTCATCTGAACAGACATCAACATCATTCTGGATGGACAAATGCACTTCATGGCCAAACTAAGGAAGTCTTCATTTTAAAACATACAATGATATTTTAGTCAATGATGTGCTTCTAAACTTTGTAGCAACAGTTTTGGGGGAGGGCCTTTTCCCTTTTCAACGTGATGATGCCCACAAAATGAACTGGTATGCCAATTGAGAGCTCTTGCGGCTGTATATATGTGTATACTTTATTACAGGAGTTAACATAGAACATAGTTCATAGAAATGATGACAGTAATGACAGTAAAAAAAAAATAAAAAGGAAAAAACATTGAGAGTACATTTATGAATTCGATTCTTGGGAGGTTACGTGTTTCTTCAGGCAGCAGGACCTTTACCTGTAATTCTCAGGTGTTTACGTTACGTTACACATAGTGTATTTGCATTCATGCTACATGTACAAATATTCTCAAATATACACACAATCCCATGCAAGATCATCAGCAAACACACATGCAGATACACACACATGGGGCTTTTTTCCAGCCTGGGACTCCAGCTGTGTTGAGCCCAGCTCAGAGGTGCTCTCCCTGGGCCAGCAGCTGCTGCCCCCCCCCCCCCCCTCTCTCTGTATGTCTGTCTCTGACTAGCCAGCTCATCTGCTTTACTCGTTTTACTCTGTTTTAACACTCACCTTCATCAAGCGTTGGAGGAAGAGAAGTGGAGCTAGAAAATGTCCAACCTTCGGTTGGGGCCTCCAATAAAAAGAAGAGCCCTGACCTGATCGGAGACGCTGGTTCAAGATACACTATACAAATACGATGAATGGAGCTCAACACATAACGGCGCGCAGACGTCAACTATACAGACATACATCACTCCTGTTTTTGTACTGTAGTTGTCATCTTATCTGTGCCAGTTTGCAGTGGATTGTACAGTCTGTACCGGCTGTTTTGGTTGTTTGCTTATGTATATATTTGCTACAGCATGGCTGGCGACGAGCAGAGAGGCAGCTTTAATGGTTGATCCATGGTATATCATATGACCTCACGACTGGAACAAGAAGGCTTAAATTGATTTGAGTGACAGATATTAGAGCCAAATTGGTTTACCACAGAGACCAGCACTAGGATAAGCATGCAGTTGTGCCCATGTTTTCGTGTGTCCTCTTATGTGTGAGGGGAGTGTTAGAGAGGGAAGTGGGGAGAATGAGACTGGGAGGAGGAGGAGGAGGAGTTACTATGGAAACTATCTCAACATCAGCACCTGGTTTTCAATTGGACTGAGCACCACCAGCACCACCACTCCTCAAACCCCCTCAAAGTCTGCTCCTCCTCCTGCCCTTCCTCCCCCTTCGCTCCCCCCCATCCCCGGGCCAGACTGACCTTTTGGACCAAATGCCATTATCAAATAATAACGTTCTTCCATCTCTTCCCTGTGCAATGAAAAAAAACACCGAACATTCTGGTGAAACACGTTTTCAGTGTAGAGAAACATACACAAAGACATCAAATGCAGAGATTAATTATTACTTTGAGAAAATTAAAGGTAATGGGAAATAAAGTATTGATAAAAAAAAAGTCTCATTCATTTATTCCTCGGAAAATCATTGTGGTAGAGACATCAATTATAAATAAGAAACTTAGATGAAAATATCGAAGCAGAAATAATAAAAAGCCAAATTAGTAGAATAATAAAACATTCTAAACTAAAAATGTTGCAAAAAAAAATCTCAATTGTATCAAGTTATTTGTGTCTATTGAGCCTATTAAGTATTGTTCTCTTGAAGTACATTTTTTTTTAAATGCAGTCAGATTATTTCAACCTCTTCCCAATACAAATCAACTCATTAGGATTTTCAAGAAATGCAAGAAATGCATGTCTGTATTTCAAAAGAAGACAGAGTGAAGCGCATCGCTGCACTAGAATCAATAAAAATGACATTTATTTGTAGAATTAAAAACATTTATTTATTTTGGAGACATGTTGAAAAACACAGGCTGTTTTTGTCTTGTTTTAGGAAAATAACATTTGCATGACTCTTTCATGGTAAGACTTGATTTTTGCAGCAAAGATATTCTAGGAATATACTCAGATTTAGAAAAAAAAAATCCATTTCGAGAAAGTGATTTGCTAAAGTGACGGATATCCTTTGTGGCCTTTGTGGGTGCATTGCTTTTGCTTGATGAAATCATAACAGAGGATATAATTATGTGCAATATTTCTGAAAGATTGAGCAGTGAACTTCAGGTAACTTTTGATTTTTAAATGGATTTCTCAATGAAACTGTAGCCGATTAAGATAAAAATGAGACGCAAAACGGTCAGGCATAATGGAGGCCTCATTCAGCATGATGCAGAGCAGGTTATCTGTTTCTACAAGAGCCATCAAGGCGTGATGTGATGCATCATCAGTCTGTAAGAGGCACAGGGAAATGCATTATACCATGAGCATTTTAAATTGCTGCGACTCTATCAGCCAACATTAACCGTGACAGATATGGGCCGCCTCTGATTGCATTAGTCTTTATTGAATGATGAGGCGGAGGATCTCCATTCTGTACATTCCTTCAACCACGTTTGCTCTTCCTCTGCCTCTTCTTACTTCCCCTCTCCTTTCCCCTCTCTGACAGGCTGACAGCAGGCAGTGACCCCTGACTCTTTGCCTACTCAGCAGAGAGAAGGTCACTGTATATGTGTGTGTTTGTCTCGGTGTGTGTATACATATTTTCTTTATATGTATGTGTGTGTATTTGTCTGAACTGCCAACAGAGAGAATATACAGCCAAAAATAAAAACTCATCTGTCAGCATCCAGTGGGTATGTGTGTAAGTTTGTGCGCGCCATATTTTGTGCTTGCATTTATGTCAGTTTGTGCTACTGTGTTTGGGGCTGAGCTTGAGACGGTGAGGTTTACCTAGTTTGTGCCGTGAATGGTGACAAGCAGCGCAGATAGGGGGTGAGGAAGGGAGGAGTCAAAGTGCCACATGTAGAGAGATCTCTGTTTTTTAATGGTGGTATTGATATAAACATGCATGTAGAAGACTCACTGTGTCATTCAAAAAATTGTACGTACACAGTGGTGTGAGCATATGGTTATAAGAGTATCACCCCTGCTGTCATTTATACAAAGAGGGTGATCTCTGTGTATGTACAAATGTGTGTGTATCTGTGCATGCGCATAAGTGAGTTAGTGTGTGTGTGCGTGAGTGTGTTTGACAGGCAACCACCCTTTTCTAAATGAGATTAAATGGGAGGTTTGTCTCTAATCGTGTTGTAATGAGTTTCTGTGTAGCTCATACATTTACTAATTCTACTTGCCAATAGCGCAAACAGCCACGTGCGCATGTGTGTGTACGTGTGTGTTCCTGTGTGTGAGGTAGGAGAGGTCACCTCCCTGCAATCTTACTCTCATTTATAACAATAGCGCTGACCTGTCCTCATCAAAGGATTGCAATTTCTAAACACAAATAACATTAGCTCATGTGCACAAACATGCACACATGGCCGCACACGCACACACACATGCATTAGGGACACCCATACACAAGCAAGCACAAGAGCAAACGCGCAGTCCATCTGTGTATAGATCCGTGTGTCATTAGAACTCTCAACAGGCATTAGCATTGATCATCTGACCAGCAGATGGAGAGTGACCGACAAGAGCCAAATAAAGCCTGTCAGGTTATGTGTACCTGTGTGTGTGTGGGTGAAGAGGTTGAATGAGTGGAGAAAAGGTGTGTGTGAGGGCTTAAATGTGTGGCCAAACGGAAAAAAACTCAAGATCCATAGTTCATTAGCCTTCGCACCACTGATTTACGTTTATGTGTGTGTGTGCATGTGCAGAGCATCGTGTGTGTCTGTACGCATCGGAGTGACCATAAATCTGGACCTACGAGCAGCTACTGGTTGTCATGGCGATGAAGCCGCTTTCAGCCCGCAGCATTGCATGCCCTACAGTAAGGGGTCATGGGTCAGAGCAGTTTTGTGCAGTGGAACATATTTTAAGAGTGGCTCATGAACAGGGAAACCAGTAACAAGGAACACATTGTCCCCTTTAACCTTTGACCTCGCAGTCTCGGAAATGTCATGATAACGATACAGCCGACATGGAGAACACTCCAGTGGCCTAATGTCTGAAGCTACATGGACCTCACAGAGTGAATCAAGGGTTAAAATGAAGTGGATACACCTGCACACACATGAGTAAACCACAATGGGATTTCTAAATGATAGGGCTTTTTCATGGAAGACATTTTGACCCAGGTTTGAATAATATAAGCAAAGGGAAAATTCACCACCTTTTATATGGATTTCTGTTAGGGAAATTATCAACAGCCGACACCGTCTTCAAAGTTCAAACAGGTCTCTTTATTATTGCAATAAGGAGGCAAGTTATCCCACATCCAGAGATGCTCAAACTCTTACATGCATGTTGTGAGGCTGCTATGCTGCTCCATGACTCTAAGAGTGGCCTACTCTTTTATACATTGTAGGTCCGCCCAAAGGTCATCTTTACAAAAGAAGATAGTCACTCAGCATCTTAATCACAGGAAGCACATAATTCAGTTATCTAAACAAGGAGTCCTTTGTCCGTTATGTCCCGGATGGCTTCCTCTTGTCCTTTAGTTGACTTCAGTTCATGCGCCTCCGCTTCTTGTTTCCTTTAGTTGACTTCAGTTTAAACAGTGTTTTTCCATCAATTTCCAATCAGTGTTGATGTTCAATGTAGTAGATTGAAGTAATAAACTCCATTGAGCTGTTTCAGTTTCAGGATCCTGGCCTTGTGCATGCTGGCTTATTGTCACACTGTCATGGCTTACTGGGACACTTTGCCATCATTTATGTCATTAGTTAACACCTGTGCAAAGTCAAAATGTCTACTGTGGAAAGGGCTTGCTGTTGAACATCTCATTCCAAAACCATGGGCGTTAATCTGCTGCAATAACAGACCCTGTGGAGGCTTTTTACAAGATTTTGAAACCTGACTGGCTGCATGGATTTGCTCCCAATTAGCCACAAGAGCATTAGTGAGGTTGAGTATGGATGTTAGGTGATAAGGCCTCGCTCATAGTCAGCGTTCCAGTTCATCCCAAAGGTGTTGGATGGGTGGGTCAGGGATCTCTGCAAAACCATTTCTTTGTGCACCCTGCTTTGTGCACGATTTCTTCATGTTGAAACAGGAAATGGCCTTTCCCAAACTGTTCCCACAAACACACTCTATTGTCTGGATCATCATCGTATGCTATAGCATTAAGATTTCCCTTAATGAAAAACAGCCCCAGACCAGAAGCACACAAAATATCATTTGTATTGATTATACACACAAGTGGCCCATTTGCATGTGTGTGTGCAGGAGCATAAAGGTGCAAGTATGTGCACTTAGGCCAATGCGGAGAGGGGAAGCATGAATTAGGAAGTGTGAGCGGGGAGAGGAGGGTTACTATGACTACGGGGGAGAATGTTCCAGGTGACAGTGCGATCGTTGAGATGCTAATTGTCCATTTTCAATCCTCCATAAAGTTTAACAGCCACTCTGCCTCCACATGTTATTCTAACTCAGTCACAGAGTATACCTCTGGGATGTACAGCTATTCCTCTGTCTCTCCATCCCTCCCTTGCTTCTTTTTTTTTTTCATCGTTTATAGTGCCACCCCATCCTCCCTTCACACCCCTCTATCTCCTCCCCCTTTCTCCTGGCAGAGAGAGGGACACTGTGTAAATATAATAGGCGATCTGGAGCATATGTGCTCATCTCTCGTGAGGCCAACCAACACCTGATCATCAGACTCTCTTTCCATCCATCTCTCGTTTCATTCGCCTCGTCCTTGCTCTCCTCCCTTCTCCTTCTTCGCGCCCGTCTCCTCATTTCCTCCTGTCCAAATTCATCTCCCTCCAAGTTCCCTGTCCATTTTTACCCCCCCCCCCTTACTCATTCCCCACTGTTTATCTCTACCGCCGCTCTCTCCCAATGCAGTGCGTTTAGCCACTTTGTTCCCCTTAAAGATTAAGATAATTAAATCAGCAGCTAAATGAGAGAGAGTGTACTGCTGCCGTCACCATGGTAGCGCTTTGATGTTCTATTTTAGCGCGATAGTATCAACACCAACTCATCAGTCCCAAACTACTGTTGCACAGACTCACACACATATATGCACAATTCATGCATTCACACCACCACCTACCACCTCCCTCCTCCTCACCGTCCTCTTACAGTACACACAAAGACAGATTTGACGCGCTAAGCTCTACTGTCGTATTTCCTGTCATCCAACCACAGCATTCTTTACTGTTGTTCTCACCCACTTCTCTTCCTCCTTTCCTTCCCTCTCTCCAGACCTCTCCATCTCTCTCTTTTCTGATCTTATGCCGCTCTCCCTCTCTCTCCCCCGCCTCCTTCCTCCCGATCAGCAGGTTGCTAGGCAACTGCGCTCCATTGATCTAGAGGAGCACGATGACAAGCTCCCATAACTGTCATGGAACACACACACACACACGCGCAGGCACACACGTGAACACACACGTAGTTATTGGAGATGTCTCGTAGCACCTTTAAAAAGAAGGCGACCTCGCTTATCTGATAAGGACAAGGAACGGGAGGAGAGAAGGAGGAGGGACAGAGTGATACAAGTGACAGAAGAAGACGAGGAGGAGGAGAAAATGGCTCTTTGTGTTGCTTACCTACGCATACCCCCCTTCCCAGTCTCCATTCTCATTCCCTCTTTCTTCTTTTAGCGCTTCCATGTAACCCTTGCCATCCCTGGAAAACAATTACCTTCCCTAGTGGCCTGGCTAAATTTCCAATCTGACCCATCACACAGTCATGGCCACCTCATCACCGCAAGCCACAAACTGGTTCGCTTCCATTTGTGTCTCCACTTCAGTGCTTATAACACACGCTGTCACAATAAAATGAAACAAAAGAGGAGATGGTGGGTGAAAGAAAGGGAGTCTGTAAGTGGAAATAGGTTCAAGGCGCTCATGTAAAATGGATGCATTTTCATTTTCATTAACAGATAATGAAAATGTCAATATGTGTCTAAATACTTTGTGAAAAATGTCATAGGCTAGGTAATGTCAAGTTTAGTGACGTGTTTGATCATCATTTAAGACATGCTTCATTTCTCTTGTTCGCTTTCTTGCTAAGAATGATATGACAAGAAAGACACCACTGTCATACATAGACTAAACATGAAGCTGCAGTCAGGAAATGGTTAGCATAGCATAGCATAAAGACTGGAAACAGGGGGAAACACCTAGCCTGATTCTCTTCAAAAGTATAGAAATCCACTTACCACCTCTAAAGCTCACTGATTAACACATTTTATCTCATTAGTTTTATCTGAACAGAAACCGCATTGACAAAACAACTAATTCTGGTCTTTCAGAGGGTTATGTGTTATTTTCCTGTAAACCATGAATTGTCGTTTTTACAATTTGGTTTAAGTAGAGATTAATCAAGAGATATGACTTGTTAATTAGTGAGCTTTATGTGCTGTAAGGCAAAACATTTTTTAATTTTCGGACAGTCAAGCTAGCTCTTTACGCTAAACTAAGCTAATCTAAACTAACCAGCTGGTGACTCTCGCTTCATATTCAACATGAAGACATGATAGTGATATCCATTTTCTGATCAAAACTCTTGGCAAGAGGGGTCGTCCAGTAATCAGAAGGTCGACGTTGTGATCCCTGGCCCCTGCAGTCTATATCTGTCTTTGGGCAAGATTGTGAATGCCAAATTGCTCTGTGAGTATTTGTATGAATGTGCATATTGCTCTTGATGAATATGTGTGTGAATGGGTGAATGCTGGCTTGTGTTGTAGAGCACTCTGAGTGGTCGAAGGACAAGACATTTGCTTTATAAATGCATTCCACTAACCATTTATCGTATTATTAACATTCTCAGGACATTCAATCAGCAGCCCTGTGTAAGTGATAAAACATTCTGTTATAATCAGCAGAACACATGATCAACACTTCAAAGCACCAAGAGGATATTCAGTAGTTTCAGTGAAGAATCATCTGATTTTTCATCATTATAGTTACCGATCACTAATTTTAAGAGAGAGAAAAATCTTTACTTAGTCTGCTATACCCTTTTTGGAATGGTGCGTGATATAGCTTGACATATTTTTTGTATCAAATGTATAGAGATGATCTACGTCTGAAGGCCCTATGAACTCTTAGCTGCATCCTTTCTTTCCTTTCAGCGCTTTATCAATGCCTTGCCATTGTGTTCATTATATGCTCTGCGTTACAGTGTTATCAGCGGTACACTGAATAGATGCATTTCAGACAACACTTTTTGCATAATCTCTTCACTCAGACCTATAATTGAGGAAAAGTAGACTGACACAAGCTCTTACGAGGCTGCCTCACAAGGTTGAGGCTGAGAGAGAAGAATGGGTCATTGAGATAAAAAAACCTTGAGGTGCATCTGTAAGACTAAAAAGAAATAAATTAATTAAAAAGACTTCAGTGACGTGTTAATATTTTGATCTGATGTTGGCTCTAGATGAAAAGTTGGTGATTACAATTCATCCTGAGGTGGATATAAATGTCTGTACCACTTTTTGTGCCAATCCATCCAGTAGACATTGAGATGGAAAAGAGAAAGCGTTGGCCTGCTAGTGGCGCTATAGGAAAAGTCAGAGGATTACGTCATGAAGATCCATTCTTTGGGAACCATAAATGTCTGTACTGAATTTCATGGCAATGCATTCACAAAACATGTAAACATGGATTGGAGGTGGGAAAGAATGTTCAAAGAATATATTTTAGAAAAGGAAATTGTGGTCACTTCCTTGGTGGGTAAGCTGTGAAGAAAGCAAAGGATTGTTTCAGTTAAAGAGTAAACGACACTGACTTTAATTGAACATTGGGAAAAACAAAGAGAATAGACTTTGATGGAGGACAAAAGGACACAACTGCCATTCAAAATGCTTTGGCCAGCTACTACAGAAAAATTATTTCATTCTAAAATGTTATTAATGATAGTTGATGGTTTGATTTTGAGCTCCGAAATAGTAGCATGGTTTAAGGTCAGAATAAGTATGGCAGATGACAATATTTACAGTGAAGAGAAAGAAAATGTTCTTTTCTGTGGCTACCAGCAGTGAGTCTGTCAAGTGTCCAGAGCAAAATGTTCCGTCTCCAGCCAGAGTGACAGACTCCCTTTCATCATATCAAATCAGTCCTCTTCACCTGCCAAGCTCAACATATTCACTGACAGCACAATTTTTCTTTGTCAGCTTCACACTATTCTCTGCTTCTAAATCCAACACATCGTTAAGATCAGAAAAGAAATCAAATGGAGTAAAAAAGAAAGAAAACTTTCATGAATCCACTGTCTCTTACACTTCTTCATCTCAGTTCTCCTTCCCCACTCCAGTTCTCTCTCTGACTTCAGTACAGTCTCATCAGCTATATGCTGGCTCTTCTCCAGCAATTATCTGGTTGGTTCCACTCTGACGCAACTCAGACTCCACTCATCGTCTTCTTCGTCATCAGCTCCTGCTTCCTCTGTAAGAGTGAAACTCCCTCTCTGACATCAACTCCTACTCATCTCCAGGATGGGAATCAGCTCCAGCTTTGCGTTTTCTCTGGCACTGGCTCAATCTTCATCTCCTCCGTGGCTCTTCGGCCAGATCGGCGCCAACACAGGCTCTGCTCCGATATGGCTATGACTCCACTTTGAAGCCAAGCCAGCTGTCCACCAGCTCTGGCTTTGACTCATCTCTGCTCTTAAACCTAACACTCAAGCTTGTTCTATTTCCAATCCAAAAACCATGTTTGCACAGGTATTTTCAACCCAAAGTTCTGTCTTAATAGGCATCGCTGATGCAACCTATTACAGGGTACATGTTTTGCCATGCAATGTAGTTCTATGTATGGCAATGTCAGTTGGACTGTCTACCACTTTGGTACGTATTGAAATATCTCAACAACTATCAAATGAATTGCCATGAAATTTTGTACAGACATTAATGTGTTCCAGAAAATATTTCCTAACAACTTGGTGACCCCCTGCCTTTTCGTGTAGCGCCACCATGAGGTAGAAATGTTGGGCTTCCCTGAAAGGCCTTGACAACTATTGGATGGATTGGCATGTAATTTGATACAAATACCCATGGTACACAGAAGATGAATCCTAAGGACTTGATTGGTGTGATTGGTGATCCCGTGACTTTTCCACCACAAGGTTCAAATATGTGGTTTAGAGTGAAAAATCTCATCCAACTATTAGATGGAATACCATGAAACTTGGAGCAGACATTCATGTTCCCTAGTGGATACATTTAAAAAATGGTGACCCCCTGACTTTTCATCTAGCACCACCATCAGGTCAAACTTTCAATTTGTCCAATACCAATATGACCAAATACCAGCAAAATGTAATGACATTACCATCAGTCTCAGCTCTTTGTGTTTAGTGCATATTAACATGTTACCATGCTAACATGTAACTAAGATCGTGCACATGGTAAATATTATTTATGCTTAACATCAGCATGTTAGCATAATCATTGTGATAATGTTAGCATGCTCACCTTAACTTTGTAGACTCGTGTTCTATCCTGTTCTGCCTGAACAGCAATGTAAACTCTTTCAGGGTCAGTTTTTTCTTTATCAAACCTTTTCTTTTTATAAAATACTTTTCATTGCTGCTCGTCGATTTCCATAGATTAAAACAATATAGCACCAACTTCAGCTGACAAATTGCCAACTGAATGTCAAGGATTTAGACAAAGAATGGGTCATTGGTACAAACTCTTTTAAAATGTTTCATTATTTTCTATGTAAAACTTTAAATCTGAGCCATTCATACTTTTAATCTTAAAACATGTTGGTTAACAAAGTATCCAACAGTGTTTTTACTCAATGGTTTTACTATTGGCAAATAGTAAATAGTAAAGTTCTGTGTAACAATAACTTCTGCTTTTTCTCTACAGTTACTTTTTCTACATTTAACATTTAAAGATTTACATTTTTACATCCCACACGTCCTGTGGATCACTGCAAATTGTGTTATGGAGTCTTACAAATATTCTGCTATTCACAAGATCATTTTAAATTGGACACCCAAGAAAACCAGAGAGTCCCTTCTGATCAGTCTCCTGTAACACTTTATGGCTCTCACTCAAACATGCTGATAAAGTTATAGACTTTGGTTTAGCTTGAGGAAGCTTTAGAGTATTAGTTTCTTTTGCAGTGACTGGACTTAAGCCTTATTTATACCAATTTTTGGGGAAAATATTTCAAATCCCTTCAGCGACGCCAGTTCTAAATGAGAAATATATCTTTGTAGTTACTCACCACATGCAGGAAGAATAGCAATACATGTTGGATGATTGGTCAACGTTTTTTTTAAAGGTTTTAATGACCCCAATTTAATTTATCTAACTTGAAAAAAAAAAATGTTATTAAGTTATTATAAAAATGTTTAACTCCATTGCTGACAGAGGTTTTACTATTTGATATCAGTCAATGAGGAGAAGTAGCCTGTGGTTCATTACAGAAGAACAAATTAAGATCCGCAGTAATCTAATTTAGGTGTAAAAAAAGAAAATTAATAACATGGATATTGCTCTCTTCTTAGTGGTGTAGAAAACCAAATGTAGAAGAGTCCACATCGCATTTGCTTTTCATTTAATTATCAGCGTCTCAGTCAAAACCTTCCCCAAGACAAGTGACGGCTTTTGTCTTGAGGCTCAGAAACGTCAACTTTATCATCAAATTCTGAAAATGTGTATTAATCGAAGCCTCTATCATCACATGGACTCCAAATGTTTGGGTATTCTTGCTGCTAAGACAAAGAAGAACACGACATTTATCATCTATGAAACCTTCTATTTTATCATAATTTCTATTATTACATCTTGTTTGAAGACGGAGGGAGAATATCAGTCATGCCAATGTGAACATGATTCTATTATTATAATTAGTCAATGCTTGCCCTGGTCCAACATTTTTACAAACGATGTTCTTGCACTCTCAGTGTAGAAATTGAGTCAAAATAGATAATATTGACTTGCTAATAATGACTTTCTTATCTTACAGTCTTTCACATCATCATTATTAGTTGATCCACCCAGAATAGAATCACATTCTCAGGCAAGTACAACAGTGCTGATACATGTGTCTGCATTCACCGAGCCTGTGAGAGAAATCTCAGGAGTCATATGAGCAGTTCAGGATCAAACAGTCTGAGGCCTCAGATCCCAAAATGGCCCACTCAACTCTGCTCTCTACATATAGTGGACTTTTATGGCTCGGCTGGCCAATTCCTCACTAAGGCTGCAGAGATGGAGTCAGAGGTTCAAGAGCTTGTTTTGTGTGCAACTACAGCTGCCTGAGTGAGTCAGTATGGAGGAGACCTTTGGATGGGTTTTGTAGACCTCACTCGCTGCAGGAGAACAACTAAATATTGGAGGTTAGTTAGATCATCCAGGTTGTTGGTGGAAAAAAGAACTTCTACTATCTGAAGAAATCTCCTTTCCAATCTCAACCAGAGACGAAAGAGCAAGTTACAGAGATTGACACCATGTAGACTTTTCACAAGGATGTGCTAGCAGAAAGCAACAGGGGTGGTCACATGTTTGCTCACTATACGCAACAACAAAGGATGAAATGATTAAAAGCTGGCCAGCGCGGAACGAACCCCTCACTCACAGTAGCCTTCAACCTTGGCTGGAACAAACAAACATGTTCCGGATGTTTACTGATACATTCAGCAATGCACAATGTCATCAGCGGTATTGCACTCTTGGAAATCCATAGATTTCTTGTGTTCTGGCAGATGAGAAGTCCAATGAAAGAGAGGCAGACTCCGCTGCAGATGTTGCATGTGTAGGCATTGTGTCCTGTTGTTGTTGTTGTTGTTGCTTCCTTTTTGTTCTCTTTGCCTCACAGTGTGAGCCAAGGTATTTGTTTTATGTAAGCTGCCCACTGCGGAGTGCATGCTGCCTTTGAAGTTGGTGCTGAGCGGCATCTTCCCAGGTGACAGGGTTGATGTTGAATGACTTGAGGTCCTGGAATTTTCTCTCCAGGGCACAATAAGCCTGGGCAAAGTGTATGCAGGATCTGTGTTTTGCCCAGGCAGCAGGGCTTCCCTCTCGGCCTCCCTGGCGTGATTCAAAGGGACGGTGAACATTTGGCGTCGGTTCGGCTGCAGGACTTGCCAGAACAATGCTTCAAAACATTGAACTGCCTGACCGAGTCCAATCCATGTTTTCTGTCAGGGTTTGTTCCAGAGAATACCCACAAGGCAGCTATTTGACCCATAGGTGGGGCAGTGGTTGGCGGACGGAAGGAAATATCCACTCAACGGTGGGCGTGCAAGACACGCCTCTGGGGCCAACTGCTGCTCCGAGATACTTCTGCAGTTTAGCCTGGGATCTTAGATACCCAGTTACCATGTGTTGCTGCAGGGAGGCACTGCAGCAGTCTTGGTGGTGGTGGAGTACCCCTGCCAGTATACACAGCCTATGTACTGGCAGGGGGAGGATTACACACTCTGCTCCCTTTTTCACTCCACACACTTGGACAGCTAGGCAGCGGAAGGGACACGAAGCAGGTCGCTGAAAGCAGGAGTGCAAGCTACTGCAAAGCTACTGAAAAGGAAATCTAACGAGATGTTTTTGAGCAAAATGCATACTTTCCTAAATAAAAAGAAGCCAGTACAAATGTCTAAAATGGGGGAGTAAGTCTCTTTCATGGTCACCTCCCAATGTATAAATAGAAGACTGTGCAGGAAGACAACAAGAAGGTTTAGCAAAAGCTCTGGAGTTGGAGAAAGAACACAAAGAGAGGCGGAGCACAGGGAAAAGAGAAACTGATTAGTGATTGTCAGAGAGGAAGAAGAAAATTAAGTTCATGTAACATGTATGGATGAAAACACATTGCACGGGTTCATTGTTTTTGCAATAACGATGTATTTGATTTAGTTTGATTGCCGTGTTGATATAGTGACTCTTGATTTCATCAGGAATAAAGAGGGGAGTACAGAAGATTTCATTTGGATTTAATGTTGTCATTTAATTGCTTATTGTCGATATTAGAATTGAAAGCTTCAGACCATAGTGTTTAAAAGACAATCTTACAGTCTTATTCACCAAATGCTTTCCGGTAAATTCAATTCACAATTGTTCCTCTTGAGTTATCTTCATATTTGCTGCTACATATTTGTTTTCCATTTTCCAAGCAAGAGATAACACATTTGCCAAATTCACTTAGTAAAGGGACGTACAGCGTGTTTCTTTAACAGAGCAAATAGAACATATTCCTCATCATGATAACAGCCTCTTTTCTTAGACAGCAGACTGTTTATTTTTCGCTTAATTGCTATGTTCTTTGTCACCATGATGAAATATGACAGAAAAAGCATAATAGAATATTTCCCCCACAAATGTGTCCCTGTCATAGACAAATGCTGCACAGAAGGTCAGCCCACGGGACAGTTTGTTAGCTTTTTGTGGTGTTGATCCACACATTAATGAGATAAAGATTGTGTGGACATGAGGTTTAAGATATGTGGAGCAGGATATAGCCTGTAAGTACACTTCTGTGTAACTTTGTACAGTTTTATAGTTATTTTAAATAGCTCATGATTTTCACAGCAGGGAACATGAACTAATTCAAACTGCTGCCTTTACTCGCTTTAAATTACAGGAAGTGCTTTGCCATTATTTTTTATGTATACTTCACACACACATTTACACACATTCCCCCCTGAGAGCTGACATTTGGTGACAATCTCCACTGCACCAGCTTTGGTTTTGGTGTCCTGAACAAGGGTATCTTTATGGCAGATGTTTCCTCGGCAGCATTTTCCAGCCAAGCTGTGGATTTCAACCACAGACATGCCTCTCCAAATCCAAGGCTGGTGAGTTACATAAAAGGTTTGCTGACTAGCTTCTCTCAGAGGCAGAAGTACGAGCACGGCTGCTGTTCATGGAGCTGACATTACAGGCCAGACTGTGGCTGTCCACTTTGTTTGGTTCTGAATCAGTGCTCACGCGGCATACATGAGGAGCATGTTATTTGGGAGAACACACAATGAAACACTGAGGGAAATAGAAACTCAGCACCCCCTGGTGTCAGGACTGAGGCCCATATTCCATGTGCTGTGTGTCCAAGTTCATGTTTTAACAAATGCAAAAGCACAAGTGGACATTCATTGAAAAGAAATGGGTGCATATGAAAGGTAGCCTACAAGAACACCCAGGAGCTGAGGACACATTCAGATCAGTAAAAAAAAAGATTAACATTGTCTCTGGTACTTGAGTTAAAACACATTCCACGTCAACACATTTATTAATCATTAATGTGTCATTGGATGTGAATGGATACATTTGGCACCCCACTTCTAAATCTTTAATATTGTCAATCCACAATTTTTAATTTAGAAACTTCGTTCAAACATTACGATGTTGATTTTTTAACATTACATTTGAAATGTACCAACACCTTCTCAGAGATAACAATACTAATAAACAACACACACACACACACACACACACACACACACACACACACACAAACAAACAAATGAATAAATAACACAATCTGTGCTAAAATAACTTTGCAGCCCAACACTGTCACCTCACCTTTATGTCTGAATCCCCAAATCCTGCCTCTTTATCCCTTTACCATCATGGTAATGTTCAGTGAGAAAATATGACCTAATTCCTGCTATATTACTCAAAATTCATTATACTCAATACTCAAAAAATATTTCCCAATGTCTCTCTTACATTTAATACAAAGACGTGAGGTCTGGTTATTCAATTGATTAAGTATAAAGGGCATCATGTGGGATCTGTGGAATGAGAGAATGAGAGAAACTCAATACGTTGAGTCTCTCTCATTCAGTTGCAGATATAGTTTGTCTCAAACAAATTGCCTCTTGCTAGTCATCCTCAATATATTCAGCACCAAGATCACGCTCTCATTTCTGTATGACTGTGCGCATATATCTGAGGGATCTACAGAATAGCACAGCAAGTGGGAATGTAAAAGAAAAGGTTTTGTATCTCTTCGCTTCAATAAAAATGAATCCATGTCAATAAACAAGGAAGTGTCTGTCGGGCGGTTCACCTTCGATTGAAAAAAATGAAGTAGAATGAAGACATGATGTAGCTAAAAAATTGTTCTGATAAATGTTTTGTTCAAGTTGCTGGAAGGACATGTCCTGGATTAAATAACCCTGATCCCTTTTGTATGCTATATATCATCAAAAACCCTACTTCTAATGAACTAATGAAGGTGAATCCTTTATTCTTAGTCAGGTATTAATGCATATAATTGAATGTTTTCCCTTGATATTTCGTCATATCTTGCTAGACTTTAATAGTATAGCGATTAATAGGATAATCTTTATTTTAAGGGTTGTCTTTTTTCCAGCATAGTTTGTGAGTTTACTTAACAAGGTGAAGGAAGTGGAGAAACCATTAATCTATGCCTGTTTCTGATTTAAATTAGATTGTAGTTATTCCCAAACTATTTGGGTATGGCAGGCCCAATTATAAAATCTCAATTTAGGGAGGGCTAAACTTCCTCGTTCCCCTGGCAGCTGTAAATTCTTCATCTTAATCCTGGGCCTTTTATTCAGGCAACTAAATCGAGAGAATGCCTTCACCAGGTCCGAAAAATTACGGTCTGTGATATCCATAGAAGTAGCATCAGTAATTGAAAAAGCAATCTGGCGAGTATGTTGATCTTTATCAGACTAATTTACCTATCCGAAAAAGGGAGAGGTGATGCCATCTCTCCAGGTAATTTGTAACAGTTCCATTTGTGGGTGCAAAATTAAGCTTCCACAGATCCTCAACATTGGATGAAACTTTAATTCCAAGATAAACAAAGCCTCAGGTGGCCCATCTAAAGGGGACAGAAGCAAATTAACTTGTACGGCCAAAATTCCCAAGAGGCATAGCTTCAGATTTAATTTATTGTACTACTCTGTAGCCTGATATCAAACCAAATTCATTTATAATTGACAGACTAGCTGGGAAAGATATCACAGGGTTTGTAAGAAAAAGTTAAATATTGTCCACATATAATGCTGTGCTATTACTTTTATCATACTTTTGGGAATATAAAATGTTTTCAGGGAATATTTTTTTCCTTCATGTATAGATGAATGGATTTTTCAAACCATAGCTGCCCATTCATGCATTCACATAGAAGCTCCATTTAAACTTTAAAATGTTCCAAATCACTCATACATTCTGGGTATTATTCAACACTAAATCCTATTAAAAAACATTTTCAATATTCAGCTTTCGTTGAAGTTCAGTAAAAATGGTCTTCTCAGATTTCTCAGTGTATGTGCACTCGTCCGAATGTTTAGAATGTGCGCTATCAAAGCTAAATTGGAAGCTTTATTATCTTAAACATGCTCTCATTCCAACAATTTTCATTCTTCATGCATAATTTTGGCTGTAAAATGTAGGAAAGCTATGGAAGCAAATGACTAGAAACAGCAACTTGCAAATAGTTACATTTGGCCCTGTGAGCATGAAAGAGAGAGGAGTGCCCAGGAGCTGCCCCATTGACTTCCATGAAAACTTAAACCAGACTGGGAAGCAGGGATTTGAGAGTGGTGCCTCCATTTAACAAAGGCACACACACACACACACACATTTTAAGTTTTTTCAAGTCTCTTTTCTATCTATTCATACTTTCAGCTAGAAACTCCATCCAAGCCTTACAATGTTCCACATGTCATACATTATGGGCATTATTCAACTTTAAAGCCAGCAACTCAGTTAGGCAGCAACTTTTTTACATCCAACATTTACACCACCGTTTCTTCAGAAATTGTCTTCTTAAGTTTTTTATTTTTATTTTATTTTAATGAGTTGTTATTTATTTATGTCAATTACAGAAATTCGGGCAGTAGGCCTTACTAGGTGTAGAACAATTTTTCTGGATTGTATGCTTTTAACAATAACAAAGAGTGGGTAGCAATTTCTTTTTAGATAAAAAACAATTATAGTTTACTGACATAAACATAAAATGGATATATACAACTTTTAAAAAAAATCTGCAGCCCACTATGGTTATGAAGACGGCATGGGCATTTGCTAACTTATAAAAGGCATAAACAAACTATTTCTGGAGTGGGTGGAGACATAGAGGTAGTCTTAATTGGACAGCTAGACATAGATAAAAGTATCCGGAAAAACTGCTTGCCTTCAAAATAAAAGCAACACAGTCGTAAAGCCACGCCTATAGTGATGCGACATAGGGTGCAAGAACAAAATCCTATATAAATGCAATATTGCATTGTGGTTAGCTGCCGAGAACCCTTCTAAATAGTAATTGTTATCAAAAATAACTATATGATCGGAAAATGCGCTTTATACTGAAAGTTGTTCAGCGGAAGTAGGTGCATTTACGTAATCTACAGGACTAAAAAAAATACAGACAGACCCTGAGTGAGCGCGTGTTATTACTTTATTCTATACAGTCTATGGTTACTACCGATAGACACCATCCTACACTTTTGCAGGTGTACACGTCAATTAGTATAATGTTATTACCGTCGTTGTCGACAGCTGTCGGACTAAAACGTTGACAGTTAGTTCAGCTTTAACCGTCCATGTTGTCGTCGCGGTAACTAATATCTTAACGTCTTGTCATGTGGGTTTTCGGTTATGGGTCTCTTATATGGAAAGTGGATTTTCCCTTTGAGGAAAAAAGAATTGGCTACATAAAAGGCTTCAGCCGTCGGTTTTGGCAGGGCAGTACCGACCACCGGGGAGTACCGGGTAAGGTGAGTGCACGCTGTTGTCATATATTAGAGGTCTTGGCTATAGTCGCAATAGCTGATGCAATGTTGCAATATCAAATAGAGCCAAACGTGGTGAATACAGCATTATGAAAAAAACCTCCTCTAAATATCTGATTAAATAAGATAAACTACTAAAAAGTTATTGGTAAATTCTTGAATTGTATCTATGAAGATAAGTACACATCTGTTAATAATTTACTGTTAAATCACACCGCACGTGACCTGTAGCTGTCCATCACAAAAAGCAGGAGCTATCTAACGCTAAGTCACTGTAGGACAGATAAGCTTTAGGATGTTGCCATTTAGGGTACGTCATTATCCATCTTTAAAAAAAAAAAAAGAGAGTAAGACCTCGTACAGCAGCATCATTGTGGTAAAGGGATTTTATACTAAACTATACAGGTCATTCACATAGCTTGTGTTATTCCCAAAACCTTTCCATAAAAAGAACCTTTGTCTGTTTTGTTAACATTTGTATAGTAACGTTATGTACAGTTTTTCTATTACTTCCACATAATCCCACTTTTATTTCTGTATGTGTTGCTGTTCTTCTGTCTGTGCCCTCCACAGCCTGGCCGGGTGGTGACACTAGTGGAGGATCCTGAGGTAAGACATACCCCTCCTAAACTTAATAGTACCATACATTACTTTTTATTAGAGGTGCAACTAACGATTCATTTCACTGTCTATTACTTTGCCAATTACTTTCTCGATTTAAGTGTTCCGTCGAGAAAATAGAGAACAATCTCCACTATCTCAGAGCTCATGGTGACTTCTTCAGATGTCTTGTTTTGTCCCACCAACATTCCCAAAACCCAAAACACTCACATTGGTTTCAGTCAAAGTAAAGGGTAGCAGCCCTATCACAGTCAGGACACAGTCACACATATCACCTGACAAACAAACACATAGCTTACACAGCAGTCCTATTACTAATATATGAATCTAGTACAGGCTGGTCATGTCTTCTCTCATAAAATAGTTAATGTACCATTGACGCTGCAAGCCACGCGGTGATTTCTTATGTTAACTTTAGCGAGTAAATTATCTTCTTTTACAGACTTATCTGCCCACGTTTGATTGTTACAACACTTAGCTTTCAAATGTTTGGACCACTTCGCCAAAGATAGCAGTCTGACTAGTTTCCAGGAGATTCCCTTTCCTGTTTCCAACCTGTGTAAATAAGTTCAATACCCTCGTTTGGGCGCGCTCATGTGATTGGCTGAAAAGGAGGGAGACACATGATTGGCTATAGATAAATCTCTGTTGAAAAAAAAAATGTTCACACCTGACAAGCACTTTGTAAATGCAGGTTCAACAGTTTGTATATAAATGTAGCAATATAGAAGTATGTTTTTGATGAAAATTGCAAATACCTTTAAACACATATATTTGTGGATTTATTTAAAACAAGAAATATCTGTGTGTGCATCAGAAATATATTTCTGAACCTTTGCGAGACTGGAAGATGTACAATAATGGTGTCTTGTTATCCCATGTGGGATTGGCCAAATGTTTGGCCTGACAAAGAAATAAAAAATGTATTAATAAATTAATATACACACTTTATCCACCTTTTTATTTGAATACCTAACTTATCGGGAAGTTTTGTCATTTTTAATGGTTGGGCGTTGTATTAAAAGTGGTATAAATCTTTATTATATTAATTAAATTTGACATAGTTACTATAAATGTGATGTTATTATTGTAAGATAAATCATGTGCAGGGGAAACGCAAACACAATCTCACGTTATTCGTTCAGTAGTAATAGATTATCACCATCCGAGGGTCATAATTCACCCACCTCGTTATCTATCACTGTATTATTGAGTATAATTAATAGAAAACGTGCAGCGTTGAGACAAACAAACTAGCAATACAATTATGTGGACAGCAAGATTTTCAAAATGAGATTTCACTTAATAGAACACAGCATTCTCAGTAATCACTTACATCCTGTTTTTTCCAAACGTTATGGAAAAAACCGTGGATTGACATATTTTTACAGATATTTTATTTACTGACGTACATGGATGATGTGAGACAAGGACGCATGCTGAACAAGGGGAATGAGAGTGATGTACTGCTGCTCAGGAAAGGAGATGGCATCTTACAGTGGAAACAAAAGAAAGCACAGTGTATTGTATTCTGACCTTGGATGAGAGATCATTTATTGCCGTTGATGTGAAAGAGAGAGAGAGATACGGAGTTTGTAATGTAGCGAGAACATGGTAAGCATCTAGAAAACATGAACTTGACTGATGAATTATCTTAAAAATGTTACTGATGAGGTCAAAATCATTCACAATTAGTGATCACAAACATGTCAATACCAAACAGTGGTAAGGCTGCAAGTAAAGATTATTTTCTTGATTATTCAATTAATAGACTTGTCGATGAATTGTCAGAAAATAGTGAAAAATGCTTATCATAGTTTCCTAAAGTTCCTAAATTAGATTTTTCTAACCAACTGTCCCAATACCAAAAGATCATCAGTTTACTATCATAGAAGACTAAGAAAACTGGCGCATTTTCACATTTGAGAAGCTGGAGCCTGTGAATTTTGGTGTTTTTGCTTTAAAAAATGACTTAAATGATTGACCTATGATCAAAATTGTTGCTCAATAAAACTCAGTTTGTTAATTTACACAAGATTAAAGTCACAATCTCCAAGACTTTCATTTAAATAAATGTCTATTAAGTCACAATCTTTCGCCGAACGAGTTAACACAACAGTGGCCCAACATATGAAGCATTTGCATTTGCAATATTACAAACTGGGTGTCTGTGGCAACATTCCCGGGCTCTCTGGGAAGTGAGATCCCAAGACGCCTGCAAATACCGCTTATCACCATTTTGTCAAAGAGAAAACTTTGTAAAAGATTGTCATTTGAATTATTAACTTATTGTCAAAATTGCTAGAGTTCTGCTTTCTTTCCTCCTGATGCCAAGCCACCTGTTTTTCTTCCGTCACTCTTCTTCAGGGGTGCGTTTGGGGCGTTGCCTACAAGCTACCGACGGGCCGGGAGCAGGAAGTGAAGAGCTACCTCGACTACCGAGAAAAAGGTGGTTATCAGGTCATCACGGTGACCTTTCACCCCCGTCCACCACTCTCTCCCTCGCCCAGCCAGACGCTGCTCTACATCGGCTCTCAGGACAATCCGGACTACCTCGGCCCCGCCCCTCTAGAGGAGATAGCCAAACAGATCGTCAGCTCTACCGGTCCAAGTGGGCAGAACACAGAGTACCTCTTTCAGCTGGCTGATGCTATGAGGACAATTCTGCCGGAGGACTCAGACACACACCTGTTTTCTCTGGAGACCTTAGTTAGAGAAAGATTACACATTGGGCAGAAACACTCACACACTCAAACCGGTTGATTTTAGTCAGATAACGAATAAGGCATGATCACTGATATATACCAGGCTGGATTAGTCAGAAGATCTCAGGGTTTTAGGTGATATATATATATATATATATATACACAAGGTCATAAGGGACAATAAGGATATTTGTCGGGGACAGAAAACATGTTGCCACAGTCTGTTGTTAGTGTCATACTACGAGTAAATATCGCCATTTTGTCTCGTGCAGAAAAATGTCAAATAAATGAAGGTACTGTAATTCACACTACAGGAGTGTTTATAAAATATGCTTGAGATAAACTTGTCAATGTAATTGTTATATAATTAACAGTGCAAATGAAGAATGTTTTATTTACAAGTTTTCCTTGGGAAGAAAACAGAAATCGACATGAGTGTACCCCCCCCCCCCCCCCCCCCCTCTCTCCTCCCCCCTCCAAATTCAATAGCAGCATCAACTCCTTCATCCCCTGGATATACTCTTTACCTTCCAATTAAACAGTACAAGACACCCAGCGAGCAGTCACGCAAATGCGGTTGCATTTTTATGGAGGCCCTTTTATGGAGTTCTTAAAAATGACATGTTTTGAATGAATAAATATATTGAGTGAATACATCTACATTGACATATACATTTGGTCTGTTTTTATGAATTTAAAAACGTCATGTGATGTAGTATGTGTGCACTGCTGGGTGAAATATCGGGCCGAGGTTATATTTCCAGTCGTAACTTCGTTAAAAAAGTACGAACCCAGAGCAGTATTATTTCAGTGCAGGACTTTTCAGTATATGTTTTTATGGTGCACTTAAAGCGCCTCACATGTGAGAAGAGCAGAGAAAAACGATCCGGACAGAAATCTCTCGTGAGAAATGACTAAAACTGATGTAACTGCCGTAGAGTACCCTACTTTCTTCATTTTATTGGGCTAATAGGAGATCAAGGTTTCCTAGAACACTCTAATGCTTTAATCTGTAAAACGATCTCTAAAATGCCCAAACGCCTTTTTAAAAAAAAAAAAAAAAAAAAACATTTTCAGGACTCTTTCAAAAGTTATTTGTCGGAACTAGATTATGGTGTTATGATAACCAAGTTTTGGGCCTGGTATCATCATCATACTACTGCAAACACTGTCACTCAGTGTACAGACACGCAAGTACACGTTGTTTATTTCAGATTGTACTCAACAGCCACGCTACTTCTCATTCTGCCAGCATACGTCTCAGCACAGTGAACATATCAAAGTCAACAGCACTGCATCAGAAAAAAATCTACGTGCAGAGTAAAAATGGTGACAGCTCTATCTGTGATCCTGTCTTTCTTAAACACACACAGCAGCATGTGCACAACACAACTAAGAGAGAAACGTCTCATCTGTGTTTGATCTCCGTCTCCGTGCACAACAGAATCTGCTGTGGACATCAATTCGATACGAATGTGCGCTGACAAGCTGCAGGTATTTTACATGATCAATCTGACCCCGGCAAACATACAGCGTGCCACTCAATCTTCCTCTGAAATAAAAAAACATCTCTTTACAAATGACGCAGTGAGTTTATTCAACAGGAAATCCTCAGTGTTGAGCTAATGTATAACACAACACAGTTAATGGTCAAATAGGAAAATAATACAATTATATAACAATTTATTATTAAAAGTGTATATATACATATATTTATATATGTATATATAGGCTTATAAGTGTAGTATACATATATATCAATTACATACTTTATATCATTATTAAGTAATATATTAGAACCATCACATTGCATGATAAGTGTTGGTTTACATTACAACTGTAGAAATACCATTAGAGTTTGAAGTATTTGGTATTATTAATGACATTCTTTTCGTATTAATTCTACATAGTGATTTTTATTCTCATATATTATTTTTCTTCTATTTAGTAAATGAATGTACCAACTTTTTACCTATTATTTAAAAATCTTTTGAAAGTGGTAATAGTGAAATACATACCGCAGATGTGAAATCTATATTCTACAACATAAAAAAATAAATACTACTCAAGGGTGATTTTCTCTAAAATAAAGTGGCCACCTTTGGGGCTGCTGAGCTTCTTGGCGAGACAAAAATAAACACACCAAGTAAGCTAAATATTTGAACCCGTTTTTGCCCAGGACTGCTTCTCTGCTGCTCGGCCAACATTGGCACGTGAGATTCCAGAGGCAGGGCTCTCAGCCACTGCAGCAATATTAGACATTATTTTAATCCCAACACTATATAAAAGGTGTAGTTATTTTTCACGAGTACTGATCAGTCAGTCTGTAGAGGACCTGGCAAGGCAGCAGGCAGTCTAGGCGTAGTAACAGGGCGACACCAGCAGGTCCGTGAGCACGAGCAGCTGGTCGTCGGTGAAGCACTGACGATGCTCCTGCCAGTTATCGTGGTGAGTACGCCTGAACTCCGACAGGGTCTTCTTCACCGTCATCTTGGGGCAACAAACGTAAATGAAAATGATTGTGATTGAATGACTTATGCACATCTTTGCCCATATGGCCTCGCTTAGGCTTACGAGACAGATCCAGAATGTAGCATTTTTCCAATACTTCAAAACAAGCTGTGGTGGAATGTAACTGTAAATGTAAGTACGTTTACTCAAATACAGTATTTAAGAATTATCTTTGAAGCACTTGTACTTTACTGAGTACTATCATTATATGTTTCTTTCTTCTAGGGATGTTTTTTTATAAATCGCTCAGCCCTACTTTATACTACATTGATTGCACAACATTTGACAATTGGTCATATATTTGAAAACTGTATTTACTTTGTATATTAAGATCGACAACATTTGTTGCTTTGTTATTGATGAAGGTATCAAACTGTTTTTAGAAGTAGTCAGTATCAGCTCCACCTCAACAGTAAAATGCCATTTACACATTAAAGCACAAGTAATAATGATCCAATCATATAATGCGTGATAATAAATCACTCCCAGCGGGGCATTTTGTCTGCGTGATAATACTTCTGAATGCTGGAGTCAGGACTTTTACTCGTAACAGAACATTTTTACGTTGGGATATTTCTATCTTTACTGAAGTGACAGATCTGATTATTACTTCCCCCAAATGATATCACTAACAAAAACATTTACTTTGCAGTATGATACTGGAGAAATACTTCAGGGTTTGGTTGCGTCATGAATCAACGTTTATTAAATGATTTTATTGATCTTAGGTCAATAGATAAGCTAAACACAAATTATTCCTATACATACACAGCGCATCATCCTTCTCAAAGATTTAGTCGTGGCAGTTTAACCCATTGAGAAATATAATATTCCATCGGGGAGTAAAAATTTACATTTCATAGAGGTGTGTTTTAAAATGAGGACATTTCATGAAACCATGCTGCAAACTCCTGCAATAAAGAGGAGCTTAATAGTTCTTTCTTTTGCTGCATTTGTTATTCAGGGGCAGAAAAACTTTAGAGCTGATAAAAGCCTCTAACAACAACCGCTATCAGTTCTTACAACGAGAGCTATCCTTGTGTTCAACAGCAGAACTAGAACGAGGCTGAGTATGACTCGCAAAGTAAATAGTCCCACACAAAGTGAAATGCAGTGTAGAAACTAACAGCAACTGACAATGTTTCCAGCTTTTGTTTACAATGATTAAAAACTAATGAGGTAGTAATCATTTATTGATGTCGAAATGCCACATATAACAATTTAAAAACACAACCAAGAAATTATTTAAAGTAAAACAAGTTTGGAGTGAAAAGTTAGCGCGGTTCAACAAGGACACGAAAAACAGAGAATCAAACTTAAAGAGATCAATACAATCGAGGATGTCTTCATGACTTAAACATCGAGTACATTAATCTTACATCACGGCCTTCAAACTAAATGATTAGATTAGATTTTAAGGAAGGAAGTGACCGTGGCCTGACAACTAAAACGGATTTTGACTACAGATTAGTTAGTCTGCCTGAAGAAACTAAGATATTATATCCTTATTATCCTGCGTAAAATCTACTTCTACCACTTTTATGTAGCAACTAACAACTAACTCTTTTCACAAGCTTTTGTAACAGACCGGGTAATTCATCTACTCGCAAATATATTCTTTATCTGTATTCCATTGTATTTTCTTTCTCATTTCTATCACTTTGCAACAGGAGAAGCAGTACATTATCATCATCATTGGCTTCCTCATCACTGTAATGTATTATTCAAACTCGGCACCACGGATTACATTGTATGTCTTCTTCATGCCTGAAGTAAGGCCAAAGACACAATTTTCTCCTCAATTGGACAATGAAATTGTATTCTTTCAGCTCACACTGTGTCGAGCTATAAGTTTGTATGTGTGTGTGTGTGTTTGTGTGTGTGTACCTCTACAGGCTGTGGGTCGTTAAGGTGGTCGCTCAGGTCCATCAGTATCTGAGGCATCCAGTCTGGGACGTCGTAGGGGCTCGACAGGATGCACGCACTGAGGCCGAGCACTCCAGCATGGCGCCGCACTAAGTCTGCGGCGAATACACGCACACACACACGCACGCACACACACACACACACACACACACAGCGAGTTAAAACAAGCCTTAAAATTTCAAGGTTCACAATTCCCCTGGGATAAGAAAGGCTAATAGGACAAGTATTACTGTGATTGCCTCATTGTGTGATTGTGACGTACACGTATGTGTGTGTGTGTGTGTGTGTGTGTGTGTGTGTGTGTGTGTACCTGTGGAGGCCAGCTCTCCTCTGGCCCTGGGGAGGCGAGTCTGACTCAGCGTCTGGAGCTCTGTCTGCAGACTGGAGTCCAGAGGGAAGAACTGGCACTGCAGTAAACCACTGAGGGTGGTGCCTGCCATGTCCCTCACCTACAGAGAGAAAGAGGAAGGGGGAGGGACAGCAAGGAGAGAGGGAAAGAAAGAAGAAAGAGACCTGTGAAGATCAGAACCGACAAATAAAGGATGCTGAGGAAAGCACGATGCAGTTTCAGGAACACATTCACAATTTATTAAAAGAGGCAAGTGCAAGGAGATCGGTGTGAAGCGAAATACACGGGACACAGATGAGCAGAGAAGGAGGAGGAGAAAGAGGAGGAGGAGGAGGGATAGATGCTGAGTTGAGCTGAGGTAAAATTCACTTGCAGAACATCACTGCCTTCCTGCATCACTTTGCATAAATTATGAATAAGCAATTGAGTGACAGTTGATGAACTGAAATAGACAACGATACAAAGACAACACATTCACCAGCTGAGCAATCACACAGTTTACAAAATATTGTGGGAAAAGCAACTGTTTTTGTAAGTTAGACAACCCGGGTGAAGCTGAGTGTTTATTGATATTTACCTGTACAAAAGATGATGTACCTCAATATTAAATTATATTTAGTGTATGAGAAGTTGATTTTAATGCATTCAATAAATAGACATGAATAATTAACAGTTTGTCAAAACAAATATGCTTTGCTAAATTACATTATGGGCATTAGATTAATTTATTATATTAATTTTAGATCACTTAAATTAGGAGTGCAAAATGGCCATAGTGATCTATCAACATCCATGTAACCACAGAAGAAGAGAAAGACAAAAACAGGAAATAAACAGGAAAATAAATTAAGGGCTGAGCAGAGAGGTAGAGGGTTATTTTTAAGCAATAACCGTGAATAGAAAAGATGGATTAAGATTTAGTGAGGAGAAACTAGGGGAAAATAAGTGGCCATTCATAATCCTGTGACATTTATACCTTGCAGAGAGGCGATGGCTGTATTAAACCCGAGTTTGCTGCCTTTTTGTGCATACATTACCTCAAGCTGTTCATCAAGCAGCAGCTGCATCACCAGCTTTCGGATGCGGAGCACCTCGGCGGGCACACTGAGCAAGGTAAACAAGTTGTAGAAAACCATGATCTGCAGGTAGGTCAGTACTGAGAAGCGTGCATGCCACGATCTGCTTCCTGCCATCTAGAGAGCGGGGGGAGAAGTTCATATGTGGTGTAGCAGTAGTTATTATCTTGTGAGAATAAAATAACCATCAGTTCATATACTTCTGCACCATTTGAAGTTTTATTGTTGCCTTTCATGCTTAACAAGGCTAAACATCTACAGCCATGCTGGGGGCTCTGTGAAGCTGTACTTAAGGGCACCAGTGCTTTGAGCTACATGCTAACAATGACAATGCTAACATGCTAACAATGACAATGCTAACATGCTGGCAGTAAGACTGGAAACAGCTAGCCAAAAGTCTACATTCATGCTAGCAGGTCTGTGAGGCTTAAGCACAGTGGTGCTTTGAGCTAAATGCTAACGTCAGCATGCTAACACGCACACAGGGACATTGTAATGCTAAACGTTGATAAAGGTATAATGTTTACCATCTTAGTTTAGCTTGTTAGCATGCTAACATTAGCTGATTATTACTGAGGACAGCAGCCTATAATAGAGGCTGATGAGAACATTTGTTTTGCAGGTGTTTGGTTATAAAGCAAAAAAAAAAAAAAGGACTCTTACAACCAGGCCTGATGTTAAGCTAATCATCTACTGGCTCTAGCGCTATATTTAGCATTTAGATATGAGAGTGGTATTAATTCTCTCATCTAATTCGTAGCCTATTTTCCAAAAGGTCAACCTATTCCTTTAAATAATTTGAGAGATTGTGTTTCCACAAGATAAAAAAATGTTGGTTTTGCTGTCAAGGTGAAACCAAAATACGTTTTAATGTTTTTTCATACCGTCTACCATCAAATATTAAACTGCAGACACCATGGTTAGATGTTCTGGCAGCATTTGGAGAATTTCTCAACAGGGGTTCCACTCACATACAAAACTCGCAGCAGAAATACTGTAGCTGCATCACAACAAATTAAAATATCACAGGCTGTTTTTAGTCCAACAACACCTTGGTCAGCATTAGGCTCTGAACACTGACAGCAGGCAGGTGGGGCAGTGTCTGCGTTTGAGTGTGTGCGTATTACCTCTTCCAGCGCTGCCAGAACCAGAGGGATGTGCTCAGGATACAGCAGGCCCTGGGACATGAGAGAGAGACACGTGCGAGCATCCTGCTTCATCTCATCATAGCTCTCATCAATCTCCACCGGGGCAATCTGCAGGGAGAGAGGAACAGAGAGAGAGATGGAGAGAGGTAGGAAGACACTGCGCTACGCACCATTTTGAGTAAATGAAGAGAGAAATTGAATTTAATGGGCAAGTAAGATTGAGTGGGTAATAATGCTGCGCTGGGACCTATGTGTGTGTATGTGTGTTCTTACCTTGAAGAGTAGAGGCAGGAGCTTTAGTTGCTGCTGAACCGGAGTGGTAAAAGTGCGCCCTGCACTCGCCATCAACCATTTTAACACTACAAATGGCACAACACACACACACACACACACACACACACACACACACACACACACACGAGATTTTGGGTGTCTGCCAAATAATAAAAAAAAAACAGACTTGGCGCTGTGACCTTACTGCATTGCTCTGGTAATAAAACACAATCTATCATGATTTAGTATCTAATGATTTGGATAATTTCATAACAAGATATTTATCTGTATAATGGAGATTAGGGTAGTAACAGAAACTGAAAGAGCAACAATGCAAGACAAGAAATGAAATCTTAATTCAGTCTTTCCTAAACAGTTCTACCACCATGAAAAAATTAAGCAGGTGCTAATAAACATATCTTATCTTAACAATCATATCTGCTCCAAAACTATGAATTGTTTTATTTGTTCTATCTTTTAAAAACACAGCTACTTATTGCATATCAAAATCAAACTAAAACTAAATAAATAAATGCTATAATTATGACACACTTTTTATATTTTTGTTAACCTTCTCTGACATTTTTTGTGGTAAATGTCCTCTAAACACTGCCAGAAATAAAAAATATGGTGGGAAATAGATGTAATTCCTTTTTTAAGCTAAATTAAGTCACATTTAAATATCTCTCAGAAGTATCATTTAGTTTTTTTAATTAAATTTTATTTTCAGCAGGTTGCTAAAACCATCTAATTGTTTCCGCAATTGTAGCTACAGCCTTGCTTACAGTAGTACACTTGTTCTTTACACTACAGTACCTCTAGTGGTATTAAACCATGCACATAGTTTTGATTTTATGCCCAGGTTTTTAAAAAAGCAGGGATTTTGGCTGCCACCTCTTATTGGAAAGAAATGTTGCTATTGGATTTTGCAAATATAATATGTCAATGCTGTAAGCACCAACAGTAAAAGTCCACCTCAGTTGTATTTGTGTAGATGCAGAAATCTCAGAGGCAAATAAAATCCAAACTATCTACAGAGCTAAATACCGATAAGGGTGAGTGACATACAACATATGTTTTCATAATCTGATGGAACTGACCCTTTAATGCAATGTAATTTAAAAGCAAGATTAGTGAAAGGCAAAGAGGACTTCATTTATCTAACAACTACTGGAGACTGTAACTGAGAGGATAACAAAATCCATAATAAAATCTAGTACAAATTGCTGCTCCATGTGGCCCTGTACAAATGTTAATATTAGAGACACCCTCCCAAATATCGAGTAGGACTCCTTTTTGAAAGGCTTGAACACACACCCTTGACATTAATATTAGCTACACATCACTACCTTTTTAAAGTGGATTTAAAAAGTGAAATCAATAAGGGATCAAAGCTTTGAGCTTGTTTAATCTAGCTTCAGTCTATTTCATCAAGAGAACAAGCTGTCCTGGTATATATATACTGTACATATTGTCTCCACCAGGTCCCTCCACCACACAGTTTACATGCTTGGATCCACATTCTGACCCGTCTTGAGCAGTTTGACAGCCTGGGTGCACTCGTCCGTCTCCTGGGTGTTCTCCTCGTGGACGTGGTTGTGGATTTCTGGCTCCGACGTGAGGGGCTTGAGCCGTTCTAGGACCCGAGTGACAAACTCTGCCACGTGGGGGGAGGAGGTGGTCCGGGTGTGGGGCAGGGCCACGTCTATCATGAAGATATAGGTCAGGACACTGGAGAGAGAGGGGGTAAGGGATGAGGGGAAAGAAAAGGGAAAGACAGACATGGAGGTAAATAAAGAGGCTTAGAATTCAACAGTCCAAACATTGCGCACAAAGCAATTAGATTAACCTATTTCACCAAGATTATGTAACCCAGAGGAGATAACACCAAGGTCATTTGGTACCTCCCAATCCGCTCCCTGACGTTCTTATAAACGTGGATGAGTTTTGGCTCCAGGTAAGTCAGCAGCCTGTGCAGCAGTTCAGAAACTCTCCACTGCTGCTGGGCCAGACCTCCCTGAAGCACATACAGCAAACTGACAGAGACAAAGAGAGAGGGGGACGGAGGGATAGGGGTTTGTTGTGTTATTGCGGCACATCAGCTCAGCATACGTCAGCTCAGGTTACTACTGCAGCCTGAAATCAGAAATACTGTAGATGACATAAACACATACTCTGTGCGTATACTTATTCATGCAGATGGGCACACACACACACACCTGGCGTCCCTGAATGAACCGCCCTCTCCGCTCAGCGGGCTCTCCATCAGCAGCTCAAACAGCCAGTGGAGTTTCCTGGGGTCCCGGCCCTCCTGTTGGAAAGTAGCCAATACAAAAGAGGCTTATTTTTGGAACTATTATTTCAGGTGGGCAACACATCCAGTCACTGCATGCACATACTGTATATCAATACTTTCACTTCCAATGGAAACAGAGAACGTAGTCCCTGGTTCAAAACTGTAGGCGTTTTTTTGTATTACATACATCAACATGCTCAGGTTTAGTAGGTGTGATGTTTACCATTGTCACCATCTTAATTTAGCGTGTGAGGATGACGCTAGTTTCAAGTCCTCTCCAATACAGCATGATGTTCATTTTGTAAATTATTGCCCGATTTAGTGTAAAATGCACATTAAAGCAGTGCACAGTGTACAAATTGTGTTCAATTCAAAATCCAATTTCCGCCTGAATGTTTGTTTTATTGATTTCAAATCTGATCTTCAACGTTTTTTATATGGAAAACACACATATAAATTCCCAATGTTCTTTACTGAGCTCTAAACTGTGCTGCGTGTGGTGTATTTGTATGCATGCGAGCAACTCACACAGGCAGTAGCGATGCAGGTGCCCCAGTCTGTGTATGTTTCCACTGTGATGTTGGTTAATGCTGTCCTGATCAAAGGGCACAACAGCTGCCATAACCTGTCCACCTGAACACACACGCACACACACAATAATGAAAGTTTTTATTAATATTGACTTTTCTTATCAAAAAGTAGTGCAGTGTGTGTATTAGTCGCCGTGTGTGTGTGTGTGTGTGTCTCCAGTACCTTGCTGAAACTCCAGAGTTTGCTGCCTCTGATTAGTCCTGCAGTAATCTCACACACACAGCGCTGGGAGCTCTCATGGGGGTCGCTGGCAAGCTGCTCTAGGTGAGGCCATAGCAACGGCAGGAACACGTCTCCATAGTTACTAAACAGCCCCTGTCAATCAAACGTGAGCATCAAAGGTTTGTTTTAAGTGGAGGAACAAAGACCTACAGTATTTTTTTTGCAGCAAAGAAAGACAGATTACAGTTCGTTTGACGCAAGTAAACTGTCAGCTGTCTGACGGGGAACAACGAATGACAGCAGTTGATGACACAAATTCCAGCTCTGCTGAGTTCAATTCAGCCTTGGCTAGCGGTGGTATTCTGTGTCACTTCTTTGTAAGAGGTTTGCCAGATCGATTGAGGCTGAGAGTTTAAATTGTACCTTGAAGAGACAGAAGCGTCGGGGATTGAAGCTGTCGTTTCCTTTCCGATCCTCCAGAGAGAGAAACTCCATGAACTGGTCAATAAACTCTGGGTCCGAGAAATATTCAAATATGATCTTCTCACCCTGGGTTGATAGACAAACAAACACCAAATGTAATAATGATAGTAATACTGAGGCATCAGTGGGAGATTTTGTGTATGGTACGGTATGAGCACCTCACTCATCTCTTCGTAAGGCATGTCGTCTTTTGCCTTTTCAGAAGCTGCATGGATCATCATTTCTCTTGAAGGAGCGGGAGACAAAGAAGAGGCTGCTGTGATTTATAGATAACAACAAACTGGCAAAAATATGGATAGACACACAGTGTCTTCAAATAAGCAGCAAGGATAAATGAATGATTATAAAGTCTGTTAGTCAGCAAGCCAGCATGCCCTCTATCTATACATCAATTCTTCTATCTAGGCCAGGCAGTAAGTCGTTCAGTGAGCCTTATCTAGGCCAGGCCGTGACAGGAAGTCAGTTCAACACCCTGCTAGTTATCCATTCACCCAGATCAGTCATCGAGCAGTCACTCGGACATAAAGTTAGCCACAAAGCCAAGCATCAAATCAACCAGGCACTTAAGTCAATCAGCTATTTAGCTCCATCCAACCAAGCAGTTAATCAGCCTTCCAGTTTCTAAATCCACCACCTTAACACAATCTTTCTCATTACCTCGGCCACGAGTAGTAGCCCCAATGTGTTTTCTCCACATACTGCTGAGAATCCCACTGTTCCTCACTTAGAGGCAGGTTGCTGCTGTCGTACTGCAGCCAGCGATTCCCCTCGCGATCCCCTACACACACACCCTCGGGATCCTCGATACCACCTGAACACACACGCAAGCACAAGAAAAGTCATGGACACAGTCTCATTAGTAGGTGAGTGTGTGTTTGTGGTGACTGTCCACTGTTGGAAAGTCTAAATGAAAAAATCAGTGGGAAAGATTTTCTAATTTCAAGCAATTTATCTTTTAATAGAAAGCAAATGTAGATTTTAATTCAGGTATTATTGTTTACTCAATGGGAAATTACTCAATGGGATTAGGACTGCTAATGCTGCAATTGCTGAAATTGCTGGATTGAGAAAAGGCCTTAGAGCTAAATGCAAGACTTGTATACTGTATATGATTGTTATTGTGTTTTACACTCACTGATATCTGATGGCTTCAAACACACTTTCTTTCTTGGTCGTTTTAGCTGTTTCAGGATGCCGGCCATCGCTGAGATTGCCACCTAAGAGAGAGAAAGATTATAGAGTAGTAAAGTAGAGCCACGCACAAGCAAGTGTTGTCTGCACTGATATTTGTCCTACTAGTGATAGTGAGCTGGAATATGCACTGGTCAGTCTCACTTTAACATTATTCTATGGCACTGCTGCTTTTATTTTTATATATATTGCTGCTACTTTTAATCGTACTGTTCTTAGTTTTTTAGCTACTCACACTTTTTACACACACTTTTTACACAGGCTTCTTTGTTACTGTATACTAAAACGTGAACCTAAAACTCTAGCTGTATCCCAAATCAATAAGACACACTAATTCTAAGCAGGCTTTGAGAATGTAGCCAGAATGCATACCTAAAAACGTGCGCCGCTAATGGACACTATTGTCCCAAAATGCAATGCACAAAGGGAATGGAGGCTTTACTGACAGCTGGAAAAGAATTCAATACAATTAGTGATTTAGTGACAGCTTAAGAAAGGTCTGGAAAAATGTTTTTTAAATTGTTAACTCTTTAGAAAGACATTTTGCTTTAAAGTCACAGTTTTCCTGACATCCAAGGGGCCCATCTATCATTTCCTGTGAGTTTAAGTATGTAAAGCATGTTCATTTCTTGTTTGCAGAATGCAAAAAGATTATACTATAAAGATTAAGACATAGTTATACAGTTATTATGTGCTATGAAATTGGCACACAGCATCTGTGTTTAAGACATGTAGACATTAACTACATGTCTGAATTATCACATAATCTCCCTGTGAGAACATCATTTAAATATTTCAGCTTTGGTAATGTTGATGAACTGCATATTACATGTGATGAACCTCATCTCAGTCCTTTATAACCAGATACTTTACCACAAGCTGTTTACCTTTTATCCATGCAAGCACAAACTCAGATAGACATACGGTTGGCACCCACCTTGCGTATGGTGATGGAGTCATGTGTGAGGCTCTGTGTGAAGTAGAGGACAGCGTCCGGGGGCAGTGGGTGATCCTCTCTCAGCTGGAGAGACAACAAGTCTGTGGCCATGTGCTCAAACTTCCAGGGCCTGAACACACATGCAAGCAAGTCTTATTGGTGATAATATATATATAAAAAAAAAAGTCATTTTGCAATGTAATCTTTCACTAAACTTTTTGCGTGTGGTCTCTGCTACACACACACCACATATTTTCTTAGTACATATAGTGCTACTGATTGTTGATACTTGAGCCCATTCAAATATAGAATATATATTTCACACAGTTTATTCTGACGTTTTCTATAAACATTTCCATCGCAGGTGCATCTACAGTATAGAGAGAACACCTACAGGTTACTGTCTTCAAGGCAGTCCAAGAGATCATTGACCAGCTTCTCATATTTCCTGTACAAAACGAGGGGAAAAAAAGAAGTGTTAGTAGGTAGAGCTTCTCCTGCTACTACTAATGATAATAGTAAAAATAATAACACATGCTAAGATGATCTTCCGTAACCATGAGAAAAGCCATTAAAACTGAATGAAAATACGGAGGCAGCATCGTTTACATTTGCGTCATATATTGTGTTTCTGTACAGCTAATGTTCCTTCCAATAAAATATTATTGAATAAAAAAAAAAAACTGAGTGAATATACAAATAATACCAGTCTAGTTTGCCTACCTCGCAGCAACCACATTTCTGATTTGCTGACGTTGAAGCCCCTCTTTCAGGTCCTCTATGGACGGTGCCTCTAAACAAGGCGTGGGATTTTCTGACTGCGTGATATGATTGGCTATCTCTACACATGTTTCAGACACCTAGACGTGAGAGAGAAAGGGGTGCAATTAAAGAAAAGATCAAATGAGGGTAGTGTAAAGGGTTGACTGTAGGTAACTTCTGTATTTTTCAACCTTTCGTGTCTAACTGACTAATGGGGACTGCAATTTTTTTAATTGGAACCTAAAGAGAAAAAAATTGTTTTTCTGTTTTTTTTTTTTTTTCTGTAGGGTCCTTTTGATTATGTTGTCAGACACTTATAATAACCTACAGTGGCAAAAACAAGCACTTTTAGTGGACGTACATTTAGGGTGCGCTGTTGTCCCGAGCCATTACATGTTGCAGTATGCTGCAGTCTGCAGCATACTCACTAAACACTGGACCAATTTCAAAAATTGTTGTCCCCATTAGTCAAATAGACAGAAAAGCATGGGAAAATTGGTTCCAGGTTGAAAAATAGCCTTTAATGAACATGTTGCTCACAGTAAAAATTATCCCTATGGTGTCGTGCTGGCGATGGATCCGGTCAATGACTTCGTCGAGCAGTCCACCGATGGAGGGCTTCTCCAGGGTCATGGAGGGCGACAGACCACAGCGAACCAGGGCGGTCCACACCTCCCCGACACAGTCCCAGTCCCTCGCACTGGCCTGACAAAGACTACTTTGCAGACCCAGCAGACAGTACAGAGCACCCTGAAACAGCCACAGGGTAAAGAAACCTTCCATATTATACGGTAGGTGGAGGTATAAACATATACAGCACAGGCAAATTGAACAAGCAATAACACTTAAAAATGCTGAAGGCCACAAGTATCCAGTGCAATGTAGCCATCAAATACAGTTTTGGACTATCTTCAAGTTTCAGCACCACGGACAGTGACCATTATGAGTAAGTTTAGAGCGACAACTGTGTTTGTCACCAAGTGCTGTAAGTGTGTGCATGTCATTGTGTGTGTGTGTGTGTGTTTGTGGTACCTTAAACTGCTGCTGTGTGCCAGTGGTGTGTTGTGGTGAGAGCAGTTGTAGGATTCGGGGAATCAGGTCTCTGTAGGAGAAGCTAAACGTTCCCAGTGCGGTCGTCAGCACATGCTGGGCCCTGCTACGTACCTGCAGGGAGACACAAACACACACACACACATATATATATATATACACAGATGCACATGCATACACCCTCAATAAATTACTACTTCCACCAGAGATGTTTATGTTAATACCACCAGGAAAATGGGAACCAGCAGATGTTCTGATTTAATTTTTCTCGTTAATTGTTGGTGTCAGTTTTACCTGGCTGTAAGTGCTGGTAGAAAGCAGCAGCAGATCACAGAGCAGCTCCTGATGAACCACTTTATATTCACTGCCCTCCACCACCAGCTTCCTCATCTTTTCACACAGAAATACAAAATTAAAATATTATTATTTTTTACAAACACCAACATTTTATTTCATATCGTCACCTTCTTAAACTAATGACAACATAAAGTCAGATTTTAAAGTTTAAAAAATATATATATAGAAAAAATTTAACCAAATATAGAATAAATTATATTCTATATTTGTTTCTATATTTTTTTTTAAATATGACTTTATGTCATTTATATTTATATCCATTGTCCATTATTTTAAGAAGGTGACGATATGCATGTGGTCACATCTGTGAAACTGCACAAAGTGCGTGTGCTGTTGAACAAACCTCATGCTGGAGCAGAACCCGGTCAATGAGCAGCGCTCTAATGTTCTGCTTTTTCCCATGAAGCTGCAGAAGGAAAGGCGACACACTTAAATCACCGTGCAAGTAACTCATTGAAACTGACAATCAGCAGCCTTGTTGCGCTTTTCCAACTCACCCTGTTTTCCATGGACTTCTTGACAAGGGTAAAGCTTTTCCAACGTGAGTCAAACTCCTTCTTGTGAGTGCCTCGGAAAAACATGAGGTCACTGATGATCTGTAGTCAGACAGACAGAAAAAGGCCGCTGTGAGACCACCGCAGGATAGAATATAAACATTTCACACATGAATGATAGAAGAAAATCACCTTAATGATGACGAAGAGTGACTTTGTGTCATCCTCAGAGTGCTCCAAGATGTGATCTAGATAAAAGTGGATATAGATTAATTGTGCGTCACAATCACGGGCCCAAACAAAGTGAGGAGTTTAGAGCTGGCGTGTAGTGGCGTTAAAGTCTTCACTCACGTAGCAGCAGTCTCATGGTTTGGCAGATGGACTCTCTGTAGTTCTCCCGTGAATCATCTGGAGGGGAGGAGACACACAGGCGTCCCGTACAGACACAGAATGCAGGATGAGCGGCCTTATCACCCACTGAAACTCTTTAGAGAACGACTACATGTTAATGAGTGGCTCTTTGCTTGTGCTTTCTTACCGTAGTCGACGCCTATGTGCAGCTTGATCTCCCCCAGATTGACCATGGAGGGCACGCTGAGGAGAAACCAAATGTTGAGAGCGAAACGTGACAAGCCTGCATGAAAATGTGTGTTGTTTTCTTTCCTTTTATATGTGTGTGTGTGTGTAGCTGCAGGACTCACAGGTCAGAAACGTGTGGTCCATCCAGAGGGGGCAGCATGCTTCCAGCTCCAAGAAGGCAGTGCTGCACAATAGCAAGACTCTGCAACAGCTCCTCCCTGTGAATCACACCACATGTTTCAGTCCTTTCATAAGAGTATTTGTGTTTGTCGTGAATTCACTTGGCACGTCAATAACGGTGTTTCAACACTTTTGAGAAGCTAAAGCCAACTTTTCAACCCTCTGTGCTCTTGATTAGGCTTCAGTAAGAGCGTTAAAACAGATGTTAATCTTCAGGTTTCATTTTTTTGGACACAGACGAAACTCATTTATCATTAATGAAAGGGGGTTTCTGGGGTTTCTTCCTTTTGTTTGTGCGTGTGCCTGGTTACGTCTAAAAATGTAATACTAGGAAAAGCAAAAGCACACCTGCTCATTGGCTGATCTCCAGAGACGTGGCCCTTGATTCGCTGCAGCTCAGGGTGTAGGAGGCAGGACAACAGTTTGAAAACAAAGTTCTCCTCCTCCTGATCGGGCACGTGCCAACACACACCCAAGTCTGACACATCTCCAGCTTTGCCCCAGTCCTGGAGACAGAGAGAGAGGTTTACTCAGAAAGAGAGTTTCCACTGGAACAACTGGCAAGCAAACCAGCATAACCAGTCTGCCTCAAAACCACAGAGCTGTCATTTACCATTATTTGAAACTCATGTAAAGGGTAAGGACATTAAACAATGGACACAAGGAAACAAAATCTGCAACAAACTGATCTACTATAAGATGACAGACTAGCAGCGTCATACTGTCCCCATGAATGACTTCCTTGTATTTTCCAATAGTTCTAAAAAAAGGCTAAAATAATAGATTATAGGTCTTATTTATCATATAAACACAGAATAATACACATTAAAAATACTTTTTTTTAACTTTACTGATCTTTTTTTGGTGCATGTTCTCCATTTTACCATGTCCCCGGTGCAAAGTAATCAACTTCTACATGAACTATAAGCTATAAAATGATTTTAACAAATTTGGGAAGGAGGAGTAAAGTAGAGAGAGCATAATCATGTCTTTAACGTTTTCATGTTTTATAATGTTAATCTGTTTGACACTGTTGTTAGGCTAAATTATGAAGAAAGTTGGTCCGATCAAAATAAATGTAAAACATATTTGATATAGTTATAAAAGTTCTGTTTATGTGAAGAAGAGCTGTTAGTCACAGAGCTATGACTAACTTCTAATGTCCACTGCCCTTTGCTGCATGTCATCCTCTCTCCCCCGCTTACAGTCTATCTTCAGCTCTACTGAATAATAAAGGGGAAAATACACCCCAAAATAGTCACTATTATTATATCATGCAAATATAAACTTTTTTTTTTTTTTTTTTAAGTTATGAGGCAGAAATGTTGCTGCATAACAGGAATGCACCAGCAGATAAATCCAAACAGCAAAATACCTCAAAATGAAAAATCAACAACATCAAAACAAAATACAGAATCAGTGACCATGAACTGCAGATGAAAAAAGGTCAGTCAGTATTTGAAAGCAGCAGAGGAGCGTAGCTGTAATCACCGCCACCTTGACATCAAAACAGAAACACACTTCCCCTGCACTTATGTATAGAAACATGACAAAATATGATACAGAAAGCTTTTCTCAGAAACACTGCAAGGCAAGTGGCTCAGTTTCTAGCCTCCTGCCACAAAGTAAAGTCAGACATGAAAAGAAATCTTCTTTGAACTTGAATTTGGCAGCCTTGACGCGAGATTATACAACTTTTACAAAGAAAATTTGAGCACATTTCTATTTTTTCTATAAGAAATTAAGTTCAATTTATAAGCAAGAAATGTTCTCATTTTAATACACTCCCCTGGTCTGGTATGACTGGAAACGTATGCTGGGTAATCTTAGCTAATGTTAGCAAACAGTTTAACAGACATTACTGGGCTACTTTTACACTTTGTTATGGCATTAATCATTATCCTGTCGACCAATCAGAGTTTAGGAGTTGGGATTAAGAATGGGGGAGGCATTTTCCTATTTAGCTCGCTAGACACCTTGTTACAGTCAATGTACAGAAATAACAACTCTTAAATCGACATGTCTCTGTCATAAATGTGTGAACTTTTCAGTTTGCTAGTGTTGAAGGGTTTTTAAAATTCATAAGTGGTAGTCAGTATTTCACAAGAATAAAATAGAGACCTGTCAGAAAATATAAACAAAAATAAATAAAACGTTTTGCAGAAGAGAATGTTGTTTCTTCTTTAATCTCCTTGTGACCCCCGTGGATTTATCTCGTGGCCCTTTTGGGGGTCCCGACCCCCAGGTTGGGAACCACTGTTCAAGATGAATGAAGGCATCTATACAGTTTGTGTTCACAGTCCGTGCAAAGAGTAAGCACATTTAGCTGTTATCACCATTTTCTTTCTTTTTCGCTTATCTTAAATTCTTTCTTTGTAAACTTTAGCAACAGAAATGTTTTTACATAAGTTTAGTTGTCATGCAAAAGGAAGCAACTTTAAATCAAAATTGAGAGATAAAGAGAGACAGTGACAGAGAGCGAGAGAGAGCAGTATTAGCCTTAGTGTAAGGTCCAGCAGTGTAGCCAATTCATTTCAATTTGATTCATGCTTTCAAATTCTCTTCCAAGAAATGGATTGCAATTACTGAACCTGTAACATCCCATTTAATTAAACTGCGAGAAAGTGCAGAATTTAAAGGTTGTATTTGTGGCATTTTGTGTTTCCAAGAAAACCTCATTGTTTCCTGTCTAAGAATAGATACTTTAATAGCTATGATAACAGCCAATTTGCACTCGAGGAGGTTAGCAAATAAACCACAGTTGAAACAATGCAGTTAAGAGTCGAGGGACTAGATTAAACTTTAGTAAGATTAAATAATGGCGGCTGTTGTTTTGTGTCTCAAAGTAACCTTTTTCTGTGCCGTAGAGCATTGCAGACGTTTGTGTCTGTGTGTTTACCCGTATAGGGAGGTCAGTATCAAAGCCTCCAGAGGTGCTGCGGTACTCGGTGGGATAGATGAGGGACAGCGACCGGAGTGTGTGCTCCAGCAGACTGCAGGCGAGTGTGTACGCCTGTTTGCAGCGCAGACGCACACACACACACAGGATCCGCTCCAGGTCCCCCTGGTATTTTAACAGCTGTTCACCATCCACACGGGTTACCTAAAAACAACACACACACACATACACAAGAGTACATGCACACACACGATCACAGGCAATTCAATGGAGAGTTGTGTCTTAAATTTTGAAGTTCTCCAGTAAATCACAGCATCTGGCTTGCTCCCACTCCCATTAAGCTCCCAGGAGTAATAAAACAAAACAGAAAGGGTATCAATATGTTCTGGTTAACGACAAAACTCCTTGATGTTTATGACCGTGCAGGGTGCACGCTGCAAAAAAAATTCATTATTCATCATTTTCTTCCTCACACAATGTCACAATCATGTTCTTATTTTTTAAAGCAAGTGGTCTCTCTGTTGCACTCATTTTAAATGTAACATTTAATTCTGAAGGTTTTGTAGAAACACTTGATGAGACCTTGAGTCCAGGTAGAAGAGACAATTCTCTTTAGTACTAATGTGGAAATGACACCAGACTCCAAAATATTCTCAAAACAAATTGATCTGTAATGGAATCAAGTAGATATGCCGACACCTTTGGCATCCATTGCAATCGTTTTGAGATTGAATAACATTTTAAGACCCTGGTTAAAAATAAATCAGCAGGATTAATATTTTTTAGAGTGTTGAAGCCCTTGGGATGGATCCTCGTCTCACCTCGGAGAGCAGCTGGAGATTCCACAACAGCTCCTTATCCAACTCGTCTTCACTCTGCACCTCCTCGTCTACACACACACACACACACACACACACACACACAAATTAGATGAATAATGTACTCTGTATTGCTCCCCTGATAGATTGAGCTCCTTTTGCTGAATGTTGGGGTCATTTCAGGTTTTAGTCCACTACTTTATTAACTAGCAGAAAAATGTTTGATTCACAAATAATCATCATTGATCAACAAACAAACTTGATTTCTTTTTAATACACTCAGACGACTTCAAACTAATAAGATGTCTTTATCGTTCTGTTAAATCTGATGATATGTTAAAACATTTTGACAAAGGATGACATGTCAAACTGCAGGTTTGGTTTAGCAGTGCATAGACGTGTGAATGCTCTCGTTAGATTCGATCGAGAGGCCTTGTACAGTCTTTATGCAAACACACTACAGTTGTATCTACACGACACACGCACACATTACACACAGTGTGGTACTGACTGTCAGTAATGTGGAAAATGACGCTGCAGCAGTGAGGGACGAACAGACGGAGAGACTCAGCGGGATGACACTGCAAACAGACACACACACACACACACACACATTTAGATGCCCAAGCAGAAACACAAGCATGCAGGAAAATAAAATGATTGACTGACTTCTCCCAAAATTAACCAAAGTAAAATAATCATGAAAAGTGAAAATTAAGAAAATAACACACGGTATATGAGGATGTAATTACAGTATGACATGCAAGTGGAGTTGTTGAATGAAATACATATTCTGTATCATACATGACCTTATAGCTTATAGTTATTTTAAAATCTGTCTAATATCAACATGTGAGACAAGAGAGTACACAAATCTCATTTCACCAAATTCCCACACCTAAAGTACTACATTACTGTTAAATATGTGAGGCAAAGAGACGAAGATACAAAGCAGATGAACACATACCTTTGCTGCAGCTCTGCACATGTCAGCCACCATCCTTCCTGACACACACGTCTCAAAGACGTTGGAGGTGGCAAAGTTGAACACCTTCTGCAACGCCATCTGACACAAATGCAAAGTTTGCATATGTGATTCTTAATGTGTTAAAACTTGAATTTTCCACAGACAGTGCATTACTCAACAGTTTGACTTATACAGGTAACTGCATCATAAATATAGATGTAAAAACATTCAAGTAAAAAGATATGTCAATCGAGTTGAGAGGGATCGCAGGGTTCAATCATGTGTTTTGATGCTTGGTGGGTTTTTTATTGAGGTTGGATGGACTTAAAGTAAATTGCGTCGAACAAATGAATCAGTAAAATGAATGTAGTGTAACAAAATGGTTACCTTTTTGTTTACATTTGTATTATGAATGGATATCTACCCTTAAAGCCTCTAAAAACGTGGTTTTAAAACATAAGTATTTCTCTATAACATTAAATATTCATGACTAAATAAGCCACTATTAAAGGTAAAATTTGAAAAACATCTTTAGGTATTATTTATTAAGAATTTCAACACTTAAAAGCTCAGCTACCTACTTTGATAAGATACAAATAAGAAAATAACCACAACTATCTTCACATTTTGACATTAAAATATGTTGCTAAATCCTGATTGGTGCACAGTGACATATCATCTTTTTCCAAAAAACCCAAATAAGGAAATAACCAAAACTCTTTCAACTTTGGCTGATTTTTTTTTTTTTTTTTTTTACTAATGTGGTGCTTTTAGTGAGAATAAATTAGTTTTCAGGGCCTTTAAGGTTAGCGATCTGTATTAGAAGTGTCTAATTAGGGGTCAGAGTTAACCATGAGTAAATTAATGAATTTAAAATTGAGAGTGTGTGTACTACCTTGTATATTTCTGTAGAGCATTGAGATAGGATGGTGCTAACAGTGGAGGACAGGCCCAGTTCCACCAGGCTCTCCAGTTGAGTCTGGGTATCCGTCTCCATCTCATCTCTCGTCTGTTCCAGGGTGCTGCTGTCTATCAGAGCAAAACACCTGCAGATACACACATATACACAAGCACACACTTATACACTTGTCAGCGATGAAAATGTCAACAGTGTTATACGTGGCCAGCGGAGCCAGCGATGCAGACCGGTGCATTTCAAACAGAAAGATATATATTTATACTCAGATGTTGACAACAAGGCTTTGCTAAGTGACATTTTGACTTGTTTCTACCTGTCCAGAAACTGGAGAATGAAGTCTTCAAACTCAGCTGAGGCAAAACACAGATTTTTCTCAATCTGAGAGGGACACATACAAATGATTGGTTAGTGGATTTGTATGACATGACTCTACGTGTGACCCTGTTTTATTCTAAATAGTAAAAGAAATATAAAAATGTTTTCACCATTTTGTGAAATACGCTAATTCGCGCTCTTGCCGAGAATTTGCTGAGAAGATCGATACCACTCTCATGTTTGTACGGGGTTTTAGACGTGTGGTTGGTCGACATTGTTACCTTTGGACAGAGCCAGGCTCGCTGTTTCCCCTTGTTTTCAGTCTTTGTGCTAAGCTAAGCTAACCAGCTGCATATTCATGAGTGGCATCAATCTGTTCAGCTAACTCTCCAAAAATGGCAAAATATTTCATTAAGAAAAAAGGAGAAAGTCTTTAAATGATTATTGACTTTTGCTCAGCATGTTGTATATATTATGTTTATTTAATCTCTTTCCTGACTAAATTGTTAATGTGTGTACCTCTGTGAGATCGCTGTGTTGAGACGGAGCAGACGAACAATCCACTAAAGGCACCAGAGTGGTGAAGGTAGTGATGAACTGGAACGTTATCTGGACAGAGTGAGACAATGGGAAACAGATCAAATGACATCATCTGAAGCGATCAAGGCCCACGTTAAATAACCTACAGTGCCAGATGTCGGTGGAAGAACTTTTTCAAATGTATCGATTCATTCTGGTGACAAGAATTAATGTAGTCTGGAGACAATGAGCACACCAATAAAGAAAAGCAATCCATTTTACAATCCAAACAGAAACTGAGGACTCAGCCTCAGTAATTGCAAGTTCTTCAAACTGAGATATTCATTCCACTTTCTGGAATTATTAATAGGATAGACGAGAGTACACTGGAGGGGAATTTAATCAGCAAGACCTCTATTGTCTACTTGTCTAACAATTCTTCTTCATAATCAACACATCCATGACTCACCATGCACTTTCTGAAGTCGTTGGGATCCACCCCCGGCAGAGAGCCCATGAGCAGCGGGAGCACGTGCGCACGGCCCTCTGGGTAATGGTTGTTTGGGGAAACCAGGCTGCGAGCCAGGCCGATCATGCAGCTGAGAGTGGCGGTGAGGGTGTGCGGCTCCGTCAGGGTCTCCATCGCTGCATACATCCTGTTATACACAAGATACCAGGAGGTAAATGACAAAATGAGATGACGGGAAAGTTGAAGGGGGGCGCAGAGGGACAGGTGGTGCTCTGAAGACAACTACAAGGTAATTACAGTTTGGTCACTGCAGATTGAACTCCTTCTCTGAGGCATAACTCAGTCAAATCTAAACACACATCCAGGAATCACATATTTTTAGATTTAGTGTGACTTACACTACAGAAAGATATCATTATCTCATATGACCATTACAAATAAGCATCCATAAATCTGCTAAGAAATATTAGAAGAAAATGCTCCTGATGACTCCAGAACTTAGAATAGAAATCCTGTGATAGTCGTCTGTACATCCATGGGTACATTGCAAACAGTTAATGCTAATAGCTGATTCGGCATACTTTTACTGATGCCAATTTGGCAAAATCAAGCAAAGCCCAAAGCTATCTATTGTAACTGACACCATGGCAACCTTAATACTTCCTGTTAACATCCCCCAAAAAGCCCCACATTATAGGAACTGTAAGATTTAAAACTTAAAGCATGATTATCCCCCAAATCAAAGTAGGACTAAGAATAATAATAGGAGTCACAAACTTTTTATCATGTTGCACTACCAATGTTTATTTTCTAACGGTACATCGACATGGTTCATGGCAGATACCTCGCACAAGCACTTACTTCTCAAGTACAGGTGGTATGGCGAGTTCTGGTGTGAGGAGAGCCAGGTTCTGAAGAGCGTAGGCTGCATCCGTACTGCCGGTTTTACTGCGCATGACCACAAGAGGTCAGATGAAAAACATACAGTACAGCGTCAACAAAAATACACACACACCCACATGCACAAGTAGATAATCACAGATGACCCGTCTTTGTCAGGATTAGGCTTGTTATTGCTGACGCCGTGTGGTGTCAATCGTTAGTGAGACTCAGCAGGGTTTGGACTTGTTACATAACTGACTGGCACTGATTCAAATGGCATATTTACATGGCCCAGTGAAGCTGATATGGTGATTTGTAGGTCAAAACAGCTAAAAACTGGGCTACGTTTGACTGAAAAGTAAAGTTTTTTTACACGTCTAAGGTACATATAGCTGTTGTTTCAACAACATATCAAAGTCTGTATTTTAATATCTCCAAAATATTTACTTTTAAGCCAAATTAAGCCCTGATCATCACCAAATTACTGGGAGGGTTTTTGGTAACTGTGATATTTGGTTGAAAAAGGACATTATTTTTGAGATAAAACCAATAATTTAGGTGGAAAACAATGCAGACGGTATATTTGGGAACCAAAGTTCTGGCTCAAAAAATGGAAGTCTGGAGAAAATTTGGTTTATTAAACATAGATTTACAAGAACACCGGCTGTGACTGTGCAGCAGAATGCTCACACCTACCTCCACAATAACACCTGTGGTGTCTATTCCTGACTGAGTACAAATCGCCCTTCCCACTAAGCACAAGCTCTTTGTTTTTAAATGTCATCTTACATACTAGTTTTACCGACTGGCTTCTACTTATTTTAGGATTTCTCTTAATCCCTCTCTTTTATTTGATTCTATTTCTGTGATATTTTACTTTTTCCCTTATAATTTTCCGCTATGTTGAATGTTTTGATGCTTAAGTTGTTTTAATTCTTAATTCTTGTTTTGAAAGCCTCTTCTTTCCTCTTATTGTGTTTTATGTTCTTATTACTTGCTTCGAAAGTGCTCGAAGCACTAATGATAAATAAATCATTGGATGAATAATGCTGAGTGTTGTATTTGTAGTAACTGGGTTGACTGTAAAGTTTGGTTCACTATTTATCTTATCTTATGCATGCGCATGTTCAGATATTTGTATGTACATGTAAAGTGTCTATCACATACAGTATGTATGCATATGCCTATGTGTGTGGATGTATTTGTATATGTGGATATAGATGTGTTAAACCCTTATAGTAATAGGTTTCTCAAGAAACACAGTTGGAAGATGGAAGATGAGGTACAGTGGGGCAGGTTATCGTTTTTATTATCTACCAAAGTGCAATACCTGAACATGGCCAGCAGGGCGGCTCCGGTGAGGCTGCGGGTGAACTCCTGCAAGTCTTCATCAGTCAACTTCTGGCACTCAGGAACCAGCGTGATCCAGCTGGGGGCAGCGTGACGTTCCCGGTGCACGCGGCGCACAACACTTGCCGGGAGCCGCTGAAGCAGCCGCATCAGTCTGGCCTGCAGGCACACACACACACACACACACACACACACACACACACACACACACACACACACACACACACATTCGACATTAGCGTTATCATCCAGAGACACATTCGCAGAGTCGGCTGTAAACAGATTTGTGATATCGCTCTTTTCTCCGGCAGTTGTGCATTTCATTATTGTGTTATTAGTGCGAAGAGAGCCAGCCAAGTCCTGAATGACAGGTTATAAATCAAAGGAGTGTGACAAGAAGCGGCTGAAAATGTCCTCACAACTCGCCCAGAGTGTCTGCACATATGTGTGTGTGAGAGGGACACTTACCTGCCAGCGACCATGATTGGAAGGATGGTAGAAGGAGGCGATGCTGTTTAAGAGGCAAGTCAGCTCCTTCTGTGCAGGGTTTCCTGGTCCTCCCTGCAGGGATACAAATAACCATAATTAAGCGGCAATGAAAATCTATGTTTTTACAAGTATTTTTAGAAGGGAAAAGTTTGCATGGTGTGTACCAGAAGTGCCGTGATCCACAACACCAAGTGTCCGATGTCATAGGAGTTGGTCAGATACCGCGGTGCCACCATCTGACTGACCCCAACTGGAAGGTTCAGACTGCGCAGGATCCTGGTGAAGATCTACACACATACAGTGTAGAGTTGCACCTCATTCACAAGGCCCAGGAGTCCTCAATAAAGTACATTAACAGACACAATTGTACATCGACATAATTCTGCTCGTGACTCACTGTGGGAATATAAGGGGTCCAGTCCACGTAGCCGATGTTATCATTGGCGAGACGAGCAAACAGGTTCACTAGGTGCTGCAAGACACCATCAGACAAACAATCACTGCGAGCACAGAGAACATTCCCAGAAGTGAAGGCCAAGAATTAAATAAAGCCACTTTGCAAAAAAAAGAGATTTAAGGAGGAAGTGTGCACAGCTGCATTAGAAGTAGAGCAGAGGCACAAATGAAAAAAATCTTCTCTGCATGCCGAGTGGAAACCACCAATACTCAAACAACATTTCAATCATCGTCGTCAGGAAATGTGTGTCATTCGAAATTACTGTATCCATATCTAGGAAACTGGAAAGCTACGTGATTCATTGCTCAATCATTTAAAAATGTTTTTAGAAATCCACCACTTGCTGTTGGAGATTTGAGCAGAAATTTGAGAGGTGGGATTTTTATTCATTTCAACTTCATTTAACTTTTTTGTGGCATTAGGACTAACTTTCAAGCCAGTAAACAGTGAACTAGGTGTCAAATAATTTTCAAATAATTGCTCAGAAAATACAATAAATACCGTGTGTGTATATGTGTGTGTGTGGGTGTGTTTGTGTGTGTGTGTTTGAGCCTCACCCCTTCCCAGCTTGGCTGATTTTGTACTGACATCCAAAGATTCATCATTTCATCAAACCACAACCTGGAAACACAAAAAAAAAAAAAAAACACCATTACATTCACACACCTGGAGCTGAATTCCCCTCATCTATCTCCAATTCCCCAAAATATGAAATCCCTCCCTCCCTCCTTCGTAGATTCTGGAACAGATTGAAAAACTAAAAGGGAAAATAGAGTGTTAAAGATGATGTATTGTGGAAACTGCTTCTGAATCCAACACTAAATCCAGAAAAATAGCTTAGTGAAAGAGCAAAAACACTAAAGAATGCGGTGAACGCTGTAAAGAGGCTTCGTAGCTGGAACACCACCATGAAGGGTGCGGACAAGGGAGCAAGGCAGCAAAATCTTAGCAAAACAAGGAGAAGGGGGAAGCACTGCCAATGCAAAAGAAAGTTATTTATTGAGACTCCCAGGTGCAAAGACGCCTGCAGGGATTGAAAATGTGGTTATACGTACATGACACATGGTCATAAGAGCCAACCAAATACTATTAAGATTTAATGACGAGTTCAATCTCAGGACTAAAAATGCCCCCAAAAAACGTAACAAATTCTACCTTTTTGTTTTCTGCTGGTAGAGTTAAATACCACATTCTATAAATAAACAAAGGGTGCTTTTTTGAAAAAAACTGGCAAGCTGCATTTGGCGTATAATCCCGTTTCTAAACAGAGGCATTCAAGTTGGCCCACTTACTGGAAGCCCTGGGTGTGTTCCTCCGGAGGCATGATGGTGGGCAGGAACAGCTCCATGTTGCTGACGGCCTTCTCCATGACCATGTCAAACACGCACAGCAGGGGGCGCCACTCATCCAGCATCTCCCTGGTGGACGACACTGGGAAATACCTGGGATATTCACAGACACAGCTTAGACGGACATGAACACAAATAGATGCAGACAGACTGCAGATACAAATAAACACATTGATCTACAGCACACAGCTCAACTGGAGATCAAAGCAACACATTATCCAGTGCACAAATTACATGATCATAGAGGATGAGACTTACAGTCTGCAGCTTTTGATCAAAGCCTTCAAAATGTGGTCCACTGAGCTGCAAACAAGCAGAGAGAGGAGGTGTGTGAGTGTGTGTCTGTGAAGGAATTCTGCTTTTACTATCTTATGAGATCCACATGAAAAACATTCAACGTTCAGGCCGCAACTTACAATTATTTTCATCATTAATCAATCTGTTTTTTGTTTTTCTTTTACTATTTAATTCAGAAAATAGTGCCCATAATTCAGAAAATAGTGCCCATAAAAGCCCAAGGTAACATTTAAAAAATAGCTTATTTTGTCCAAACAGTCCAAAATATAATAGGTTTAGAGGAAAATAAAAAATAGAAAAGATGGAACACGTCATATTCTTCAGAAGCGAAACAACGTTATGCATCTTTGCTTAAAAATTGACTTTTCTGAACCATTATTTATTTATTGGAGCTGGACACTGAGCTGCTCCACTGGAACAGTTGGAGGTTGAGAGTCTTCCTCACTTGACGTCGAAAGCCCACAAAAAATCTAAATGATCAGAGTTTACTCTCTGTCCATTAACTAGTCGATTAATTGACTAACAGTTTCAGTACTATTTGACATATTCCCCCTCTGAATTCTCTAGGAAAATGTCATTAGGACTTTCTTGCTGTGTGTTTGTTTTGCCTGGCCTGATTTCCCCCAGGCCATGTACTCTCCTCTAACTCCCCAGATGAGCCATTCTCTACCTGTCCACCAGATGTGCTCAGACCTCCCCACCAGTCACCTGACTCTCAGTCACCTGCTCACTTGTTTCCACTTCCTAATCAGCCCTGCAGTACATATATCCTATATACCCCCCCAGTCAGTTGCAATATTGTCCATATTGCTGTATTGTGGAACCTGCGCCTGCCCACGCAAGTTACCTGTGGATTATCTGTTACCTCTTTCTTTTTTTGGGACTTTCTACCCATGCCTGTAATCTTTTGAATATTTACTTTTTGTCTAGCAATGGGCTGAAAAGCTTTGGGGCTTTGAATGCAGCAAACACATCTGGCATCTGGCGGCTTGCAAAATGTATAGCAGCCCTTCAAGAGCGTGCAATAAAATTCTGCGTTATTAAATCTGTAACAGTTTTGATCGGAAGCATTAAATGCAGATGGTATTGGTAATTCAGATAGGTACTCGAATAGGTTTAGGTTTGCAGTAACTATAAAAATAAAATAACCGGGTAAAAAAATTAAAAAGTACATTAACAACATTGTTTCAACTTCTCACAACGACGTCATACATGGGGAACCAGATGAGTCCAAGGTGCTCAGTCTTGGAGTAGACAACCTTCTCGTGCAGATCATAAAGGGGTCGCCATGGCAACTGTAGGTCATCCCTTGACAGCAGTTCCTTCTTCCTGTTTGAAAAAGAAGCCAATTATTGACTGCCTGGCCTATTTATATAAGGATTTTGCAGGACTTCAGTCACATTCTTTGATATTTAAACCTTTGAAAAAACAAAAAAAAACCCAGTCAAAACAAAATGATGGTAATAATGTCGTGTGGAAGTGAGAAAATACAGGGTGTCTGCAAAGAGTCTGTAATCTCGGGAAATGAGTCACTACTTCCAGACATGTCTGCAAACACAGCACTGATTCTTTGTATTCAATAAAGCATACCTGAACTGACAGCTGCAGACATTAGTAATTTGCAGGTGTAGACTGAGCTAGTAGAAAATACAGTACAACCCTCCTAATAGTGCCTCAATAGCAAGTAAAGCAGACAGCATGCGATGAAGTTACCTTTTTACGATGATTCCTGACACCATGTTAAGCTTTTAAATTGCACATTAACTGATGAGTACTTTAATAGCTTTAAAACAGTGCAGATTTATTTATTTTTTTAATCCTCCTGAGAAACTTCCACTTTGCTTTCTTTCTACCCTATTAATTAGGTATTTTCAAAAATCACTATTTCTAGAGGAATAAACCCCACAAAAGAATAATAAGAATAATAAGAACCCCTTCACTAAAGAATATGCAAAATTTCCAAAGCTTCACATTCCCCTTGTCTCCACTCCCATTCCACTAACGTCAATGGAACAGACTTATTGGGGAGATTTGAAAAATGTAGGAAAGAGGCGACAATCGGGGAAATGACGGTGAAATGTGAGGGATGGGGGGGGGAGCAGCCAATTGAGACATGGTGCATGAAGTTGAGTATCAAATTCATCTCTCAGCTGTGAGACCTGGCACTTAAAATACGGTTAGACCAGATCTTTCTATTCTCATCTAATGGAAAACACTCCGAAAAATGACAGCTACGTTAAGACGTTGTTTTGTGATGGATGTGAAAGTTGTGGAAACAACCGGAGACAAACGGGAAGTGATGAATGCGACCGTCTTGCAGGATATCCTGCAGTCACTGGAGTAGTGACTGATCTGATTTGAGAGACAAAAGCAGGGAGTTACGATGTAGGTCAGTAATAAAAGTAGTTAGGCCAACATACTTCACTGTTCTCTTACTTACTATGTGTGGGGGTGCAACTAAGTACATTTACTCAAGAACTCTACCCACTGTGCTGTACTATTTGTATTTTACTTTAAACTTTTACTGCACTACATTTCAGAGGGAAATATTGTACTTTTTATCCCACTACATTTATTTGACGGCTGTGGTTACTAGTTTACATTTAAAAAAACCTAATAAGCTTGTAGTACCCCGATGTTTTTGTCTTGTTACTCCTTACTAAAAAGACATCTAGGTAGGGCCCTGTGCCACGTTTCAGATGCCTATGAGTTGTTAACTGAAGGACAAAAACGGAAAAACCTTTGCGGAGGCCCAAACCCTGTGTTGTGAGCCACGGGACTAAACTACTGATATGTATAAAGGTCAAATTAGCTGTGAAGTAAGAGTATTTCATATGATTGTCAAATGTTTTTTGTAACCACTAAAAAAACTAACGTGCAAGTCATATTGTTGTAGCCTAAAAATCTGACTGAACTGACACTTGCATTTTCAGTCCATCAACACAGACAAAGTCTCAAAATCGGGCATCGATTTAGGCTAATGTTGATGTCCATGCAAAACAAGATATCTAAAATTCAGTGTAGCCAGACACATGTTGTATTTTTCCTTGGTAAAATATTAAGATTGAGCTCTTTTCAAGCCTTTGCTATTCTCTTATAAGTTAACCTAATGCACTTACTTGAATACATATCGATCACTGTTTATTTTGATGCAGATGCAACAGTTTCTACAATTAAAATGACACATTCAGAGGACTGTGCAGTCTTTATGGAGGTATCAAACTCTCTGGGCGCTTTCTAAATTACTTTTTGTTTTTGTTCAGTCTGCAGGTTGTTTAAAGCTCCAAATGGCAGCAATCCAAATGGCAGAGAAGTAAGTGAAAAATCCACTTTAACACGTCATGGGACTTGACATCGGTATACCTCTTGTAGCGCAGTAATGTTTACCAACTGGGCTGGACTGTGATCTCATTATCCTAAAGGATACTAAAGGGCAAGAGAGGCTTGCAGCTCTCTAAGGTCACAAGCTCTCACTGCTATAAAAATGTATCTGACTGTCATTGTATGTTATACTGACTTTTGGTATTTCTGTCATGTTTTATTAGTCGTACAGTTTTTTTCCGGGCTGCACTGCAGAGTAAAACCCAAACATGCTTCTCCCAGTCATGTCCTCCTGCTCCTCCTGGGGGATCCCGAGGCATTCGCAGGCCAGACGGGATATGAAATCCCCCGTGATGTGGGTCTGCCCCGGGGTCCACAGGGAGCTGTCCAGATCAGACGCTTGACCCACCTGAACTTTAGAAATGCGCAGGAAGGAGCTGCGGTTCTCCGAAACTCCATCCATGTGTCTGAGATCCTCTCCTGCTAAGGAGGATATCAGATATCCTTTTATGTATTTGTGTATGTCTGTGTGTTTGTGTCACACCCACTTGAGAAGCAGAATGAGCAGCCTGGCGTAGCTCTGCATCATGTTAGGCTCCAGGTTCGGCAGCGTGACCAACTCATAGAGCAGCTTGATGAAGAGGATGTGGTCCTCTTTACTGAACCTGCGGCCGTACAGCTTCAGGAACCTGAAGGTGGGGGTTAGGACAGACAAGTGACCAACAGTGAGCAGCTCACACTTCCTGCTTCCTGCAGCTGACCCATATCCTCGAAACACGGTAAGTACACAGCTTCAGCGGTCAAATGTCCCAACAAGTAACCTTGACTAATGTCATTGCATCTGAGTCGATGCCAATTGGACAAAGTGTATTTAAAGTTAAAAGGCAGATCAGGATGCCCTGATGCTCTCTTAAAGGGGAACACCACCTTAATTAAGAATTCTAATAGTGTCCATGGTCGAGGAAAGATCAATCAATATTTGTGAACATGAGCTACACTCTCTCAAAGCCAGAAACCAGAGAATTGAGTCTTGAACTTGTGATGTCATCAAGTATAAAGTCTTGAGCTGCTCCTTAGACAATGAATGGGAGAATGATTTTGTGGAGCCACAGAATGTTTGTTTTTTCTTTCTTTTTCATACCAAAATGAGCTTTTGAGATTTAGCACTCACATTTGTGGCTTTGGGAGCGAGCATTTCATGTTTAACAATTTTTCTTAGGACTGTCTTAGACCATATTAATACCATGTATTAATTTAGAAAATTTGCGTAGTTCCCCTTTAAGTTTCCTCTTTAAATATTCAATTGATGCTGATGTTTTTTGTTACGTTATCCCCCTTTTCTAAAAGTGCAACTGACCTCAATACTTCAATGCCAATATTGAATATTTGAGTTTTAAAAGTTAACATTTAATATAGCTGTCGTCACCTGGAAGTGCTGACACACTGCGCAATATAAATCAAAAATACTTGTCACGTACAAATATTATTGCACATTTGTGAAGCTTATTCATTTCGCGCCAGAGAAGTATTTATGCGACTCTGATCATTTGTGAGGCTGTGGCTTGTGATTTTGTTGGACCTCAAAAATGACCTTAGAGACCTAAATGAACTGCTTTAAAACACCATTATTATGAGTCCTAAGTGAGTAATTACGGGTTTGCTTGTATCCGGAGGACAACCTGGCTTCAACACTTACGAGAAGAGCTTCCTGGACCAGAAAGCGACGCCGGGCCACAGCTCCCTGAGGAGGACGGCTCTGGACAGGTTCGCTTTGATCTCCGCCAACAGGTCCGTGGCCTCGCGGTCCAACCGGCCGGCGTAAGGCAGCAGACCGTTATACACGATCTCCTTCTGGGGGATAAACCCTGCCATATCCTCAACCACAGTCATATCCCACTGACGCTCACCTCACTTCTCTGCTGTATGATTTAAAAAGGTAAATAAAACCCCCGTTCCTCTTGTATCGTATTGAATGCTGTGGCTCCTGAGAAGCTCGCTGCCGAAATTAGAGGGCACGATAATCCGCTATATCGAGACGGCAGGCAGGGGAAAGTGTGTCACGCTAATTGAGCTGTGCAAAGCCCTGAGCGCGCGCGCGCGCGCGTGTGGGGCCGATTCCGCTGTGACCTGTGAGAGTGCTGCGTCACCTCTCAATTCACACCTCACAGGCATCGCAGCGGCTCGTGCACTCACGACAGGAGGTCGAACAAAATGCCCACAGGTTGCTAGAAAGGGTGCATGACTCTGTGGTCATGCTTTGATTGCTGCGCCACTGAGGCCAATAAGAGAAGGCTTTGATATATGAAGGCTTTCATGTGTGGGAACTGGGTAGTGGGGCCAAGAGGGAACGTGGAAGCCATCATTCTGGACTACAAATCCCAGAGGGCTATATGGGTGTGTGGCACAAACTAATCTGCAGAATAATAGGATGATCTATTAAGGGGATTCATGCCCTTCTCCTATTCTACTGACCCACAGTGTCTGTTACTGGGACAGACAAGGGGGGTCTGCCTGGTGCATTTAGTTGAAATAGCATATGTCTGGGAAAAAAACTGTTTACTTTTTACTTCATCATGCAGCTAAGCAAGCAAACTCGTGCCTGTGTGATTTGGCTGGATGCCATAGAAGCATTTATTTGTCTATACACTGAAACGTTCCAATAAATAAATCCCCTGCAACAAGTCTATATGAGATCCATGCCAACCTTTGTCCCCAACCTTCTCCATTCTTGCGTTATTGTACTGTGTTCCATGTCAATCCTTTTACTTTAAGCCTGTGTAATTCTCTGACCACTACATGCTTAGGAGTAGTGCGGCAATTGCAGGATATCCTCTGGTCTGCCTATAGCACTAAAGTTGCTGATCACAGCGGAAAGCTTAGAGCATAATGCTATAGCGCTTTCAGAGCTCTGGTCTGGTCACTTTCAAAGAAATGGGGCAATTGCTGAAAAAGCTGCCTGATTGCATAACATGTTCTCAACCCTGGCTACAGCCCATGATCGCCCTGCAACCTTAAGTCAGTTTCACCTTTCTGAGACTGCGACTGAGGTGCCCTCTTTGAAGCAGTATTCTCTATAAACACAGTGGCAAACTGACAAAGTCACAGACTTTGAGAGAGATCCCAGAACAGAATGTACCTTCCACACGGCATATCAGTCCAAGAATGTCATGCTGGACTTTGCCAAGCAATCTCGCCCAAGTCTTAACCTTTTTATATCCCTCAGATCTTATTACTTTTGGGCTTTTTCTGTTTCTCAGAGCAGTGACAGCACCTGCTTTCCCTGTCTCCACCGTTGAACCGCTTCCAGCAGGAAACATGGTGTCTGTTCCAATTTGTTCGTCATTCTGATGTTTCTAGGTATCTGGATTTAGAGAAGTCGGTTGTTTGTATGGGCACAGGCACTTGCATGTGGGCGCATGCATGCATGCACACATCTGTGAGATTCATTATTCCACAAGTGGAGTCTACAGATGGAAAATATGATTCAGAATGATGATGCCTCTTTGACTCAGCAGGGAGAAGAGCAAACAGAGAGCGAGAGACACAGACAGATGGGGAGAGAGGGGGGGGGGGAAGTGATGGAGGAAAAGAGAGAAAGGAAAGAGAGATGATGGTCCCAATGGAAGTAGATGTTTTTGTATCGGCTTGCCCATCTTTACCTCACGATATTCTGTAGACCTCAAGAAAAAATCAGTACACAACAAAGTCCAACAACACACACACACACACACACACACA
>CALSBV010000421.1:2844354-2872474 GCA_943590825.1 Bovichtus diacanthus
CCTCCCCACTGCGAGAAGGAAACAAGGGGACAAGGAAATAAGGAAGAAGACGAGGAGACAGACATTCCATCACAGCCCCTGTGGAGCTGCAGCGGGGATGAGCCTACCAGCCGTGATTCCTAATCGTGGAGAAAGGCTGAACAGCGAGGAGTACGCAGGTATGCAAGGTTAATTCCCTCTTTATCATCTTCTTCTTATATCTCCCCGGCAGCAGTACTGCTTGTATTGTGCAGTGGTGTAGTAGTATAGGTGCTATATTTCATGGTGACTGCATATGTGATTTATGTGTGAACAGGAATGAGTCCGCTGAGAGGTTTCCCCTGGCTTTTGATATTCCTCTATGCAGCAGCTGTATGCGCAGGTACCACACATAGTATAACCTGCATTAAAGTATTTGCACAAATACAGTTTCTTCACCTCATTTTCTTCTGCGTTAACTCAAGTAAAAAAATGTAACGTGGACCGCACACACTTGCGCCTCCTCTACAGGTGTGGGTGGTGCAAAGGTCGACAATGTGTCCTCAGAAGTCTGTCGTCGTCCATGTGAGGAGCTGGTGGGCTTGCTCACTGAGATCCAAGGCCTGCGCATTGTGACCAGCAACCTGCTTGAAGACCTGGAGAGAGTAGTAAGACACACAAGATCACAGTTGCACACACGTGTCATCTGCAAGTTGTTCAACTCTCTGATGCTGTGTTTGTTTTTTGACATGGCATGAGCAAGGAAATTGGATTTTAGAGGAAAAAGAGCATTTTAGAAAATAAAAAGAGTTTCTTTCCTTTAAAAAAATGATTGAAAATTCTCAGTTACAGATGTTTCGTGTAACATTTTAACATCTGTAAAATTACTTCTGACTCATTTTCAGTGATTAGATTAAACACATTGATACAATTACCAAGAACACTGTCTAAGTCTACCAGCCTCTGCAATGCACTTCACACTGTATTTGACGAGGTTGAGTTTTTTTGCGAAATGGAGGGAGTAGCTCTTCTTCCAGTGCAAATGGAACAAGCAACAATATGCTTTCTTTTTCTGGCGCTAAGCACTGTGGTTTGTGGTAAATGGTAATTTTTGGGGGAAAAACACATGCAAAAGAATACCATCAGTGTTAAAATGTTGGCCACTAATCAACTTTGCTGTTCTCACATAATTCAACAGGTCTCTGTGTACTCACAGGGCAAATCTTGAAAAAAACTAGAGTTCTGATAATGATTTTATTGTTTTAAAAAACGCTCCATGTATGTATTTGTATTCCCAGTCAAAAGAAAATGAAGAGATGCGGATATCTTTGGCTGATCTGAGCAACAGCAAAAACAGGAGCAGGAGCGACAGCAGCAACAGCAGCAGCAGCAACAACAGCAGCAACAACAGCAGCAGCAACAACAGCAGCAGCGTCAACAGGAGCAGCAGCGTCAACAGGAGCAGCAGCGGCAACAGGAGCAGCAGCGTCAACAGGAGCAGCAGTGACCGTGGCAGCAGCGATGATGTCAATGATCTTGACAGAGACGGGGAAGTCTGGTGTATGCAGGATGGACGAGTGTATGAGCAGGGGGAGGATTGGGATGTTGACAGCTGCACCTCCTGTGCTTGCAAGGTCAGTGTTGAACAAGTGTTATGCATGTGTACAATCTAAAATGTCAGCAGGGAGGTGTTTCCGGGGAAAGTGCCATGCAAAGTCTCAATGACAGACAGACTGAAACATGACCTGCATCATCTAGGTTGGATGGTAAATCTTTTAACGTGTCTCCTTATTGTGTCATTTTGAGAGGATATTGAGCTGCATAGAATCCTGGGGACATATATACACTCATGAGACTTGACTTTAAAGGCTTGACTAAAAACTTTATCTCCACTTGAAAGCCAGTCTAAAGTTTTGACTTTGACTCATAAAAGAATGGAACAAAACAAAATGGAAAAATCCTACGGCTCTAATATAAATGAGACGAGTGATACCATTCTCATATGTGAGTGGTATCAATCTTCTTATCTAACTCTTGGCAAGAAAGCGAATAAGCCTATTTTCCAAAATTCATTTTAAAATGTACTAACCAGTTGGAGGGATACTTACTGTAATTTTCAGTTGTATCCAATGTGGTTTCATTTATTTCCATATCAGCCTTTGTTAGTCTCCTATATTTTATGCTTGCTTTATCCTCCACTCGGAGTCTGTTTCTCTTTATAAAATATCATTAGTTTTGTCAAGGATGGATTGGGGTAGTAGCCAAACTTATTATGAGTCATGAAAGCATACCATTCCTCTGCAAGAACTGGCATTTAGCAAAACATCTGGCTCAAACCATCATGGTTCGACTTATAATATTGTTGAAAATGCTGAATGTGTGTGCGTATCTTCCTTGCCCTGTGTAGGATGGAAAGGTGACGTGTCAGCAGGTGTCTTGCCCTCCTGTATCTTGCATCTATCCGTCCTTTATTGATGGAGAGTGCTGTCCTGTCTGTCTCAGTGAGTTTGGTTTGTGCGCAACTGTGATTTAGGGTTGAAAATGTGTGTTAAAAGAAAACTTTACCCACAAAGCGGCCATTTGCATATCAATTACTCACCTGTGTTACCTTGAATTCTTGAAGAAAATTCTGTTTTTCTCACATGCCTCGACTGTAAACGAAGAATCAAAAAAGTCTTTGCGAAAGGAAATAAATTTAACAACGTTTAACAACAGCAAAACTATATAGAAACATCCAAACGCTCACCAAAGTGATTTAGATAGTAAGGTTTTAGCGAAATCGCACGTGTTTTGAAGTAGTTTTGCTGTTGTCAAACGCAGCCCACATTTACTTCACTTCAGCAATTATAATTTTTGATTCTTCATTCACTTCAGTGACTCAAGGTGAGTAATTGATTTACAAAAAGATCATTTTCGGGGGTGAAGTTTTCCATAAAGATCACATCATTTGATAAAGGTATACCAACAGTGAATGTGTGTACACGTGTGTATAAAGATGATGAAAATGGCTGGTCCCCGTGGTCTGAGTGGACCCACTGTTCGGTCACCTGTGGACGTGGAGGGCAGCAAAGGGGCCGATCCTGCAATGGCATCATGCCGACCTGTGCCGGCCCGTCACTCCAAACCCGCAGCTGCATGCTGATGAAGTGTGACCGCAAGGGTAGGACATCACTCTGCATGTCTGATCTGTCACATGTCTCCATTTATTTATTTTTTTTGGTTATTGATTGGCCTGTCCAAAGAAAAGAATTCCACTAAAGGAAAAAAAAAGACGTATAAAACTTCACATAAATGGATTTTAGAGATCGTCATGATTGGAAACAGGTTGTTGTAGTTGTGTAAATGTATACACAGTGTGGAGCTGTGGTGGGGGTCTGAGTTGAATTCTATTTAGCGACCTTTCCAGGCTACTGTACAAAAGAAACCTAGACTTTTTTTCACGTCTAGCTCGTCCTGACGGGAACTGGGGCCTTTGGTCTCCTTGGTCAGCGTGTACAACCACGTGTGGAGAAGGCAACAACACACGGGTGCGTCTCTGCAACCAGCCTCCACGCCAGAAGGGGGGCAGAGGGTGCACGGGGAGCGCCATGGAGACACAACCTTGCAACAACACGCTCTGCCCCAGTGAGTATACAAATGCACATACAGACTGCACTGTAGTACTTAGCTGGCTCACAGGTAAATGATGCGTTTGTGTGTAGTTGCTGGAGGCTGGACGAGCTGGACTGAATGGTCGCTGTGCTCCGAGTCGTGTGGTGGAGGTCTTACGAGTCGCCAGCGGAAGTGTTTGAACCCCGCCCCCCAGCACGGTGGGAAGTCTTGTGCTGGAGACGCTGTGGACTATGAAGCGTGTAACAAACAACCATGTCCTATAGGTAAACCTGAACCCTGTCCACATACCTGAGGCTAGATCAGGTCATCTTAAGCAGATATTATCCTATCAGTGAGCTACGCCTCACATCCATAGGGCGATATGAAAATGTAATGTCACGATTATGCTCATTATCCTTAAAAATATTATACCAATAATCATTCAAATATGCTTTAAGTCCGTAAAATGGCATACAAACAAATATTTTTATTGCATCATAGATAGGACATGTATTTTCTTTAAGTGAACTTCCTTTTAAGGGAAAAAACAAACCATCTTAAATATGGTAATCATGAAGTCCCTCTAAGTAAATAAAGGATACATAAAGAACTATAGAGGATTTAAAAATATATCCTATAGTGTTTATTCTGGCTTTTTTTAAATCTTTGGCTATTCCCTTTGTGACCCACTTTTAGCCTTTATATGCACCTTTTTTGTACGTGTTTTCAGATACGTGTTTGCTTTCAAATCCATGTTTTCCTGGAGCGAAGTGCACATCACATAGCGATGGATCATGGGAGTGTGGAGGTTGTCCGTTGGGTTTACAAGGCAATGGCACTCACTGTGAAGATGAGAACGAGGTAATAACCACATCTGTGCTCATTTAAACTCTTAACTTCTGTGGCCTAGTTTGACAACATCTACGGTGGGGCTGCAACTAACGGTTTCTATCATCTGAGGATTCTTTTTTTAGATTAAATGATTAATGTTTTGCTCTATAAAATGTCATAAAAACAGTGAAAAATTTCCATCCCAGATTCTTAAAGTCCAAGCTGATGTCTTTAAATGCCTTGTTTTGTCAATCCAAAACCCAAATGTGATATAAAACAGAGAAAAGCAGAAACTCTCCACATTTGAAAGGCTGAAAACAGCGTTTTCTGTCATTTTTTGCAAAGTTACTTGCCGATTGACTACTCAACTAAACGTTGCGGCTCTTATCTACAATATGCACTGTGACACTTAAGATGTCAGATGTTAGCTGTTATTGGTTAAACCTGCAGCCTGTAACTGAAGGCACAGTGAGAATAAATGTTGTGCAGTCTGATCCTGTACACATCACCTGTCAAACCTTTGTATTTACTGTTGTGTTTGATATGCTGAACATGGATAATCCCTCTATCTCTGCAGTGTGAAGTGGAGAGTCTGTGTGTCACAGAGTGTGTAAACACAGACCCTGGCTTCTACTGTCTGCCCTGTCCTCCTCGCTATAAAGGCACCCAGCCCTACGGCCTCGGATTGCACAACGCCCAGAAAACCAGGCAGGCACGTGTTTTCCTCTTTGAATAAACTGAACTACTTTCCTCGCTTTGAACTACAATCACAAATCACTTTTTTGAATTCTCAAATGCTTGCTTTTGTTGTAGGTGTGTGAGCCATACAATCCTTGCAAAGACAACACCCACACCTGCCACAAGTATGCGGAGTGTGTGTACCTGGGCCTGGCGTCTGAGGTTTTGTACAAGTGTGTGTGCGCTGTCGGGTTCGCTGGCGACGGCTCCCTGTGTGGTGAAGACTCTGACCTGGATGGCTGGCCCAACAACGGATTAACCTGCAAGCAGAATGCAACATATCACTGTCAAAAGGTAAAAGAGTAAAAGAATAAAAAAATAAAAAAATGTAATCTGGTTGGCTGGCTGTGTTTTGATTGGATGGGATTTCGCTAAACTAAGCTGTGATTGGCTGCAGGATAATTGCCCCATGCTACCAAACTCTGGACAGGAAGACCTGGACAAGGACGGACAGGGAGACGCCTGTGATGCTGATGACGACAACGATGACGTCTTAGATGAGAGGGTGAGACTGTGGCTCAGGAATGGAGTTACTTTGAGGATGCCATGACATGAAAAGCGGGTTTAATATTTACATCCATTGTCTGTATGTATGAACTAATGTGTGTGTGTTTGGCACAGGATAACTGCCCGCTGGTGTACAACCCTCGGCAGTTTGACTCAGACAGAGATGGAGTCGGGGATCGCTGTGACAACTGTCCGTTTGATAGCAACCCGCTGCAGACAGACACTGATGACAATGGAGAGGGAGACGACTGCAGCATTGACATTGATGGAGATGGTAGGAGCTACTCACCAAACCAGGCCTGGAACATGCAGTTGGTTATCCACTTATTACAGTCTTATTAGAGAACCGCTTTATATATCCATCTATAATTATTCTGAAAACCCAATAGTCTACCCCATTGCTTTATTTTATATATATATTTTATACTATTTTTCATTTTTACTATGGTGAAGGCATAACTTGCACTATTCTGCCTCTGATTGGTTAATACTAGTTGCCTTCTTTGGTTGGGTTAAGTTTAGGCATGAGCTCTAAGAATATCATGGTAAGCCAATCAGAGGCAGAGTAGGGCTGGTCAGGCCTTTGCTATAGTAAAAAGAAAAAAATCACACAATAGGGAAGGTGTGATGATGTCATTCTGCATAATAATTAGCCATGTATTTTCTGACAAATGGGCTTTCGGTCCAATGAGACATTTTTCAGGCTATTGGGGTTTAAGAGTAATGGGCTGTCGGAACAAGGGCATGGCACCTTATTTCTTATCGGCCAAAATTGAAAGCAGTAATAGTAAGTTTAGTTCCCCCCAAGCGTGACGTTGCTTCTTTTTTTCGGGGCTGTGTGGTCTTAGGTATGTCTCATTTTTATCGGTCTAGATGACAAAATTACTTTATTTTCTCTGGAAAAATAAAAATAAATTCTGTGGTCATGAGCAATACAGAATGGGACCAGAATCAATATACTAACTCAAAAAAGTGGATTTAGTATTAAGTTACTCTTTAAATATGGATCGCATTACATTTACCCTAAACTTAGTGCTGATTTATGTCTTGTTTTTGTGTGTAATTATAGACTAAAAGCCACATGTGTGTGTGTGTGTGTGCGTGCGTGTGTGTGTGTTTTCTCTTTCTCCAGAGGTTCTGAATGACCGGGACAACTGTCCCTTGGTCTACAACACTGACCAGAGGGACACAGACCTGGACGGTGTTGGAGACCAGTGTGACAACTGTCCCCTTCTACACAACCCACAGCAGGTTCTTGAAAAAACTCAAATGCTCAAACACGTTTCTACTGAAAATAATATTCTTCTTATTGATCGTGGCGGCGTTGCCTCACAGAACATCTGGTATGGGGTGCGCATTTATTTCTAACAAAGTGGTTCTAACTATTTATTACTAGCAATCAAACGTGTGGATGAATGATTTCTTTAATGCATGAAAAGGAAACCTTGGAAGTCTGCGCAGGGCGTGCTGGTGGAGGTAAAACTAAGCACGGAGACTTGTGATTCGACACTATTTAAACTCTTCTTGTGTGTGTTTGCAGCTGGACTCTGACAGTGACCTGGTGGGGGACATGTGCGACGACAACGAGGACATCGATGAGGACGGCCACCAAAACTCTCTGGACAACTGTCCCTACATTCCCAATAGCAACCAGGTTGACCATGACAAGGACGGGAAGGGAGACGTCTGTGACCATGACGACGACAACGACGGTATCCCTGACGACCGGGACAACTGCAGACTAGTGCCTAACAGGGAGCAGCTGGACTCTGATGGTCGGTGCTGCTACGTTTTTGATAAAAGGGAGAGGTCTTCTCAAAGCAAACAAAAGCACTTATAACAACGACTGTAAATGTATCAATAGAATTTAGGATAGGTCAGTGGAAAGGCTTAAAACGGCATATTCTCCCATTCCTGCATGAAAGACTACTTGGCGATGATTTTTTTCTGATCAGTTAGTCGTTGCAGCTCTATCTGAGAACATCTCTAATATCACGATACAGATGTGAACAAATGCTGAATCATTTGCTGTCACATTGGGAAGATATTTGTGTGATTGATGTGTAATAGATTTAGCAGTCGTGCAGTAAAATCTTCTTACTTTCAGTCCAGTGCGTTTCCAGTGATCCAGGTCATGTTAATGTTGGACATCAACTTCAACAGATTACGGCTCACAGCTGTGTGATTAATCAAAATTACAAGATTCTTTAATCTATCCACCATCATACGAGACTTGCTCACTATATTGCTCACTATATTTACACATAATCTCTTCCAGCCCTTTAACTCCTTCTGGGCAAAAATGAATCCAGGAAATCACATTGTTGCATTCTCTCTTTCTTCCTCTCTCTTGCAGGTGATGAGAGCGGAGATGCATGCTTCGATGACTTTGACAATGACAGTATTCCAGATGCGCTGGATCCATGTCCGTTGAACCAGGATATTGGCTATACAGACTTTCGGAAGTTTCAGGTTGTTTTGTTGGACCCTAAAGGGACAACGCAGTCTGAACCTCTCTGGGTGATCCGCAGCCAAGGCACGGAGCTGCTGCAGACGGCCAACTCGGACCCTGGCATCGCTTTAGGTGAGTTTAAAAAAAGAACACTTAATCCATAAAAAGTTTAACATATTGATAATTATATCCTTTTGTTTAAACAGGATATGACAAGTTCAACTCGGTGGACTTCAGTGTGACATTTTATGTGAATACGAACCGAGATGACGACTACGCAGGCATTGTGTTCGCCTACCAGTCCAGTCGACGCTTCTATGTTGTCATGTGGAAACAGGTGAGGTTTTAATGCAAGCTTTAATAATGATAACTCCCACTGGCTTCATTAATGGTTGTAGAAATGTAACCTTTATTGCCATTTCAACTTTTAATTTGGGATTTAAATCAAAAGTTATATCCGTCTTTAAACATTTTCAAATATTAACTTGACTATAACCTCTTTTATAAGTCTCTTCTATGTACCAACACCATTTATTTTACAGTTCTAACTAGCAGAAAAAGTTTCCAAATACATCCTTTTGTGTGCGGTGACGATCCTCATGAACAAACGGCAACTTAACCTTCACTCTTTTATTCTCCACATTCTTTCTTTCTTTCATTAAAAAAAAAAAAAAAAACTGTGCACAATAACACCTACGCCAGACAGCTATACAGGACATCAAACAAAAACACAAAAAAATGATTTAGTAAGATTAAATAATAATAGTAATAATAAAGTAAATAGTAAAGTACATTAAAAGTAAAAATAAATATAAAGATAAATAAATATATGAATAAATGGATTCATGAATAAGTAAATAAAGAATTAACCCTATATAGATATCAAACAAGTATCACAAGAAAATATTGTTTCCAGTCCACCATATGTATATGTGAGTTTAACCTGTCATCAGAAGTCATATCATGTTGTTTGTCCCATAATTGGGATTATGAGAGGTGTCTTCAAATTTAGAAACGTGCCTACCCCTAAGAAGTACGTTTTTCAGGTCTACAGGTAAATAATATACAAAAGGTGACCAAACCTTCAAAAGCAGCTCATCTTTTCATTTTAAGAAAGTCTGTAATCTTTCATCTGGGAGGTTGTAACACAATTTTGCAAGACCCATTTTTGAGCAATTAAAAGGAGCTTCTCAAGAAGTGTGTAGTGTGATGCCGGGAGATGCAATTCTTTTCTTTCTTTTGTATGAGAGCAGGTGTCTCAGGCCTACTGGGAGAAAAAGCCATTCAAAGCTTTTGGCACAGCGGGAGTCTCCATCAAACTGGTCAACTCCACCACAGGACCGGGGGAGTATCTACGCAATGCCCTGTGGCACACCGGGAACACCAGACAGCAGGCATGAATCAGTGACTTTACATATCTTTCCCTTTTTATATTCTGCTTGTCATAAATCACACTAAATGTCTTATTTGAAATGATAGCCCTTCCCTGAAACAATGTTGAACACTGGAACAGTAAAGATCAGATACTAAAGCACATTTATTTTCTCCACCTGTCTGTTTCAGGTCAGAACATTGTGGCATGACCCCAAAAAAATTGGCTGGAAAGACTTTACAGCCTACCGCATGCACCTAATCCACAGACCCAAGACCGGGTTCATCAGGTACAAAGACTGTCGTCAAATAAAGTGTCATTTATTTTAAATCACTGGATGATCTAACAGGGGTTACATTTATTCCAGCAAGATTCCTGAATTAGAATAACTCCCAGAATGTCCATCTTTTGTGGGGAAATTACTGTTTTCCTTTGTGTTTTCTCCCTTTTATCTGGAAAACATTATTCTCTCGCTCTGTTATTTATATCTTCTTCTATATTCAAGCATAGTCAGGACAACGGATATATAAACCTGTAGATGTATTGGGTTTAATCATTCGTGTCTTGGCTACGTGTCCTCTTTGGAGACTGAATTTATGTTTTTATGTCGAGCTGTCATAAACCACAGCGAGATTATGATCATGGAAGTCACCCAACTTTTAAAGATTTGTGGACTTCCTTAGAGGAACAACAGCTTCTCCCAAGTGAAAATACCTCAACATTTGCAGTAACCTTTAGATTTGAATTTACAGTTAAAACATTTGGTATTATTGGCTTGGCTTTTAAAGGGCCACACATGTGTTTAAGTCGAGCTGCAACCTCCGGGTCTAAAAAGGGAAGACAATGCGGAAGTGCCTTAGACTTGCATTCGCTCTAATAGCCAGCAGAGACGTCTGCTCTGGTTGCAAAAAGAAGTCTGATTGCACAGAAGTCTATGAGTAAATGACCCTACTTCCCACTTGATTTATTACCTCATTAAACGTTTTCCTAATGAGTTCATGGTCTCAAATGCTAGTTTCAATTCTTCAATACAGCAAGATGTTCATTTTGTAAATGAACTAACATAACCAGTTTATACAAATTCAGTGCAGACTTTTCAAATTAGTCTGCTTTTACAACTACTAACAAATAAAGCTGTATAACTTTGACAATAATAAAAACAGACATGATTCTCATTGGAGATCACCAATTTAAAGTAGGTTTTACTGAAAGTGTCTAAACTCTAAAACACTAAAACATACCTAAAAAGCACTAGCAACTCTCTAAAGTAAACGGGGTTTGTATTAAATGGGCTAAAACATGCCAAAAACACTGGTGTGGTCCTTTTTATAAATCACACATTTTGGCCTCAGTCAGTACCGGTTCAGTTCGTGTAGGTTTTAGTGGAGCAGCAATCTTCTTAAATTTGTGAAAATCACATTCAGCGCCACCTTTTGAAGAAAAGAAAATCACCCACAGATGTGCTTACACTCGAGGACATCATCAATCTCAGAGTTATTTTATGATAGCAGCGTAATTTACTTTCTTTGTTGTACCCGGTTCTTCTCAACCTGCCACATCTACTTCTACTTAGTTGTACTTCACACTAATGAACTTTCAAAAAAACACCGCGGGCAATGAGTTCTCTGTGCTTTGTGCCGTTTGTGTGTAGATGGAGAGCAATATCAGTGCTATAGCAAGGTTCTCAAGCTGAAAGAAATTGAGAGAAAAACAGTACAAAGCTGAGATGTGCCAAGCAGTTGTTCAAAGGATAAAAATACTTTTAAAGAAGGTTATCTTAGAAGATGCAAGGGTTGCTGTGTTGTATTCTGGGTACTGAATGATTGTAGGAGGGCTGTGCACATATGGAATGTGAGACTGAAAAGAGGCTACTGCTCTTTGAATGCGAAGGACAGACCCACATTGATATTTTGGATAGGTGCTACAAAGCTCTGTTGTAACCGCTTTAAATAAAGCTCTATTTGACGTCATGTCCTAGTTTTGTTCGGGAATAAATAGTAAAATAGGGAAGAGGAAGGACACTACATGAAAAGATAACAAAATGTACTTGGATACTTTCTAGATGTGGACTTGAGTCATTGTGACTTGGACTTAGATTCGACACTGTTATAATGACTTGCAACTTGAATTGACAGAAAATGACTTGAATCACATGTCTTCTTTACAACACGGATTTTAACACAAATGTAAACTTGGAACGTTGATAAAAATTTAAAAAAAACTTTACTTTGGAATTTAGTTTTTCTCTCGGGTACCAGGTTGTCTGCATCTATGGTAAAACACATGAGAAATGATGTGATGACGAAGCTTTGTTGTGTTGCAGGGTGGTGGTGTACGAGGGCAAAGAGATTTTATCCGACTCGGGGGCGGTGTACGACCACACCCTGGCTGGAGGCAGATTGGGTCTGTTTGTCTTCTCCCAGGAACACGTCCTCTTCTCAGACCTCCGATATGAGTGCAGAAGTAAGATATAATGTCAAACTGATCAGCGGTGGAAGAACTAATCAGATCCTTACTTAAAGGGACAGTTAGGATGTTTTGAAGGGGGGTTGTATGGTACTTATCCATGGTCAGTGTATTACGTACAGTAGATGGCGGTCGCCACACCCAGGCAGTAGTACGGGCACTGTAGCAAAGCAATGTACTGCTGTGGACGGCAGTAAAACTTATTCTAGCCACCGAAAAAAAAAAGGTCCACTGAAAAGAATCAATATACTACAAGTAAAACTCCTGCATTCAAAATCCTACTTAAGTCAAATTTCAGTCATATTATTCATTTAAATATCTGTTTCAGGCCCAAAGAAGTCAAATTGTCCAATTAAAAAAAAAAAAAAAAAAAAAAAAAAAAGATATCAAATTGTGTAGTACATTTTCCTATGCACTAGTGACTACACAATTTGATATCTTTTTTTTTTTTTTTATTGGACAATTTGACTTCTTTGGGCCTGAAGCAGATATTTAAATGAAACCATCTGAGACCTTTAGAAAGAAACCTCATCTCAACTTCATATATCATATCTGAAATGGCCCCAAACAGACACTTTTTTTTCTAAGATGTCAAAAGCAAAAGGTATGGGAGCCATTGTTTCTTTAACATTGCATTGTATTTTATTAGTTTATGATATCTTACTTATGTTAAACCTGAATCTGTAACAACTACACCAGTCAAATTAATGCAGCGGAGTATAATAGTACAATATTTCACTCACTTATAGTGGTATAAAATGGAAATACTCAAGTACAACACATTGTCCCCCTGTCCTCCAGCATTTGAAAATCAGCTCCTCTTGCAGTGTGTCTCTGATATCTGTGACCTGTTTGTTTTTTTATTTCCTCCACAGATAATTGAGTTCCTTTGATGGGATATTCAGGAAACTCTTCGACAACCCACCAGAGATCCACAATAATACACATGAGAGAGAGTGAGAGAGAGAGAGAGAGACAGAGAGAGGAAGCACCAGATCACTAGTTGATAGTCTTGTCTGGATAAAGACCTGCTTCATCCAGCCAAGACTATCAATTAGTGACCATCATCTATCTATTAGCTTTTCGTGCGATGGTTTTTGATTTCAGGCTGTCTTATTCGCTGTATATAACTGTAAGACTCAGACAGCATCTCTAATGAGTGTAACTTCTTGTTGCTTTTCATTTGCTTTTTGCTAATGGTTGTAAATAATTATTTATTGCCAGATGCCAGATATGAAAGGGAGTGATGGGAGGATAAATAGGTGGAGTAAGTAGAGAAGCACTATGCAAATGTCTGGTGGTAACTTATCAATAAACCCCTTCTTTTTTTTTTTTTTTCAATTGTTTCTTTTTCTATTCTTTTCTGTTGACGCCAGTAGCTGTACACATAGTGGAAACATGGTCTCTAGCACCGTTTAGTGGAGAAAATAATAATTACAAATGATGAGGGGAGAGAAGAGCTGATACATACTTTACCAACCTCAACTAACCTTTAAGTAGTGATAATGCCCTTGATTTAAACTTGAATAAAAGCAAAGTATTATCAACAAATTATATTAAATGATTAAAACTAAGGGTACTCTTTATACAGTACAGAATGAATCAGTGTTTCTTTGTAAAATCTTAAAAGTAGCCTGACTAGTAACCTAAAGTGAGTAAAAATCCCAATAACTCCCTTTGTAATGTAATGAAAAGTACACAGTAGCAGAGAATGGAAATACTCAAGTAAAGTCAAAGTAACTAAAATGTTAGAGCAATACTTGTAGTTACTTTCTACCACTGGGTAAAGTTAATAAATGTAATGGATAACACTAGATTAATGATTAAACTTCTAATGACCCGGATTCTGATTCTAAACATCCTGAAAGAACTAAACAAATGGAAACTATTTCAGGGAAATATGTAGCCAACTTCCCTGAAACATAATCCATTCACTACATTGTTTTGTTTAAGTGTTCTGGTCTCCTCGGCTATATATTTTTTCTATAATGTATTATTTTTTCAGTCTCTTACATCATTTCCATTGTCTGTATTGTGTAACTGTGTAAAAATGCAACAGTTTTACAATAATAAATCTGTGTCTCCAAAGAAAGATGACCTTAAGCCCAGAGGGAAAATAAGTCATTTGTAATGACTAATAACACTGAACCTGTTAAACCGGTTGGAGGGAGAGTGCACACATACACACACAACACACGCGCACACACACACCTGGAGCGGTGAATGACCGACGTCACCAAAACCCGCTTCAGTGAGGTAAAAGAATGAGGAAGACGAGTCCATCCACCTGGTAGAGAGAGGATAGAAGTCATTACCAGGAAAAAGCCTTTCTGTCTCGTTAATTGAAGCTGAATTTGTTGACAAATCACGCGCCATTAAGTGAAAAGTTGGAGGGATGGTTCTCAGCTGTACCAGCGGCTGGTGCGTTCTCTTTGTGGATCGACACCACTCCGCGCTGAATTTTGCGTTGCTGGTTTTTGGTTACATCCTTTACCTCATAATCGGAGCCGGGATCTTCTCCGCCATCGAGCTGCCCTACGAGCAGGAGCTTCGCCAGCAGCTGAAGGAGGCCCGGCGGGACTTCCTGAGCAACAACACCTGTGTGTCCGAGGCGCGTCTGGAGGAGCTTCTGGCCCGCGCGCTAGAGGCCAGTAACTATGGAGTGTCCGTGCTGGGTAACGACACCGACCGAAACTGGGATTTTGTGTCCTCCCTGTTCTTCACCAGCACCGTGCTGACCACAACAGGTGAGGCCCGGATGGACACGGATGTTACAACTGCAAAGAATGTGGTCACTCCTTGGCTTAATAAAGGCGTTTCTATGTTGCAATCAGTGCATTGGAATACAACTAAAATATAAGTATAAGTATATTTAACAGTAGGCCTACTATAGGCTACTTAAGTACAATTGTGAAGTACTTTACTTGGGTATTGCTACTTTAAAGGCCCTTTATACAGTAGGCCCTACTTCTACACATATATAAATATTGTGTTTTTTACCCCACTGACAACATTAGTTACTAGTTAGATTCAGATTATTAATGCATCACTAATTATACTACAATAATATTAGCCATTCTGCATGATGAATACTTTTTCATCTTATACTTTGAATATGTTTTATACCTTTGAACTTTTACTTGAGATTTTGAATGCAGGACTTTTAATTGTAACAAAGTATTTTTATACTGTGATATTGTTACTTTTACTTGAGTAAAATATCTGAATACTTCTTCCACAACCGCTTTATGGTTAAAGATCCCCTTCAGACATGTTCAAAGGCAAGGCATATGAAAATACTGAATAATAACTTGGGTCTGATATGTTTTATCGCGCAAAAAAAATAAGCCTTTAAGAAACCTTTCAAATTCTTAAAATTGAGGATGTAAAAAAAAAAAATTGTTTGGTTGGCACACAGCTATTTTCTGGGCCTTTGAAGGTCACAGAAACAGAAATGTAATATCAAAATGTTTGCTTTCTACACCTGCACCCATCTACGATGTTAAAATATCTGAAAGTCACAAAAACATTTTTGGTGAGGGTAACATTTAAGTTTTACAGTATTGAAAAGTCCACAGACTAAACATATTATAAAGCTGTTCAGAGATATTGGAAAGATACTTCTTATACAAAGGAACTTTTGTTCTAATATTCGAATGTCTATGATGAGTGATGGTAAAAACTAATTTTAACACAAAGTTGGGTCAAATGTGAGCGGGGTTGGTTGGCACGCTGATTTTAGGGTTAGGGTGTAGACATTTATTATAAGGCTTTTCTTTGTTGTCTGTTTTGTAATATCGAGTTTGGGGTAATAGATGTTAATACATTGTTAATAAATGGATTAACAAAAAGAAAAATGTCCTTGTGGAGGACAAAACCTGCCAGAAGAGTTTTTCATCTCTGGCAGTCTAAAAGTTGTTCTTATTAGTGGCTCATAGCTGCTTTATAAATAATTAGTAAATTACTTATCTATAAAGTTATTAGTTATTGGTCATACGACTTTTATATGACTTATTAGAGAGTGGCACTGTTAGGTCACATTACATAATATTTAATAGCATGCAACAAGAAAAAGGTTATTTGAAAGTCATTACACGGACACCAGGGGAGAATTAAGGATAAAATTGATATGTTCTGGTAAAATTATCGGGTATTTAAAAGTTTATATTGACGATGTTAACATATTATCAGATTTTAGCTTCTGCACCACTTGTTGTTTAGTAAGTGGAAGCAGCTTTAGAGATGTCGGTGGGGAATTATTGTGGGTTTTTATGAGAATCGTTGCCCCGGAAGCTCCATAATGAATGAGTCTCCGTCTCTTTCTTGACGTTTTTCCTTCTATCTAATTATTATTATGTGCGTTGAGCTTCACAGGGTCAATGTGGCTCCTGGAGAAGAATCCAACCTGTAATTATTAGACCCTGTAATTAAGGCTCTGCTGCATTTTTGGTTGTGTTTTCAGGTTATGGCCACTCCGTTCCTCTCTCAGATGAAGGGAAGGCCTTCTGTATCTTCTACTCCCTCTTTGGCATCCCCGTTACCCTCTTCTTCCTCACTGTTGTGGTGCAGAGGATTATGGCCGTGGTGTCTCAACGTCCAGTGTCCTATTTCCACCATCGATGGGCCATGTCTAAATCAAAGCTAGCCGCCATACACGCTACCTGCCTAGCCATCATCATTACCCTGCTCTTCCTCATCATCCCTGCGTGGATCTTCGTCAGCCTGGAGAAGGACTGGGACTTTCTGGAGGCTCTGTATTTCTGTTTCATCTCTCTGACGACCATTGGCCTTGGGGATTATGTTCCCGGAGAGACCCACAGTAAAGAGGCTAACCCACACCCAGATCTCTACAGGCTGGCCATTACTAGTGAGTAGACTTGCTGAATATACTGCCAAACGTTTTATCTCCAAAAAGAGAAAACTTAAGCCGTTAACCCTTTGATTTAGTAAAGGTTTCAATAGCACGAGAAGTGCTTCCCGACCTTGTTGGAATGTGACCCCTGAGAACAAAGCATTTTTTAGGCTTCTTGCGTCTAGTCTACGAGTTGTGAGCCATTCAACCAAAGAGTTTTATTTATTCATTATTGAAATTATTTTTTAATGTTTTGGCCTAATTGAAACAAGAATAGTGTACAATAAATGTATTGCATCAGATATAGCACAAAGCTAATTTCCATCTAAAAAAAATAACAATGATAATTCGACTTAACATTAATTGGCTTTAATTGAAAAAGCAGTTGGAGCAAATTTTGTTGAGCTATGTTTCAGGGTCATTTTTCCTTGTTTAAACTGCATAATTCTAAAAGGTCTAGAGAGGTGGACGTTGTAGCCTATGCATCTTAGTTTAGCATCCTAGCATTTTCACCTTTGATGATTAGCACTTTATACGAAGTACACCTGAGGCTAATGTTAATGTCATTAGTTTTGCAGGAATGTGGTCATAAACCAAAGTATTGGACTGAGTGAAATGTTGACCTGATGATGGTACTAGATGAAACGTTGAGGTGTTGAGGCGCCGACATGTTAAGATTGTGAGACAATTGACTTTAACACAAGAACCACTGCTGCAGAGGACCATGTGATTCTTTAACTGAGCTTAAAATACAAAAATGCGCATTTATAATATGTTCATTAGGCCTACAGGTTCATCATCTTTTCCAGCATTTACCATTTTAGCTGTTCTGATTGACACTGTCAAACAAAGCAATGACTGTTAGCTACTACACCCTTTATTTATTAACCAAACCTTGATTTGATGTTATTAGTCACTGGTCTTTGTTTCATCATGCTGCTATTGTGTTTCTGTGTTTGCTCTCCCAGTCTACTTGCTGCTGGGCTTGGTGTTTGTCCTGGTGGTGCTGGAGACGTGTTGCGAGCTTCCCCAGATAAAACGCCTCAGACAGAGGTTCTACCAAGAAAAAGTCCAGGAGCTGGACTCCGAGACCACCAACATCATCAACAGCGACCAGCTGAGCGAAACCTTGGATCACATGACGAATCAGCTACCGGTCATCCCTTCTGTGTCAGAACAGGCTGCGTCCCTACAGCAGGACAGCAAGTCAACGCCTTACACCGCAGTATCAGGATCTAATGTGAATGGCAAACTGCGATGATCGTCTTGAAAACCATGTTTTTGAGGGACCGGACTATAAACTTGTGCTCCATTTGTAGCTGCTCAGGACCTACCGGCTTTGACCTCTAAATTTGTATGCGTATATAAGGAGCCTGAGCACACTTGTGTGTAAATATACATGTAAGCTGGATCACTTAATCATTTAAAATGGCATTCATTCATTGCCATTATCAGCAGACATTTGTGGCGTGAAAGCAGGAACCACCCATAGACTTTCAGGATGGCATTGTTTTCTTGTTCTCCCCTGTAGCTCCATTCCCTGCGGATAAGAGCTTGACCTGTGACACAGAGGAAGGGCTGGGCTCCCAAACGGAGGGAAACCCCACAAGGTTCCTCTTCCTGCCAAAGTCTTGATGCCGTAATTCCAAAGCGGCAGCGTTTACTCTAGAGGATTACACACCCGCTCTTAGCATTTGATACAATCTATGCTGGTATTTGCATAGGAAAGCAGCACCAGGGGAATCAGACGCACCATCAGTTGGCTTACTGTACATTATGTGCAAGGATTACAAGAGAAAAATCATCCATAATAATTGGGTGGGACAAAATATGAGAAACCTGTCAAAAATAATGCAATACAGTTCAACAGCAGCACAAACTTCAGCCTTCATAATGACCATACAGTTGATTTAACACATCTCTAAAACTGTTTCTTTTGAGTATTATAACTTTAATGAAGGGAGGATTTTTCTCAGAACTGTTAGTTTATTAGTTTCAGATAGATGTACCTAATAAACTGGCAACTGAATGTATTTTATTGAGGTCATCATACTGCAATGTATGCCCCTCACCACTAGAGAGCAGCACTTTCCTTTTATACACAAAATATTTTCTTGAGGTTTGTTGTTACTCGGATTTTAACTCTCATGCTGCTCACGGGAGAGTCTCGTAAAAATGTAATTATGCAAGAATGTGTCATTGTTACAACTGAGGGTGACAGAGCATGTTGTAATTTGTTACCCATTTTACTCACTAGCTCGCAAAGACGCTTAAAAAATAAGTTCAAATCACAGGAATCAAAGGGTTATAACTTGTCTTCCAAAGATCATGTTGCTTCCTTTTACTTTGTCAGTTTGCTGGTTTATGGGTTTTAATCAAGAGCAAAGCTTTGTTATGGTAGTTAAAAACATATATTTTTTTTTAAATCCAATTAGCTTTCTGGATAAAGTGTAAACATTTTATAATTGTTAATACTTTTTCACAAATGACAAGCCATTCAAACATCTTATATAAACTTGGGTTATTTTATTTATACAGAATCATTTTCTCATAATAATTCAAGACATACTGTACATGCAGACTGGTACACACACACACACACACACACACTCGAGCACGCATTCATATTCAAACATACACCCTCGCACACAAACACAGAAACTGTCCTTCAACCAGAAAAGCAAAACTCACTCTTTAGAAAGAGTAGAAAAAGTATTTGTCCTTCTGAAATGTCCTTGAATCCACATGAGCTGCAGGACAGTTGATGTTCAGCAGCGTTGACCTTTGACCTCTCCACAGAAGCCGGAAAGTTTAAAGTTGACTATATTATTCACAAATTGGTAGAATTGCCAACACCAACACATTCACAAGCCCTCTCAGACATTCTCTCCCTCACCGTCACCCATGTGTTTATACGATCTGTAGCTGTTTGGAGCAGCGGGGCCAGAGAGGGCGCAGGCTGAGGATGAAGAGGATGAAGAGCAGTACTGCGATGACGGAGAGAATGGAGACGTATCCGACGTGGGGCAGAGGGGGAGAGTCAGGAGCTTCAGCTGGAATCATATTGGTCAGATTCAGCATGTAGCCCAGCGTCCAGCCTGCGTCGCTGCCTTTTATCTGGACAAACACAGGAGGGGGGGGAACTGTGACTCATGTAATACAGGCCAGTGCAGCTTGGAATATGTATACTGTACTTTTAATGTGAGGTACACACTTATACGTGCATAAATATTCATACTTTTGCTTAAGTGGAATTTTAAAAAGAGATTTTTCTTTTTTTCCCAATGCATTTTCTTGCTAACCATTACAACTACATGGCATTGTTCTGCAGGGGACATGGAAGAGCGTTTGACGTGTAATCTTAAATCCAAACCATTCCCTAACCTAACCCTATCTTGAAACCAATATTCTTTTCATTACATTACAACACACAGATACTACTTCTTCTTGATGGAACATTTATCTGATTCAGTTTCAGGCTCCTGGTATTATGCATACTGGCTGTGCTTTTCCTACTATGACAAATCTGAATATTTACTGGGAAAAAGACCTATACAGTACATAAAAAAAACGCAATAACTGCATTTCGGAGTTTATTTGAAGCATTTGACAAAGATATTCAACCCAGTCCTGAAATGGACTTTTTTGGAGCTCTAGGGGAAGGTATATTAATGACAAATGTGGAGCTCTTCTTGCTCAGAGAAGTGTTTTGTTGGAAATTACCTAATGCTATTCCTTAATTTAGAAAAGATGAAATACTCCATTAGAGGGTCAACCAAAACATTCCATACAACATAATATTTTATTTATAAAGGATTAAGAACCTTCCCCCAAATTAAGCAGGAACTGTAATTTTATCCTTCATAATTAGCCCTTCTCAGCTCCTTGAGCTCTCAACACACTAGACAATTTTCTAAGTATGAATGTAGGCCTATATATATATATATATATATATATATACTGTATGTCCTATCTATGTGAAATGTTAGTTTGTGTGTATATGTAGGCTATATGTAGGGAGGGGGGGTTGTCTGTTTCTCGAATAACTTTACAAAACAACACAGAAAACTAGATTAGTAACATTACACAATAACATATACAAAACAAAAAAGGAGCCTGATGTATTGCCTGATTAAAAAAAAAAAAAAAAAGTGATTTATTTTTTAGTATTTATTTATTTATTTATACATTTTTAGATTATATATTTATTTCTACCTTTTTAATTTGTCCTATTTATTGATGGTGGGAAATAGTTTTTAACAATTAGGCTATTTGTGTTGCCCATTTAAATATCAATTAATAAAATGCTTAGCAATTGAGTCAATTTATTTATTGATAAATAATCTATTTGTAAAATCTTTAAATAATTAAAAAAAATTTTTTTTTTAAAAAACCTAACACTTGTGATCCTCCACAGTTTCACCATCACGGGCTCATTCTCAGCTGATTGGCTACCAGCTGACTAGTAACGTCCTATAGTGCTGCAGGTGTGCGGCGCGGCACCTCTCACTGCTGCACTCACGTTGTCACGTTTCTCGTTGCTGCGTTACAAGACTGTGGTCGTCATACCAACCGTTGGTTGCCATAAATATGAATATTATACCGGCCTGTCTGGCTCGTGATGAGGGGATGCTCACCTGGTTGCCACTCGCCTGTTGCTTATGCATGCTCATACGCTACATGCTGCTGAATGACGTTTTTACATTTGTGTAAAACATAATTTATTATTTTTTATTATTATCATTGATAATGATGATAATAATAATACTAATAACAATAGCAAACTATTTATGTAGCACTTTATCACTTTTCAAAACAAAGTTACACAATGCTTTACAAGACAAAATAAAATAAATGAAAAAATACTAAAAATAGTGTAACAGTTATACATAATTCAGCAAAAGGAGGTACATATGAGGAAAAATGAAAAATGAAATAATAATAAATACAATAAGTTATGAGAATTCCTTTGTATAAAAACGGTTTTAAGAAGTGACAGGCCACAAACCCTATAAAAGCACACCTGTAGAAATATGTTTTTAAAAGGGATTTAAAAGAGGATAAGGAGCTTGTTCCAGAGAGTGGGGGTTCTGCCAGAAAAGGCCTGAAATGGTTGAATGTAGCAGATGATCTTATTTCCTGGCATGCACATTGTGATTTCTTGCTTTAATAACCAAGTAGTGAAAGTTACTACTCCTGTTATGGGCTGAATTGGTTTTGGTGATATTTTCCCCGGATTGGGGGCGTTTTTCTATTGGCTCACAGCAATTCTGGTATCTAGCAGAGGGTAATATTGTCTTGCTCGCATTAATCTCTTGTAATACTGGCCTCATTTAAATGCAGTAAGGATAAGTCATATTCATAATTATCAAATATGGTATTTAGCTAAGCATAAGGAAATATTTTACTCAAAACATTCAAACACAGTTTTTAAAGCTTTACTTTTCCATATACCATAATGAAAACTAATATCTCCTGGTCATGCTAGTGTTAAGAGAGGGGGGAAGTGCTTGACTTGCAATGTTTTATTTATATATATATATATATATATATATTTTTTTTTTCCTTCACCATTATTAAGACACTACAGGGGGTGGCTGAGGCTTCACAGGTATAACTGTTCCTCCATTAATCACATGTATCTGCTTTTCATTTTTAAGTCGAGAACAATCATTCGTATTGGGGGATTAGTTCTCCCAGCAGAATCATCATTGCTGTTTGAATTCTATAAAAGCCCTCAATCAGGAGAGCCTTTTCTGCTAAATGTGTCTGTATAACCATTTACTATAACGGTCAATTCCGTGACCTGAGAAAATGATCATGAATCAGGTGTTTGACGTTGTCTGGTTACTGTGTTTTTTTAGACTGAGCCTGTCCTTGATGGATAGTTTAGTTTGTTCTTCTCAAGTGAGTAATCCAGTATAATCTTTTTAGCCAAGAGTAATGCTATTAAAATCAATGTTTTAAAGTGTGATAGGATGTGCTGAGTGGTCACTCAGGAGAGAGGTGGTTAGACAAAGAGTAATGTTTAGGCTGAGGATCTGGGACGGCTATACCTGAACCTTGTCTAACCTTAGACTTAATCCATAAAATCCAAGTCGTTATTCAACAGCTAGGAAGGTTTAGTCCTCAGAAAGATAGATGCACACTTGTCTACACACACCCACACACACCCACAGGGCGCTAATGGGTTCAAGGTTTTGTGAGACAAGAAAGGTTTGGCTGGTGATCTACTGACCTTTTTGATGTATTTTATGTTGGAGTAGCTCTCTGAGGTGAAGTTGTATCCTTCTGTCAGCAGGGTGAGGATGTATGTGCCAGAGAAACAGTACTCAGCCAGATACTTTACTTTTACGTCTCGATGCTCCTGCATTATCTGTTCAAGCAGTTCAAATGCAGTGATGTCATCAATGTACCAGATATGCAAGCTCCAGGACATGGATAAGACAGGAAAGGACATTTGTTTTGTAAGTGATGCATAAATGTGCCCCGACCTGATTCCAAGGAGTAGCGCAGTAGCGTTTTAGCTTTTCCTTCACAGTTTCCAGAGGGACGGATGTATCTGTCAGATTTAGGAAGTTCATCACAAAGTAGTAGGCAGAGAATGCCTGCAGTGTGAGACAGAGGGGAAGAGACGAGACAAAAGGAAATGAACTTCCTGGTATCTTTAGAAAATGAAGTTATCAGTTTATAAATACTTTATTCTCTCAAGGTTTTTTTCCAGCCTCACTGACTCAAGGAGCAAGTAGCTGTGATGCCAGGATATAACATCTCTTTCCAGAAACAGTATCCCTGTTCCTCTGGATCATTTTCTAGCAAAGGTTTTTTATTGGTAATATGTATATGGGAGAAAGTAATTCCAAGGTAAATTGTCCATACTGTAAGTCCTGGATTATATATATTTTTCTGAGTGACACTGTTTCTAGAACGTTCAAAATGCTATATGCACCACAAAGAAAATGCCATCCACCTACATTATATTAGGGTGGTGGCAGGAATCTTAGACATGGGAATACAACCACAAAGTGTCTGCATGGCTCAACACAACTAGAGATATTTTGAGAAAATATATATTTTATTTGAAATGATAAATAAAAGCTGTTACATTACCCCAAATGGCCCCTGCAAAAGTGGCTGCAAGACCCCATTGAAAGAGCATCGGCTGTATTTGCATTGAGTAAAGTTGAAAACATTTTTTACAGCTTCCTGGCATTGTTGGAAATCTCCACTCCCCGTGTGATTAAAGGTTGCAAGAGCTCCATTTGGTTTCCTGTCTGACACGCAGGGGCTGTCATAAAGGACCGAGTAGTTCTTTGTCGCGGTGAAGCCAGGGTGGAAACAAGGATCTAATACCGTTGCTGGACCGTCCTAGGAGAGAGAGCAATATGGAGAGGTGTAAGCGATACAGAGAGGAAGCTGAATACATCTAAAGTCAGCATTTCACCATATCATGTTTCATTATTAAAGAAAGAAAAAACAGAACTTTACTTGAGTCTGGTGTGCCAGCGTCATTTTCAATGCTTGGTCTTTCCCGTAACACAGGAAGCTGTGAGTGTACAGGTTGTAGTCATTTCCGTAGAGGCGAAAGGTCACAGAGTTTCTGGGTGACTCTGAACCGTCATAATTATCGGAAACAAAGCTAATCTGAGTGGAGGCCCCGCCGAGGTCAAGGGCGCCCGTGGTTTCCAAACCCTGCAGCAGAGACAAACAGACATTGAAGTCAGAGCACAGCAGGAGCACACAAAAGCACATTCAAAAGTTGACAAACTTGCACTGACATGTATGCAGACATATGCCTACAGACCTGTTTGAGGCGGTCATCCAAGTAGTTGACTGTGACCCAGCCGAAGGCGCCTTCCTCCTGGCCGCTGAGTAGTCTCGCTCCCTGATAAGAAAAGGGAAACTTTTGCAGGGCGTCCCCCACAGCCTGAAAAACATTGTCTGACGCTGCGCTGTTCTCTATACTGCACACACACACACACACACACACACACACACACACACCACAAATTCATTAGCCTGATTCACTTCCATAATTCAAATCAATACAGCAGCCCATAAATAATAAATGGACTGTGGCGTATATAATGGATTTGTCAGTAACCTATTCACTGCTCTGACGGTAAAGTTCATGTGGAGATACTGTAAATCACAAAGCAGGAATATGGAAAAGGCTACACATAGTAGCACTTTGACTGCCAGCACGGACACAGCTACAGAGTCATGGCTGGGGATACACCAGTGTCAGCATGAAAAGGCATGCTGTGTTGCTTTTTGTGCGTGCATGTTTTGCATTTGAGTATGGGGATGATTGATTATTGTGCCCAAGTGTGCCGTACTTCAGCAATCTCATTCCAGCGGTAGCCCCCAGATAAAGAGGGGTCTCGTGGTGTCTTTTTCCAGGCACCAGCTGCTCGGCCTCCTGCATGCACGCTCTCAGAGACTCCCCTGCATCCAATGGAGCAGACGCATAGCTGGAGATACCTGGACCTGGACGATGAGCAAAAAATGTCAAGAGGAGGGGAAATTTTGCGACCAATGAACATAATAGGAGCCTTGAGTTCAGAGATGCTATCCTGCTTGAGAATTGAAGGTTATCTGTACAAATCCATGAACTGGCAAGAAATTTGATATTGAGATAAAAGCTTGGTGAAGATATTATCAAGGTGTCAGCTTCCTATAAGCATCCTTGCTGTACATTCCCTTAAGCAAGTATCCAATTTAGTATTCAACTATATATCTCTCAATACGTAACAATATCCTTACCCTCCCTTTGTCTCTTGGACCAGACTTGAACCTTTAAGAACAGCTAAAATATATATGTTTTCATTTTTTAAATAAAAGGCTCAGTAAAACAGGGTTGGCACTATATTTGAAAGAAAACCTTACTCAGAGAAGCATGTTTCACCTGTTATATGTAGTAATTCATTGTTTGGCTCCTATGAAAGCATTGTAAGCTTTGATAATCAATGTAAATTACACGAAGAGGGAGGCGAGCACACGCCGACAGTGCTTTAAGAAAAGGCAGTAGTTAAATCAACTTACACAAGAGAAGGTAACAGTGGGAGTCAGTTTGACAGACCTTTCTATTATATGGTGTGTATTTAAAAGTGCTTTAATAATTCAGCTAGTTTTGGTTGCATAAGAAGGTTGCCTTGAGGCTAAGGCACTTTGGACAGACACGTTTGATTTTCATGCAAGTTCGTGGACAAAATACACCTTGACTTTACAGATATATGCAAACATGCATACAACACAGGCAATGTAGGTGGCACTTTCTATGAATTATGTTGTAACTAACAGCTTTATTCCTCAACAATAGGTCATTTGTTAAGGGAATAGTTTGGCATTTTGGGATATACAATTTTGCAGAGAGCTGGGTAAGAAGATTGATACCACTCTCATGTCTTTACGGTCTGACTCTATATTCAGCAGGTGAGTAGCTCAGCTTACTGGACTTTTTTCACTGTAAAAATGTTCTGTAAAAGCTAAGCTATAATAGACTAATCGCTAGCTTGCTCTAGCTTCATATTTAGGAAATCTTTTGGGTTGTCATGATGTAAAAATCTATTTGGTTGGTGCATATCCACCTTCATCTTAAATGTTCTTTCTTCTCTTTAGCTGCCTCTTTAATTCATCATGATGACCATTCAATTAATTATTTGACCAAATCTATTTATAAACCCCTATTAACATTTACAACTACAGACATGGCGTTTAGAAAGCCGGACTTGTATTAGGTTTATCAATTAGTAATTAATTCGTAGACCTTTATAATGAGCATTCAGATTTGCAGCCTCATGTGACTAAATTATTAATAAAGGGTTCTTCCAATACAGTAATCCATTATGTGTGGAATTGTAAATGTTAATGAGTTTTTAATAAAGAGATTTTGGCGGCAGATGACTTTTACAGAAAGTAAGCAGTTTAAAGCTAAAACTATTAACCAAATCCATTATTTACAATTTATTGACCCATTGTTAGTAAAGTATGTCTAATAAAAAATTGGTATCAACAAGTATGTCAACATTTATGCATTAAGACACTTTTAAGACAACTTTTACAATATATATATATATATATATATATATATATACTTTTTTTCTTTTTCTAAATTTTTTTTTGAAGCTTGATTTTATTTTTGTAGCTCTGCCTGATGTTTGTCCAAGAAAAGTTTTCGGGAGAGGTTGCGAAAGGCTTAATCAGCATTGTGTAACCTTGTTTGAAAAGGGCTTCATAAGTTATAGGTCCAGTTTAAAATATTTGCATTGGCATGCATTAATGGCTGCACTCGTGAATGTCAGGGCAAAGTGTATGTGGCGACATTGTGCAACACATACCTTTAACTTTGCAGGAATACGTCTGTTCAACTCTTCCAGTGTTGTTATCCTTCTCAGCTGGCCACTCATAGATATACAGAGCTGTGTGGGAGGACCCGGCGTCCAGCACGATTCCATACTTGAGTGGAGAATTTGTGTTCAGTGCTCAGAGACTTCCATCCAGTTATACATGTTAAACATTAAGTACAATCACTCTTTAGCCCACAGACAAACGTGTACATCAGCAACACGTTTATCTGTGCAGATAGAAAAATATTAGTTTTATTGTAATCAATAACAGTTGTGAGACTCTTACTGGGCCTGCATGTGCATGTGACAAAAAGAAGTGAAGATTTAATATCAACGTCAACGTCTTATCAACGTCAACTGGCCTTATTTGGTAGTGGATTTCTAGATGCAGTACTACATGTTGAGGTCATATTAACAAGAGACCATATTTGGCTTGTGGACATTGGACAGAGATCCCACTGTAACAGTGTGCTCCCACACAGGGAATAGGCTACTACATTTTAACATTTTCCTCTAACCATACCTTGTATTTTTGGAGGAGGGGCCTGTTCTGCAAAACTGCTACCGTCACCAAGGCAACAATCGCTATGACACCAATCACAGTGATGATGATCATCACAGGCGTGTGCCAGGGGCTCTTCTCTTTCATCTCTGAGCGCGGGGGCGGAAAGACAGACAGACAGGAAGGGGAAGCGAGAGGGTTGTCGGGGTAGAAAGGGGAAGACGGGGACACATTTGAAAGAGGAATGGGGTGTTAGCCAATCTTGCATCCAGATGTGAGTGAAGTCACAGCATGTTTATATCTATGAGAGAGAGCCTGAACTGAGGGTTTGTAAAAGTCTTTTAATTGTGTTGTTTTGTTACCCAGGACTACAGATACATTTCTGTTTCGGTATGTCTGAACTCATGCCAAGCTGTTCTTTGATTCTGGGGCTGGGGGGGAAAAGATCAACAAGATTTCCTCTTTGGAAAATGTTTAAAGGGAGACCTGTTTCACACTCATT
>CALSBV010000421.1:2879605-2901621 GCA_943590825.1 Bovichtus diacanthus
GGTATTACTATGCTTGGAGCTCTCCCAGTATTGTTTGCAGTGATAGAAGAAAAACACACATTAGTATGACAACAATAATCCCCACTTAACGATTTTCTAAATTGCACGCCGAATATTTCCTTCAAGATGGGAGTAATGTCCTATCATTCAGCTTGAATCTGGAAACGCTCCATCAGTCTGTCACTAAATATGAAAATCATCATTAGTGATGGTAAATATCTATCTATCCAGTGGTGTGCACCGTGAGAGGGCAGGCAGGGTTACAGCCGCTGCTACTTATTCTCCGAGTGTTGGAGTCAAAGTACCCCCCCCCCCACACACACACACACACACACACACACACACACACACACCATTCTAGTCGGTCCAAGGTTCCCTCTGCTCGGCCCAAGTACATCTCTAGTCCAAGTATCTCCTAAGTCTTTCCTGTCTGCACATTTGCCCCTGTAGTCCGTAAAAGTGCCTTTAATGACTTCAAGTAGCTGCTCGGTGCCCATCTGGTTGCTTAAAGGAATAGTTCAACATTTTGGGAAATTCGCTTTATCACTTTTTTTTGCCGAGCGTTAGATGAGAAGATAAACACCACCGTCATATCTGTTCAAAACATATTAAGTCTATGGCCAGTTTAGTTATTTTCTAAGCTTAGCATAGAGATTAAGACAATATATCTCATATGTTTAATCCTTACCATACTCAAAGTTTTAAAAACATTAAGTTGCATTTTATGGACTATTTATAAGCCAGGTGCATTTGTGTGCATATATGTTCTATATCAGCTGTTAATATAGTTTTAAGACAATGAAATGAAGTTCGAACATTGTGACCATTGTTTACTGTCTAATGATACTGACAGTTAACAACTCTCTGTTCACATATGTACTGTACATCTAAAGAAGCAGTGAAAGAATGATCAGTCCAATCCAAGTACTTGGATTTACCTGCTGCACAAAATGATGACCTCATCCTTAAACAAACGTTAGATAAAAAGATAATATGACTAATATTTGATCAAGATCCAGCATATAGACGCCCTATAGGCTTCAATGATATATACATTGGCTGCCCTGCTTAAGATGAATTGAGGTGACAATGAACAATTGGTTTCTGAGATATTTACTTTACGGGACTCACCCTCTTCGTTCTTTAAAGATGCAAATACCAAAGGTTTACTGAGCATTTAACAAATGTTTTGTAACTAGCGACATGTCATTTTTGACAAATTTTGGTTGAGTAGGGGACATAATGTGACACATCCCGTTCATGGCACATTCCTATATCAACACCATGAGAAGGTAGGAAACAGTAAAGGAAGAGTGTTGTCTGAAATAACATCAACTTGCTGAAGCTGTGGCGAGTAGAATGTGTTAGAAGTGTAACTGTTTCTTTGAGGCCTTTCACAACTCATCATTTCCTTATTTTACACTTCGCTTACACTGATGCAATATCTAACAGTTCCTCAGAAGAGCGAAACCAAAAGACAGACAGACGAAGAAAAGGGAACTAAGAGGGTCGCCAGGCAAGGCTCATGAAGTTTGTTGGAACACATATTCATAGTCAACAACCACTGAAACATGACAATCAATAAATTAAAGTTTTAATTGTATGGCCTCTCCCTGAGTGGCATTTTACTGAAGAGCAGTTTTTTTAATGAAATTCAACCATAACCATAATATTTCATGTTTAATGTATTGTATTCTTAAAAGGGAACCCTGTACATTATTCAGTGTTATATATCGTCCCGCCAATAACGGATGTCAACAAGATGCATAGTCAGGGAATAATCTACTTCCTGTTTTATTTTATTTACTGATGTTTTGTAGATGTTTTAAGCTGAATGGACTGCATATATTATATCAGTCAACTTTGGTACTTTGTCAAATGATGTACATCAAGCAATTTGTATTTCATAAAAAAAACAAAAAACAAAAAAAAAAAAACAGCAAAATGGTGATAGATTTTCATAAACTGAAAGATGGTAGATCCCCACTGTTTATATGAGAGCAGTTAGTGGAAAATGTGGTTTCCTGACACCACCATTTCTCCTACTTAGAGATGGGACACACATCTGACCACAATTATGTGACTATTTAAGAGGTTCAGTGTGGTTGAGGAAGTACTGATTCACTTTTACTGCACATACCACTTCAGTCAGTCAGGAAGGATGTACTGCTATCTGCAAAAATGAATGTGTAATAGTTTTTTAACCACCTCCCTTATTGCCAGAGATCCCCGCCTCGTGGTCTGTATTATGCTGTTGAGTTGTTTAACTCGGATGTACAAGGCACTCTCTAGTACTGCCAGTAAACCCTCTCATCATGTCTCACCCCCCCGAGGTGGCCCTGTGAGCAAATTCACTCAGCATGTTTATACATATTTTAGTTGAGTTTTCCTGACAATAAAAAGCCAGATTTATGTCTTAGCTTGTTTGCCAAAGATGGCACAATAACGTTTGGGGCTCCATTTCCATTGTGGTCCTCGATATATATAAACAGCAAGAATAATACATGGCAAAACCAACAAACACAATTCTTGTGATTATGATAACAATAAATAGTAGCAACCCAAAGAATTGATTTTAAAATAACATTAAAACATTTAGTTTCATACTAAAACAAACTGGATTTGCACTTAACATCAACAGGCAAACATTTCCACTCTCCTGATTATCTAAATTGGCTCTTGCCACTCATTGTGAGGAATCTAACCAGACTAAAATCAGCAACAACGTATGTTGTAATGCAGCTAGGGTCAACATCAACGTCAACATTAACCCTATAAACGGCTAAATTCCTGTTATTTTGACATCCCTAAATGCCGCTTTGTCTATCATGAGAGAAATAATCTGCCATGTAGTTTGGAGCCCTGTTGTTAATGACTTTTTATGAGTTTTGATTCCGTCTTCTCGGTTTTTGATAATTATGTTCGAATGCCTTATTATTGTTTTTTTATTGGGCTTGATTAAAGCAGTTTGTCATCAACAGTGTTAACAAGGCGATACAATATTGAAGTAAAATCTGTAATTAGTAATTAAAGGCCTATAACCAACTTCTCTTTTCTTGTGTCCTCCAGCAACTATTCTTGGTTGTTTTCCAGTCAGGTTTTTATGATATAGCACAATCAGCTTGACGTCAATGTCTAATGAATCAGCAATGATAACAGTATGGTTTATCCTGTGGTTCGCTTGATTCGACACAGTTGATAATATTTCAACTGTGACCAACTTGATTCATCTGTAATTTAAAAGATGATTTCTCTTAGTAACTTTAAATCAGAAAAAAGTGCGGTGTCCCACAGGGATCAGGTTAAGGGCCCTCTACAATTGACCTTGTATACTTCCTTTAGTTATAATAGCATAATATCCAATATCATAGTTGGACTTTTTATAACTAAAGGAAGTCTTTACATAGCATTGTCATCAAATGATTTTAGCCCTACTAGCAAGGTGAACAGCAGAGTTTTTATCATCTAAGGCACATTGTAAAAATGTGTTTTTTATATTGCACTAACCAAAAACTTACTCATGCCTTTGCCACCCAACAAAACTATCATAATTTCTGTGGCCTGTCCAACACATAAACAGCTATAACTGGTTGGTCCATCACTTTAATCTATACTGAAATATATTGATAACTATTTGATGGATTTCCACGACATTTGGTACAGACATCGATGGTGCCTCCAGGATGCAACCCAGTGACTATAGTCATCGCCATCCAAGTTTTTACAGTTAAATATCTCAAACTACTAAGTGGACTGTCACAAAAATTCATTACAATGAACGTGGGCATTGTTTTTGTTGTTGCGGAGTAGATCACTAAATCCACATTTAAAAAAATTTTTTTTTATTTCCTCATGTTTGACTAATATTTGCTCATATCTACAGTGACCAGCTGTTTTAGGAAATCACATTACTTTACTTGATTCTGAAATATTTCTGACTCCTTTTTTAAAGATTTACGTCTTCAGTGGGAATCTTTGGGCTTGTGGCCTCGAGCCACAAACAGCGTTGGGAAGTTGAAAAGCATTGAGCATTGTTGGTTTTGGAATTTTCACTAAATTTGTTCACAAAAATATATAATATCACAGGGCTTATCCTCTAAGCAGCACAACAACACATTCCAACATATTCCAAAAATGACATGCATATTGGCTATTAACTGTTACCTTTATATCTATGTTTTATTTGTATACTTATCCAGTCCAATGTCCATGGTTCATTTTTCAGTTCTCACTGCATATCCGAAAAAAGAAGCTTGAAAAGCGTATTAGCCTGATAGAACAAGGGAGGAATAGGATAACGCTTGTAATGCGTTTTGGGGGGCATTGTGTCACAATAACATCCCAGTAAGAGTTGTATGATTGAATTACAGTAAGACTTAAAGCATCTGTTGACAACGTTGTTAGTGTAGCAAGACACTGTGCCGTGAGGAAGAGAGGGTTAGAAGATACGTTTGACAACAAGTCATTAACAAACCAGTGACTCAGAGATGTGAAGTAGACAAAAGACAGACAGACAGGATCTCCGGTTCATTCGTAGGATGTTAATGGTACAGTCTCCATGTTCTACCCTGTGCCTGTCTCTTTTCATCAGCCACAACCACACTGAGGCAAGAGTAAAGACACTAGTATCTTTTTTTATTTCTTTACTTTTTGCAGATACAGTGAGTCTTAGGTTTTTAGCCTGCTAGCCACATTGTAAATTTAAAGCAATGTTTTGCTCTAAATAGCATCCTTCAAATAGATTTTTTTTCAGGAATTTCTCAGTGCTTGTGTGTTTTTGAATCCTTGTTATGTTTAGGAAATGGTGAAAGGAATGTGAGCTTGTTTGGGGAAAAAGTGACAGAACAAGTAAAAAGACTTGCACATACCCACAGTGTAATCAGAAATTAGTTTCCTAAGTCACACATGAAAGTACTGTATTTCAGCAGAGGGGTCACAGTGCGAGCCACCCTGCCAATAAATAGCTCATGTTCCATATTATATTAGAGAGAAAATGGGAAGCCTTGTGAATGACAAAATATAATTAGTTAGGGGTCAATCAAAATAAGAAAGTCGGCTAGGGTTAATACATAATTCATATGACCTCTTCACTCATAATGACCTTTTTTGGGTTACAGCCCATCCCGCTGAGGAGTGTTACCATGACGCTGGGTCCCAGAGGAAATGGAAATTGTCAACAAAGAAGCGTTTGTCCCTTGGGTTTTTGTGCAACATAAGAAACAAGATTGTTGAGCAAAAATAGCTTGCATATACTCCTCCGTGTTATTGACTGGTGATAATCGTATGGATAAAAGAGCTTTATGTAACTATATGTCATGTAATGTTTGGTGGAAAGCAGTTTCTTGTACAGAAGAGATCATGTGGCTTTACGTGGATGTGAAACTTCTGATTACAGTGAGGAGATCAAGTGAGGTCATGTGACAGTTTCTGAACTTGTGTCCTGAGAATTTTATTTGAGCAATCACAATTTGATTACTTTTATGGTTCTCTGTAATCTGACTCACAGTTGTATCATGCTGACATGTAGGAGTTGTTGCATTATTCATCAACAATAGAGCACCTTCAGCATTTGTCGTCACACTGGTCTTGTTTGGTCTGGTCTTTGATGGTCAGCATATAAAGTCTCTCAGGATGGACATACATGACTTATGACTGAGTAATATGATAGGACAGAAACCTGCAATTTATTATTAGTTGAATTTTCCCGTTGCAACTAATAGAATTTCTATTTTGCGTATAGATTGAAGTGCACTGCCCCCTGTTGGCCTAAAGTGTTACTTGCACAGGTCAATAAATATTTTAGATTTTAGGTGATATTTTATTGGATGAGTGTTGCTGACAGCATGTTCAGTTGTGACTTCTTCCTAGTGTTTTCATTGAGCAGAATAGAAATGTGTTTTTGTGTTACAGTCAGTTGTGTGTTTTTTTTTTTTTTACCATCGGCAGTAGTTGTTGTTCATCCACATTATTGTATTTTCTCTGTGCCCGCTGGCATTTAATCTCACATCCTTCGACTTTTTTATCAACATAATATGCTATGAATTTTTAATGGCATACTATAATCTTTAATGACCTATTTTTATGGTTTTATGATTTTTTTTTATTGGATACCATATCATGACATTTTTATGACCATATTATTTTATGACTTTTTTAGGACATACTTATAAAATCCATTTCATGGCATACTACAGTATATACACCATGTGTATGACTTTTTACTATATTATGACATTTATTTAAATTTTTTCATGGCATATTATACTATGACTTTTTATGGCATACTAAGCTTTTAACGACCTTTTTTTATGACCTTTTGTTTGATTTCTTATTATGGCATACAATATCATGAACTTTTTATGACCATACTATATTTTGACTTTTTTCTGACATACTTAGAACATTCTTTTATAACATAGTATTGTATGACTTTTTATTTAAAAAATATATTGCATACTATCCTATGACTTGTCCATGACATTTTTATGACACTGTTCTATGATTTTTTTTTTGGCATACTATAAAATGGCTCCTTTTAAAAAAAAAAAAGTTTTTTTATTTACATATTATACTGACTTTTTCTTATATGACATAATATACTATGACATTTGTATGACTCTTTTCAATGGCATACAATACTATGACTTTTTATGACATTGGTATATTGTGATTTTTATATAAATACTTATGACATTTGACATACTATACTATAACATGACATTTTTGTTCATTGTATAGTATGACTTTCTTTGACATTCTATACGATGACTTTTCTTTTTCAAATGCTACCAAAGACATCTGCATAAAAAATTCACTGACCCCCAAAGCATTTTCAGATTAATTTAATATTGCAACTTGCATTTGAAAGACATCGAGAATCCAAAAATGGATAGACCACCCACAGAGAGCAAAGGCAAAGAGCTTTAGTCCAAACAGACACTCCTCAATTAATCCTTAAAAATAAATCATAGGCAGAAAAGATGCCAAAGGAAAATAGATTTGGGTTGTTTTGTTGTCTCTTCTTGTACTGCACCTCACATCTCCCACAGACATAGCACACAAAATGACCAATCACTTCACAGTTCCTTGCTGCTCAGCCACTTTCACAATGTTAGCACTTTGTCATGTAGAATGTACATACAGCATTAACACAATTACACATTTCATTGAGGATTAAAGCAGAGCTGGGTAAAATCATTCCAAATGTTTGGTTTAATGTTTGAGTACCAGATGGATGGAGGTTACTGCCGCGGACAAAATGCACATTCACATTCAGATGCTTTCCTTTAAATTAAGTTACCAATAGATACTTTTCTATAAAACATTCGGCTTCCTCATTTTGACTGATATTCTAAAAGCTATAAAGTAACTGAACATTGATAGTACGGGATGCTTTTTGATTTTTATTGTTGCTCTGGCATTAAGCAGGCACTGAAGCACCACATGTGAGTATTGTGGTTTTTGCCATTACAGGTCTCATCGAATGTTACACTTTAAATACTTTACTATGTGTTTGCTATGCGTCTGACAGGTTGTCATGAAATCGTTCTAACTCTACTGCATTAAGCGACCACACTTACCTTTTCTTAAGATCACCTTTCATTGCTCGGCCTTCACCTAATGGTCTACTTTTCCATGTCTTAAGAAAAGTACATATGGCACTGATTTGTGAAAAATCTATAATACAAATAATGCAATAAACATACTCTTTAAAATTGCAGGTTCTTGGCAAAAGGCTTAGTTATATGTGCTTTTTAATGTGCAGTCATTTTTAGCAAAAAACGTTTTGCTGTCTACAGAGAAAAGGCAGACTGTTACATCCATGTTAAATGCAGTTGCATACCACGTTTTTTTGAGGTACAAAACCAGTTAAATTGTATTTCATGACTCTGTGATAAGTCTAAACTGTGAAACTTCAGCCTGAATCCATATTGGAATCCAACCCCTGTATCGTCACCTCGGCCTCTGTTGCATAACTTTATGTTCTCTGCATTATGGCTGGAGTGATTAATTATTTTTCTGACAATATTTCCATTGGAAAGAGTATCACATTCGTGATGTGCATGTAGGTTCAATATCGCCTCTAATCTCAGATAGAAGTCATCAATAAATGAAATAATGTATTGTGTGTTCACATAAAAAAAAAAAAATCTTAACATTCTCCAAACTCAAGAATGGAATGTCATCATCAATACATAAATACATTTACATAACTACAACTTTTAAAAATATTACGTGGTCAATCCAAAATAACACTTAGATAAACATTTAAAGTACAGTATTATACAACAGAACTGAAATAAGGGACCAAGTTCGAAACAACACTTCATGACAAAAATAATTATCATACATGATGTTAAATATACATTAATAATCTGACTTTTTTCATTTACAATTTTCATCCACTGACATACAGTATATTACAGCGAGGATGGAGTTAATGGTAGGACAAGTGCATAGCAAAATAGATCATTTGACCAAGTTAAGGAAACCCATAAAGCTGACAAACCAGCTTTAGAAAACAACATTAAAAACCAGGTTTAAGGCAAATCTCGTCATTTGAAATTGGCATAGTCTGAGAAAATGTCGACAAAGTCTTGTACCACCCTGTAGCAGAAGTCATATTGTTCCTATGGAAATATAGAGGGAAAAATTATTAGGTTTCAGCCAAGATAAAGCAAGAAACAGGAGGTGAGGCGTTACATTTTTGTAGATTTTAAGATCATTTAGTAGCCACTTAATGCTGATACTTACCACAGTTTGGACCATATGAGGCCTCTGCATGCGTAAACTCTTCACAGTTTGGAACACGTCCAGCAGGCCTTCTGCCTTGACTCGCTCCAGGATATTGCTCAGTGCAATGAACGTACCTGTTCGCCCTGCACCAGCACTGCCGCACACAAACACCAAAACTCTTAGAAACCGATTCATGCGCGAACAGCAAATACAAAAAAGTTTTAGGTTGTCATTGCAAAACAGCTGCAGTAAACAGCACAAATAAGATTAAAATAAATGTGGCTCAAATGTGTGTGTGAAGCTACCTGCAGTGTACGACGATGGGATGGTTCCCAGACTGCTGCTGCTGTCTCTGAACTGAGGCGATGATGTCGATCATGCCTTTTCCCTCGGCCGGGATGCCGATCTCCGGCCAGCCGTGGAAGTGGAAGTGCCTGATCACCCTTGTCTGCTTCTCCTTTGAGAGGAAATGGACAGGCAGACGTGAGATCATAATACCTTTTTAAATATGATTTATTAGCAGTATATGAAAGCATAATGGCAGGTGCAATGTCGGTGGAGGTTAAGTGTGCAGTAGATTAGTGCTGGGCTGATGGGTGCTGCACCGGGAGGCAGGAATGTACTACTGAGCCTCTGAGAGGTGATGTGGGTCGAATTTAATGAAATATTAGATGGGAGGCTCCTAATTGATAATCCTAAACATATCCTGCCCACAACATTTCCTCTGGCAGCCAAAAGAGTTTAATGTACTCACTTGGCCTTTTGCTCTATTATAAGACAATTACATTAGATCCTGAGTAGCTTTACAAAGTAACATACAAAAATGCTGTAAATGAATAAAACGTTGGTTTACTTCATATACCTGCTCGAGGCTTAAAGAGGTAAAATGATCAAGTCACAAAAATGCAAAGATTACAGTTAACTCTGTAAAAAAAAAAAAAAAAAAAAAACTAAATAGATTTTTTCTTCTCCCCTACCCCATTGAACATCTCATAGCCCTCAGAGTTATATTGTGAGCCTTTGGAAGGGGCCCAAACCCAAGGTTGGGAAACACTGGAACAACTGTATACAAAGTAGTTAAAACCAGCTCCACCTCTACCAACTCCAGCAGGGAAATTCTAATAATACCATCCAACAATGTAATATAAATAAGATGTCACCCACAGTACTTTTACTTGTGATAGCTTAAAGTTATTGTTGATAGTACTCTTGTACTTTACTTTAAAAGGTAAAGTTCTGCATTTAAGAGTAATGGAGTATTTTGACATTGTTGTATCAGCACTTTTTCTTGAGTAAAATACGTGAATACTTATTTTGCCCCTGAAAGTCATTACAAAGAATGAATTATGAGGAAAATGAAAAATGTTTAAGTGACACTATTATGATTTGAAGTAGATCCAATCGTACTCGCTCATTGTTAGTGTTTAGTTGCAATTACGCAATGAAAAAATAAAAAAGCCTCTTGGAAAAGAACAAAATGCTCAAAAGGAGTTACATCAATAGAACTAATAAATGCATTTTTATCCTCACAGGCAAATGTGTATTAGGGTGTTAACGGTCTCATTTACATCTGCGTGATCGTGCGAGGTTAACTTAACTTGCTTACCGGGACAAAGGTGAGTACCAAGTCTCGTAGACTGAAGGTGTCACACAAAGTGTCTCCCTTCAACTCTACTGTGTAATCTCCGTAGGTGACGGAGTCCTCTGCGGGCCAGTAATGGCAACATTTGTCCTGCAGCACACAAAAACAGATATTAATGTTTGCTTACCGCTGGCAATATGTTAAACGCAGCTTAACACATGGAATGTAAATATACTAGTATATTTCAAAAAAACATGAACCGACGTAAAAGAACAGTTTTGTGAAAGGAGCAGGAAATCGGTTTATGTTGCACGGCTGCTGGAGTCTTTAATGTAGCCATTAATCGTGGCTTGCTTGCAGTCATCAGCTATCACAGCTTACCTGCTCCCTCTCCTGGAGCTCCGTCAGCATGACCATTGAGTGACATTTCCATTCCCACACCATTCTCCAGAAATCCTCGACTGTGTGTGTCAGAGGGCCCTGGGTGGCAATGAAGTAGTCCTTCTGTCTGTAGCCCTGAGTAACAGCAAAACACACACTTCTTCAGCTCCTAATAATGTGTGTTAAAAGCAATACTATCACATATATTCATGGAAGAAGGAAGGCATTAGGTAATGATGCGGGCTTACGTCTATAAATGATGCGTTGATGTAATCGGTGAACTCCTGACCTCTTCTCATGGAGAGAATAACCCTGTTGAAGTCATCTGTAATGGAAGTGGAATAAAGATTCGAAACACGTTCACAGAGTATCAAGTACACACAATGTACTCTTTAGTGTTCTCTGAGGAGAATTGAATGCAGAGCACATGATTGGAAAAAAACATGTTCAGATTCTAAACATAGTGGCAGACAATATAATCTGGAGGTCAAAATCTGCCACAAGTCAAAACATGGAACAGGCATCCGAAATATTGTTTTCTATGGGATTCGTCATTTACTTACATGGAATAATTTGTAGAACTCTGTTCTTCTTCATGTTGGCAGGAAGGTTCCCCGTTCTCATGTTCTCTTTCATTATTCGCATGTTGGTGAGTTTCTGGGCAGAAATCAATCAAAAAAAAGTGTAACAAACCTGCAAATGTTAATTTAAATGGGGAAATAAAACAAGTTATTTTTGATCAACTCGCTTGAGTTTGAGATTTAAAAAGTAAATCTGTGGGTTCGGGCATCTTTCTCAGTTTTTGCACTGTTATGTCATTCTTCTGTACAAATATATTTGATAACATTTTAAAAAGTAATCTAAAAGTGTTAATATATATAGTATTAAGTCTGATTTTAACAGTTGTATTGTACTGTTTTTTTCTATTATCAGTGGTAATTTAAGAGAGGCAGTTTTAAAGAAACTACTCTTGGTATTTAAGCCATTTCTCAGTTGGTGTGAATCGGTCTTACCTTAAACTCTTCCTCGAGGCCGACCCGGTCACCGTTTGCAAATGTGTTGTGCAGTTTGTGCAGATGTCCTTCCAGAGACGACACGTCCAGCTCCGTGTCTCCATAGAGGTAGTATTCAAGCAGGGCCTGGTAGATGAATGAGTACTGCATCTGGAGTGAGAATGAACACAAAAAGATAAACACACACACGCGCACACACACACACTATGCTTAGGCACATTGGACATGTATCTACTGTCAAGTATAAGTGTAATGTCATGTGACATGATAAACAACAGGGAACTTGTCCCGTCTCCAACTCACATCTGTCTGAACAAGCTGGGAGCGCTGCTCTCGTATCTTAGCGACAAACCCAAACACATCAACTTTCTGCTCCACGTGCATCGTGTCGATCATGGCATCTATTACGATGAAGGTTCCTGTCCTCCCAACTCCAGCGCTGCAGAGACATTAAAGCAAACCACAATCCTCAGCTGACACGTGCATGTTAATAGTCAACAGCAGTAAAACAAAGGGACGTTTGTGCTCGTAAACATGTATTGCACAATGTTTCCCAGCGCATATTTATCTCCATAGAAACAAATTGGATAATGAAAACCATTCAATAGTAATGCTGCAAAAACATATAGATCCAAGTAAACAACAAGTGAATAAACAATAATCCATTACATCCGTTCTGGTACCTGCAGTGGACAACAATAGGCCCAGCAAAGGGTGGATTGACCACTTTGACCTTTTTGAGGAACTTGAGCATGCCGATGGGGGAGAAAGGAACTCCGAAATCGGGCCAGCTGGTGAAGTGGAGCTGCGTGACAAGCCTGGGAGTCTTAGCAGCATCACTGGCTTGCTACATAGAGACACAAAGGCATGCGGAAAAAAAGTGTTAACAACACTTGCATAGCAAGTGGGGTGGTGGTCTAGTGATCTAGTGGAAGTTTGCGAGTTCAATACCAGGCTTCCACCATTGAGCCCCTGGGTAAGACACTTAACCGCGAGTTGCTCCAGGGGACTGTCCCTGTAGTTAGTTCACTGTAAGTCGCTCTGGATAAGAGCGTCTGCTAAATGACCTGTAATGTTAATGTCATAATGAAAGTTTAAGGACAAAACAGACCCGGCCCAGGGCAATCTTGAGGATGGTTCCTCTTGAAATCGAGATTAGTCAAAAGTAGCGACAGCTTTAATTCAATGATCTGGATACATTTTCTGTACCCTAGATAAAGATCTACTCAGAAGTTATTCAGAGCGTATGCAAAACTACTAAGAATTTAGAAATAGTTTTTTCGGCGTACCACGAAAAAGGAACTGAAGTTCACACAATACAACATGCAGTAATGTTTTCACAAACACCTCCCATGTTCCTGCTAATTTACAATTTCTATGATGCACAGTCATTTTCGGAAGCGCTACCTGAAACTTACATATTGTATACAGAACTTGCGTATGGTGTAGTCCACGAGGACAGTGAAGTCTTCTACTGCCACCCTCACATTCCCATAGGTCCAACAGCCCTGATCTGGCCAGTACTGGTAACACTTGTCCTGGGGAGAGATGACAGTTGTGATTTAATATTATATACCTACTGTATAAAGGAGTTGTTCTTCTGTGACGTATTCAAGGACTCTCCTTTCAAGAAAGAAAATGGCTCAAATGCCTCCCGATGACGAGCTTTACTAAAGGCACTCATGCTTCAATTTCATAGCCAGTCAGTTCAGATTAGTATAAGTGAGAGGTGAGAAACCACTCAATATGACTCTATGCTGGGTGATTATGATACTGCCGTAGAGGACTTCATTACACATTATGTAGCCATCAATTTCAAAGTGTCCACATGCTGATTTAAATCTTTGCCAATTCTCTTCTTATTGATCTCTTTAGCCTCTCTCCATGTTCAGTGAGCATGTTCTGGTTGACAGGGTTCACAATAAAGACTTAGTAATTATAGCAGAAAAACAGATGTCAGAGGGGAGATTACAGGTGTGAATTGGATCATTTAAATTTAGCTCTATGGTATTACCTTTGACCATAACCAATGACATCAATTTGAAGCACATTTACTCTCAAATCTTTTTGTGATGCTCCATTAATCCCTACAGAGGAATCAGATTTTGCGCGTGTCCCCTTCACAGGACAGTCAGAGCAGAGGCTTGGCTGGAGAAGAAACGCTGGAGCTCCTCCGAAGGCCTCATCTGGTGCATGTAGCCGAGAAACATTTAAGAAAGAAACGAGGCCAAATCACTCACTTCTTTCCTTTCTTTCAAATTTGTCAGCATGACAACAGTCGCTACTTTCTGCTCCCATATCATCCTCCAGAAATCTGCTACGGTGTCTTCTTTTGGACCTGTGAGACAAAAAACGTTCAATGATTGTAACAATACATGATTTGTTAAGACATGAAATCAATAATAAAGACATCAACATAATTATGCATGCCACTTCTAAGTGCACTATATCTCACCTTGTGCTGCTATGAATTTCTTCTTTTCCGTGTAACCCTGTTGGAAACAAATATTAAAGTTCAGAATGTTAAGCTCCGGGACAGCTACTAATGGACCTTGTGGCGAGATCGTGTCTTCAAGGTCAAGAATGAAAGAGGTTTCAATCTCAATGTTTAAGCCAACATGGAAGAGAAATCCTTAAATGCTCAGAAAAATGGAAAATTGCAATTCCACTGCAAATAGGCAAACTTCACCTGCTGATTGTGTGATGAGATCGAAAGCTTTAGAATAAATACTAATGGACCTTGCAGTGAGATTGTGACCAACCAACCAATTGATTGATTATGAAATGCATAATAATTGTTATTTTGGTACAGTTAGTGTTGCCATTTTACAAATGAATGTACCACGTTCAGCAGAATGAAGAAAGACTAACAAAAAAAGCATTACTCACATCAATGTAAGAAGCATTCACATAGTCTGAACAGGGATTTTCATCCAGCTGAGTCAACACCACTCTGGAATGATCGTCTGTTGGTGGAAATTAATCGGAAAGTTTAGAGGGTGCAGCAAAAAAACAATACGGAGTACATAACCATACTCTGATTGAACACTATAACAGCGCACGTAGCAAATAAAGCATTAAAGGAATAGGAACATTCGATTGTCTTACCGAGAGATAACCGAAAAGTTAGACTCTTATGCCAGAACGGCAAATATGAAGCTACATCCACTTTAAAGACTGGAAATAATTAGGAGCGGCATAACAGGAGTCTCCTGTTGTTGACTGGCAACTGCTTCAGGCAAACGAGTCAATTATTGTGCAGATTAAACCATTAAGCTATAATGTGTTAATTAGTAAGCTTTGGATTTAGCCAAGCTATCTGTTTCCAGTGTTTATGCTACGCTAAGCTAACCGGCCTCTAGCACCAGCCACTTATTTACCATACAGATACAAGTGTTTTCAATCTTTTCATATAAGCCCTTTAAAAGGACAGCTCAACCCAAAATCAAAAATACATATTTTTCAATTTAGACTGTTTTGGTATGAGTTGCCGAACGTTGGAGATATTGGCCGTGAATAATAGATGCGCGCTTGCTTCTTGCGGTGATACAGCTGGCGAGTGTAGTATGAAAATTTGAAAAAATTGTTCCTGCATGAAACTGCTCACAACAAAGTCTGGATTATTTTTGAGTAACCGTGACATGATTTCTGGAACGAGACATTGCATCAGTGACAGAAATGCTTCACCCGCGGTGTCACATGGAGAGATACCGCAGGTCCTTCCTTCCTGCAGCAGTCAGATTGTACAATCTCCACAGCCCCTGGTAGACCACCACACACTCACCAATTCAGACTGTGAAATTACACTGTTATGTGCAATATCTCCGTGCAATATTTGTACACTTACTATCCATTGTTACTATTGTTGTATTTAGCCCGGTACCACTGCATTCACACTTTACTTACCTACTTAACCATCCACTTAATTGTAGTGTTCACGTGTGTTTTTATTATATCCTTTTTTTTTTACCTTTCTGCAGTAACCATGTAAATTTCCCCGCTGTGGGACTAATAAAGGATTTCCGATTCTGATTCTGTTGAGTTTTTCAAATGTATTTTATGGGCGCTTTGAGCACCACAAGCCAAGTGCCATCTAGTTCCACTGTATTCAATAGAAGGCCGACATCTCTACGGCCGATATCTCCAACATTCAACACCAAAACAATCTCTTTAAGGATCAGAATGCATCAGTTAAGAAATAAAAATTATGCAATAACTTATTAATCAGACGGAGATGAACGATAGGAAAAGCAACCGTAATAAGGAAGAAGGGGGAGGAAACTCTCAAGACTGAGGGGTTTCATTGTGAATTAATATGAGCTGTTGGGGAGGATGTACTGTATGAGAACTTTTTTTTTTTTTTTTTTTTTTCTTCAAGAGTCAGGTCTACACACCGGCAGGAAACTGGGTGTGAGTCAAAAGAAAATGTAGTTGTTAGAGAACAGAAAGTAAACTCACAAGGAAGGATGTTGGGGTATCTGTTCTTCTCCTTGTTCTCATCCTTGTTTGCCTCCTCATACGTCCCGTGGGCATTACCTCCTGGCAAGGACTACAAGAAAAAGAATTACAGTTAGGTTTTACACAACCTCCCATACTGACTTTTAATTAGTCATGACAGAGTGCATTGTGTCTGGCTGTATGTAAGGCTTTGTTCAGCCTCGACGTAGGCACTTCCTCTGCTACCTACAGTAAATAGTCCTCTATTAAAAGCAGAGAACTTAAACTTCCTCTATATGTGCTGACAAACTATCTGAATCAAATCATACTTTTCTGAGTTTCATGTGTCATACACTTTATGTTGACTCTGATCATTAATCATAGCCACAAATACCAAAAAGGGTATTTTCCATGCATGTGTGGAGGGTATGTGTATGTGACACACATACAGTAACTCCAGTAGTTTACTGAATAAAAAATAATACACACAGAAGTCTGAATCTTCTGCTTTCTGATGAACACTTATCGCAGTTGTGAGAAAACCTCTTAACTCATTTCAGATCATTTGTTGGTGGTTTTGATGCCGCAGTTAAGAAAGGAAGTAAGTTACATATTAATAATGAGAATTTGGCTATTTTATCGTTTGCAGTAATTGTTGAAAAGTATTTCATGGTAAAATAGAGCTTTAAAAAGTTCAATGCAGATGTGGCCATTGCGTTGTATTTAAAATGAGTGCAAATCAACACAGTACTAAACCACACTTAAAAAAAATAAAATAAAATGCTAAAGATAACTCTTTCAAAATTTGAAGCAATCCTTTAAAACGTTGAGTACATATGCACCACAGTACTTTAACCCCAGACTCCTGATGTAAACACTTCCAGCACTGTACAGAACACATAAGACTCTGCCCTCTGACCACCTGTTACTCAAACTTTCAGGCGGATGCTTACATTGTACTCCTCCCTGAAGAGCTTCCCGTCGTCAGCTGAGCGGAGCCTGTTCTCCTCCTCGAGGTGCTCCACTGGGATGGGGAAGTAGGTCTTAGAGGCTGAAGGGGATCTGGGCAGAAGGACCACCGTCTGTTGCTCTGTTGGGAGAAGAGTCAGTGGGTTTATCATCCCTGTTGGACTCAGATTTTAATACTATAACGGTAAATAATTTGTGTTTAAGAGAACAACAAATTTACGACATTATTATTTTTAAATGACCAGCTCAGAGAAATTAATTCTAAAAACAGGATTTGGGTTTAATTAGACCAATAGTTCCCAACCATATGTACCCACAAAGCAGTTGAGCACGACACCACCTGTTGTTATATAACACTATTAATTATAAAAACGTGAATATTTCAATTCAATTGAATTCAATTGTCAGTGTTTAGGTTGTTTGGTCAAGTTTTTCACTACTACCACTTGGAGTGGCAGGAGGATGTTTTCAATTTATTCAATACGTTTAACTCGTAGGGCTGAATGATTTATATAAAAAAAAAAAAAAAAAAAAAAAAAAAAAAGATCTAATCTTATATATTTTTGCATCATTCTCATTCTCATTAAAATATATACTAAAATGATCATGGTGTGACTTTTTTTGTTAAGACCTGTACCAAACAAATATTTTTTCTTAAGTCTGCAGAATAAGATTTGTAGGCCGGGATATCTTTGCTGCACCACAATACTTAAATCGGAATGATATTTTGGCCCTTCTGCGATTTGGATAGTGCACTAATCCATATTTCGATTTTGATCAAATTCAAATAATTGTTCAGCCCTAACCCACTAGTTTTTTTTTTTTTTTAATTCAATCTCAATACCAACACTTAGCATTCAGGTGTTACAGGTGACTCAATATATGGATATACATTTTAAGAATTTCTACTTTCAACTGCCGAAGTACCCCTGGTTGGGAATCACTGAATTAGACAATTAGATTACCGAACTACTCTGCAAGGATTTTACAAATCCTTTTCAAAAACTGCTTATCAAAAGACCAAAATGATTGCCACACTGATTTCACATTTTGACATGTTGTTGTGTTTGCCAACACCTTGATATTTAAAACAAGGAGTGTGAGTTTTTAGAGAATCAAAGAACCCCAGGGAGAACCCACTTACAGCACTCTGTATGTTTCCGAATAGAAAACTCGCTCAAAGCACCCGACTAAGCATTCTGTTAGCGCTCACACTTTAGAAAAGGGAGGTTGAAAAAGTACAGCGAGAGTGTTAGTAACATGAGGTCCCTGAAACCGCCACCCTGTATATCTGACCTGGTGGCACAGTGGTGTATAACGACTCAGTACTGTATCCAAACTCTAAAACACAACACACATCAAATCAGCACACACGCACATGTACAAGTCATAAAGGCAAAACAATACTGTCATTTTGACATCATGTTTAGAAGACATTAGCAGTTACTGTGCCCACATATTAAAAAAAATATATTTCAATAAAACAGTGTAAGCAGGTGTGTGTTTAAGAACCATTTCATAATAAGAAATCCTTCAAATTGTGCTGAAAATCTACTTGAAGTCAATTCAATTTTGATTTATATATTATTATATACATTCATATATCACTGAATATATACCGTAATGCTTTCCCAGCACAGTAAACTGTTAAAGTGAAAATTAAATATAACATCACTCTCATATGTCATGTTTGCAATCCCAGTAATTGGCAGCTCAGCTAATACCTTGATATTTACTCAGTGTTTGTTACAGCTACTTCTGGGTGTGTGGTGTTTTCTTCCAGCCATATATCCTAGTTACATTCCTATCTGCAAGAATACAACCTGCTCTGAACTTTCCATTGTAACGTCGGATAAGAAAATCCTTCTTAAAGAACACTGGCAGGTCCTCAAGATGTGTCGTTTCCTGTAAAGCCTAATAGCTGTTAGCACATCACACACAAACCTCACAACTTGTCTGATCTTTGTACCAGTAATAGTGTATACCTATTATTATGCAGTGTCAAAAAAGCTATATAAAAAAAAAAAACAGTCGTCTGTTCTTCACATTAACCACAGGAAGCACACAACTACAATGCAGCTGTGGGCCGACCTGCACCTACAGTTGCAAACATGAAGCTGGTGCCTCCTTCTGTCTGTCGTAAACCTCTTTCTCTTTCTGTGCCTCATGTATGTGTACATCTCCTTAACATTCCCACGATGCTTCTTTTTCCTGCCAATCTCACAATCTGCCTCTCTGTTTCACACAAAGTCCAATTTACAACAACGTTACCTTGTTCCTCCAGGATGCCATTTGGTATCTTCTTGTCGACTGTTGTGACGACTGCTTTTCTCTGGTTTCTTAACCTGTCAGGAAAAAAAAATACAATAAAATGAGAATTGCATCATATTCAATGATGCCATGTTAAAATAAGTTTATTTGGAATTCTTTTTTTTAATTTTTTTATCAGAGCTACAAAAATTCACTATTATCTAGGTAGCCATGAACAAAAAAAGTCTATCCACCCTACCATCTGAAACTTGAAAAGCTATTCTTTCTCATTAGCTGATGTCTTGGGAAAACTTTAGTCCGAATTGATACAGAAATTGTTCTTCGTTCTCTTCCGTCGCCTGTCCAGGTCTACTGTCACAGCCTGCTCTCTTCTCACCAAGCATGAGAGGGAGTCAGCACTTCCTGACTGGGCTCCGCCTCAATGACTAAAGGAGGAAGTGTTTGTCACCCTGAGCTCTGCCCCCGAGCCTGGCTCACAGCCAGTCAGCGAGGCCTGGCGAGGGGATTGAGGTGAGATGAGTGAGCCCTTGCAGGGGTGGGAGAGTTTACCTGAGGAAGTACCAGGCTAGCAGCCCGATGATGAGCAGCAGCAGGGACAGAACCAGCACGATGGGGAGGACGTGTTGGCTGGGGGATGTAACGCCTTCTGAGGAAGAAGGAGAGGCAGAGCCGGGGGTCAGGGAGCACCGTCAACAAAGAAGCAGGAAGAGGGAGCGAGGCCGAGATACGATATATATGTGTGCGTGCATGTGTGTGAAAATGCATGGCTGCATTTGTGTGTTTGAGCCATGTGTATATTGCATAGTAACTGCTGGTACAAAATCAATACTTGGCACCTCCCAATGTTCTCCTCTGGTGCAGGCCTGATTTAATAACTGGCTTCTGCAGTATTTTGTCTACTGAGATAAGTATCAGCTCATTTCTGTCTGACAGAAAATGAGAGGCGCTTAGAATGGAGAATCAGCCACACAGCCAGCTATTCACTGTGTTTATAAAGTCACACAATAAGCCGTAAATTATGGTCCAGAGCTGCCGAAGTTCATTGTGATCCATTAATAACAAGGCTGTAGAAAAGGCTATTATCAAGCAGACGCATGCGCTGAGGAAAAACGCATAAAAATATCTTAGGGGAAAGTGATGACTGCAGCGGAGAGCAACAGGGTTTTGTTGCCATCTCAAATTGTTCAGTCTCACATGTTGAGGTCCCTTGTTCTTGTTCTTACCTTGTGTATGGTTGCCATTGCCGGTGGAATTGGATGTTGTTGTGGTTGCCACTAAAAACAAAAGTGGCACCATTGTGACTGCAGAAAAACAAAATGAAGACGGATATTAGATTTAGTGACAGACATGTCTGCAAAGTCAAGACCCATGCGAAACATTGCCGCGGGATAATGTCACCATTTAGGGAACACAAACGCTATTGACATATCTGAGGCATATTTCTTTATTCATGACTGTTGCTTCCAGGAATGTGCTCTTCGGTGCAATGTTCATGGAGACACAATGAAACAACACACTCATATCCGGGTCATTTATTAGTCATAAAGCGCACAATGTAATGCCTAACATGTCCACATGGAGGCGCAGTACACCAATATTTGAAAAGCAAGGCTGGCCACGATAACGTTCTCACCAACCCATTGAGAAAAAATTCCTAAAGATAACATCCAGGACAAGGAAACATCCATTTTACATTTACATTTACATCAAAATCAAAAGGAAAAAAAGGCTAAATGTGTCCACAAATACCATTATTGCAAACATCCCAACCCAATGCTCCTCCTTACTCCTCTAACAAGGCATATGCTCATGCTTTAATCGTCACATTATCAGATAGCGCAAAGAGAACTTGAGTAAACGCCACTCTGATAAGCTGATAACAGCCGTTTTCCTTCAGCTGTTTCCGTGGCAATGCCATACTGAAATGCGGGATTTCCAGGATATAGCATGTGCAGGGTCTTAAGTCTGCTATACCTTAGAAATCACAACACACACAGTCACACACACACAACATGCATGCCAACAGAAGGCCTGGATGTCAGATGATGTTGAACAACGAATGAGTGGTTAAGCCGAGCGAAACTGGATGTATCAGATCATGGGGAGCGAAATCTAGAGTCAGGCTGCAAGAGGCTTAACACCTACACCCTCATGCTCTGCTCTTTGCCCCCCCCCCCCCCCCCCCAACACAAACACTTGTTCACACGCACTTGCACGCCCACAGCGCCATGAGCTCTGTCCAGAGTGACATCCAGGAGTCTCAGCTGAATGACTCCGATCATCCCTTCATTTTCTCCCAGTAGAAGAATGCGGAGGAGGAGGGGGGATAACAGAGCATCTCCGATCGATTCTAGTGTTTGAGCATTCAGAATGGGTTTCACGACACATTGATTTAGGCACCTCCTCTCTTTGAATCTGCTAAGGTTGGAAACCAATAAGACTCGAGTTCTTTGCAGTTTTAAAAGGTGTTTTTTTCGCCAAAAAAAAAGTTGGAATCCAAGCAATACGCACCAGCACAGAGATGCTATCGCCCCTATAATGAAGCAGAGCATGCTTTGCTTTGTCTCCCCAAGGCTGCAGGTGTGTGTGTGTGTGTGTGTGTGTGTGTGTGTGTGTGTGTGTGTGTG
>CALSBV010000421.1:2901631-3059685 GCA_943590825.1 Bovichtus diacanthus
GTGTGTGTGTGTGTGTGTGTGTGTGTGTGTGTGTGTGTGTGTGTGTGTTGCTTTGCAGCTGCAGTGAAAACGAAAGCTCAGGCCAAGTACATAGTCAATGAAGACACTGTGTGTTGAAGCCTCCTCGCTGTGCCGCAGTGTCCTGTAATGTCTCCAGACAGGACACCGGAGGAATGTGAAGGCAGCAGAGCAGAGACACTGACTGCAGCAGGGAGAGAGGGAGCAGAAGGTCCAGGTCAATAATATTTCCTGGAGCGATTAATAAACCCTGACATGTCCCCCTGTTCCATGGGGGAAGACTGATGAGAGAATTCTAATGAGAGAAGAGAGGAGAGGAGGAGCATGCTACCCTCCTCCCTATTTATCCCCCCTCTTTAAGGCTCTCTGCAAATGTCACACGCCAGGATGAGGGGGAGGTTATTGAGCTGAGTTAGTACAGTGTGGGAATCCGTAGGGTAGGGCTTTGTGTAGACTTGAGATTTTGTGATGTGGAAATTCACTCATGGAGCAGTTTGGGACTTTCCGCTACACAAGCTGCAATGAATTTTATGACTGTGTCTGTTTGTTTATTTGCATGTATGATGGCTCAACGGGGACAGCCGGCAGAGTGCTCACAGCTAGCCCTAAGGCTGTATCTTGTGGTAAAGTGCTGCTGCGTCCCCTAGTTGCTGGCTTCCTCTTCCCCCTCCATCACTTCTGGAGATGTCACCCTGTCACGCCTCCGCCTCCAGCACCAGCGTGGCTCAAAATGCTCCCGGGGGACCTCGGGCTGTTCGCCCCTTGCGCTAAAGCTTTTCCCATCTCGTCATTGCAGCGGTCTCCAGCCTGACCTCTTCAGCATCTCTGAGGAGAATCGCCAACTTCCTTTCCTCCGTCTCACATAACTATAAATAACACTGCGTCCTATTCCTCTGGGTAATCACTTATTTTCTATTACTCCTCACTCAGCAGAAACCAGCCAAAACCACAAGTCTCAAATTAAACTATTAGTATAAGTCATCACTTAGCTCGGGTCAGACTCTGGGTAACAGCTAGACATTGTGTGTGCTCTCATCTGGGTATTGTCCTCCATTTAGAACTCCGCTGCTAGCAACCAACCATCAGCCATAATGAAAATAGGTCATGGGAGATGTCAGCTTGTGGGAAGTTCTAAGGCGTCCTTATTTTATGATAAGACACATTTGCAAGAAGCCTAGGGAAAGAGTATTGTCCTGGCCAGCTAGACAGCCAGTTATACTAGTGGTATGTCCCAAGTTACCCAGCTCAGAGTCCGTTGGTCAGTGTCGTCCTGTGCTGCAGAATGGGAGGCCTCAGCTGTATTGACAGGAACTGAAACACCAATAGAATAGAATAAAAAGGTAGACAATTATTTTACTTATTCTTAACTTCATTCACCTAAACCACAGCAGACTTTTAAAAAAAAACTAACAAAACATCAGGATATAATGGGATATTTTCCAAGTACTACAATACTCACGGCATATATACGTTAAATCAGTTATTGGTCAGTGAATTTATTCCTCTTATCGTTGTCCATACTGGCTGTGAGAAACAACACATGTGAGGCTTCGTCAATCTGAGTTAGCCAAATCAAATGGCGTATAACAACAGTTAATTGTCTTATACTCCACACAACTGAAATCAAATGACATGTTTCTTTCTGCTTCAGCTACCTATATGATCGGTACATCAAATGTCAGCACAAAAGAATGGAATTTAGATTGTTTTTGGTTTCATGAACACACATCTCGTCTGTGAATTAGCCGGTCAGTATGCAGTTAGTTCTCAGTCTACGTCGATGCAGAACGCGTTTCTATACAGCCAATGAAATTGCTTTCTTTGACTGCAAAAAATAACGCAATACGCATTAAGAGCCCGACAACAGTCTTCCACACAACACAAGAGCCACATTCAACCCACATTAGCAAACTATGTCCACCATGTGTAGGGTTTGAGGACACAGAGTGAGAGGTTTGAACGCCAAACATAAACTGCAGCGATTTTCACCAGGACCAAATTCAACTCATATTAACTTTAAACATACAAGTGAATATTTATTATCCAATATTCAAAGTATCACCTCTCCCTGCCTACATCCTGTATATGACAACACCTCAGCCACTGTCATGCGTTCATAGAGACCTTCAGCGCCTGGTATGCACTGTGTGACTCACAGCTCTGTCTCGCTGATTACAACCTGCCACCTCTGAATACCTGCATCCCTGACAGCATGCAAACAGAGATGTGGACACAGACACGTGCACATATTTCAGTATGTCACAATAAACAGACAAGGAAACTAAGGTAAATACAAGCAGGCCCCTCTATGCTTCTTTATTCTTGCTGCAAACATGGAAAAGGCAGCGTGGGACTCATACAAACTGATTCTTGTGTCTTCATAGTCCCAAACCAGAAAGCTGATAAATGTTCTTCCCTGGCAGTGTTTTGTTTTGGAGGATGAGCTATCCCTCCCTGTGGTCTTGTGTTTTCCTTGTGGTGTGCTTCCCTGCCCTGTCACTCTTTCAGTCTTGGTTAAAGGGGACATAATGATATCCCTTCAGCTCTTCACTATTGTCTCACTAATTAGCTCCAGAAAGCTAACCATCAGAAAGCACAAGCTTGTTACAATTAGAAGATAAGACAGATGAATTGTCAGTCTTTGCTTCAAACAGGAAACACGGTGTTCCCTGGCATCGTGTCTTCCCGCAGACAGAGCACTGTCAGTTCCACTCAACGTGGTTTCTCTGGGCACAGAGTTGCTCTGTCTCTTCAAATACATCAGCTGGAGAATTTGGAAAGTGGGTGGTGGGTGTAGGGGCGATATAACAGGGTGAGCGGACAGGCAGTAGGTACATTGTGTCCTCTGAGGAAAAAGCTGCCAGACTATTTACCCTTTAGGCGACAAGGTTTTTTTTAATTTTTTTTTTATATATAACTGAAACATGAAAGATGGCTTATTAGAGAAAAAACAACCAGTAATCTAAAGCCTTCTGTGCGTTTTCTCCCTGCTGTGTTCAAAACATGTTGGCAATCTTTTTGTTCCTGCCCAAAACTGATCAACCCAGAGAAGTGTTTAGAAAGCATAAATAGACATACAGTAGATAATTGTATATGTTGTTGTTTATAACTATTAAAGGAATTAATTGGGAAATAGTCTTAGTTGCTTTTTTTTGCATTAGATAAGAACAATGCCACTCTCATATCTGTATGTTAATAAGAAGCTACAGCTGGGAGACAGTTAGCTTAGCATTAAAAAACAATGCTCTGCCCAAATGCTACAAAAACAGCACCTCTAAAGCTGATTAATTAACAAGTTATATGTCATTTATTTAATCCATAAAAAGTGAAAAAAGAGAAAAAGCTGTGGCTAGCTGTTTCCTCCTGCTTCCAGTCTTTATGCTAAGCTAAGAGAAGCCAACAGTCTCCTAGCTGTAGCATCATATTGAAAGGACAGATATGAGAGTGGCATCAATCTTCTCATCAAACTCTCCACACAAGTTAATAAGCACATTTCCTAAAATGTCAAACTTTTACTTTGAACCAACTGTATTCCTTTGACACGTAATTGTACACAGAAACATTTATTATGATAAATGTGGCCAGACAGATAAAAGTGCTGTCAGATATGATCTTATGACAAATATATCAGTAACAGTATATGCCAGCCAATAATGTAACAAGAAATGTATGTTATTGTATATTACAATGTTATCATATTTTTTTTAAATATCAAAACTTATGATCAGCCTTTAATACTATAAGTTTTAAAAAAAGACACCAATTCTCTTAAATGATAATAGATTAACAGCCCGACGAACTCTCAAGTGCATATTATGGTCATAATTACCATAATATGCATAACATAATGCACGCGTGGTTGTGAGTGCTAGCATCAGTGTTGACCTGAATGCAACATTAATGTCAACCTGGCCGTCCATGTTCAGGTTCAATATGATCAGCCTCGCTTCTTCTTTGTTAGCGGCTTGCTCACTGTGGTGTTACCACAGAGTGACCAAAATAGAAAAGGCCTCATTTACAGAGCAAATCTACAAGAGCTGATCAATGTGGCTGTGATAGCGAGTCATGTCGTGGATAGATGCTATATTGTGTTTGTTTCTGTAACTACAGCAACAGGCGTAAAATTTGTTTGTTTAAATGTTTGGTTACCATGGCAGAGAGATATAGAAAAAGGGGAAGATGTGTGTGTGTTTGTGTGTGTGTCACAATGTGTCTTTCTGTTGCACAATACTACATGTAATGTATATGGTTGGTCATGTTTGATGTACAAAACTTCAATAAACTACCAAAAAAATTAAAGGTGTTATCATGTCGTATTATGCGAAGTGTAGGATCAAATGTTTTTAGCAGCATGACCCATTTTATGGACTAAAAGTCCAGATACCTAAGCATCTGCTACTGCATCGATTTTGACCAGCCTTTTTTTAAATGCATCTCCAATGAACACCCCAACTTTGTTAAAATGCAAAACAAAATCACTAGTACTCTTAGAATTGTATGGGTATCGAATGTAAAGGATCTCAAGAAAACCTCTAAACGAAAACAGCCAGGGTGAAGTTTCAAATCACCCAGTTTTGACCAGAACTGCAAGTTCTGGCTTTCTATTTCAGTTGGTCGTCCTCATATCGCCGCGTGTCTCTGTGCTCTCTGCCTTTGGGGAACTGCAGTGAGTAAACCTGGGCCGGGTTAGCTATTTAAAGGACAGTGCACTACATTCACAGTCTTCACTGAAGAAATGAAGCTGGGGTGTCCATCTGCTCACACAGATGTGCGACTGCTTCTCATGCAATGTAACCTAGTTGGACAAGGTGAACAGTGCTGTTACTCATCCACCTATTCTTAATGATTACATACATAATCTAAATTCAGACTGTATCACAATGTATATAAAATTAAAACTACAGGAGCCACTTGTGACACAGTGTTTATTATATATATATTTTTTAAGTACTACACTGTGGAAAATGTAGATTTGTTTTAACATTTATACCACTGTTCTTCACAATGTGTTCCCATGGTAACCTGACCAGCAGTACTGCCACCAACCTGGCACCTGTGGGATGTGGAAAACGTCGACTTTATCAAGCATCCAGACACACACAGTGAAAACCTGAGAACCTGATGTCAATCCAACCCTTTGTCTGAGTTAACAGCTCCTGAAGAAGAGTGATAATTGGTAAAAAAAACTGTGGGAAGCAGAGTGTTTGGTATAAACAACCTTGGCGCAGTCAAAAAACACGAGTTGTACGAGACAATTAAGCATGTATTACATGTTTAGTAAATTGTTCATGTTGGTGTCATATATGTTGAAAATGTGAACGTTTTTTATACTTCCCGTTGGTGCATTTAAAAAAAGACAGCTCACCAAAATCCCCTTAGCGCTATTTATCACTGTAGATTGTAGCCCAGATTAGATGCACGCTTCCTTCTGCACGATGACAAAAATATGTATTTTTGATTGATTATCCATTTATAGTATAAACAAACTATTGTAAAGAGTAGTGAAACTAGTTGCTTAAGCTGATAAGTAATTAGTTCTGTAATATCTTTACTTTTTTTAGCATGTAATTAGTAAGAGTAAATGATTACATTTTACATCGTCAAGAATTGTCAGTTTGGAATTTCAAGATACTTCCATCAACGTAATTCTCTTTACTGAAGGTTCAACTTTAGACACATAAAGATTATTATTATCATCATGAGCAGTAGTTGTGGTACTGTCACACTCTGCAGTATCTAACACTAGCACTATCTATAGCACCGTCATACAGTAACTCTGCAGCGCTGCACTCTCGCCAATCTGGGCTCCTCCTCTCCTGCGCTCCTAGCATTGTCATTAATCAATTCCTGCCTCCTTCCCAGGGCGCCCAGACGCTGTGGCAGTGGTAATGACCTTGGAGACCCGCTGGCTCCGCTCTGCAGTGTCAGCCCTTCACCTCTATGAGAACAAACGTAGCATCTCCCATGGAGACCTGAGCTGAATGTGTGAGAAAAATGCACATGTTCTTATGTATGCTGGTGTTACGTTTGCATGCAGGAGAGAGAGACGTTTACTGAATAAAAGAACAAAGATAAACCCACATTAGCCACTGACAGGGAGAAAAAAAAAGCTGTAATTGGTTGCCAGGTTCAGGCCATAACATCCTGTTGACTGATATATGGCGGCTACTGTGTCTGACCCTGAAAGCAACGGCCATTAGAGAAGTCCTCACAGGAAATAAGAGCTATTAGCTGTCGCATATTAGTTAAAAATAACACGGTACTAGATGAGAAGCGATTATTGATAATCCTCTTAAAAACATTCCAGCCATAACATTTGAATGCTACTCTCATGTAGCATGTAAATTAATGTCTTCAGCATTTATAAGCTCACATTCTGGTGAGGCATGGAAAGCAAGAGCTTAATTGGTAGTAAATATTTACTCCAGTCTGTCGTCTGCACTTGCAAACACCACATCTGAGCTTACACTTGGTCTGCTTGTTTGAGTGTCATGTAGTCAGTGCGTGTAAGTGAGAGACACGCACACACACACGCACACACACACACACACACTTTTTTCTAAGGGGCCAATAGGTCTTTAAATCGCTTCTGATCCACAGATTTACATGCGTTTCTGCCCAAAATCTGCTAACAATTGGCATGCACAGCAACACTGCCTGGCACGAAATACACAAACACATGGGGAGGCACACATACCCACAAATCTACAAACACTTCAGCAGGGATCCATGGGAAACACATGTACCCAGGCCTGTTCGAGGACCACCGTGCCAGAAATCATTCTGCTAGTGGTCCATCATGTGTGTGGGGACAATCTCCCCGCGAGGGTTTCATCATGTCCGCCAGGCACCTTACACCTCCAAACCTGACAGCATTGAACACAGAAGCATCCATCTTTCTCCCACCTCGACACCTCCTCCCTTCTTTCAATTATACAGAGGCAGTGCAATTACGACCTGGAATCAGAGCCATCGATAGCCAGCGTAATGCGCGGCAGCTGGGCTGGAAATGACGACGGCGGCGTGGTGACACTTCTCATTACCACCCAGCACTCTGTGATTATCAGCGCTGTGCTATGAACAGGTATTAGCGTGAGAGACGTGGGGGGGGAAAGAGAGCGAAAGAGAAGTAGAAGAAGGGATTGTGTATAGAGCTTGGAGGGTGGTGATGTATGGGAAATGTATTGCGTAACTTTCTGGGCCATTAAGAGGAGGATAAAAGTAACATACAGTGGTAAACTAATGAGTTCTTAGTTTGTTGAATATGAGGCCAGGGTCCTTTTTGGAGGTATTAGTATATGTTGTACCTGCATTCTTCAACTGGTTAAAAGCCAATGCTGGTATTTGTCAAGGTGGGTGTTATTTTTCTGTTTTATGATTATGATTAGCAGTCATAGGATATCTGGAAAACTAGAACTCCAGCTAAAATTTTAAGGAATCTGTAAATATCATCACTTTTTTTTGTGGAGAGTTATGCACAAGAGTGGTATCAATCTTCTCATCTGTGAGATAAGCATGAAACCAGACTTGGAACGTGATTAGTTTAATTGAACTTAGCTTAGCAAAGAGAGGTTAGCCAGGCCCTGTCCAAAGTCATAATTAAAAATATATCCAGCTAACAGCACCTCTCCAAAACTCACTAATTAACACGTTGCGTTTTGCTTGTAAAAACGAAAAGCTGTGGTTTATCTGTGGGGAGTTATGTGCTGGAGCTCCAGCTGAGACTCCACACAGCCACGAGACAGCTATTTCTCCCAACCTCCGGTCTTTATGCTAGGCTAAGGTAATCGGCTGCTGGCTGTAGCTTCATACGTTGCATAGACTTGAGTCGTATCAATCTTCTCATCTAACTCTCTGCAAGAAAGCAAATACGTGTATTTCCCTAAATAGTGAGCTATGCCTTTAAGTTTTTGGGAAAGCTGTAAGAGGCTCCTTGCCCCCTATCAGTGCTGTGCAGGGGAGTGACATGTTATCATCACCAATAGGTATAGTATAGAGAAAAACAAAAAGGAGACCTAGTTTTTAATCAGGGCTCATTATAATTTGTAACACTGCAATTCTATGGATATGAGTTTCATTAGACTGTGTGGTTCCTTTTTAGTTGTTCTGAAGTATTTACTTAGAGGGATCAATGCAGAAACATTAGCCATTCAGGAACCACATCCTTTCCAATAATAAGCTTACACATTAGAATAAATCTAAAGCAATAAACAAAATGATGACCGGTGGTAACGTTATGGGAAAATCACCTCTTTAACTGACGATAAATCCATCAGACGTGCTTTTTAGAAATGTTAATGGTCAATAAAAAGGATTAAACGGATTACAATGTAGTTCTATGTAGAATCATAACAGCTGACTCAGATGGCGTCTGGGAGCCTGGTTTCAGAGGAGCATTACAAGCAACCACGCTGCCTCCCCTGAGAATGTATGGCTCATTTCTATGTCATGTTATTCAAGCGGAGAAATAACAGGCAATTGAGAAATCCTCTGGGATAAAAGAAACCTACTTCACTCAAATGAATTAGAATAAATTGCAGTGTCAGTGCTAGTAATGATGACAATCCACAAAGGTTTTGTACTGCTGTGAGAATTATTTAACATCAGCGCTGACGCAGAGACTGGGGATAAACAGACCTGGCTCTAGTAGAAAACCACCCTCCAGAGAAAAAAACGGGGATCTTGCTTAGAACCCCCGACTTTCAGACACAGAGAGACAGAGATAACCACAGTCCTTCGGGATCTGCGCAGGACAGACAAGATCTATCCCCCAAAATATCCTTTCATTCCCTGAGAGAAGGATGGGGAGGAAGGGGGAGGGCAGCGGTGGAGAAACAAGTGATGAGCACTGCAGCGGGAGAACAAAAAGCCACTTGATTCTGAGGGGAGGAAAAAGAGGAGGAGAGGAGATGTGGGACCAGAAGGGATAAGTGAATGGCCCACGCTGCGAGGATGAGGAGCCTGCCTCTGCTGCTCTGCAGAGATAGAGCAGACCTGTCTGCTCAGTGCAGACGCGGACTATAAAAAACATCAAAAAGGGTCGTGAGGACTGGTTCCTGACATGTCCCCAGACTGTCTGCATGCATAACGAGGCTTTACTGTCCAACAGCTCCGGTTTCCACGGCCAAACCGCAGTGTCACACTTCATCTTCCAGAATAACAGCTCCCTCATGACACACGCGGTGATAACAGGTTCGACAAACAAGCAGAAAAACAAACACAACTGGTATTTTCGCAGCATAGTCCAGCTTTACAGTGATTGCGGATTCCAACAGCAGCCTGCCTCCAAGGAAACTGGAAGTGGCAGTGCAGTAATTATGTTACCCAAACCAAAACCCCAACCTAACACATTTTTCAAAATCCTCTTTCACAGGATCATAGCCCCTGGAGAGCACATTATGAGCAGCACTTTGTTGATTAAGATTGTGTAACCCGGTTGTCTGGCCTCTGCCTGAATTCTATAGGAATATGAGTCATTCAGTGGGGCCTCGCGGATCATAGTGAGCCTCATTGTCCTCCCTCCTAAGCAGGCTTGTTACACGAATGAGAAAAGACACACACACACACACACCATATGGAGAGAAAATGAGTATTCTACGTCGAAGGCCTCTTGGAGAACTCCCTGCCCTCTTGGAAAAAGGAAGTGTAACATCCAGTCCTCATACGCTGCTGACAAAAGCTCTGCAAGACAGGAGGACCAGCATGCAGGGAGAGACCTGGCCCGCCACTAACAACTCCTGACAGAGGCACGACAGACCATCAGAAATCATGGGCATACAAATCCGAAGGGGGGGCAGGAGGAGGAGGAGGAGGAGGAGGAGGAGGTAGTGATGACATATTGGGTATCAATAATCTCAACATCAGACAAATGTGTTCGACCTGCAGGCTACAGAGGTAACACAAGGGTCAAATATCAGCTCTACTAAAGTCCATGAGACAAGAAAGAAAAGTAAACTGTAGAACTATTGCAAATAAAAACACGTGGCTGTTTTTGTCCTAAGGACCTGACCGATTAGGTTTACTGAAAGAAGTTGAGGCAGTATTTGAGAGTTAATTTTCATACTTTGCATAATGTGATTTTTTTGCAGTTTGGCGAACAAAACCCTGTCGACATTCTAATGCAAGTGAAAGCAAAGCCAGATGCGCAAAGACCCTGCTCTGATTTTCAGAGGTGAATAGAGATTTGTAAGGTTGAAGAGCTACAAGGGACCTTAGCACTATGTAAAGTATAAATACGATGAGAGAAGAAAGAAAAGGGCAAAACAACCTTCCAGCACAAAAAGAAAATGTCTTTGCTATTATGAAAACATTTCAAAAGTGCATTTGAAACGTTTTCATTCAACTAGAACTCTATGAAAACTTCTCCACAGTTGACAGTTGCGAAGCACGATCTGGTTCACACTCTTGATAAAAGCTACTGCATTTGCACATAATTCCATATGTGTGTAGGACTGCAGGCATGCGCGCCCGCGTGTATGCCTGTGTGTGTGTGTGTGTCTGTCTGTGTGTGTCTCTGCAGTGTAAGCACATGCTGTCCTCCATCTGCTGTTTGATAGAGACTGTTTCCTTTCCTGTGCAGCCAGCCAGCCAACCAGCCAGCCTTCCTGTGCTGCTCCGCTCCAGAGCGGAAATGGGAACAAGACTGCCACACACTCCTGACAAAAAACCTGGATAAGATACGTACACATGCGGACACATGTGGACGGACAATGACTTAGCCACACATTTTAACAGTCCTCTTTCCTTTCTCTTTCCTTCCGTCTTAGACGTCGGGCTTTGTTTTCCATTCCTCCATCTACTGTATGTTCTTTTTTTCTTTATTATTTCATGGTCAAACACCTCCGCAAGTCATTAAACAGCTTGGCGGGGACCAAAAATATTTGATTTGCACCACAATGGAGGTGATTGTTAAGTACTAGAAAAGTCAAAAGCATGGGTGTTGAGAGACTTTCGCAGTTATAAAATATCCACAATTAACAGAGCATGGGTTGTAATAACACAAAAGTCAATCTGTACTTAAATATACTGACCATGTGTGTGTATTTATAATTTGACAGAAGCTTGGAAATCCCCGTGACCCCAGCTGATGGCGGAGACTACTAATTGAGAAATAAACAACTCGATAAAATATAAATCCCTCATTGCTTTAGGTCTGGATTTACTTCCATCTCTATAATTAATAGATATAATAATAATTAAGTCTGCTTTAGTCTTAATTATAATGGCCACTTGAATGTCACAATATGCTATTAGGAGCAAAAATCTTGGAACAATCTGCTTCTATGATGTCAACATAGTAAGCACTTAAAGGGATAATACGTTACATTTCAGCATTAACATGTCTAAAAACGACTAGACCTATGTTATATACTTTGTTTAGTTGTGTACTTACATTATCCCAAATCTTTCCAACAATTGTCAAAGCCAGTGAAATCGGTCAATTTAATCAAGGTCACAGTTTTTTTTATTTGGTCGACTGTAATGGCGTCGTATCCCCTTTTGATGAATCAATGTAGAGGTTGTCATAAATTGCCTTTTTATCCAATTTCAAGCCACATTTTTACGATACACTTTTAAGGTCTTGGTCGTTTTCTAAATATACTTTTTAAGTCTGAAATTAAAAATATAAAATGACACACGGTCTTCAAATATCAGTATAAAGCCAAAAGTGACAATTTTTTTTAAAGACTCGAATGTAAGAATGTAATTAACACAGTATGAACACATACCATACCATATTATATGCGTAAAAAAAAACAGTTTTGAATCAACAGCAGCATGCACGGTCAAGTTAATGGCAGTCCTACGACTGCACCAACTGTGCAGTTCTTTGTTCTCACTACTGTTTCACACTACTGTCCAACTTCCTGTTTCTTGGTCCTTTCTACCAGCTGACTCAAGCTCAGGCCATGGATCTCCAGATTGAGGAAGTGACTGAATGGCCACAAATATGCCAGGAACTTGTGATAAAAAAACAAGTCTAACAATACACAAGGAAAATAAACAGCCCTGTGCAAATCTAAGGAAGTTGTGTGTCAAAGTGAAATCCTCAAGAAATCCTTAACCTCAAGTGTGAACTCATAAAAAAGCTCATACCAGCAGCTAAATAGATGTATGCATTGTTATGTATGTAGGTCATCGAGTGCTAAGTTACCTGGATGAGTGTTGATTCAATGTATGCTGATTCTCAGATCCATAATAGCAGGTCACATGGTTCTGACAGAGTCCAGTAGTCACATTGTTGTCGTCATCTTCAGTGAGAGGTTGGACAGGAGCTGGAAGGAGGGGGGTGGAGGGGGTGGAGGGGGGAGGTCTGGAGGTCTGCCCTCACAGCCCAGTGACGAGAGACGATCCCTGGAAGTAGGGAGGCGGCGGTGAGTTGCAGGTCTCTGCACTTGACTTCCAGGGGCTCACTGAGCAGCAGCCTGCTTTGTGATGCTGCTCACCACCTTTATTTTAACAAGAGAGCAAGAAGGACAGAGAGCAAGTTAGGCAATTAACAACTCAGCAGAGACAGATGAGGAGGGGGAAGGTGTGATGCAGTTCCTGTCTAGAGCAGAAATGGTATGTAGCAAGAAGACAAGAAGTGCAGTAAAGATTAGAGGACAACTTCCTTAAAAGGAGGAGGCTGTGAAGGAATAAGGAGACCCTAGAGCATTGTGAAGCAGCATATACACCCTCTATAGGTTACCCTTCACGTATAATGATGCTATTTAGCTTTGAGGGAAATTCAAAAGAAAGTTTGAACATTTTCCTCATCTGCAAAGGAATGGTGAAGATGGCACAAAGTCTGAGAAGGCGCCCAAGGGTGATATGCAGATCGTCACAAAATGTAACCATGGTGAAGAAATGACTTTAAAATCAGGAGAGTCAAATGAGTCCATTTTTGGGGTTAACATTTTGCAGCGCGTCTACAATGCAAATTTGTCTTCTAAATCCAGCAGACACCAACTTGTAGAGCACATCACTTTGTAGCCAGGCTAACCTCATTTGAAAACAAAAAAAAGGTTTCACATAAAGCCTCTTTCTGCCTCGTTTTCAACACGAGAGTTAGATATGTCACTGGATCCTTTTTTACTATTTCAGTCTATTTGTATGAGAACATACTGGTACATACTGTGCATAAACTGTAGTAGAGATTGCAGGTTGGTGCCATCTACTATATAATCCCTGCTATTACGCACATGAGGCCTGAAAGGAGAGTATGGAGGAAGGAGGGGGGGTTGAGAAAAAAAGGGGACAAGGAGCACAATTTATCTACCTGAGAACGCTGAGCAGCCAAAGAATCTGGAGGCAGCGTTTTCACGTGGAAACCTCGTAAGTACAGTTTTACTTTCAAATGATGGGTGAAAACTGGGACAGATTTCATTCTTGAAAACATAATGAAACCATTTCCAAAACCACTTGAAACTACGTGCTCACACGTCCTCTTTTCTCTGCTCTTGCAACTTTGACATTTTGAAGATACAAGGTTTACTCCCATGCCATAGGCGGGGAGCATGCCGAGCGGTTGCCATGCCGACGTCCTCGTCTAGCCGAGCAAAAGGGAGGTGCGGAGGGGGGCTCTCTCTCTCTCCCTCTACGTTTCTAAGCTGCAACGATAAATGAATGGACACATCTCTTACAGTCCTCCCCATCCCCACCCCTTTTCCTTCTGGAGCTCAATGAAAACAGGCACTCCAACATTTGCTCTATGACATCCTGGAAAATGAGTTGTCATGCTTGAGGATTGCCATGACAGCCAAATAATGGCACGAGCTAAGAAGTCCGTGCTCAGAAGGCCAGATAGAGTGGAATAGAGAAAAAAAACAAAGATCATATCGTTAATCCTGCGTTTTCAATTTACACCTAAATTCCTGGAAAGCACTGCGAGGGAGTATTTCAAATCAGATATCATCTCAAACCTCATAAATAAATAATGTGAGGTCTGACAGTGTGGAATCAGATCAAGAAAACTATTGAATAATAGAAGAACCTTCCTGGAATGCAATCGGATGCAGAGCATCAGGCTCGAGGGAGAAATAACACAGCAACACATAAAAGCTGCTGAATGCAGACTACGATTTATATGTATAAAGTCTAGTTATTTCCCTTCTGTGTGTGGAACAAGCAGTCCATCAAGGGTCACTAGTTGTGCCCTCTCACAGCGCTGACCTGGCAGTGCTGCTGGACAATTAAAAAAGGTAAGAAAAGATAGTCAAGAGGCCAAAAAATTGAATGGGTTTTTACCTGCCAACCAAAGTTCCCCAGGTTCTGCCCTCAAGTTGAACTGACAGCAACGCCCTTTCTTACATACTTTATCTTTATTAAAAAAAACTATTAATGAATGAATATTTAATGAAAAAATGGTGTTTCTTAAAATTTGAGATCAAGTCCATAACAGCTACTTATATCTGCAGTCAGAGCAGACACACACACGCACACGCACACGCACACGCACACACACACACACACACACACCATCTGAAGGTGTCGTGGACTCTCCCACATGTGCAAGATTTACAGCCGTGGACACAAAAACACGGTTTTTCCAAAACTCTCATACACTTGTTAATTCCCTGACAAGACCCTAAGCTCAGCTGAAAATACATAGAACCGTGGTGACAAATACCAGCTCAAAGACACAGTATGCATACACACACTCGGCTCTTTGACTCGGCCACCTCTCCAGGGTAGTGGTCAATCAGAATAGAGCATCACACCGAGATCTCAGAGTGCACAAACTAATTTATAGAGATAAGCTTTGAGGGCAATCACTGTCACATACACATCCAGAGAAAAATAAATAGAGAAATGTCACTTCACCGACTGAGGAGCCATCTGAGTTGCTATCGGGCCCAAGCATCAGTCAACACTGTGCTTACAGAAGTCCTCTCTGACCTGCCACTGTGTGTCATTTAAAAAAACATAATGCCTGTTCAGGACCTAAAATAAATCTCTAAGGTCATGAGATTAACAGTATAGGAAAGCAGACTAAATATATTTCTCAAACACAATCTTTGCTTTGTTTAGTATGAATCATTGGATTATTTCACTTTCTCAGACAATTATTTAAATAAATAAATCTGAGGATGAAAATGTATAAAGCACTCTGTGTTGAGAGGCTGCACTTAAAGACTGCTCTGTTTCAACTAGGGATGTCACAATACCAGAAATGTAGTAGCCGATACCAATACTAGTGAAATTCCACAATTCTTAATACCAATTTACCAAGGTAAAAAACACAACAATAAATCCCATGTACTTATTACTTTGCAAACTGGTATTTGTCAGGAGGTTAAACAGGTCATAATTCCCAATCTAATATTGATTTTTTTTTTGATTGAAGTTTTACAAGATTTGAATTGAACACATCATTATAATGTTATATTTACCTTGCGTCTTGTGGATGGGTCAATGATGGTTTACCGTGTCCCAAACACCTTTTCTATCGTCAACAACGCAAAGTTGTCTCGGGCCTCGTCACTTTTTCAGAATGTTCGAATCGACTTGGTCTAGAAGTATTGGTTCTCTGAACATCCCTAGTTTCAATGGGTAGCAAGGTAAAAAAAAAAAAAATAATAAATGAAGGTTGGGAACCACTAATATAGAGAGATTCTTTATTAGGTAATATAAAAAATGAGAGCATGACTATTTTCTAAATGCTGCAAAATGGCAAATAATAAGCTATACAGTAATACGGTGGTGTACATTTTTTAATGATAAGGCTTAAATTAGAATAGAGCAGCAGCAGTCTAGCACCTGCTTTACAAAGTCAGTGTTAGAGAGATGTAAAAGTGAGAGAAGAGGCGAGGCTCATTGTGATTTATGGTGTCCAGGCAAACCTGAAAGGGACACAAATCAGCCTCAAGACGAAAACAGCAGCAGCAGGAAATTATAATAAATAGCACTGCAGGAGAGAAATGCATGCACGTGGACTTTATGCCTCTATGATCAGATGTGAATAGAGCCGTGTCCTCGATGAGCTGCGGTCCACGCATTGTGAGCTTAATGTTCCAGAGCGAAAGGACAGAGGGCAACAAGGAGTGCGATTTTGTTCGCTGAAACTCCCTCGCCTGTCTGTCCGCCTCGCCGCTGTGTCTTGGCATCCAGGTTTGCTGAACACCACTGAGTGGCCCTTTGCCAATGCAAGCAGGATGTGAATGTGATAATATCATAAAGCTGCTAAACTTGGCAAATGCTGTTCAAATCAAATATCTGGAAATGTCCTAAAGGGCCCAGGCAGGAATAGATCATTTACAGTGTGTATGTGACAGACTACATCAATAGTGTTATTCATTTAGTGGGTAGCTCAATGAGAACCCTGATTTAATACTCACCTGTGGCTCTCTAAAATCAATAAGCAATAGAATGATGGAATAAGCCTCTAAAAATTGAGGAAATGTCCAAAGTCCATCAAGAATATAAGTGAGAAACTGCTGCTAAGGCCTAATGTAATGACTCCCAGGGAGGTTTCAAATATATACATGCTGACATGCTAAACTAAGATGGGGAACATGGTAAGCTTTATACCAGCTAAACATCAGCACGGTAGCATTATCATTATGAGCATGTTAGCATGCTGACGTTAGCATTTAGCTCGATGTAGTTTGACTTGCAATGCATTTGATCAATCTGCATTTGATTGATTATTGAATGTGCAGTCGTTTCAGACGTTCTCATGATTTTACCCCTTTTGTGTTGCAGCCTTTTTATTTGCTTAACATCTAATGAAGGTCTGCTAAATGTAGCTTCTTTAATCAAATAATGTTTGCTGACAGTGTCTGGGAGTTCACCAATTTTTCATTATGGTCCATTCTACGCATCTGCCTTATGGATGTGCATTAGGTTATATACTATATTGGTTTAACAACAATAGTAGGCCTATAAAAAAAAAGAAGGACCCGTCTGGACAGCCCGTCAATCCAGATCTCAGTCGCCACCTCAGACATGACCAACATCTGGCCAGAGGCCTTCAAAAATCCCCAGTCTATTATAACTGCAGCATGTAAAATCCAAAATTATTCAGCCTTCCATCCCACAATTCGATACGCATCCCCTCAGTGGTGATGTCTCTCTTCCCTTCTTCCTACAACATCCTCTCCCAAAGCTTATTCTCCCAGGCACCTGGGAGCAGCTCAGACAGAACGGGGTTAGGATTAAACAAGTCCCCAGCCGAAGATTCCCTGCAACACTTAAACTCCATGAACCCCATCTGGTAAATATTCATGACAGAGAAATAGTGGTATTCCAGAGACAAGGGAGGAAAAACAAACCCATCTCCACACATAAGCAGATACAAACCATTCTCTAATACACACACAAAGACACATATAGACTGACATTAATAGCTATAAGAAACATGATACACCCACACAAAGGAAAAAAACGCCCTGTGGATTTTTCAAGCTTTCTGTGTGTATATCTAGCTACAGCCGAAGGCTACATGTCGTGTCTGTCTGCACTACCTTGTCTGGGAACAGAGATGTTTCGCACGTTGGTGAGAGAGTCATGAACGCCTCCACTTCTTTCACAGAGAACTGCCAAAAGTAGGAAATGGAATGAGAACTCAAAACACAAATCTAGCTGAGAAGTAACATGAAACAATGCTCTCTTTTCAGGAATTTGGTTAAACTCTTGAGAGCATTTCGTAAGAAAGGTCAGGCTGTCTATTGGATGATTAGCACATGCATCAACAAAAAGACATGGGGGAGAATTGTTTCAAGCGTGACTGTGGAAGATGCACTCTTGCTGTAGGAATAATAAAACACAAACAAACCCTGTCCCTCCTGTGTGTATATCTAACATCTTTGTCTACTGGTCAGAGGAACTCTCCCTCTTCTTCACATCTTTGTGATTGTATGAAGCTGACTCTGAAGACTTGCTGTCCACAAGCAGGAAGAGAGACAGTTTAGATCATATCCTGTGTGTCAACTGTGGTTTACAGATAGAAACGGGGGCTATAAAATTAGCCGGACTGTGAGAACTAGAGAGAGCAGATATAGAGAGCGAAGAGACAGACTCGACCCCCCCACTCGCGTAAAAAAGAAAAGAAAAAAGACTAGGATACAGGAGAGGGGAAAGAGTTGGAGCCACTCTTGAAACGGCTCTGCATGCGCGTCTTTCTGTCAAGTGTGACAACTCTGGCTATGCTAACACAGATGTCGACGTTTGCTCAACGCCCGGCTCAGTTGTGTGGCATATTAAGCCAGATTAGAGAAGGAAATGGCTCACTAAAACTGCATATTTGTGAGCTATGACCTAGAACATTTAATGTGAGTGTGTGTCACACCCATAAGCCACGTGTTAGAATGTTAGCATTAATCTCACTTTACAGCTAAGGCTGACCAGAATTCAGCAGTAAGTCTAAGGAATCACCACATCCTTTATAATTCATGCTTAGGGCGCATGTACAAAATCTCATTGCGATCTATGCGTTTGTCAAAGTGTTGGGCAGGAAGACAGATCATCCAACGGTGCCATCTCTAGAGCTACACTGACAGAAAAAAAGAAACATATTCGTCTACATACAAAAACACAAAGAATAGTTGTTTAGCGAAAGAACCACGAATGTGTGAATGTTTTATGAACCCACAAATAATAAGGGAAATTAATAATGTAATTAATCATTTTAATTGAGTGCTAATGAGGTTGGGAACGAGTTTGTCTACTTACGTTGCTGCTTGGCTGCTTGTAGGCTCACATAGTGATCCATTTTTAAAATAAAAATGTTGATGATGGCCACTTTAAAATTAATTTCAGATGTTTGAACACAACTATTATACTAATGCGAAATGCCTAATTTCCATTGCCTGGTTCGGCTCGACTGGACTGAACTCACATTTGGTACTTTTCTCTATTTTGTTTTCCACTGCAGATAGTACCCCTTCAGTGGAGGCGGGATTCTTAGCTGACCGCCATAGCAACACCGCATGAAACGGACGTGACATCATCTTCTATGTAGCACTTGCTGGATCGTCCTGGATCGTAAAAAACAAACAAACAGAGGAACGTCTGCAATTCATCAATGTAGTATACGATGTCGTCCGGCGTCCATTTTTTAAACTCTCGGTTGCTATTGACAGTAGCTTGGCTATTTAAAAATTACAGATTTGTGCAGGATGTCCAATGTTGCGCTAGTGATGATTCTCCCCGACCAGTCTGCAGTGTATACTCCACCTTCTAGTATCGGCTCAGCTCGCTTGGAACCTCAACCGAGGTTGTACAAAAAAAGTCCAAGTACTATCCGCAACTTTTGCTGATGGAAAACCAAAGAAGAGCAAGTCAAGTTGAGTAAAGCCCAGCTGTATAATGCAGGGGAAATGCAGCATAAAACAGTAAGCTGCTGTAATAATTTAAATTATTCTTAAAGTCACAAATCACATGATCTCACTACTACAGCTGGTCAACCCCATACTATCCTGAAGAAAGTATTCCTGCGACAGGAAGTAGGAGCTCATAGGAAAGACTGTAAACCTGCCCTGCCCAGTAAACCTAAATCAACAGGATGTGGATGATTTACAGGGTAACATACACTACACTGAGGGGATGTAGCCAAACACGGCTGAAATAAGGTTCTCAAACCTCTTGTATCTTTGTCTTCAAAAGGCATCACTTCAGCTGATCTACAGGCAGGGCTGTGCGCTCAAGTAAATTCAGTAATCTAGTCATCAGATAGAGGGGAACTTGCACCCCCCACCCTACCCTCCTTCCAGGAAATATTCATGTAAATACTCTGTAAATGCTCTGCTAACATGAAACATACTGAAGGCCACTGGCTGCAGCTTGGAGGGCAAAAGGATCAGATTTGCAGGGCTGGTGGCAGATGGACTGACCACAATTTCGATATTCCTAAAAAAAAGAAAGTTTTGATGGAATTACATCTCTTGCCGCAGACATGCTGTTCATTTCACGCACATTGAGTCCTGTTCTTCAGCGCATAGTATTACCGTGCGCCACACTTCAAACAATATCGCAAACAGGATTTATTCTTGGATTGCAAATTATCCAGGGGCTCAGAAGAAAGATGCAAATACTCTGGTGTGTTACTTTAATCTATTTCCAGGCAGTTACAGCGACTCAGAGGGATATCTTGATTTGGAGGGCTGAGAGAGAAGCCCTGCTGTGGTGCTCTATCTTTAACAGGTAATAGGAAATTGGCCGATCAGCACATCATCTACAGTAGCTGCTCCAGTCAGCCAACGGACTGATGTATGGCAAGTCACACCCACGCTGCGACACCATTGATTTTCTTTGCATACAACCCAAGACTGCTGATTCAAGATAATGTTACATTTTAAAAAAGCTTTGCTGTGATATTGTGGTGATAAATTCAGCCCATGGAACTGATAGATGAGCTGAGGGAACATTGACGAGTGAGATTTATTCCAGGGCATTGATTTATTCCTCTGGATGATGTACATTATTTATAGTTTATCATTAAATGTGTTCTTTCATTTCTGGTGCAATATCAGTCTTTTAGAGACAAATAGATTATTGAGAAGGCTGCAAAACTCCAACAAACATGAGACTGAATTTCCTGTAAGGGAAATGAAAAGCTGTCCTCTGTTGTAATAAGCATACCCAGAACGGTCAAATACTGTTTATCCAGTGAACCATAGTGTCATTTAATGACATTTTACCATATTTACCACATCACAGTTCATCCCGATGACATACACTGTGGCTCTTTGTGATTTTGTTGTTAGCCTCCATTGATCCGAAACACCAATGCCCTTCTTCCCCTTAAATCAGACTATAGAGTTAAAGTAAATATCAGCTCATGTGATATTCTGTGACCCGTTATCTTTTCACTATCCACATTACTGTCGGCCAAACTCACACAAAGTCAGCAATCCACACAGAGCTGCAGCTTTTCACACCCAAACACAAGCTTTTTCACAAAAACCTCATTTTTTTCTTTTTTTGAAAGCCTGGACGAATCTGAAAACACCGGCCTGAGGCTTTAGTGAAAACTTAATGGGTTATTCCTTGGCTCATGCTACACGCTTCCTGCTGACAGACAGACTAACTGAGCCGAAAACATGACCTCCTTGGCTTAGGTAATGAAAAGAACAACTAAATCATTCGTGCTGTAATAAAACACAGTACAAGTTACCATGGAGAGTAGGAGGAGACAAAGCGGCGGTTTGACTGTCCACTCCACTCCTTAACAGATGTTGGCTGTGACTAACTGTTTTGTCGTTTGTTGAGTAGAAAAGAAGGAAGAAGAAGAGATTTAGTCATTTTCCTGTTGTTTAGGTGGATAACATTTAGTTGGCTTAGTGTGTGGATGCAGTCTTAGTGTTAGCTCTACCCTAGCTAGTATCAATCTTGGCCATCAGTGAAGGGATGAAAGGTTTGTGGCCTGTCATAGAGTCGTGCTACCTGTCATGGAGATTACTGGTGTGGATCATTGGAAAGAGCTGTAAACAAAAAGGCCCATGTGCGCAGCTCTGAGGAGAGGAGATAAGGAAGGGTTCTGGTGGAGAGAGGGGGGTGTTGCTGATTATTGTGCCAAGCTAGCAGCTGCGTGATGGATTTCACACACATCTACTCCTCTACCTCTGCATCCCTTTGTGCCGCACGTAGAGCAAAAGAGCCCCTTCCGAGTGCACGCAGTGGAGGATCACCATTTTGCCATTCATGTCATTTGCCCTCGCTGCATGTTGTGCATGGGTAAGCAAACACACCCCCATGGTCCTTTGGTGTGCTGAACACAGGCATGCAATTATTGTGTTTGTCAGCCACACTGGTCTCAGGCATGAATATTTTATGGAATGGAAGGTAAACAAATATACAAAAAAAAAAAGAGAAAGTGCCTTCAGGAAAGCTGCTTGAATTCAATGTGAAACCATGGATATATCTGACGAATCCAGCAACATGACAGCGCTGCATTGTCTGTGCTGTATCACACAAGTGCAGCCTCTTGGCGTACACAGCAGACAAAATCTGAACAGGATATTGCATCCCGCTTGACATAAGCTGTGAGCAGCCCCCTTCATTTTTTAAAATCACTGACATTACACAAGCAACTAACAACAGAGATGCCATGTCAGCCTCTCCAGAGGGTCAGAAATGTGCGGATTAGACTGTCATTAATACTGAATCTGGATTATAGCAATCCTGAGGCAGCTCCACAGCTACAGATTACTTCTATCCGAGCCGCAGCAGTGAAAGACAATGGCACGTTGTGTTCCCCCAGAACTGACAGTACCGCACAGTAACAAAGAGGACTCGTTTCTAATAGGGTCAGGAGTGATTAGACAAGCGGCAGGCCTGGCAGCCCATAGAGAGGCCCAAGATCCCCCAGAATCCCCCAGAAACAGACTGGATTTGTCAGATTACGAACATCAACTCCAATTAGCCTATTAGTGTAGTTAGATGTTTCTCCAGGTTGCACCTTGTGAAGATATATCGTTATAACATGGCCCTGTAGAAAAAAACGGACTCAACATTAACACAATATATCTTTGCGGGATTCATCAGAGTTACAAGTAGCACTTTACTGCGATAAAACAAATGGCACCCGACTGTCTAGACATCTTAATATATCTTGTGATGGCAGCCTGTCCTTTATGGCCGCTGTAAGCGCCGTTGTGCTTTTGATGCATAATTTATAAGCCCCCCACAAAAAAGTCAAAGATTTTAAACTAAGGCTTACAGACTTTAGAAATCGGAACATATAAAGCAGACTAGTGTTGTATTGGCATCAGTGTAATTTATAACAAAAACGCTTCATCAAAGACTCACTACAAGCCAAAGCTCAGAAATATTTTATTGGCATGATTGTCTCCTGCTGTCTCAGCTATTTAGCAAGAAATCTAATAGAGTGATTTATAAAAATTAGCAGTATTATGTAATTCAGACAAAAACAAGTAGCCAATGTTCCTTTCTTATGGCTTCAAACTGAAATCGGAGCAGTAGGGAATAGTATTATTTCAGTATTAACAGTCATTCTATGAGATTAATGAAACACATATTCTAATACCTTGGGTTTCCAAAGCATTCCTTCATTCACAATAATACGTGTTAATGTTATCTCAAAGGAAGAAACTCAAAAGAAGAACACAGAGCAGAGAGAGAGAGGATCAGTGGGAGTTACTGTAAACAAGAAGTGAAGACAGGAACATCTGAAAAGTGAGGGGGCGTAGGGGAGGGGAGAGAGACTAAGAGACAGAGCAGGAAAGAAAGAAAGAAAGAAAGAAAGAAAGAAAGGGAATACAGATCAGCCAGCGTGACCTGTCCTTGCCGCACAAAAACAAATGACATCAGAGTAGCTGCCAATCAGCTGACGTGGCTCAGAGGGAGGCTGTTAGAATTCACTCCAGCTATTTTTTCTGACACACTGCCATAACCTTATCAAAAAGGAGAACAACTGCTCACTGAAATGGCACCATGGATTAGTGAAATCTCACATAACGTTTTAGTACAGAACATGCATTCTTCATTGTTACCTACAGTGGTGACAAGCTCAGTCTGTTATTCTTCATGGAAAAGTCTTCCTTAAGCAGTCGGGCCTAAAGTGATTCCAAGACACTTCCGTCTAATTCAATCCCAAACATATTAAGGGAAATCAATTTAGAGGGAAAAACGTAAAAGCAATTACAGTAGTTGATAGGGCTGGATTTAATAAACTTAATTAGACTTTTGTGATGAAGCATAAACCATTACAAACAGCAGTGCTACAGGCGCTTCCACTGACTGCCATTTCAAAGCCAACCATCTCATCAGGCACTTTTTGAGTGGGATCGCTGATCGTCATTAGAGCAAACAACATTATGAAATTTATGGACCGCACTTGTGCAAATTAAATACGAGTAAACAAACAAGATTTCAATTGACCTGTTGCAAAACCAAACCCCTTCCTCACTGTCCAATCATAGCTCGGCAACCATAAATAGGCATGGCAGGCTTGTAAAACCTACAAAGAACTATACTCAATGTATAAAAAGTCTGGGAGGTCGAGGGTGATGTATTTGTTTAGGTTTTCCCAAACACAAAAGAGAAAACAAGTGTAAGGAATATTACACACAGTGTGTTTATCTGCTCTAAAGAAAGCTGCAAACGTTAGCATATCAAGCCAACTTGCTCATAGCAACTAAACAAAGTTTAGCATATACTTAACTAACAACATTATTTTGTGGAGTTAAAGGTTGTATATGGGTGCCACTAGATTTGGTTAGAGGTAGCCTAACGGGTAAAGTTGAAAAAACAAACAATAAAGCATAAATCTCTCCTCTGTCTTGCTTGTGAAAGTATGCAAGCTAATTAGCACCAAAACAGGAATATGTTAGAGCTAAATAATAGTCTGATTTTACACTTTTTTGCTTGGAACATGTAGCTTCAGCCTCAGTCTAAGCATTATGCATGATAAGCATGATAAGCATGATATCATGTATGCTGCCATCAAATGCATATTAAATAACATTAAAGAGTATTGACACATTAAAAAGCCGTTTGGGGAAACGTTTCCATACAGATCAGAGCGCTAATGTTCATTTTCTAGATAGCTACAGCTGATAAAATCTGCAAGCCATGACTCATTTCAACCGGCTAAGTCAGCGGTCAAAGACTAGAAAGGAGAGTTTTGTTTTTGAAAACAGCAGATGCACTCTTTCTCGTGGCATCATACACTGGAGAGTGTTGACAGAAAATCATTTCAAACCTGGTGAGCGTCCAAAGGTCAAAAGCAGAGTGTGCTCCCGCTAATCAACCCACCTACTGTTCCAGAACGCCAATTTTAACTCCCTATTTAATGATCTGCATTTATGACACGAAGTAGACAGCTATTGACTTTAATGATAAACATTTTTGACAAAGACTATCAGAGATACTGTGCCAGATCATGCGTCACTGAAATAGGCTGTTAAAAGTACCTTTTTCCAATTCATCATAGAAATAAAGCAGAAAACAATATTTTCTGATTTATTGCACCTGGATTCAGTCTGAAACAACACAGCAGTGGACAACAGCTGTTTTAAGCCGATTAAGCTGGTTTGACTGATTTCTAAAAGAAAACAGTCAAATCAGCAGGTTTTGTGACAGTGAGCTCGTCTCTAATGTGTTTGAGGTAGATAAGGTTGTTATTAGATTACAGCTATATAGATCTGTGCCAGACAAAATACTTTGAATAAAGTTTTGTGATGAGGGCCCCCACACAATAACATGCTGAGCTACATATTAACCAGGAACACACACAATGTGCAACATTATAATCACTTTGGTGAATTCCAGGTCTGTGTCCGGTCTGTGTCCTCAGAAGCTGCAGTTTAAACTGTGTCCTGTAGAAACCACCTAAACTCCTGTAGAGGCCATTGCATCTGAGTTTAGACTTAAACCTACTGGGGTTTAAGGTTACAAAGTTAAGTATGAGGACATATTTATACAGCTCAGATCATTTTTTTGATTAATTAATTTATTTTACTTTGTTATCTCATTTTAAAAAGGTAACACTATAACCAAATGTCAACAACCAGTAAATAAAGCCCAGTGCCTGCAAGGAGGGCATGTGGCAAGTTTGCCAGTAATGCATAAATAAATAATCACACATGTATTGTCAGACCAAATTCCACTACGGTTCAGCTTTAGTGTCAGCTAATAAAGTATATTTGACGGATTATTGATACAGCAGTAGATGGAAAGGAAACACAGGAGCAAATGTGCTACAATATAAACATTTGATGTGAAATATTTGACTTAATAGTAGTCTATCCATCACAGCTGCAAGCAGACTATAAATAGTAAATAGCCTAGTTTGGTCGAGATAAGGTTTTGGTCGAGATAAGGAAATGACTCAGAAGGGACACAGTTTCTTATGTGATGCGATATCAGAATTGAATTCATTATTAATGTTGCATCATGTCGTCAAATTACAGTAAGTGAAGGGTGGCAATCTCAATAACGGCGCAATCGCAGTCACAACTATTGACTAAGTGTACATCAGTGTAACATTGCAGACCACAAGGCAGGTCACACCATAACAGCGCGGCAACACAGACACACTAATGATGATAATTTCATTGCCCCAGTGCATGCTGGGAAGCTATCGGATATGTTCAATTCTTATTTTGCCTTTAAGCAAGTGTTAAGTCTATACAACATGATGTCTTCAAATTGCTTGTTTTTTCAATTCAAGCTTCAATTTACAATTACATGAAATAGAGAATAGCAGAAAATCCTCAAATTGGAGAAGCTACACGCAGCTAATTTTTTGCATTTTTCCATGATAAATGAGATAAGTGATACTAAAAGGCAACACTATAATGTGTGCTACGATTTATTAGCTCAAGGGTAAACGTTACACATACCGTAAATAGATACGCTATATCAATGCATACATCACTCCCCAAAAAATAAATAAATACTGGCACACCCATGTCATCTCTGGCAGCCACCAGGAGCTTTAAGAGAGGAGATCCCAGAAGCAGCCCCTGCCACCATCACCCCAGCAGGATCTCAAGGAAACCTAATTGAACAGATGCAAATTAAAGATGTGTTAAAAATTCCTCTTTATCATAGGGGGATGTATTTTGGCACCAGCAACCATAGCTCCATGTATTTCATCTGTCCCAGTTGTGCTTGTGGTTGTAGTTTGAAGTGAAATATATTCCCACCCCCCATATTTCTCTCCCTCTTTCTCTTCATTTCCCCTCCACAGCGCCAACACACCCAACCCCCTTCTTACGTTTTTCGACAATAACCAATTACAGGCGCAGGAATGCAGGGTGAAATGTGTGGCCTGGAGCATGTAGGTTTTATATCAGACTCCACACCGATATGATAGTAACAACATGGGTGTGGAAGCTATAAAAACAACCCTCTGCTTCACCTTCCCATATTTCTGGAGCTTGTGGAAAATGACAGCCATAGCGGCGGCTGGGAGTATCAAGCTACCGCCGGCAGACTAATGAAAACAATCACGCAGAGCCGCGGGAGTTCTGGCTGTTTTCAGGACAAAAGTGCACAGCGCTGAAGGACCAACTGCTCGCTGGTGCAGCCACACATGAGAAGCAGCGTGCAGCTCGAGCTGAGCATAATGAAAATGGACTCAAACTAGTCTGCACTAATGAGTTTTTACCATGAGACTGAAGGCGTATCTCTGGCTAACTAAGCGGCTAACTAGTCCCCTGCTGGGGCCCAGCTGCTGGATGTGATAGCGCAGTAATGAACTGATAGCACGGCCTTTTACTTGTTCGGTTAAGTCGGACAGACATCACTGATGGCCCAGAGCTGTGTCCATGTGTCGGATTTAGTTTAAAATGCTGCCTAGAACACAACAGACTCAACATTTGTCTCGAGTACAACACAGCAAATAAACACTGCAGTACAAAACAAGTCGCTGTTTGGGGGCAAAATCCCAGCATGCAGTGCTTCAAACAAAGCCGCCAGTCCTAGCATCTACTGTCTGCCTCCACATCTTACACTAGCTCATCCCAGGCAGTCATAAAAGACTGCAAATGAGGGAGTGTCTTCAGAGAGAGAGCAAGGCGTTTTCCCTCTCCGGGGAGGACAGATCTGATGATCAAACCCTTTCCTGCTGCCTTGTTGAGCCCCGCTCCGCGGCAAAGAGAGGGTCTCTCATGTGTCACACTCTGCTGACCACCAGTTTTGATGAAAGGCCTAAATACAGAATGTACAGCCCAGAGAGATTGCAAAAGGTAAACAAGGAAATGTTGATCTAATTACAGACAAATTCCATATGCACAATCCCCGACATATAGAAACTTCATTCTGTGCAGCAATGTCAATCAACTGACACAATATACCACAACCGGGCAATGGTGAATAAATCATAACAAATGCACTTTGAATATGTTCTTTAAACCACAAAGACAGCAGAGCAGGAAGTAGTGTGATTCATTTTTAAATAAAAACAACACAAACACACAAATAAGGCCATCCAGTGTGGTTGTTTTCTAAAGCGGGCGTGTCATTTCTAGCAAGATAACAAATTAGTCATTGTGCAAAGTCGCAGCACATGGAGGAAGCCCGCAGGGGACGCAGACTCACAGTTTTTAAAAATACATATCCATAATGTCTGTTTGTCTTCTGTTTTAGCTCCAGATGCAGAGAGAGTGAAAGCTGGGAGGAAGAGGGTTCGAACAATTTGTAGTTCACCAGCAATAAAATAGACGTTTGTGTGAAGAGCCACCCACTGACTAGCGTGGGCCCACAAAGAGAAACACTGTGTGATATTCAGCCCTGGGACACATCATTATTATGATTAAAGTGATCTCTAACCTTATTTGCCCCCATTTCTTGGTTCTCTAAGACCAAAAGAGAAAAACACTTCTCATCCAACACACAACTGTCTCACTGTAAAGGTGCCATGAAACAGGGAGGCCCAGGGGACGAGTGGGTGTACAGAGTAGGAACCAAGGCTGTTAGCATATGTTGCTCAATTATCATCACCATGTGTAGCTAGCACTATTATTTCCAAGAGCTTATTAACAGCTCCAGAGACAACCACAACCACTTCCTTTACACCTAAAGTTGGGGATTTGAGTGGGGATGCCTTTGTCTTGCTTCTAATAGTTGCACATACTCAACAGATGGTCTTCAGAATAAAGAGCAAGGTCAGTAAAAATGTGCAACAAATAGAGTGTGTTCCACTTCTAAACTAAAATGTGTTAACACCACTGTCTGTACAAGCTTTCCTATGATACACTATAACCTAAATACTTTCACGTCAACAGGTCATAAAACTCCATAAGCCTCATTGTTTCATTGTTTAGCAATTTCCTCTGGTTTGAACTAGAGCTGAAACAAGTCTACTAATGGAAAGTTAATCTGCAACTGTTTTGATAATTAATCATTTGAGTCATTTGACAAGCAAAAATGTTAAACATTTCATTGTTCTAGCTTCTACAAGCAATTTCACACAACACTTATGTGCCCAGGAAACCAAACTTGGTTGTGTTATGTGCTGCACAAAAGATGCTGATGATTTACAGTAAACAATGTCCCCTTACCCCAAAATGAAGTTAAAAATTGAAGGTGAATGCAAATGAGCTTTTTACCAACAGTCAATTTACACTTTTTTTTTCTTTTTTTTTTTCTGGGGGAAGAAATAAAAGCTGAAAATTAGCCCCACATACTGTGTATAGCGTTGCCATCCAATTACTAGCTCTCACTTCTGTGAAAACACCAAATCGCTCCTCATGGTTGAATCTCTGCTGGCATCAAAGCAGATTCTAATTATGATAAACAAATATCCCAACATTGTAAGCGACAGAGTGGATCTGGCATTGTCTCCGGCTGAGCACAGAACAGGCTTTGGCAGTGTTTTGAAAGAGTGCGAATGTCAACAGCGTGAAAACATATTGTCTGACCAAATTCTGCGATGAATAGCAACATACAGCATCGCTTAGTTTCGTACAATGAAAAGCTACACATACAAACATAAAAGCAAAGAACAAAAGCATGAATGCGGACTTATGACGACACGTCTTTTTTTCATACAGAACACACTGCTGCACAGTGAAAATGTTTCACGGCACTTTTAGATCTTTTACATCTCCAGAGCAGAAGGTCAGTGGGACAAAGACATGGTGTGTCATGTGTTTCCTTACATGGATGAATCAATCCAATCTCCCCAAGAGGACCAGGCCTATTATATTATCTACTCAAAACTATTATTGATGGCTATGATGTATATGTACTGATGGAAAATATCTTACGTGATGACACTATAAGCAGCCGAGGCGGCCCTCCAACTTGCTTGAAGCGCATAATAACGTTAATCAAATGTCAAACACTGCTCAGTTTTGTGATATGAGGATTTTATTGGAGAGCTGGCATCTGGAACAACATCTTTGATCAGCATTATCAAAATGGAATAACCTATTAATCAAACATGTCGTTACAGCTGCCGTAAAAATGTGCCTTCATTTGGAGAAGGCACATTTTTACGGCCGCTGTAACGACATGTTTGATTCATTTTCTTTCAAATAGAAAAAACGGAAGGTTGTGGGTTCAACACCAGGCTGCCTCCATTGAGCCCCTGAGCAAGGCTCTTAACCCGAGTTGCTCCAGGGGACTGTCCCTGTAGTTAGTTACTGGAAGTCGCTCTGAATAAGAGCGTCTGCTAAATGACTTGTCATTTTAATAAATAGCAGTAATGGCAGTAATAGATGGACAAGTCTTCATAAGTAAAGATGTGACATTTGGGTACACATCAAAGTTATAATTAAGAAACAAACACATTTTAGTCGACAATATCGGCTGATATTAGCTTAATGTATGCAAGTTACTAATTAAAGACTAAGGGTCCTATTTCTGCAGTGGTGCAACGACTGATATTTCCCTAACCTTAAAATAAGGGAGAGCAAAAGCGAGCTGTTGGTATTTTGTTGGAAAATATTTCATTCTTGAGCAAAGTGGTGCACCAATCAATAGGCCGACATCCCTAGAGCTGGCGTGGCTAATAAAATATTGGAGCTATTATTGTTATCAGATGTTTCTGTTAAATATCAATAGCAGTCTCGGCCTCAAAACTCATCAACGGATCTGCTGGCCTCTACTTTATTTTTCTGTTGGGCTTCATCAATATTAGTTATTTCCAATCAGCAGCCTGTCAGAAATCTGAGGAGGCAAATAAAGTATTTAAAAATTGACATCAATCAACTGTCATAACTATCTGATTTGTCTTCCATCTCTTAAGTGTTTGTGTTTTCTTTTATCTAAAACACATCCTCCCTTTTTTTCCACACAGAGATAGCTATCATCACATAAAAGCAGCTGAAATTACATCTTTAAACACTGACAGGAATCCAATAAGATGAAGCATGCTCAAGGTCCATCCCCTCATTTAATTTCCAACACACTGCATGATCCAGGCTGCCTTTAACCTTGGTCATTTATATCACCCAGGACAGCTCTGATTATCGTCCCATACATTAACGCCTTGTGGCGCTCGCCTGAGCCTTACATGTCTATCAGCATGCAGGGCATGTCAGCTAACCCCTGACTACTGCGGGCTCACTGCCGCATCCAACGGCCCTCACTTAAGACACATTCATCACAGTCAAAAAAAGACCTCAACACTATAAAGCTTCCCAAAGAGTCAGAAGTTGAAAAGGTGCTTTGAATGAAATAGATCTGAACTCGCTCACCACGCCACATCCTTTACAGCTCAACACAAAAAGGTGACAACGCAAACATTGAATTAATGCTTGTCGCTGTCACTGCAGGCCTTTGGGATGTGATCAGCACATTTTTAATTGCTACAAGCCGCAGGAATACTGATGTTAAAAGGAACCTCGGCGCAGATAAGACTTGGAATGAATAAAAAAGGAGTACGCTCTGTGTCGCGCGTTATAAATTGCTCTGTGTTTGACACAACGATCAAACTAAATAAGCCAACCCTTTGAATAAGCCTATTGTACTTGTGTGAAAATGTTTATTGGAGTTACTCCAGTGCCTTCAAACTGCATCATGTTACTGAAAACAAAATGAAAAGATATTGAAGGGCTGACATGACGATCACACACAACTCCCTGTGTGTAGCAGCCTTGAAAGAATGAATAGGAAATGGCCTGCTTTAGTAAGCATCCATTATTCATTAAGCACTGTACTCCTCCATGTCAACAACCACTGTAGTGACACAGCCAAACCATTGTTTCCTCTTTCACTCACTCACTCACTCTTAACTTCACTCTTTTGGTCTCACCCAGCTTTCATCTCATTTATGATCGGCTGCCAGTTCTTGAAGAGCCCGTTAACTCAAAAACATCCAACGAAAAACAGCTAATAATCCAACTGTAAAGAACATGATACGACATTGAAGTGTCAGCAAAGACAGGAGCCGAAGCTGCAGCTGGTCAACGTGGCATTTTAAGAAAATCATCGCATATGCACATATTGCTGAGAAAAACATTTCTGACATTACACGCAGAGACTCATAACATACGTTACAAAGACTGGGTGGGACTTTTATGCATCTCTAGCCGGGTCTTTATAGTTTATGGTGCTGAAGAAATAATCGAGATAATCACTCTTTCTATATGTGAGACACAGCCACTCGCCTGCTGCTTTTGGAATCAATTAAAAGCCACTTTATATTTTTACATCCTAGCAAGAAGTGCAATACTGTTTGAGAGGAATATTTTAAAAAGGGACATTAAACAACTACAGTAAATACACAAAAAGACTGAAGAAACATCTGTGATTCCGTGCACGAACACATGTGCTGTCGTAAGCCTCAGTTTCACATTGTTTACATCATCTTTTAACCCTGGAGACATGATCTTAAACGTCAAGCTAATAACGTGTTCGGTGACTTCTTCTGTGCATATATAATGACTGCATCTCCGATTCAAGATCAAACACACAGCCTTCAAGGAAAATCCACAATAGCTGAATTTTTTTTCTTCCTGGCTGTCGAAGCGATATTAAGCGTGTTCTAAGCCTGTGGGTCGCCCTTTGTTTCCCACTGAAAACCTAATATTTGTTTTTCTTTAGTCGTTCATTCAGATAAAATAAAGTGGACTGAAACGTGTTTAAAGCCAGAGCTGGAGATGTTTGCTTTCACTTCAGTTAAAATCAGGCCACATAGCGCAGGGATTTAATCTCTGCTGGGCTCCACCCTGCTTTCTCTGAGCAGGTCACCAAATTAGGTTGCCATATTTTGGCCCGAAAAAAGTCGGAGCTCAATTGAATACGAGTTATCATGTTAAAATCACATCTGTCAATGCTGCCCCTACCAGCAGCTGACGTTCAGTATGGGGCTGTGTGATTATGACAAAAAGCCTTTGGCATTGTGCTGCCTTTTTGGCTATTTCTAAAAGCTAAAAAAAAAAAAAAAGCAGACAAAAACATACAGATCCTAAAAGTTTTCAACAATGGGGTTTCTCCCCCTTTAGAGACTCATAAAACAACTGCAAGGTCACCAGCTCAATCTCCCAAAATATGTCTTTTTAGAGCTTTGTGGTTCACTTTGTAATGCGCTCATGTAACGACTGACTGAAATACAATAGAGAAACTATGTGTTGCCTGGAGGGCGGAATACACCCATATTACTACTGGGCAGCTGTTGTGGAGTGACATCATGCAGTACTTCCCTGGGCCACATTCTCTTATTGAAAGCAGGAGGGTTTAACCTTGTGGTTCACAAGCCTGAGGGGTTCCAAGATAAATCTGAGGGGTCACAATATGATTACAGGGACAAAGATATATTCTGTAGCACAAAATGACGTTTAATTGTCTTGACTTTTCCCCAATTCTGCATTTTGCTTGCAAAAATATTGGACATTTTCACCTCTTCAGGCTTGTTTTTCCTTTCTTCGTCATCCCCCGGATTTAAATTAACCACACCCGCTAACAATGAGTACGATACTTCACTTCCAATTCCAACTCCAATGTTGCAATCAAATGTCTTGTTTTTCCAAACCCCAAAATGTTCAATTAACTATAATGCAAGACCAAGAAAAGCAGCACTCATTCTCCCATTTACCCAGGAGTCATCAAATGTTTGGCCTTTTAGCTTAATAAATGACCTAATCAAACATCAAAATAGTTTCTTCGTTCCATCGAATAATCAATTAATCAACTAATTGTTGCAGCTTTAGTTGACTGCTCTGTCAATACAGAAAGAGAGACACTTTGTAGCACTATTTTGGAACGACATATTGATTTAATTTGAACTTCTTCTCAAAAGAGTTTGTCTGTTTTGTGCTTCATGTGCTCGGCCTTACTAATATCCCAAAACAGCAACTTACAATGCCTCCTTTGAGCAGATGGTGGATGAGTTCTGACGCATCTGAAAAGGGAGAAAAACCTTGATCTCTGTCCAGCTGCTTCAGTGCTGTAGTGGCCCAGCGGAGTGTTAAAAAACAGCTGATAGTAAACAAATACAAGTCTGCACAGTTTGAGTTTGCACAAATATCAATCACGAGGCACCACAGCAGTGTCTCACTCGCCTTCCCCAGCAGCAGCAACAGTAGTGCTGGCCCTGGGTGCAACATATGTGTGTGCGGGCTGCAGGTAGCTGTTTGCAGAGCCGTAGACTGTCCTTGCAGCGGCCATGTGTTTAACAGGGCCTCTGACGGAGACACACCTTCTCAGTGTCACCGAGCTGCCGCCTCTCTGGGAGGCAGCGGGGCTTTCTGGGTCCTTTCCTCCGAACAGGAAGCAATACACCGCTCACATGCTCCGTTTCTGCTTTCCCTGGTTTTGCTGTCCCTGTTGCTATTCTGGCTCTGTTTCGAGTCACAGTTCATAGTTTCTGTTTAAATTCGACTTAACACAAGCTGTCCAACCCCTCCTATCAATCATTGCTTCGTTTTTAATCCACTTGCCTGGTTAAGTGAGGGGTTAAATTGTCCTCACTCTGCATGAATTATAATATGTTTTATCATTACTAAATCATTTAAGCGTGATGCCAAAATCCAAAGGATGACTGCAGGGTTTGCATTCTGTGGCACTAGCCACAAGCACAAACAAGCCTATGGTTGCAACATACTGCAGCTTAATGTGCTTTAACAAGCTTCCACTAAAGGCAAGCAGAGAAATAACAGGTTGGATACAACTGCTGATTGTATCAATCTTAAGATCGTACTATACTATGACAACTCCCATGCCTAATTCACGAGCCCGTCTTTGGAGGCTGGCTGAAACCGTTTCTGCCAGCAAATATCTGAGAAGTTCTAGGTCGGACCGGGCTCATCCGTAATTGTTGAGACTTTATACCAATTAGTTCCTTCTTCGGCTATTTGAGGAAAAAAAAAAAAAAAAAAAAAAAAAAAAAAAAGAAAAAAAAAAAAAAGAAGAGTACCTTCAAGCAGAGCACAGTTAATGTGGTTGCAGACTCAGAGAGCGCGCGGCACAGCGTGTAGTCTCGCAGCTCAAAGTCAGACCCTGAGTGTTTCCAAGACTTATAGAGAGGTGGCGGGTAGATAGATAGATAGATAGAGGGTGGGCGAGCTGCTGGGATTTACTCTAGGCTGACAATTTTGAGGTTTACACCCAGCAAGTTGTTAAAACTCCAGGTATGCAAAACTCCTTTATCTCCACCTCGCTGTGGATTTCATTAATCACCACATCTGTTAGTTTCACAGCCACACACCCACACTTAAGTAACACGCACTTCACACAAGCACACCAATATGTCTTTTTACAATTCTAACTATAGCCGAAAAAGAACATTTTGGCAGTGTGTTAAACGGCAATTAAATGCAGGTTTAAAATAGCTCCTGCAATTATAAACCTGTTGAGTTTTTGCACCATTTTATTTAGAGGTGTAGACACTTTGCAAGTAACCTGCCTTCTCCCAGTGAAACACATCATTGCACATGATATACTGTACAGTTTATATTCTCACAAGGAGATTATCATTTAACTGGAGTCAAATATGAATTGAAACCGAATCAATCTGGAGACACAGCAGCCAAACGTTATTTCTTCCCTCGTCCTTACACAGCCTCATTTGTCTCGGCAAGCAGTGACTATTTGTTTATTCCAATGCATCCTCATTAGCTGCTGCCACAGTAATTGCCATTCTTCTCAGGGCCTATACGGTGTAATGAAATGGAAATCACACTGAAATATCACAGACTGTTTATGAACCAGACAGAAGAGTAAAGGCAGTAAAATCAAGGGGAATGAGGCTACGTCTCGTGGCTGCGACATGAATATGAAACTGAAAGACTAGCTTAATGAAGCCAGGTGTGTTATAATAAATATGGAATATGTTTTTTCCTTTCAACGGTTAATACAATTTGTGATATAAAAGTCTGGCAGCTGGTTCTATTGAATAAAAGCTCTGTGTGGTTTAAGATGTTGGTCTCTGTTTGACATTGTTTTGGTCTGAGTAGGGCTTCAATTAACGATTATTTTCATTGTCGAATAATCTGTAATTATTTTTCTCAATTAATCGATTAGTTGTTTGGTCTATAAAATGTCAGAAAATGGTGAAAAATGTTGATTGGTGTTTCCCACAGCCCAAGATGACGTCACAACTCAAAAGATATTTAGTTTACTGTCATAGAGGAGTAGAGAAATCACAAAAATATTCACATTTAAGAAGCTAAAATCAGAGAATTCTGACAAATACTCAAACCGATTAGTCAATTCACAAAATTCAAAAAGTTAACAACTAATTGATTACTCTTTGCAGCTCTTGGTCTGAGTATTAAAGTTGGGCTGAAGAGAAGTCAGGTGTCTCTGAGAACATTACGTTTTTGATGGAAAGTAGGAGCAGAACTGATTGTTGTTAAGCAAAAACTACAAGTCTCAGCAACTTGTTACACATTCAGTGACGGTGCCAAAGGGACATGTCACGACCCTTGTTTTTGGCTCGTCAGAATGTTGTGGGTAATTATTTGTTGTCATGACAGAAGTTAAACTTTCCACATGTGCCTTCTTTTTCTCCTCTGTATACCCTAGAGGCAGCCTTGCTCGGTCTGCAGTGCCTGTCCCTGTCAGATGGACTTATTAGAAGTCATTTAGCAGCGTCTCTCTGACATTAATGAACTCAGCTAATTTTCCAGCCACGTTCTGGTCCAAAATACAGTAACAGCAAAACATTTAAGCCTCATAATGTGTCCACACAGGTCAGGTCAAAAAAAAGGGATGCAGAATATTTTCACCACGAGATTATGAGTGTATTTTCTGTTTCATTATGACGTCTGCATTAAAGTCTCCTCAGGAATAGAGGCTGTCAAAGTCCCAAAAGTTCTCTTTGTTAATGGTCAGTGGAGCACAATCTTGATGGTGTCTTGGTTCATTTAACTTCTCATTTTCATGGTCTGATTAAACAAACGTCAGACTCGGTTCATCTCCCCTCCCCTTTACCCAGCACCCTGCCTGTTACAATCTGCTCCAAGGATGCTGATGTGATCCTGACGCCGACCTCTGACCTCCCATGGGGAGAGACCTGCCGGAGATTAATATCACGTCCGATGATTACTGGATTTCTAAATTTAAAATCTGTGCAGCCAAAACGACATTTAGCAACCAAAGCAAGAGTCAACATCTTAAGACATGAGTCAAAAAACCTTGAAGAGTCCTCCTACAGTAACAAGTCTTAGCAGATCCATCCACGATATCTGAAGTACCAATATGTTCACGGACATGTTGCAACTGGCTCAACTGCAGCCCACATAGACAAGCAGCCAGTCACCGAGTATGAAGAAAATGTTGATAATCTTCACTGTGATGAAGGCAAAAGACAAACAGAATAAACAAACGAGGGGAGAAAAAAAATGTAAAAACACGAGGGGAGGACAGAAACTCCAAAAACGCTTGCTCCATTAACCCACATTGACACAGAGCCGGGCTGACTGAAGTCGCTGCTGCAGGTTGTCAAACAGAGAGCACCCAGAATGTAAGCACACGACACTCATCGCCGGTTTAACGAGGAATGTATTCACTGCCACGTTAGAGCTGAAACAGGCACCTGAAATGGGCGAAAAAAGAACCGCGCGCCGCTGTGCGTAACGGACAGGTAACACGGCGTTTTGTGTGACTTGAAAAAAATCGAATTTGACTGGAAATTTTGACGAGTTACGCGCGGGAAATGAGATGCAAAAGACGGCGCTGTGACATGAAGTAATGTAATCACTCACCTTTATGGCACCGACATTAAGTCCTGCGCGCAGAATGTGTTGGAAAAGGCGAGGCGATGCTTCAGTGTTGCCGCCTGTCACCGGGAAGGAGGAGTTTGTGTTTACTCCAACATAACACAACTGGCTGTCAGCGAGCACACGGGTCCTCCTCTCTGCTTTGGCGAAGAAAGGGAGCCACAGTCTGGTCACACACTTTATTACAACATGTGTGCTTCCTTGTTGTGGGTTTGTCCCAAAGTGTCTTTCGAAATGTCTGTCGTGTGTTGTTGTCGCATTTAATTCCTGTTGGAATAAAACTTTGGGTCGTTATTGGTCAAAATACACTCTGATAATTGGGTTTTGAGTTGCGGATTGTATTAGAATGAGTTATAAAAAAGTTTTGTTTTTAAATAAGCATTACATCATTTTTGTTATGTAATGTAACAGTGCTTCTTCAATACCTAAAAATTCTAAAAACAACAATAACAATGTCAAAAATGTATGTCAATGGTAAGGACCTTTACATCTCCAATGTAATATCATAATGTAATAGTATTACAAACAGGTTTAAAATAACTAAATATAAACCTGTTGCTAAAACTATGAACTTTTTGCTAATTGTTAAAGAGATTTTCTACGATTTTCAGGGACCAGGGAGTCCTGAAGCTCTATTGCTCCATGCTGGAAGAAGAGCACACTCTTCCTGCCATAAATCAATGGCACCGACCAGGTGGCTTACAGTGTAAGGCTACAAAGTTATGGAGCACAGAGAACATTTTCCTCTGTATTTGCTTTTTATTTATGGTATTATGTCTCAAATTTGAACTTGAAATCATTTCCTTTAAAACAAAACAAAAATGACGCACTTAAAGCATGACTAATCATGAACCAACCATATCCTCAGGTCTTCTGTGCAAACATACCAACCCTCTAGCAGTGTGTCATCATGACACATTCAAATGTTCAGATTATAGTGTCTCTTCCAGTAACTTTTTTTATTTTTAGTGAGACAGGTAAATAATTAATCTGCATTATGTTTTATGACCCTACAATTTCAACGACAGGACTTTGAATCCAAGACTGTGAATGTGGTTCCCTCGAAAATCCACCGCAGGGTGTGTGTGTGTGTGTGTGGGTGTGTGTCCCGAAGTTGCTTGGTTCAATTTTAATTGTATATCCACTGTTAGTACTTTCCCTTCAGACACTAATTCTCAATCATCGCAGTACATTCAGACAACACATATGACTTGCCTTTGCCATCTGAGACCAGACATGAGCCAGTGAGGAAAACTGGTGTCCCTTCCATGACAACCGGCTCTGTGTTTTCCTTTCAAACCAAAGGTCACTGCCATAATCAAGAGATTTTATGACCAGCAGTCCACTCCACCCAGGAAGGTAACTCATACACAGAATCTTTAGAGGGATCAGAGGGACCTAATCTGCTTCAGAGGCTTCATCGGAGCTTTAGAGAAGAGACGCTGGGATTTAGAAATAACTAGTGCCACTGGAATACAGCGATAATGCCTTCTACTGCGAAGACTCTGTATTTCGTATCCAGTGCGCTGGCTACTGTCTTGTCTGTTGGGGTGCTGGGGTACAGCATGTCAAGCCAGTGGGCTGAGACGAACATGGAGTGCACAAGAAGTGGAGATAGCTTCTCCAATGGAACTGCTGCCATCGCTTGGGAGCTTTTTGTTGTCAATTTGGACAGATACTATTGTCCCTCGTTTGGAGGTGAAAATTCTTACCAAGGTATATATCTTAAAACTTACAAACCTCTCGAAGCGAGCCAATGCCGATAGTTCTGGTTTCAATGTCTCTGAGATCCCTGCGTACAAACAACAGCGCTGAAACATTCTTAGCAGAAGCAGCGCTCCTGTTTTTGTATAGGTACTATTTCTTCTGTCGAAAGTACTCGTGGGTAAATATAAGTAAATGAGGAACCTTTTTTTTTTTGTATTTTGGAGTAGCTGACCCGGAAGACATAATTACTGTGGACTGTAATATTCTATACTGCATGTAAAGCTCTACCCCTATAACCCCAATGTTCTTGTACTGTGTGTTTTTGTGTGTTTGTAGTGATTCCTAAGTTGATAGAAATAGGAGAACTTACCCCTGTGGTCCTGTACACTTTGGTTGTGTGCCTGTTGGCCCTGTGTCTGCTGTTTTCCGCCTGCAGCATCCTTATCTCCCTCTACAACAGTGTCAGCAACCCTTATGAGACCTACATGGGGCCTATTGGCATCTACGTCTGCAGCTCGCTCAGCGGTAAGTGACACGTAGTTAGAGCACTAAGAATCTGAGAGTGATAGCACTGACCAATATAGCAGGGGTTAGGATTAAGGGTCGCAATATACCGGTATTGAGGATAACCGTGACATTTTAAAAATGTTAATAATACACATATGATAATCTCGTGTAAATAATCCAGCGCCTCGTAAATAGTTTCTTTCCGTTCTCGCTTTGTCTCCCTCCCCCAAAGCCCCGCACACAAATACGTGTAGTTAATTTGCCAAAAATGAGAATTTTTTTCATATTATGTTTATTGACTTTTTGTTTATTTTTGATAAACAGAACCCTAACCTCACCCCTCCCATCCCCAATAACAAGGCATTCTTAGTAATATTTTTTTTTTTAAAAACATACATAACATTGAATATAAATAAGCAAGTTAATATAGATAAGGGGAAATAAAAAAAAAAATTAAAAAACACACATATCCATACAGATAAACACCCATACACGAAACATTATACAGAAATATTTAAGAGAATAATATAATATGTGTATGTTTAGGCCTATCTACACACAACTGTACAGAAATAAACACATCAATATTCACACCTACACGTGCTCAGCATGATAGACAAAGTTAAAGATACATTTGACTGATGACATTTATCTTTATTTTCACCCTGTCTTTCTCCTGCAGCATGTCTGTCCGTCGTGGTCCTCATAATATTTGTGGTGAACATCTCTGTGACCAGCATGGCAGAGGATTTGGTAAAGATCTCGTCCGAAAATATTCCAGCAGACCTGAGGAACAAGTCCTCAGAGATGAAGTACGGATACTACCTGGTCATCCTTTACACGTTGCTCTCGATCGTCGCCATTGCTGTGATCTACATGTACAACCACGCAGCCTACACACATAGGAGAGAACAGCAGAGGCCTACAGAGGACGCACCCAAGGAGATCATGATGTATTAGTCTGCAAAGGGAGTCCGTTTTCAGTGACATTGATAAATTGCTCATCAAGACTTCCTGGAGTAACTTATTTACAGACAGTAATCAACAATGCCCAATGACCTTTTATGTGTGTATGTTTTATGTGTCTGAAAATTAAGAGAATGTAAATAAACAAATGAGATGAGGTTGTTTTCCTTTTTATTTTAAAGGATGCACTTAAAAAGAATGATTTTTGAACCTCTGCTTTTTGTAATTTAACGTTCCAGATGTACTGAAATAATGGAACAAGCACAAAACATATGAAGTATGAAGTCGTATTTTTTGGGGAACATTTTAAAGGTTATATTTAAATCAGATGTTTGCGGGAGTCTAGAGAGGTTGATGAAGAAAATTGTGAAGAGGCCTATGGGGATTCATTAATCTCTGCTGCCCTCTATCTCTGAGAAGACGTAAATGCAAAAAGACGTCGCATACCAAACTTCAAGTCAACACCTGAAACAGGAGTACAAGACAAAAGGATTTAGCTGATTTTCTTTAGTTTGTCTTTTTTCTTTTAATCATGGGGGATTTCTGTCAAATGGTCTGACTAAAGAAACACATAATGCAAAGTAAAACAGCTGTCCTATATCTTAAAATCTCCAAGAAAGAAGAGAAACCCAGAAAGAGCACACACTTGGATTCTTAAAGGCATTCTCGTGACTTGGGACAGACCAGTGGTTCCCAACCCTTTAGTCAGATGTGACCCCACGGTCCCGTCAGATGAACTCACGTATCTGTTGACGACACCACCTGTCCGGTTCCAAATGTGTCAACTTGAGTTTATTCAAAATTGGATGGTATTTAACACTATTAAATATATAAGAGTGGGAGTGGCAGAAGCTTGATGTTTCAAACATTTATCCAATACTTTCAGTTTACTGTCTGTTGCATGTAGGCTAATTGTAAAGACTAAATGGCTGAAATACTTGAATTTAAACCATTTACTCCGGTTATCCATTACCTTTAGCTCACGATTTCGGTAATTTCGCTATCTCTTTCTACCGCTTATTCATTGCTTTTAGCTTGAACAATTTTGACTGTTGAACCCTTACCGTTCACTAACCATTCATTTATTACTAAAAGCTCTCCATTTCAAATAATTTTATCTATTAGCCTACTATTTAGCCATTAGAACCATTTGTCCATTGCTTTTTTGCTATTTCAAGACTTTATCCATTACTTTCAGCTACAGGAAGTTTAGTACAGAAGCACTGAGAGGCAAGCATAGACTGTATATATATATATATATATATATGAAGGCGAGTGAGAAGAAAATGTATAATTTGGTGATTTATTTCATCCAAGTCTGATCTAAATTGTTTTCTCTCTTGTGTTTATGACTTAAGAACAGGAACAGAGTAAAGAACAGAATAAAAGAAGAGGAAAAAGGTTTTGCCAGGATCATCTTTTCCTACGTTTCTTAATATTTTTTTCAGCTGTGAAACAGCAGGGAACATTTTTTTTTTGCCAGGATCGTTTTTCCAGGTTACTTTTTTTTTTTTATCCGTGAAAACTTTTTTTGCCCTAACCTGTTCTTAAGTCAAAAACACAGGCAGAGAAAACAATTTAGATCAGACTTTGAAAATTGATCTACTAAAAGTCGATCTACTCTAGAATATTTCCACATACTGAATCCCCCTAACAACTGTGGAGGTACCTCATGGATTACTTTACTTACCTTCATCAATTCATGGCTCATGATAGAAGCGGTGCTTAAGTTAAGCCCTTTAAACTCCAGTGATGCATTGCATCTTAACTGTATCCACTTTCAAGTGGGATCAACTTGCGAAAGCCTTTATAAATAATTACAGATCTGTTGAATTTATTTCAAAAGGCTTTTTTAAACAGAAAAACAAGCAATGCTGACATATATAGTGATCAACACAAAGCTCGCTGATTCTGGAGAAGCTCAGATAGATCTAGCTGAGAGTCTATTGTCTCCTGGATCTTCAGACGCTCTCACAGCTGTGATTCACATGACTGTGTTGACATGAGAGCAGGGGCGAGGTGTCCTCTTACCGTTTCCCGTGTCCCATCACTCAGGGCCTAAAGTCTGTTTGGACATGCCCTTCCTCAGCACCTCTCAGCCCCGCAACGCCTTCTACCTGCCTTCAAAAGAACCACTCTTCCTTCAAGTCTCACACTTCAAGGGACCTGTGGAAGGATGCAGCAATCCGCTTTGTGGTCGTCAGTGCGAATGTGTATTAAATTTCTGAAGTTGCGTGCTTTCTACAATGAATCAAAAGCCCTTCAGGAAGAGTAAAAAATCCACCACGCCTCCGGAGGTGCAAAAGACAGAAGAACCATCTGCTTATTCAGAGTTTAGTTTTAGTCATTATTCAAATAAATCTCGTTTTTTTTTGTCTACTAAAGGCATTGAATTACAATGATCAATATTCAAATTTTTACATTTTGTTTTTTCACCAAACTACTCCTGTCAAAATACTCATGATGCAGCCTGATGTGACCCTTCAGCTGTGACCAGGACTCAGTGTGAAGCCGGGCCAGGTTGTATTCTCCAGAGGAGGCCACGTCAAAGCCTGTTTCAGTGCTAAATCGCCTGCTGTGAAATTGATAAGCTCTTCACAGCACAGCACAGAACTGTCAGCCATTAGAGACCCTCTTATTTTATTTTTCACCCTTTGAATTTCATGACTAACCCAGTCTGACCTCAGACTGCAGCCAGTCACGAAACTAAAAGACATTCGAGAACAAAATAGTAAAACTTAACTTTACTGGATTTCTAAAATAATCATTTCCAGTCAATATGGCACACATATGCAGCACATATTTTTACACAGCCATTATAAGAAATAAAAGGCTCCTCATAGACATTAATTGAGGCATTTTAAATTGCTGAAGGATCCCTCGATTCCAAACATCAACCTGTTTAACAGCTGCTGGAGGAGATATTTAACTATATCTATTACCGATCTCCTCCTGCGTGCACTGAGGTGTGGAATAGCCGAATTGCTTTCGAGCGATCCCTCTCGACGTTTGCTGTGCAAACATTGACTGAATAAAATGTAGAAACGGGCAGTAATCTCTTCCTCTCTGCATACTCTCTTGGCTCACCAGGACGGATAAACCCGGGATAATGCATGAGCCCTGACCACTCACTCTGTGTGATAGGATTAAGCATAAACTTTTGTACCTGTGAAACCTTATCCTCCCAGGTCCCGCATTATAGAGGCCTGTGAAACAGACACCTCCAGCTGCAGGGCAGGGGGGGCACACAATTCAGCCATGTAGAGTCCACTCTGGTGGGGCACAGCGGGCTGGGGGAAGGGGTCTGGTCTTCAACCTGGTAGTTCATTTCATATTGACAACAATGTGACAACCGAGAGGTTTGGGAAGGTGTATCTATGTAGGGGTGAGGGGGTGTCTACAACTCTTGTTTTAACACTTTCACAAACACTTTATCACCTGTAAATACAACCAAGTCTTATTCATAAATAAATAAATGAAGCAAACTACACAGCTGCCAACACAAAAGAAAACATTCCTCAGAGAAAATACTTGAGCCTATCAAACTGAGAAGTCCAATCATGCCCCAAAGTCTTTTTATTTGATGTCTTTATCACCACGACCTTTATCCACAGAAAGATAGGTGTGTCTCCCTGTTGCATTTTCCTATGGATAATGAAAAGTTATGACACTGCTGCTTTAAGTAGCGACCTACCAATAGCTGTTATACAGTACAGTACACATTTGACACACTACACACATGACACGTACTCCTCTATACTGTCTAATGTCTACTATTGTTAATGGTTGTATATATTTTAAATATTTCTTCACTTTGCTGTCTCTTGTTTTTAAGTCACTTTTTAATGGATTTTCATACCATTTACACTTAATGGCTCAAACTTATACAACTGGTTAACATACAGTAAAAAAGTAAAAATTAGGAAGAACGTTATATATTTTAAAAGGGGAATATAAACAAAAAATTGACAAAAAAAATGTAAGTAATAAAATACGTTTATTGCTGATTGTTCGGCGTGTCTTCACATATTGCTCCTTTACATATATTTTATTTTATATATTTTCTCAGTCATTCTCAGAATAACACCAGCTGATGAGCTGTACCTCGCTGTACTCGTGAGCTCTCACGCTCAACCTGACCGTGTGATATTGGAAGGCAGGCAGGTTCCTTACTTATCTCCGTCATTAATCTTAATTTGTCAGTGAAGGCTGAGGTGAAGGAGGAGGGAAGGAGGAGGAGGACTGAAAGGTAATTGCACCCCTGCTGCTCCATTACGGTGTCATTCCACTGTTAACAGCAGATAAGATCTTCTCCAAATCACCTGAAGCCAATTCTCCACTTTACCTGGCTAGGACAGAGAGACTGAGAGGGTATCCAGCCTGGTTTTTACACCTTTACGATGGAGACAAACTGAACTAATCAATCTGTGCAGAATCTTTCTCACCAAATCTTATGGCGGATGACGCTTTACAGCCAGAGTGATGAATGGATGGAGGGCCGAGCACTTTCTCTGCCCCATGCCGCTTGACACCGCTGTTGATTAATGTGCCTGATTGGCAGGTGTGATAGATATCAGTGGGTGCAACACGTAGAGACACACGGTTAACCTACTGACACGGCACATGGTTCAAATGAATTGGCGCCATTTGACCCTGACACAAAAGCAGATAGAAGAAAATAAGATATGAGACAGTGTTAAAAGATAAGATGTTTGAAAGTGTTAAAAAAAGAGGTGTGAAGGATTTTTGTGAAAAACATTTCCTTATATGCAGACACGCTGGTGTTATTAGTCTTTCGCTGACTTGATATTGAGTCTGAATTTGTTTCATATCTCACATTACATATTTGCATATATTGTACGCAGCGCTGTCTGTGACCTATTTATGTCTAGATATGATGCCTATAACAACTCCTCCTAAATTTCAAATGTGCCTATCCTCCTGCACACGTAAATACATAAATTAACTAAGTTTCTCTGTGTCTTTCTTTCTTACAGTTTTTAACTTTGTGGATAATCATACATCATGCTGTAATTGTTTCAACAGTGTATAACAAATAAGTGAATGGGAAAAAATTCTTTAAAATATAAATTTTTATTTTTGCCTCTTAGGCTTCAACAGCATGTAGGACTCAGGAGACACTTTTATTTAGCTGTGTTGAAGTCCTCAGTAATGGTGCTCAGCTGGGGCAGCAGTGTGCACTTCAGGAGGGCGTCTGAGAGGAGAGCCTGCTCCACAGACGCAGAAATCACAAATCCCTCTGCTGATTCCAATCATTTCAAAGAGTCATAGTCGCTGACTCTGCAATTCGTTCCCTTTTTTTTTCTTAGCTAAGTGGTCACATCACCATTCAAATGCCCTTCAGTATCAGCGAGTGAACGCATCACTGTTCATATGGCCCTGATGTGCAGCATCCAGTTCAGGCTGTCACGTGCAGTTCAGAACAGAACTAGTCTATGCAAGCACTGCACATGAGATTTTTCCATAATGACAACACTTGCAGTCACAATTTAGCCTGAATCCTCTGCAACACTAAATGCATCAGACCTACATCAAAATAGCAGTTAGTTAGTTGCTTAAGCTTTGCACCAGATGGCAGCATTCAATAAGTGAATCAACCAAATCCAGCAAGTCCCTGTCTGAAAGTTGACAGTACAGAAATAGTTGCATTTACTGCAACACAGTAACTGTGAAATGAATTTGAATGTACTTTGTGTTGCTGCTATTCCTTTAGATATGTCTTGTCTATGTCATATATGATCGAACAGAAAGCAACTCACACTCCCAGCTTGAGTAAAACCTACTTACTTTATTATCTTCATTTTACATGAGAGTTTATATCTCTCTCGCTTTTTGTGATCTGTGTCTCCATGTGATAAAAGGCTTCTGTGTGAAGGAGGCGCTCAGACTGTCACTGGAGCGGGACACACATCCATAGATCACACACACTCGACTGTAACCAAGACACTCAGTCACAGACCGCAAGCTGTTCTCCGATCCATATGGCCATAAAACTACAGACATCCCAGCAGTCTGCACCCATGGACAGCACATATAAATTCTAGTCAGCCTTGTACAGTATTTCCTTACCCTTGTTTGTCCTTTTCTGGGCAAAGGTGTATTAAGCAAAAGTGTGTGTGGAGAGCCTCCTGTGTACGCTTCGTTAATACTGTACACTGAGTTAATTTCCATGATGAGAAGTCACGTCTCATAAAAGCTCTCACCCCTGCATGTCAGCATCCTGTCAAGCATCTGATGGCGCTGAGTGTCTTTTACAGAAGCCAGATGGGGAGAGGTGCTAGGATAAAGTGCATCAAGTGCCCCCTATTGAGCTTTATGAACGGATTAAAGGATTTGCAAAGCTCTGTCATAAGGCAGTCAATCATTGTCACACTCGGCCTGAAATTTACGGTGCTGACCACAAGAAAAAAAAAACCTTGGGGCTGTTGTCATAAAGAGTGTAACTTCATCTGTCAAGTCAGTTACCTAACATCAACACCTAAAGGAACAGGAATTAAAATAGGGAGAGACAGAGAGAGAGAGAGTGAGAGAAACAGAGAGAGAGAGAGAGAGAGAGAGAGAGAGAGAGAGAGAGATTGGAAGCATGACACAAGACACTACAAATCACCACAGAATCTCAATACCTGAAGTTTACCTTTAGGAATGTTGTTGCAATTCAATACTCCTCTAGTCCTTTCATCATCGAGTTTTCCACCTCTCCTCTGAGCTGTGTCGCTTTGGCACTTCAGCCTGTGATGCAAGGTCTTAAAAGCTGCACTCACCTGTCTGTCTCTCTAATAAAACAGAGGTTCTTTGAATAGAACAGAATTTGATATCGGCTTTCCAAATCCTGCATTAAAAACAATGCAGCCTCTCTACAGGAGGCAATGTTCAGTGTCATTTACCATAGACGTGGAGACACGGTGTCTGACTGCTGGAGGGATCAGAAGTGCCTCAGGCCTGTTTGCATTTGTATGAAACAATTTGTCAGCCTATATAACCAGCTGACCCCTAACGAACCACAAACCCGGGCCTCCTTTCAATAAGGGTTAAGTAAGGGTTACTTCTTATTTTGTAGTTGTGGCCATCGTTTCTATCGATTTTGAGAACATTATACTCACTACAGTCATTTCTGAGATTTGGGAACACAGCAGCATTGTCACAGCAAACCACAAAGGGGCAAGAAACACAATCACAAGTCCACCAGACAGTTTAGTCCGTTTATCTAAATCACTTTATTTGTATGTAAAACTTTTGACTTTTCTTCCACATAAGTTTGACATTTGACTTTGTTTACAATCTCTGATTGTATTTCTGGCCCCGTGAGAATAAACCGAAAATACCATTTTAAATATAACCCTATATTAGCAATATTAGCCTATTGCATATTGGTATATATGTCGACTGATGAGTAACAAGAAATTGCAGTCGAGAAATGTCAAACTAGGTTTGAGGTCTTTTGGAAACAGTGTTGCCATTGCATAGTTTGTCCAACAGAGAGAACTAACGTTGATTTTTCAACTGTAAAATTTCACGCGTAGTTTGTATCTAAGTCACACTTCTTAAAATAACTAATCTAAGATTGTTTGTTTATGTTCTAATAATAATAATAAAATAATAAATAATGAATTGCATTTATATAGCCCACTTTAATGCAGTGAAATCCTGAAATCAGTCGGGTTATAATACATACATGAAAACTATACACACACACAACAACATAAAAAATGTATCAAAAAAAACATAGACGTGGACAAAGAATTTGTATTTTCAGTTGTGCTGTTGCATAAAAACCTGCATACAAAATTAGATCAACACAGAAAGCGGTAATGGTGGAGATAACACTCCCAGACCCGTCTTCACCCTCTGTGTCAACTCATCACCTCCTGCTTGGGTGTCAATGAAGGGAGGAAGAGGAGAGAGGGGTGAGGCGGGAAGGAGGGAGAAGGGGAGCGGCTGGCAGGAGATGGATGGGGGGGGGGGGGGTGTGAAGGGATCACCTTGCCAAATCCGCTGTGAAGGCCTCAGCTCGGAGCACTTATCGTAGCGGCCGGAGCCAACACGTAGCTGGGTCTGGCTCTCCCTGAGGCGACACTCAGGCCCCGGCCTCCCTGCCATTGTCATCTGTCCGTCTCTCAGCCTCTCCATCCAGCAATATGCCTGGAGGAAACTTACTTCCTCCCTCCACATTCTTCCTCCCTCCATTACCCCCAGGAGGAGCAAGGGAAGTTGTGTTGAAGGGGACTCCCAGGCAGTATCGATGTCGGAGCCTAAATCTCGAGGTCTTGCCACTAATTAGATCATCCATAAAGCACTGTAAGACATAAAGAAGTGAAATCAACTCGCATATATCCTTTGAATCAACTCTGAGTTGGACGGAGGATGTGTATGACTTGAGCTGGTGGATCTCTGACAGTGACAAGTGATAAGATGCTCACACACCTCACTGAGTGGAATGGCAAATATGTCATCATCCTGAGACAGGGTCTAGCCAGGCCGTTTCAATGAGTGCACCCATGTCAGGGTGATGTATGGACGCAGTAACACAACCTCTGAGAAGGCATAGGGGGGAAATGCTGCGCTGCCAAACAGTCTCTCAGATCCCGAGCAGAAGAATGGGGGCCGCATGTAAACATTTGAGACATGTCACTCATTTCTCGTCCGGTGATTTATGACCGGCCTGGACACTCTGCCTGCCAGCAGCCATGTGTGCAGATCTGACTCAAAACTCCACCAGAGGTCAACATTTATTTTACCTTTCATATGATTAGTGATGAAGATAGACATCGGATAGTAAAGGTCAGCCACTCTGCTTTTAACACTATGGATTACACCTTCAGAGGTTTGTCTGACAAAAACCTGCCCTTTGGCTGGTTATACATTTTGCGAAGCTCACAGAAAGCCCGTTCCAAGTCTCTTAATGGAAATGGCTTGGGAACTCATTTGTGAGGAGCAGCGAGAGAAACACTAAGTCTTGGAGGAATTTCTTCCCCTGGGGATGCCTAAGTGATGTCCATCTCCCCTCAGTCATTCAGAGGGCTGAAACTGGAGAACATGACTGACACTTTGAGTTCTCTCACTCAGGATCTTTTAAGCAATCTATCTATCTGAATCCAGTAGTGTGTTTAAAGGGCTGGGTCACCCGGTCTGATAATCCAGAGGTTTGGACAGAAATGTTGCTTTAAATAGAAAAAAACCTAAACTTTTCAAATGAAATTCCATTCACCTTTATTGTACTGGCATGGCAGAAATCTTAAAATACAGGCAGATAAAACCAAAACATGCGTCTGATACCATAAGAGGTGAGTGGGATTTTAAAGGGACAGTGCTCATTGATGAACAGAAAATAGGACCAGAGTTATTACCCTTAGATGGCTAATTTCCATCTTCTGTCTATGGCCAGATGTTAAAAAGGCACCCTAAAAATATAATAAAAAGAAATATCTTATTCAATTCATATACACAACATAATACATGTATGCACAAACCAGTAAAGTACGCATCTACCAATCAATAATGCCACAGTATACTGCATTAGTTAGCTACAATGTAAAGAAAGAAAGACAAGACAGAGATCAAAATGGCAGCAGCCAATACAACTACAGTATAGTCTCCTAATGTTTAATTATTAATGAGCTGTGGCTTCAATCGGTCAGTAATAGAAGGTTATGTATTGAGTTCTCACTGGCAGGAAATGAATGAACCACGTTTTTGAAATAACTTTACAAAATTCACTGTTGCATGAGCACTATTTGTAGAGCTATAAAATTAGAAAGTGTGAAAACAATATTATTGAAATAATCTTTTTTACAGTAGGAATCAGTGCCACAACCTGCCCAGCAGAGGCCATCGTTCCCTCTCCTCCCTCAAGTCAGAAACCAAAAACCTCTGTCACCATACCAAAGCAATATCAAGACAGAGGATCCTAAGACACAATAAAATTGGAGATGTATGGGAACCATCTAGGTAGAAATGTCTGCAGTGATTTATCCCAGCACGCCTTTCCCAGTTTAGACTCAGACATGCCTGCATGTGAAGATTTAAATGTGAGATACAGGTGAGGGGATTTAAAATGACCCTGGCAGAAACTATGAAATATGGGAACATAAATGTACATTCTGTCAAATGGGTAAAATATCATATACGGGTAACACACACTCAACTCCATACAGTGAACCCCTGCCAGCTCCTGGAACAGTGCCCAAACCAAGATTCTTACTAGCGCACTGCATTCTGGCAAAGTTGCTAATCTTGACCCATAAATAAATGTGCGGTTCATTGCCTGGATAACCTAAGCAGTAAAACTATTCAGTAGGTGATTCCAAACATTATTCCTTGTGCTTTTCAAATGCTTTCTAATCCTTTAAGTGTGACACAAACACTTAACAAAGGAATGCTTCTTCACTGTGCTTAAGCACAACCCACTGAGAGGAGAGTTCTACTTGTCACAAGATGTCAAAATAATCAGCTCAGAGTGTTCAGGAGCTGGCACGGCCTCAAAGGGCCGGCCATCATGTATGACAAAGCCAGAGTCTGCAACCAGGACACAGTGGAAAGCACCATGCCTGGGAGTGCAGTGGACCAACAGTGACAACACAAACACCCGGTGATATACAGCAGCTTGAAATGTAAAATGTAACAAACTCTAACCTATTGTTGGTGATCTTTAGCATTCGAAATAACACAACAAATAAGCATATTCATTTTGGGCTGAACTCATTTGTACAGGGTTTATTCGTAATGTTCATCTGTGCTGACTCCATTGAGTTAGTACAGAATAAACTGATGACACGTGAAGAAGGATAGAATCTGGCAACCTTGACCTCTGCTTACATTAGTATAATATGAGCTGAGCGATAAGTCAATTGTCTTTTAGCCTATCGACAGAAAACAGCAGATTTTTTTTTTTTGATAATCTATTTGTCGTTTCAAGCAATATTTCCAAACATTATTAGTTCCAGCTCAATTGTGAGGATTTGCTGCTTGTTCTTTGTTTTATTTGATAGTGAAGTGAATATCTTTAGGTTTTCGAAATGTTGGTTGGACAAAATAAAATACATTTTATTTGATTAGCTTGTGCTTTAGGAAATTTTGTGTGTGTGTTTGTTCACTCTATTAGTCATTTTAAAGACCAAACAACTAATCAGTTGCTCATATTATTCAACATGTTTAGGTAATAAATGTTTTTTAAATCCTTTTATATTTGTATCTTCCTACTAATTCTTTATTCTTATTTTTTTTGTATGTATTTTGCAGATACTATTTTATATTTTCTGTTTGATAAAAGACACATGAGAGTAACACAAAAACAGAGAAATGAAGGCAAGATGTGATCAGTGTTTGTGAGCTGGAGTCAAACGTAGAACTTGTACATTGACGGTGATTCAAATGTTATCTTTGTTTCCCTGTTTGACATCTATGTGAGTTATATGCCAACAATCTTGCCATTATCCAAGATATCAGCAATGAATGGATATGACAAAATATATATACAAAATATAAGGGATCTCACTCTCTTAAAGTGGTACAGCGGTGACTTGAATCCTGCTATTTTTCTTCGCTTACAATCCATGCCAATCACAAAGGAAGGGAAGTAGACTCACGGCTTTTTTATAATCCTTGAGACAACCAAGATAAGTAAAGAGTTCTGGGACTCAGTAGCAGGACTTCCCTCATATTTTTTCACATCGCCAGCGCTGTTGACTGTAAATAAAAGTCCAACCCGACCTGCAGGTGCTCTTCCCTCCAACAGTTGCTGAGGAAAAACGAGACAAGAACAACTTGACAGACAGTGGGAAGTTTTCATACTTCTATCCTTCACTATGTGAACATTTAGTTGATGCACAAAGCTTGTCAAGCCAGTGCCAAAACTTAAATGTATCCTCAGGATCCTCTCTTCCACTTACATCAGCACTTATTTCGTCATTCATATCAGCTTATTAAGCAGCCTTTTACTTCAGAATCAGTACATTGGGCTTTGTTGGAAAATCTTGGGTTATATGATATGGACTTTGGCAGAGTGGTCTAATGAAGGATGCATTGTCTGTGAGAGCAGGTTTTTTTTCTTCCTGTCTTACAAAACTGCTGACAGCTTCCCCGGCTCTGGCATGAGCTTGGCTTTTAATCAGAAACAACACTGAACACCTGATCAGCCCATTCACACCAGAGCAGCTTTGTGCTGTTACAATTACGCCATTATATCAGAAACATCTATTTCTAAACATCTATACCTCCACGCACCTTTGTGTCTTGTCTGCAGATATTATTCAAAACTAAAAACCCACTTGTGGCTTCTTTCCGCGAATCTGCAGTTATAAATGAATTTGATTGCGTCCATGAGGCGCATGATTCATCTGAGGATCATTTTAAACGGCCGTTTGTCTCTGACCATGCACTTTAGCAGGTGGCTCTTTTCATTAAACCTAAACGCCTGATGATTGTGCTCTTCATTAAAGGCTGTCCAGTAATATAGGCCTGAGATGATTGCCCCTGCAGTGGTTAAATATAGTGATTGGACAAGGCCTCTACCGCCGCGTAATGAGAAAAGTCAATAGAGCCGGGGCTATTACGCTGTCAGCGCTCGTACCATTACAAACTATTAAAAACAGCACATCTCTCTGATTCATCCTCATTATATTTATTAGATAGATGGCCTGATCCAATTGTAGAAGCAGTCCCAGCCCTACGCAGTTCAACATGTGTCATCGTTGTGTAGCCCTCTCCGCAGGCACTCTCCTTTATTACCTAAGAAATACTTTATCTAATTAATGAGGGATTGATGAATTCAGTATATTTGAAATGTGTGATTTATGAAGTTTTTGGAGAACTTTAGCCTTCTCGTGAGTAGAAATATTGATATGGGATGATGCGGTATTTCTTCTGTTCATTCAGATAGAGAAAAGTGCTAAACTGTAAACTCAGCCATTAGTGTGTGACCCATACAAGCCCCCAGTGTTGACATGTACGCAGAGGGCAGTGTGCCTGGCTTATTTAACAGAATGGAAATTAACCACTTGTCACTCCCCCTTCATCAAATTCTGCCACAGTGCTATGGGTCCACATTTGGCACTGTTGAATACTAACTACAAAGCCTACAGCTTCTTAGCACAGGTACGAGACAAAAAGGGGATTTGTAAGACCCAAACATGCCCAGACACCAGAGCCCTGAGACAGACCCAAACAAAGCGTCTTCTGGGTGCTCATTTGTGAAGGACATTAATGTCTAATCATATTCAAATGGCTCTCGAGGAGGTGTCTAAGCAGCCCACCAGTATGCAGATGGGGGTCAGGTCACGGGGGGCTTGCCCTCCAGGACTTGTCCCAAGGCAGCTCTCCCCTCCTGGTTTGAATCCCCTGTGGGCCTGCAGACATGTCACGGCCCATCACCCTGCAGACAGACAGGTCTCTGGCTGGGGTCGTCCACAAGACTGGCAGACTAGCTTGATAGCTACTGTTGACCCCCCCCCTCCATTGTGATTTAACTGCTGGTCACAAGCACCATTAGCATAATGATAAGAGATAGTGACACCTCCCTTTGAATCAGGTAGCCTGAAAGCTGAGTGTAATGAAAAGGGATAATTACACAATTTATATAGGGAGGGTCACTGACAGCTGCACAAAGCTATCTGGCCATGGCCTGACCCACCTAACTTAAGACGGTGTCCCATCAATCTTGATGTCCCTGTCAGGGAGTTGGTCCCTGGCAGTTTAAAGTAAATAGAAAAGTGTGTCTCCTAACACTTCTTTTAGTGGCCCATTTAGAGACGTTTTATAGAAAATGGCTTTTTTTCCCTCCGGTATGAAACCTAAAGAAAACCTGATCATTACAGACCCTATTACAGAAGCTATTCGCTGCTTTCTTGTCGTAGCAACAAGGAGTTTTAAAAGCTCCTCCACGCTGAGAACAGTAGGGGTTAGAAAAACAAGGCTCTTTCAATCACAGCCTGGTTTGCAACAGAAGACAGCTGAGAGGGACACTGTGAGATACCATTACTACCAAACTCTATATTAGGGCACGATGATTGACGGATACATCTTTAAAATGAAATATCGGCTATCTCCCACAATTTGACAGGCCCATATGTAATATGTCAATATGTGCGTATATTGGTATCGACATCGGCAATTGGCCAAAATGAGTTGGGAAATAACGGCATGTTGGATATTGGCAAGAAATCCAATATCATGTACCCCTGCTCTATATTGTTTTTTATATATTTTACAAAACAAACACCAGTTTTTTGTTTTTTTTTATCAGAGATAAAGCATTATCTCCCCATGCAAGGGCTGAGCTAAGCAGCATCATATTTAGGATGTATACTGTGACTCTTGAGTCTATTTTTTGGATGCAAAGTGTTTGACATTCGCTGTCCTCTCTTCTGTCCCTCCGTTTCTCCTTTAAATGTAAGTCAACACAGGGGCATGAGAGTGACCCAGTGATTCACACAGTCGTCAGCATCATCTCTATTTCACGGGCTAAATACAGTCCTGCTGTTTTAATTATGCCTTTGTGTGCCTCAGATTATCAGAGGCTTGTAAAAACCTATTTTCCCCTCACGCTGAATAAAAAAAGGCCTCTTTGTCAAGTGGGGGCATGTCAACACACTTCTGTAGACGATGTTGGCCTCTCAGCGGTGCTGTCAGCATCATCGCGGAGTGGGTACACACGCACATCTGAAAACACGCATGGCCGCACGTACGCATGAGCATCCAGGATAATGTCACAGCACTGGAATGCCATCACATGACAAAAGGGGAACAGACTGCGTTAAATGAGTTAGAGCGACACAACACTTGCTTGTTTTTATCACGAAACGCAGTGTGGGTAACAATGGCAGACTGGGATACGACTCACAGCGTTAACAGAGAAGCTTTTTGCAGCAGCAGTGAGTCTGGAAAACAGTTTCCCCAGACAGGGTGCACGTCTTGTGTTTATAGTTGACACAAAAGCTGTTTGGGGTTGATAGACTCCAATACCAGAGTCAACACATAGCACTTGCTGTGTGCTGATGTTTGTTTGAAGACATGTCTGGCAAATAAGCATCTCCTCTCTGTTTCCTGGGCTGCTGCCGCACAAGCCCGACTGATATTCATTCCTAAAATAGTCCCTGTGTTCCACAAGGACATGAATGCATCGAATTCGACAGTTTTAGAGCTACTTTTTAAAGTATTAAAAAAGGTGGAACAATGCCAAGTCTGTATTTTTATACTGTGTAGAAATTTCAGCATGCTAATTATTTCAGCCAACGAAAGAATGAACGTGTGTAGTAATAATATTAACAGCTGATTGCGGTATAATTACATGCTTAAGGGGGTGATCAACTTATCATGGTACTACATCTTCTTGATTAAAGCAGTTTGAGAGTACTGCCTTTCTTTCCCTCCTCTTTAAGATGATAGCAGCTGCCTCAGAAGTGAGTCCGGGCCTTGAAGTGCAGGCTGGGATTAGTGGTGAACACAAAGGGAGCATTTGGAGGGGGCCTGCCTGTCCCTTTTGAAAGGCTATCATTTAGAGCCTTCAGCTATAGATCAGCTGCGGCTTACATGGGGAAAACTTGGTTAAATGTTGATCAGGCCCATTATTTGACTCTCTGTGAGGGGTGCGTTTGATGGTTTAGGTCCAGGGAGGGCTCCAGAGGCCTCTGAGGCTCAGTCTGTCTCGCCTCTCCTGTCTCTCTATTGGTATGCATCCTTCATAATAGAGGCAGGAGGTAGGGGGTCTCATTAGGGGCCGGGGGAGTGTTGTTTTGGGGGGGGAGCAGTCAATGAATTCCTCGGGGCAGATGCACCAGCATCACACAGAATTAAAGCCGAATAATGCATCATGGGAGCAGGTGAAACAAATAAGGTCAATTCCTGTTTGCTTCTGCAGCACAAGTATCTGTTTCAGAGTGACGTGCATCAAGAAGTGTCTCAAAGTAGAAGAGTGCTCCAGGTGGGCTGCGTCTTGTGACAACAGGAACTTCATCCGATGTAATATTCACAGTGAGAGATAGCTTCCTTTAGAAGTCCTGACAACGACTGACAAGTGGTACAGAGGTAGCTATTTCGAGGATCCCCTGAGTACCGAATGATCTCCTCACTTCCGTCTTGCCACCAAGAGTCCAGGCTGCAAGGAGTAAAATGGATTCCCTCTGGGTAGCTACTTCCTCCGTCATCTGTCACCACTTCCTGTCTGTGAGGAGAAGGTAATGACAGCACGCAGGTGTTGCTAGCCGGGTGGTATCACTGCAAGGCAGCACAAAACATGTTATTTTCCCCAGAAACGTTAACCGGTTCTGTTGTATGTAGCACGGACAGGACATGGAGGGGAGATCTCGTGAGAGCATATTCTTCTATACAACATAGCATTTTTTCCCCCCCCATGTCCCTCCAAGGGCTCCGTACAGTTGCTTTAATTAAAAAATTCAGCATTACATAAGTTTTTTAGTTTTCTGTCTCTAACTTATTCACATACTGCATCAGTCCCCATGGGGAGTTTTAGTGTGTGTAGATAGGTCAAAAGCACCATTATCGTGAGCAGGACTTAAAGTGGTCCCTGAACCGAGCTAAAATGATTACATATTGGCCGTTACTCAGATATTTGTTCTGCTGCACTGCACATAGAAATTGATGTTCCATGAACCCTGGATATTGTTCTCATAAGGTCATGGTTTGGAATTTCATGTAGGTGATGAATGGCTGCTGATTTATTGAGGAGCTCATGAGTAAGACATTCACTGTACTGAGATTATCACAGAATATAGTTAGAACAATAACAATGTGATAAAGCATTTGGAGCGAGTTTTTCTTCACATGTATGATTTTTTTGAGTCACAATGACCCATAACTTGTGTGAAACATCAGCCTGGTTGATGTGAACTGTCCTTTCTGGCTTCTCAGCAGTGTGTAAAACCACTGCCACGGTTTGTTATGACAAAGGTCACGGATAACGGATGATCTGCCTACAGTTCCCTAATGTGAGAACAAAGACTTTGTCAAAATATATTCCAGCAATAGAGTGAGCGGCGGATAAGTTACATTGTTTTGGGGATAGGTTTTCCAGACGGAGCGATGTGAAGACAATGTGGATTTACTGGGACTCGTTCTAGTCCGTTAATCCTTGTATCTCTTTGACTCTTTCAGCAGGTTCCTCTGCTTGGCAAGCCTTACGGGTTCTGAAGTGGCTGCCCTTCCGGTGCTCACCAATAATTCTAGGTCTGCAAACCAACGTGTTTCCACTGCTGGAATGGAGGGAAGCACTCGACAAGATAAAAAGAAAATGATGTGTACAACCAAAACAACAAAATTGCATGGTGGGAAACGTTCCAGTTTTCAGTTTTGATTATTTTATGCTGACAGACACATAACACCAAAATCTGAATCTTTACCTGATTAATTGGATCTAAAACAGGAATCAATTTTTTTTTTTTTTTTTAAAGAACAAAGCTAAATGTAGGGACAAGTGATGTAGTAAGAGGTGTCTCCACATTTTTCACACGCGCTCAACAACCGAGCAGTTTGCGCTTAGAAATGTCTCCTGTTCTGTATAAAATAATCCATATGGCCTGCTCGTCCGGAGCGGGGATCCCATGCCGTTACCGGCCCATACGTTAGGCTTTTTATGGGCCTCGGATGGGGAATGATGAAACTGAATCAGGTCATGCCAATTGATAGACATTCTCCTCAGCTATCATTTGCACACACAATCCTTTCAAAGTGCAGTGAAGAGAGGTGCCCCCCTCCTTAAAGCCTTCCCCAGAAGCTGTCATCATATTGTTCTCTAAAATATTTAACTTCCTCAAGAGATTGAGCTGTAATATAAGAAATTATCCCTATAATGCCCACTGACTGCTACAAACAGATGTGAAATTTCAGGGTAGGCCCAGACTGTAATCAGCCCCCCTATGGCCAAGATATCATGTTCTTCACCGGGGTCAGACGCACAGTCTCCCTTTTCATATTACCGCTCAGATTTGTCTGTAAGGTAGTGTTATATGGGCTGTGGAGAATTATTAGACTCTGGAAACATCTTTTTATTTGAAATCCTGAATGCTTTACAAAAGCCACAAATTGCCTTACAAAGCTCATCTTAAAGTTACTCTACACGTCACCAGCAATAAGTCTACAGCACATGGCAACACGCCTGCACAGCACATATTTAGAAGCAGGTTTTGGAGTGAATGAAGGTTGCAAGTCTTGTTCTAGTTGCTTGTGTATCAGTCGAGGAGATCTCGCTTAACAGCTAATGGGAGTTAAGTTTCTCACTTTGCCGAGTGCAACTTTATCCAGCAACGATTCATCACTCCAGCTCATGTCACTCACTAGACAACATGGACAAGCCTCCGGGTCCCGAGCTGCAGACAGCTCCTCTTCATGTGTTTCCAGGTTAAACGGTGACATCCTAAATTGAAAAAATTACCTTTATCTAAACACGGCAACATCCTTAATTGTGTATTTTTTTATTTCCTCCCTCTGTAACGGTTAGATCTCTTTCAGTAAAACTCACTGCGGGTGAAGGTAATACCCATCCCTGCTCAGCATAGTTGGCATCGGATGACTTGCTGGTGTATCTAGTCCCGTAAAGAGAAAGAGGATTGAAATAATCCAGTTCTGAAACACCAGCTCCTTCAATTATGCGCCAACCTCGCCTTTGGAGGGATGACCCTTTGAGGCTGAAACCCATCATTATGGGTTTAGCCCACTATGCATGTGCGGGGACCGGGGCCACCCTTATGCTGAGGTATTCTGCTGGACCTGGGCCTTCAGCCTTGGAGCCAGGGGCCCTGGAGCAGGTGGAGCAGAGACATGGTGGCCTGACTGATATTCATGTGGGCCAGGTAAATGTGCCCTTCAGGCACAGGGCACTGGAGCATTACGTTTCTGAGAAGATTTTAACTGTTAGATATCACCACGAAACACCTCAGTTTAAGACATTAACATTAAGACATGTATTTATTATTATTATGAGTTTTCTGAAATGCTATGTTTGAATATGCAAATGAGGCGTTGTCTTAATAAATATGTGCTTATTTGCAGAGATATCCGGAAAAGAAATCTGAACATTGGATAAAGCCAGGTTCTAAAACAATGTTTTCGTGTCGTGTTGATGTAGTAAAAGCATCAAAATATACTTAAAGTACCAAAAGTAAAAGTACTGATTACGCAAACCGCTCCATTTCGGAGCAATATAATATATTATTGTACTAATTACAGATGTATTAATGTGTAAGCACCACTAATGTAGCGGTTGGTAAAGCTGGGGATAATTTTAATGACTTTATATTGCAGGGTTGCTTAATATATAATGAGACATCAGAATGTATTAGTTGATTATATTTCATATTGTGAATCTGCAAAGTAACTAGTAACTAAAGCTATCAAATAAATATAGCCCATTAAAAGGTACAATAGTTGCCACCAACATGAATATAGTATAAAGTATACAATTCAAATACAGTATTTGAATTGTATATATATATATATTTATATATCTAGTATTTGAAATACTCAAGTAAAGTACAAGTACCTCAGTACTTGAGTAAATGTACTTAGTTACACTCCACAACTACCTGATTTTGTTTTTATATGACACTAAATTATTGTATTCTGACAATTCCACATTGAGTGAAAAACTAGATGAATTAGGGGATCGAGAAATGACAGTAATAAGAACTAAAAGGCCTCTGAATGTGAAAGGCTTTACACTCCATTCACTGGACGTGACGAGGATTTCAACAGAAAACTTGTTAGTGTGAGAACCTGCTGCTGTATGACAAAAATCCTCTTTGTCTGACCGTGGCCCTGCTCCACATATAATAGAGCAAAATGTGGCCTGAGGGAGATAATTTGTTCCCAGATCTTCAGATCGCAATATTTTCATTTGAGCCCAGGAGGGGATCTCTTGAATTGCCAGCTTCCATTGTGTTCCAACAAGGGGCACGAAAGTCTTGTCAATTAATTTTTCTTTTATTCCCGACCAAAGAGCGCCTGAGTGAATTCAATTATCAACCAATTAAGAGGTGTTTTCTTTAATTTACAGGCTTTGATTCCGTGCGTATCCATATTGTCTGGAAATAAGACAGGAGAGGGGTGTTAAATCACTTGAACATTTCCTCTGCGTGGGCCGCTAAATATTTTCTCCCCAATAGCAGGCTTTGTGTCCCCTGGGTCACAAGCGCAACAAAGGAACATTACATGCCGTTGAACTCTCTCGTCAATTGTTCAGCGGATGCTCTTCCAAACAGTGGTTCCCAATACAACAAAACAAAAACAAAAAAACACAAATCCCATTAACAGGATTCACATACACACACACGGAACAGCCAGCTTTTTGCGTGACAAGACTTTGGGAATAGATGGAGACAGGTGCAATATTCAGCAAGCAGGTTAACATCAAACAGGCGCAGTCTGAGTCAAATCCAGCCCCAGACAAAAAGCTGAACTTCTGAACCTTGTAGAAGTAAGTTAAAGGTCTGATTGCTTGATGAAAAGGGGCTATTAGAAGTGACAAGCGGAAAATGTCTCTGTCTTACACACTTTACTGCTTACAGCCACTTGACTTCAGATGTCCTGACAGGCTCCAGAGCATGTATAAGCTACTGGTTTATTTAGGCCTACCACTTTCTTAGAAAACATTTGAGAACTTAATCAAATTTTTTTGTAATATTTGCCCTTTTTTTTTTTTTTTTTTTTTGCCTGACTGAGGCTCTTTTTGAGAGACAGAAAGCACAGCATATCCAAGATATTTTAAACTGCCTAATTAATTTGTAAACCTACAAAAAAAAGTGGGTTTAGATGGATCTGTTGTGCTTTAGCTGAATACAAAATTGTACACTAACAAAAAAACAATGTCCTCTCAGAAGTGTTGGTTACAAGCATATCATTCAGTGATGATACGATCACGTTACTACACACCCTGTTTGTCTGCATTTGAATATTATAGGAATATAAAAGTGATTTTCCTCAGGAAAAAAACTAAAAAATCCCCTTACTTACGTAACCAAGTAGATAGTATTATAAATAATAATTAAAAGTAGATATTTCAAAGAGTTTCAAAGCCTTATCTCTCAGATTTGTTTCATCCAACACTGGGATTAGTGAAATGACACATAAACCTGGAGTTAAAATAAAATGACTTTTATTCAAACATAGACGTGTTTTTAAATAAAACACACAACACAATTCAGTCTAAAAAATACATGTCATATCGTCTTATGAAAATAATTTCTGTACATTGGTGTCTTCTTCTTCTTTAAGACAGGGGAGTCGGCCCGAACGAGCAGCTACAGTAAAAAAATTAAAAAAAGACAAGTAAAGCAAAGCATCCATCAGCTCAAAGATAGATTTCCGTGGGCTGGTTTGTAAACTGAATATTTTGTCTACAAATAAAACATATGTGTTGCACTTGTATGAACAAACCATAACGGTGAAGTGACAGATTGTAATATTCCTTTTCAATACACCGAAATATATTCTCCCAGTTATGAAGGGTTGGAGGAAAAAAAAAAAAAAAGAAGTTCACTTCCAGTGCTAGTTTTAACATGAGGCCTGCTAAACCAGGGAAGGATTAATGACAGTAGGCTACTAAAGAAATGTGAAGGCTAACAATGAGTGATAAATGACTGTTTCTGTAAGCAGCCCAACACAGACAGACAGACAGACAGTCTACACCTCTGTTCCTTCCCGGCTGTATATGAGGTTATTAACACTAAAATGGTTGGAGAGGCTCTGTACTGATGTGTAATAGTTCATTTTGTTGTTGTCAGAGTTCAGAGGAGAGATTAAAGTGGGCGAGTAGGAGCCGAGTCCAGACATGCCCTCTCTGGTCTGAGGCAGATGCCCGGAGCCGTAGTCCCGCTCCCCGCCCCGGGAGCCCTCGCTGCTTCCCGCCAGTAGCGAGTTCACGCTGGACACGAAATTGCTGTAACACGGGCTGTGCTCCGCGGAGGGAGACGGGGACGACTTGGGCTCCGTGGGGGAGGCCGGGGATCCGTGCAGGCTGGGCGGGGAGGAGCTCAGGAGGCTGGCGGTGTCGGAGAGCTTGTGCGGGCCGTCTTCTGACTTGACGGGTAGCGCGGTGCCATCAGCCCCGTTAATGTCAGCTCTCCTTTTTCTCTTCCGCCTGAAGTTCCCGTTGTCGAACATCTTCTCACAGTTGGGATCCAGCGTCCAGTAGTTTCCCTTACCTGGATGAGAAACAAAACAAGGGTTTAATATGGATGACACACTTTTTTTTTGCTCACATTTCACCCTGCGCACTATGGTTAATGTGTGTTTTCGCCTGTATGTAATGATCGAGATCAACTTGGACACACAACATGTCAAGCCAAGTCTTGAAGCACATCCGATCAAACATATTAATCTCACACAGAAATACTTCATTCTGACTCACCGGGGTCATCCTCGTCCCGTGCCACTTTTTTGAAACAGTCGTTCAGTGACAAGTTGTGGCGGATTGAATTCTGCCAGCCAGCTTTGCTCTTCTTGTAGAAAGGGAAGTTCTCAGCCACGTACTGATAGATCTGACTGAGAGTCAACTTTTTGTCTTGGGTGTTCTGTATGGCCATGGCGATCAGTGCTGAGTAGGAGTAAGGTGGTCTGACCATCTTGAAGAGTTCCTGCTGGCTGGATATGGACAGCCAGCCCAGGTCTGCTCCACCAAACCCGGTGGGAGGCGGTAAGAACTGCCTCTGGTTCGAGCCGTATCCAGACTGAATATAGGACGTGCCGTTGTTCCCCGGAAGATAAGGAGAGGAGTTGATGCTGGGTCCGTTCAGCCATAGGTACGGGTTCGCGGACGGGGAGGTGTACTCTCCGAGGCCGTAGCTGGAGGGGTGCGTCGGCGGCCTCTGAGGGTGATGGTGGTGGAGATTCTGTTGGTACACACCATAGTTATCGCAGTACACGGCCATGTCCAGGAGCTCCTGCGCGCTGTGGTGCTGAATAGGGCTGGTCTGCTGGTTAGATGGTTGGTGTCCAAAAGCGTTCATAATCCACCCTAACCAGATTCCCAAAAAACTAATTTCGTCTGTGTCTCTCCCTCAGGACTGAACTCATCCTCAGAGGGAGGAGTATTTATGTTCAGCGCCCGGAAACTCTACAGGTAGCCCATTGAAAACTTTTTGATGGTCACACCCCTCTTTTCTGCCCCGCTACAGCTTGCAGTTGTATTGACCCACATCTCCCTATCAATGAGCACCGATACTGCCTTTACTGCAATGCTGAGCTTCATATTATTTACGGTATATTCCCGTTAAGGCACGTTAGTGACTCATAACTATTGCCCGTGCGTAATTACGCACTGGAGCTTTTGTTGTACATTGCAAAGTCTTTTATATTTGTTTTGAAGACTGTATGATTTTGTAAATGTGATAAACTATTAAGGGTCACTGCAGTAAATATATGTCCTTAACTTTTATGGTTTTCAAATTTCAGTAGGTTTATTTTTAGTTTTTCTTGTTAGTGAATTACGATTTTTCTTTTTCTTTTTTTTTTACAAATTACAAGTCTACCTGTTACGAACATATATACCTTCAATCTCACATATATGTGTGTCTTAAAATACATATTGTTTTTCCAGCTCTATGGATGAACAATAAATAAGCGTTGGAGCCGCTTGATAAAAATAGCATCAACTATGATTCCCATGCTGTTGCGCACTGATTGTCACCATGTCTGAACTCGTTGACTTTTCTGCAGGAGTGTCAAACCCAAAGAGCGAAGACCCGCGTGTTTGTAAAAAGCCACCTTCTCTTCAAAGAAATTCGTTTTTAATAAACACTTCACAAGTGCCGAAAGTTTAGTGTCAACAAGGGACTCGTGGAAAAAAAACACCCGAAGAAAACTAGGCTAAATGTGCCTCCTGGAATAATAATAATAATAATAACAGGTATAATTAATGATGTCATTCTATTACATTATTGAGCTTTGCGAATTATACTACAAAGAGAAATTAGGGAAAAAAAATAATAATCGCGTTCAACAGGTTTTATCTACTAAGTCACTTTAACTTTTGAATAAAAAAAAAACTAAATAAAATTGGAAGCAAAAATATAAACGTAAATGTTTGAACATAATGTGGACAAATAAGACAATTGTTGCATCCCTTAAACGTGATGTTTCAACTGTAGAGTTAAATATGAATAAACATCAACATGAACATATTTCATATAGCCGACAGTGAGGATATGGAGCTGCTCAGGGGAGCACATGCACATAATAATCTGCTCTTTAGGATTTACACTATTTTAATACCATGCATGTGGTCAGCGGGGGAAATAACCCTGGTGGTTTCCAGAGCCGACCTCTGGCAGGCAAATGATCCAAGTTTCGATCGAGAGGAAAGTGCCCACCATTACTTTAGTGGACTCGCCTTAGGAAACGTTTGGCTTGTCTCCCACGATATTATGTTATTGTAACACGCCTGGAACTTATTAGAGCATGGCCGTGAACTACTGTATGTGATAAATCATTTTTTTGAAATACACTGCTGTTATAAGGGCACATGTCCAACAGTGTTATCTCCATGATCCATTCACAGGCCCTCGTTCTGTGGTGTTTACGACTGAAGTCTCCATTTACAGAAGCCCAACCAGCGAATGCTGAATTTCAAATGATGAGTTGTCTCCGCGCTCAGGTCTGTGGTCATCCCCTGTGAAGAGTGGGCTCTGCAGGTTGCTGCCGGACTCCTGCACTAATCGGCAGAACATTCCTCCTCTCCATGACCTTGATGTAATTGTTTGGCTCCAAGGTGTTGTCCTGTACGGCAGCGGCGAGCGGTGGAGTCCACGTGGGGGGAAGTGGCATTAACCCCCAGATGAAAACAACACAACCTGTTAGGTGTCCAACACCCAGTGCAGCTAATTACTGCTGACTGAACATCTGAATCTGAAATGCTAATTCTTCTCAGCCTGACACTTTAATACTCATGATCTTATTTGTGTTGCTGAGGTATCACAAGCCCTATTAACTTTTAAATCGAATATATTATTTATTACTGTAGGCGAATAATACTTTAATACAAGTGCTGAAGGGACTTAATAGGGACTATTAATCTTCCCATCACTGTTAGTTTTTTTTTTTTTTTTTACATTGAGGTTGATTAAGCACCCATCCATCACAATTTGCCTATCTTTTCCTTTCTTCCCTCTCAGATTAAGTTCAGAGATGTCAAATGTGGCTCAACATGGCAACCTCAAGCCCCTGTGTCATTTCAAAGTAATAATTCAAACATGCTGACTGTGTGTGTGTGTGTGTGTGTGTGTGGGTGGAGGGAGGGAGGGAGGGGGATGTCTATTGTTGCTCTGCCATGTCTGTCTTCATCCCCTGTTTCCTCAAGCTTTTTGAGGTCATGGGAGCTTTTCTCTGGGAGATCAAGTCAATCACGGCCGGGGTCAGAGAGGCAGGGCTGAGGCACCGCAGGCCTCTCCAGGCTGAGACTAGAGACAACCACTGCTGCAGGTGATGGGAGAATAACCCACTCTGCTACTTCTACATTCAGTATGTATCTGTACATTTTACTGCCGGGATTACAGCTAAACAACGGACTGGAATCAACAAAGACCCTCCAGATTAATAGGGCTTGTTTTCGGCGTACAGCCTTGGCTTTAATGTGGCTCTATGAGTTAGACATCTGCTACTGTTCATTGCTTTGAAGTGATTACCAGACAATTAGATGCACTTAAGGATAATACAATCATGAGAGGCCCAGATAAAGTCATTCATTCTGACTGTGTAAACAAGTGCATCCCTATATCTAGCCGGGGGCAGGTCCTTCTCAGAGTCTCCCCCCAGTGGAGGAACAAAGCAAAACAGGCAACACAATTTGAGCGGTAATTAATGTACAGCCTGGATGCAGAGTGACGTGGGGAAATAAAAGATGGTATTGCTGAATACTTTGCAGGAAGTGGATTCTCAGCAGGTCTGACTGTGCAGGAGATTAAAGACACTTGAAGTGTTGCTGTGTGAAGCTTGGCAGAGTAGCTGTCTGGCCTCGGAGCATCCTTCACTTCTACACTCAAAGGTCTTTATTCTTTGAGATGGCAAATACATATCCACTGACAGACACATTTATAATAGGATCTCTATAGCTGAGCTTTGCACTTTCACCTCAACCCATTTCAAGAGTTTAAAGGGGCGAATAACATTTCAAATTTCACATCGTGTCATTTTTGACAACTTATATGAGTGTTAAGGAAATAATGTAGCGTTTTAAACTCACATTTAGCTGTTGCGTAATGCAAGGCCAACGATATACTTCCAAACAAGTAACAGAGCAATAATAATTACAGCACAGGTTAAGGATTAAAGATCCCATCAAGACATGTTTCAAGATATATACAAATATTTTGTTTGAGATAACTACTAATTAGTAACTACTAAGTGAAACATTCTGAAGACGACATTTACTCTGTCCCTCACTGAAACATCCAGAATCTATCAAAATGAAAAAAAAAAAAAATTATTTAGAAAATTTGATTACAATAGCTTCTACTTCACTGAAAAGTCAATTCCCAGTGTATGTGCACGGGAGGCTTCATGTTCCCACAATAAAGTTGTTTACGTTGCGTATTGAACCGCGATTGGCTGCTTGATGTCACAAAATCATCTCGTACTTACACACCTCAAACTTTAGGGTGAGCACAGAGAAATGTCCCCACACCTTCAGCAGATAAAGGTACATATCATTCTGCACAGTGAAGTCCAAACATACAAGTGAAGTGACCTTTTTTGAGTGGAGGGGGAATTTAAGTTTGCTTTAAAAGCATTTGGGTCAACAGCCTCAACCATCGTTAGCACATAAACATCTCAAGCTATTCGTCTACCTGCCAGGCCCAAGGGAGGGGAATGTGTTTCTTAGTAATTAGACGCTCCTCCATGTGAAGTCCCCTCTGACCAATTACTGCTTGGCCCTGACGGTCCATCTCCAGGAGTTAAGGAGGCAGCCCTGCTGACCGAGAGAGAAATACAACCAGCCCGGCCTTCTGCTTCTCTGCTGCTTGCATTAACTCACTGCTCTCCTCCGCTGGGCAGATTTACACCTCGGCTACTGATTACAGCCTCGGTGAGATCAGATGTTACTGGTCTGTTAGTGCCAAATATCACACCATGCTGGGCTCACCGTCAGCTGCAGAGCTTCAATTTCAGAAAAAAAACACGGCATAGGGAGAGGCATGAAGCTGGAATCATAAGCAGAGATATTTCACTTCTGAACTTTGACCGCACATTAATTAACGGCTCAATTCACCGGATACTGTGGACATGATTTGATGTAGTAGGATGCGGGTGGTGTCAAGACTGCTAATTTGACCTTGAAATTGTATAACCACAAGGCAAAGGTTAATGTCACTATGGTAATTACTCATGCAGACAGTGTGATGAGGCCGGCAGGATGCGCTGACTGGACTGTCCAGATGAGGGCAGCATTGCTTCAAACATGACTCCTTCAGCAGTGCTCAATAAACCAAAATCTTTACAACACCCATCTATCAACCATGCAGTGCAGCTTCCTGGGAGGCATCATATATCAAAATGCAGAATCGCATCGGCGTATTGATTTTAATCACGCTGAATTTATGAAATACAGAGGCGTTTAAAGTGAGTTTAAAGTGAAAGTGATGAAATATGTTCCACTGTCTGGGAGTTAGTGCACAGGATTTTGTTTTTACAACCTTTGCAGTCCTCCAATAATAATTTTGCAGATTGTTTACCTTGGTGCTTTAGAATTATGTATAATATTGCACAATAATACATAAATTCAGCTCTAAAAAGGTTGACAAACGCCAGTGTATTATGTTGCCAGACGTAGGCATAGGTGTGCATGATAATTAATCACAGTGTGCCATTTAACAGTCAGAAATATACTGAAAATAGTCCCTTGCTCTCAGTAGTGATGACTTTGAAATACTTGCACACGAAATACTTCTGAAGCAGCTCAAAAATATAGACATGAGATCAAAAAGACCAAATTACAAAGATTTAATTAACCGGCTCAAATCAATATTCTGCTATTGGGACAGCATGCCCGTGGTACTTCAAAGTTATTTCCATGTGCAGCTGACAGTAGCTGGGAACTCTGCTTCCTCATCAAACGAGCTCTCCACCCCCGATCTCTAGGTATGTCTCCTAGCAACACGTCGCACCGACTGCCTGGGAAAACCCAGTGCTTTATAATAGCCTCAGCTAATATAGATCACCACCACTTGGCTGTCTCCCTCAAAGCAAGATAATAAGCCTGTGTACAGAATGTACATTTTGTAGTTAGTGCCGAATGCAGCACAGAATAAACAAGCTGAGATTCAAAATGTCGTGTTTTATAGTCCGGTGTGGACGAGTCTCTGTGCTTGTAAGAGCTGCTTGTGACAGGCCCTCTTGATAAGAGAGTGATGGAGTGTCTGTCTGGAGTGTGTAAAGTTGGAGGCAGGACAGAAAAACAGCATTAAAGTGTTCGATCAAAGCTTGGCTCACTGCTTCCAGTGCAGGTGTTTATAACAAGCTCTTGCGGCAGATAAGAAACATGCTCAAAGGACAGTTTGCTATCAGATAAATACATTTAAACGCCACTAAAAGTAGCACAAAAAAAAAAAAAATCAATTTTCAGCAATAATTACTGCAACTAATGACTATTTTCAACATAAGGAGCAAATGCAAGGTGGGATCATCAACTATCCAGGGGCCCAAGACCCTCAACCATTATTCAAGAAGTCATTTCAGCTCCATAGTCCTTTGGGGTCCAACAACAAATACTTTCCTCAGGGGCCAAAGCAGTAATCTTTGACCAAATGTCTTATTTTGTCGTACAAAAAGTCCAAAATTCAAAGAGGATCAATTTACTCGCACAAGCTGCTAGTTCTCACAGAACTACGAACCATCGAATGTTGAGCAGTTTGCTTGAAAAAATCAAATCAATTATCGGAATAGTTGCAGATGAATTTTTCTGTTGAATGACTAATCGATTGCCTAATTTGCTGGAGTTCTAATTTTCCAGACACGCAACTTCAACTGTACCACCACATCACCAACCTCGTCGTGCTTTCACACGAGGACCACCGCTGAAATGATTCGTCCGTTACTCTGTTTGTAAAGAAATTGAATCAAGGATCTTCAGTAAACTTTCGCTCAATGACAATGTTAAGTCCGCCTTTCTGGAGAGCAATGCAGACGTCAGTGAACACAATCCATTCAGGCAGTTTTCTGAACCACTGTGACAACTCTGGCGAGACATGAAGGGGCCTTATGGATCCTGCGTCACACTATCTGTGACAGCTTCACACAACACCACACTGCTATGTTGACATCTACTGACTGCTGGTGAAGCTACGCGTGTGTTACAAGATGCTAGAACAGGCAGCTGTACATTCATTCGGCGACAGGTGATGTAAATGCAAATCATTTTCATTTCGATTCAAGTTGACATTTAGAATGGCAACTACCATGTTCCTTTAAGATTCCTTTTATGGCGTGTTCTTCTTTATTGGACGGTTAACTGTAAATAGCGGCAGTAAATACAGGCAGAAAGAGATAGGGATGGCATATGATAATAAGATAGAAGGGTATTTATACCGAGGGAGATTGGTGCGCAGCAGTTGCAGTGAAAGGTAAGAAAGAGTGTAAATATACAGAGAGCAAATATAAAATATCAATAAAGGTGCAAGAATAAAAATGTCAGATACCCAAAATCCACAATATAGCCCACACAGTGCCAGAAATATAAATGAGGTTAATGGTAGGGATCAAAAGCTGCTCATATCTCAAGTTGAAGATGTTTTATAGCTGCATTGGAACGCGGGATCATTATTTATATAGTTTGTAACTTAAGCCACCAGAAACTTTTACATTTGCATCAAAAAAACCGCTGCTTTCCTCATGCCAGATCTTTATCCATCATGAAATGTGTAGCCATGCTAACGACATGACGCTATGGAGAGCAGTGTCGCTCAGTCGGAATGTCCAGCATTTTGGTCCAGACTGAAGTATTTCAACAACTATTGGATAGATTGACATTCAAGGTCCCCCGATGATACATCCCCTGATCCCCTGACTTTCCCTCCAAGCTCCACTAGCAGGTGGACATTTGTGCTTTTGAGAGAAACGTCTCAACAACTATTGGATGGATCGCCAAACAAGTTCTTGCAGACATTACCTATAATTTGGTTCACGAATAGCCCAATTGCCTCGGCCTCACTTGTACTTGCTTGGTGTTTACTGTTAAATAGCACCTATTAGCATGCTAACACTCTATCTATCTGTAGTTATAGTTATAGCTCTAGTGCGCTGAGCATTTAGCTAGTCTAAGTACACCTCACACAGGGCCGTGTCCAGATGGTAACCCTGGATTTGCGGGGCAAAAATCATCGCGAAACTCGATGCCGGACGACATATCCGCCGCCTAACCTTAACCATATTGCGAGAGTTTCCCAAATCGAGCGTTAGCATATAGAAACGAAGCTGCTACTGCCAAGTCTTTTTTGAAGGTGAGTATACTAAACAGCATTCACTCATATAACCTAACCTATATTAGTATTGTTTATGCATTTCTGTTGGCAATTAAGCAACAGACAATAACAGACAAAATGCATCTGCGTAGCATAACAGCTAACTATTGAAAAGCTGTTTGCCACATTAACAGTGTAATAGCAACCGCTAACCATGTCCATTAGGCTACTTGTAATAAGTCTCCATTTAGAACAAAAAAAAGGCATGGAAATCCCATAGATGGCTGTGATTGCATATATGCAAGATTGTTGATTTATGGTAATATCGTCCTTTCATTATGCAAAGGAGACATTTACAGAGAAGCATGCACATTTGCAGCCTCTAAGCAAATGAAAGTGTTTCAAGAGAGAAGGAAAATATACACATTATTCCAGGCTGAAATGACAAATGAGATGGGCATAGAGTGTGCTGTAAATACATTTCTCCTAGCTCGCAGCTTTCCCCCCGCAAAGCCTCTGGAAATCCTCTCAATTAAGCGATGCATTTTCCTATGCTTTGAGGAGAGAGAGGGTGAAGCATAATGCCTGAGCACAAACCACTGAGAGCCTATTGAAATAGCTGCCAGTTAACTATGTAATATTACCACTGCTGAAATGCTTCACCCTTTATCCCTTTTCAATTGCAAGGCTAGATATTGAGGGTGCACTGGGTATTCTTGATAAGTGAATTATGCCATTGACGAAACTTTTTATTTCCACCTCAGTTTGGAGAGAATGTGCTTATCATTGCAATGCAATAAGCAGGTTACGGTGACTATAAAAAATTTTTTATATTGGACCCCCCCCTTGGAATTCGTTAAGTTTTATTGTTTTACAACTTTAGATCATTGTGGATGTAATAGACTTTCAACACTCATCATCCTAAAACTTTTTAGTGCCTGAGTGAAATCAAATCTGTAGAATTGATCTAAATTAAGTGCAAATATAAATAACTAAGTGATTGATTGCATAAGGATTCCCACACCTCAAGTCAATATTTAGTAAAGGTACCTTTTGGCAGCAATTGCATCCTTTAGTCTATGCAGATTGATCTGTATGAGCTTTGCACACCGGGACACTGCAATCCCCCCCCGCGTTATAAATGAGAGAAACTGTTCAAACTCTGTTAAGTTTACTATAAAGTTTTTTTTATTGCCACACATATCAACATATGACTGTTGTCTGGGCTCTGACATGGCAACTTGAGGATACTTAAGGACCATTCCTGTGGAGCTTTTGTCTTTTTGTTTGGGGTCATTATTTAGCTGGAAAATGAATCTTCCAAATCGCACTCTTGCAGGCTGCAGCACGTTTTCCCTCAAGGATTTCAATGCATCTATGTTCCCTGTATCTTCAAAAACACCCCCACTGCAATATACTGACACCACATGGCATCCCAGTGTGCCATGTCTTTACTTTCTCTTTGCCACTGCTACACAAAGCGGCTCTTGGTCACCGGGGCAACAGGTTTTGAATGCACAAGCTCAGCCATAGAAGTGTAGCTACTCCAGAGCGTCATTTATATTTTTCTTCATGATTGACCTCACTGGGCTTTGCTGCGTTTCAGTAATCTCAACACAGATTAGTTTGCTTTGTATTCATGATGTACTTTTTGCCGGGTCATTGACTTTTGCCAGGTCAGATTCAGGCTTTTTTTTCCTTGTTTAAAAATAAATAAAAAAAGTTTTTACTTTAAATCACTTGTCACAACCTTGACACGCAAGTGTTCTCCATTTAATATACTATATTGGGTTGTATATATTTTTTTTCTGGAGTTCAATTTGAAATAAATTTGTAGAGAATTATTCATTTTGACATTTGTTTTTCTTCTTTTCATTTAACCAGTGGCAGTCGATGTGACTCAAAATTGCAAATAATGACATAGTAAAGAAAATGTATGCTTTATATCATCAATGTATAATGTACAATGTTTGTTAACCGCCTTTGTGTTGTTTAGCAGTGCAGTGGCCAACACGCTTTACTTTGGCTTGTATCTATTGATCAGTGATTAGGAGGGGTTGTTAAGCTAGTGGCCATTAATGGTCATTCATTTTTCTCAAGTGGCACCTTTTACACTCCCTTAGCTTTTTACATGGAATCAATTGAAACCATAAATCCCAACAGTTGGATGTCCAAGGTACCTTTTAGTTTAGCACCATCGTGTTTTTGTTATTGTAAGCAGGTACTGCACTGGAGCAAGTGTAATGGTCCTCAGAGAAAGTTAGGCCGTCGAGCCTTGGGTGGAACTGGAAGAAAGATCCAGGAAAGATGGGAAACCATGAGAGAAAATAACATTTGGTACGATAGTAAAACCTGCATTTTTATTGAATATTACTTACTCCATTTCTTTCTGTGTTTGGAGAGCAATTTATCATCCACGCAGATAGAACAAGTGAAGGTCCTATGAAGCACATACTATACCTCGTATTCAGCAGTGGTAATATGTACACAACAATGATCTGTCCTCAACAGGATTAAATGGATTGTACTGTGTACATATGATGAAAAAGAGGGAGCTCGGGTGATTGGTACAGGAAGTAGGACAGGAAATTAAATTGATTCCACGTGAGTGTTGTATTTTATATACTTTTTATATATTTTTTTTAAGCTTTACCACCTTTCTGATTCATTCCAGCCCCTTGGAAGATTGTTTCTGTAGAGAATTATATATAAAATGATTTACTTGGCGCATTAATGAACAATTACGACAGCATTGAATTCTGCATTTTGTTGGAGCAGGTGAATTGCCAACAGGTTAATGAGACATTTTACAGTCTGACAAACTACCACCAGCTACATTATTACAAGTCGTCTCTTATGACTGCTTTTCCCAAATAAAACTCTAAGGGAAAATATGTCATTCAGTGTTCCTAATTAGGAGAAGAGAGCTTTATAAAGCACAACTTTCTTGAGGTGTAAAAAAAAACACATTCAAACAACAGATGCTACAGTTTGAGCATTTCTCCTCAGGTGGACACCCACTCACAAAATGTCAGCAGAATAAGAGAGCAGAGGAATATGAGCCACCTGGGGCAAACACTTCAAAAAGGCCCCACAAGCCGGTTTTGTGCTACACACAACGGGGCCTGTAAATACATTTACAAAATGTGCAAATGAGGATTCGGAAATTGAAGGTTCAACAGCACAATTTTACAGGAGCTTTCAGCCACTGGAGCACAAATAACAGCTGGTAAAAAACAACAACTCAATATGTGTGTTGTTTTTTTATCATTTTAGTTTAGTTTTCATAATGTGGGAAGGAAATAGACTAATAAAGCTGGTGGAAATCACAGGATTTCCTTCCAATTATTTAAACTGCGGATAGCTTAAAGTATATAAAACACATCACTTCAACATACATAGTAAGACATTATGATTAAAGTCTATTTCCGTATGCCGCAAACGCCATGTATGTGAAAATGATCACGGTCACTGAACTTTATATTCGTCAACTTATTCCACGACAATAAAAGTGACGCACATATTACTAAACTAATTAAAGTGTAATTCGATTTAAAGCTGCTGCACAACAGATAATTATACACTGACTTAATGGTTCAAACTCCAATCATTAATTTGGAGTCAAAATACATTAAACCCACCAAGCATAGAACGCTGAGAACAAACTTGTCAGCCTGTGCGTCTTGGATGGGAGTCCCATGACACCCAATCTATAATTTTTTAAATGACAAAATTAAACAAAACCACAAAATAATGATTAACTTATGAACATGACGTGTTATTACACTGCAGCAGTGTGAAGAAACCGCCGTTTTTAATAGAGACGTTTATACATGACCTTCAGCAGCTTCCATAAAAGCAGAAATCACAAACGCATGAGGAATGACAAAGCTGGCACCTGCAGTTTGTTGGCACGTCTAACTATATTTCAAATATGGGCCACATTCCAGATACGTACTTTCAGCTTTGAAAAAGAGAAATGATGCTTGGGTGAGCGGACACATTATGTAAATGAGATTGCATTAGCCTAAATAGAAGTCATTCTGTGGCGTAACACGTCCTGGTATAAAACGCCTGTGTGTTGATAATGATGCGGCTCTTGTGATGGCTGTCAATCAAGACGGCAGAAAAGCTTCGTTACAGAGTGTTCAAGTAGAAGTGAGGAACCGCGCACGGATACAGATTGCCAGTTTGTTTTGGATTTCAGAAATATGGAAACACACTATATCTATTTTGAGCATCTCTCACTTTAGACAGAAAATAATGAGGCAGACATCTTTTTAAAAATACATACATTTGAAATTTTATTCAGAAGTCATGTCAGTAGTGAATTGGGATATTATTGAAATCCAAGGTTACAGCAATCTAGGACAAAGTCTGAACAATGATAATGCGATAGGAGTTAGTTGTATGTGCACTCCAAAATTTTACCAATAAAATCCATGATAGGTTCTCACATATCAACTCTGTAAAGTCCCTGTCAATTCAAAACCTACAAGCCCTTTTTTGTTTCATATAAATGCCACTTAATCTAATGATACGTTAATACAAAAAGAGTCATGATCAAAACACGTACAAAACAAAAAGGAAAAAAAAAACCCTGAAATAAAATAAAATCATATATACAAACCTCTGTACATAGTGGGAATATGAATAAAAGAGATAAGAATTATTCTTTAATGATCTATGTGCTCTCATATACTTGAGAGTGGGTCAGTATTGGAAAGCTGCTGTCTGAGCACAATGACCTGATTAAGTCCTTAAGTGGCGTGGTTTTCGGGCGTAGACGGCATCTATAAATTCAATGACTACTCCCCTGTTGTGGACTGCATCGTCGTCAAACTGTAGGCAAAACAAGATAGGAAGAGAATAAAAAGATGATAATAAGGGGCGGGCTGCAGTGAGGTATTCATCTTGTCAAGCTGGGACAGGGAGCGAGGAATGTGTTGGTAAAAGGAAAAACAGCCGCTTTTCGGTGGGAGCGGTGACAGTTGATGTTGTTTTTGTTGTGTTGTCAGTGTGTTGTTTGGTCCTACTGTCAGCGTCTTTGTTCACTGTACAATTCCTGAATCGACAGAAGCCTGTTTCCTGGTGGCCTTGGGTGGAGGTGGAGGCGGGGTCTTGCTGGGCAGAGGAGGTGGAATGTGCTGCAAACACACAAAAACAGTAACCTTGAAACCGCCATTTTCTCAAATAAAGACAACTTGGCTTTCCACGGAAATTCAAAACTCAGGATTTAAAGCTGCCGTCGCTTCCAATTTGATCGACAGGTCTTTTAATACGAGGCCCAGGATGAGCTCACACAACATTCATGTCTTTTCTGATTGTCACTATGTCACATTAGGCGATTATGGTGCCTTAAGTTCCCAGATTACATGTTTGTCAGACTGCACGTTGAACCTCAACCAACCATATATTGCCGTCTGCGTGACAGGAGGGGCAGACTTTCTAGTGCAGCAATGTGTTGCCTGCCATTAGGACACACGCATTGTTGTATGGAATCTAATTATCCTTCTGAACATGTCACATCTATTGGATCGAGCCGTGTTTGGGCAGAAGTCATGCAGCCTGTTCCTGGCACAACAATTCACTTAAATCTAAGCTGTTTTCTAATGTTTTTCTAATTCTAAATGTTGTTTTTTTAATCAATAATGTTTGCAAAAACCACATGAAAACAAGCCAATATTAGTTGAGAAACACAAAATTTTCATTATTCATCCATCAGTCAAACTATGAAGTTCTTTTTAATAGGATTTACCCAATATTTAGTCAAAAATGACAGATTGGGGCTTTAAGATAATAAAGGAGAATGGAGATGTTGGCGCTAAGCAAGCCCTTCCTAAGACGCCTGAGTGATCAACAGACAAGGAGTAATGCTCCTCAATGACCTCACCTCTGCCTTCATCAAGGACTGTAAATGAAGAGCGGCTGTCACTCAGCCTCTGAACATCTGCTCTCACTACACTACTGTCCGCCTGCTGCCACGCTGTCTGCAGAGGCTCCGCTTTACTACCTGTCCACGGGCCGTGACAGTGGATAAATAAGATTAGTTAACAGAGTGGCGAGGCGAGAGGACGCCGAGCGGAGACGGCGGTGAGTGTGGAGAGACGAGCCGCTGATTAACAGCAGGAGAGCTCCTGATGGATGTGAGAGGTAAGGTAATCATCCAATCCATCACCTCTGAGCACCGGGCCGGCTGGGGGGAACAAGTATAAATAACAGCGGGGTGGACAGGCGGGCGTGGGCCCTAGCTGCTAACTGACTGATGGCTACATTCTTCTGTGACACACATTATTACAAAAACGCCGCACAAATGTGATTGTGGAAACATGCATGAACACACACGGACAAGAACACACCCACATTAGCGCAGGACGTACAGGTGTAGCGGGGGATAGTGGAGGAGGGTGCCCCGAATGTCAAGTGGGTGTAGCGGCCTCAGTGCCACGCGTCAGTATGGGGCTCCCTCTCAGCCCTAATTAAAACACATACCCTTTGATGTGGCGGAGGCGGCGGAGGCGTCGAGGGACTCGTCAAGTCTTGATTATCGAGCAGGTTGCCGTAATCAGCGTTGCTGCCTTTCACCGGCAGCGGGGGAGGGGTTTCACCTTTGTCAGAACAGCCCATCCCGTTCAGCTCCAGACCTGTGCGAGAGGGCGCCCATCAGCTCACATTCATCATCAAACTGCAGCAGTATTTTGCAAATCGTACGAATGGGGCACAACAATAAAATCGCATTGGTCTATTTCTGGTGGATTCTGTACCGTTAAGACTCACTTCATGTTTGTAAAAGAGACAAAAGAAAAATGAAAATTTACGAGAGCAGAATTCCTGCACACACTGAAAGGGGAACTTCACTGACTTCACACACCGAGATCAGCTCAGTTTATTCGGAGCAGCACTCAGCTGAATCCCGTCTTCAGTGGCTCAGAAAATCAATCAAAATCAATGGATCTTAAGGTAGTTTTTGTCAAAATATTATTTCCAAGGTCAAGTATGAACTTTAATGCTCGACCTTGATCCCCCCGAGGGTTATCTTGGCTTTGAGATTACACATTTGGTAACACTTTACTTTAACCCCCCCGATTAAGCATTTATAAGCACTGTATACATATTTAATAAATGGTATACAATAATAATGAGGGGCTAAAGTTAAGTGTCACCACTGATTTATAATGGAAAGCCTGCGTTACAAATTGAGGGTGTGAAATTTAAAAGGCTTTGGTACTTACCAGGCAGGGAGGATCTAAAAAAAAAGATGCTATTAGTTGCTATGCTATTACAGTTGCACTATTGGAATTGCAGTAGCCACTGTTTTTGGAGGTCGACCCATAGAATCAACTAAAAGTCAGGATATCTGACTCTGTTACATTGATTTTGACCATTCCTTTTTCAAACAAAACTCCCAAGACTTTACAGAGATACAATACTAAATCAAGTGCTTCTTTTAAGTCGCTACAGATTGTTAAATAAGAATCCCAGGACTTAAATATGCTGGGTCAAGTAAAACATCTCAGCATCTCTTATCAGGTCAAATGTTTCACTTTGAGCCTACAAGGGAGGAAGCAATGCACGTGACTTTAAAGCAGTGTGCCTCGCAATGCAAAGAACCTGAGCATTATTTGAGGCCGCTATGAACATCCTTGATAAGTGCGTTAACACGTTCAGCCCATTATGAGCGATTGTGGTCGTCAGCAGCCAGCCCTGTGACAAATCGACAAATATAGAGGTAAATGTGGGGTGCTGACAGCTGTGATTTGCAAGGCCATTTAAAGAAGTGTAGCTAGCATGACTCATAGCACCGAGCATCATCATGTGTCCCGCTGCTTATGGTAATAGTGATGCAAAGAGCTAAAGCAAAGTCAGAGGGCAGCAGAGAGGCCCTACAGAGATTGTAGACGCTCCGGTCCAAAGAGGATACGAGCTCTTTATTAAGTGTGTGTTTGAGTGTGAGTAAAGTATGATTGCTCGTACTGGAGACAGTGTGCAGGCTGAAGGAGAGTTTGCTCCGGGGGGTGATGGGCGGGGGTCCAGGCGAGGAGGAGGAGTTGGAGGAAGGGGGTCCAGGGGACACGGAGAGGCGGCGGTCTCCACCAATCTGGCTGAGAACTTGACTCCTTGGTCTCTGAGGCCGCAGGGGGCTGATCTGAGGGATCACGCACAACCAAACAAAAAGAAGTGGACAGTATAAGGCGTGGAGTCGTTAATGAGGGCTCAAAGTAAAAAGTAATTACACAACAAGTCAATAAAACAGAAGAGAGAACAAACTTTATTATCTGGGAAATGTGTTGAGTCTATGGTAAAGTATAACAGAAGACCAATAAAAGAAAATTTGTTTCCCATCTCCTCTGGGACTGTTGTGTGTGTATCCACGCGCTTATTAAGTCGGCTGTTTGTATTCCTAAAGAAGAACCCATTTGGATAAATGTGCTCGTTGTGTTGCAATATCTTATTTGTGGTTACAAATCATTGTTTGCACGCAACACCATGCTCTCCCAGCCTTATTATGGCAGGAATTTGAATATGAAAAGATCCGTCCTTAGGGCTATTCCACACTGTAGGCCACATTAACAAACATCTTTGCAATCGGCAAAACTCAAACAGTCAGCCACGAGGGAGGCACTAGAAATAACTACACACTTCATTCAGGGATGTAATGTTTTTTCCAGATCACTAAAACACCAAACTGTCATTTGTATTGCGGGTGAAAAAGCAATTTTCTTGATTTACGTGTTCCAGATTATAACTTCAACTAAAAACTGCTATATTTTGCAAGTTCTTGGGAACTACCAGAGACCCCTGGGTGCTCTCCCCTTAACCCCTGAGGCAAGAGGCTCCTATCACAAGCCAGACGGCTCCACCGCTGCCAAGGGCCTCTTTTGGATCCCATTCCTGCCCTTATCTTAAGCCAGTGAGCATTCCCACTGGGCATGCAGAACACAGTGATACCTCTCTGCTGTAATGGACTCCGCACTGGTGAAGAGGGACATGAGCACAGGGGAGAGAGGGGGAAGATAAAGATATGCAAAGTGCAAAGAGAAAAGTGGGGAGCCATTGGGTGGTAAAAATGGAAGCCATGGGATGTAGAGAGGAGGAGCTAGACGATTTGTCAGAGGAGAAACAAAGACAAAGTGAAAAAGGGTAACGAGCCTGTTAGAGATTTAATGCTAATTGCAACCCATAATACTTCAGAACACCACGTTCAACAGAGGCTTTCCACTGAAGAGTTACACTAAAAGAAAAGTCATGGGGTCAGTTAAAATGTACGTGATTCATCCTCAGAGGATCATGAATATACACAGAAAAACTTTATGGCTATCTGCTACTTAATTATATTGACATAAGAATGGTGCTGGAGAAAAGCTGCTGGAGTCCAACATGGAAATGATTGAGCCTTGGGGAGCTTGAATGTGTTCGGCACCTATCATAGTAACCGGCTTATTGGATTTAGATTATTCTTGTGTACAAGAATGGCGGTGGCCTGATGGTGGCATATAAAGAAAGGTCAGGGGTCAGCTTTCCTAATGCCTAGGAACCAGGAATATACAGGAATCGACAAGAAACAGTGGAAAAAGGCTCCCTAAATAGGCCCATAGCAACAAAAAGAAGAAGAAGAAAGAGCGGCACGTTGATGCTTAATGGAGAGCACTGAGCTTGAAACGTTTTGCAATACAGAGCAGCTGCCAGTCCAAACCAATTTGTGTTCTTCGCGCCAATACGTGCCTGTAGTTGTGCCCATATTACATTCTCTCACTTTTCTGCATTTAACATCACCCCTACTTTCTTCTCTGAACCGTGAACACCGACGGAAAATTGTCATTGCTCTTGCGTAGGATAAGAGAGAAAAGAAGAAGAGGCGCAGGAGAATACAGAGTGGTTCAGAAAAGCAAAAGGAATAGAAGTTAAAGGGAAGAAACTAATAAAAAGGGAAAGCAACACATAGGTGGATGTCTAGTACAGGTCACTTTTTCAGTACCGTCTCTGACAATATGACGGCTTCAGCGGGCTGCAGAAGGATCTCTGTGGTCTTCATCTCTTTGTCAAAGATCTCCTGGTGCTTACTGCTCCTCTTCTCCTTCTTCTTCTCTTTGCGATCCCTGTCAGGCTCATCGCGGTCCAGCTTGTCCTGAGACTTGGTGTGCAGCTTCTTTGGCAGGAGAGGCTCCAGGGCAAAACTGAAATGAAGACAATATGATAAACGTCCACTGAAAGAGTCACGCAGGAAACACTGCAAAAGTTAATAGCTTGAATATTAGTTTGATTTATATTTTCAAAATGAAGTTGCAAAGGATGCATGTGACAGATTCCGTCATGGACTCAACAATAAAGTTAATTAGTCAAATATGCATAAGCACAGCCTCAGAAATCCTCTTAGGTTTTGAAATAAAAATGGAATCTTTGAGGCCTGAGACTGACGTATCCGAGAGAACGACCACGGAGCTTTGTGCGAGACGGTAATCCAAAAACAAACTGCTCTAATGAGATGACCGAAAAAAGCCAAAGAGGATGTTGGTGTTTTAAGCCCTGAAGAAGTGTAAACTAGGTGTTACCCATCTGAGCCAGGCCTGGAGGGCGAGTTGTCAGAGGAGATGGAGTTGACTGAAGCCACTGACAGCGGCCTCTGGGAGGAAGGCATGGTGAAGGAGCGCACCATGGAGTGAGGACGAGACCCCCGCCGTTCGTCTGCTGCCGGCTGACACCGCAGAGGAAGAGAAAAACAGAAAAACAGAAATTCAGCTTAAAAGTCAGAGACTGCTTTGAAGCTACCTGTGCATTTTAAGTTCTGTTTACGGTCCTGACATATTATCCTAATCCTATGTACAGTGCAGAGCTTCAACCACAGTAACATAATCGAAAAGAACGTTAAGAGAAAAGAAAAGAATCCTCTGGTAACAGTCGCTTTAACTATGAACCCTTCTTTATTTAATATTCAAGCAAGGAGTCATTATACATCTGATAGGATAACCTTATTATCACATCCTGGAAAGTGATGGCTTTTCTCTCGTTTGAAAGGTCACCACCCTCTCCCTTTAAATTGAGCGAGGGCAAGATTGAGGGGAAAAGCTTGGCCAAGCAACAATTAAAACGGTATAGGAGGAGAGAGACGGCTGAACAAGCTGACTTCAGCTGAAAGTAAAAGTACGACATACATGTTCTAAGTGCATTTGGGAGACTTCCTGTAAAAGAACAGGGAACTCAAAATCAGAAATGTGTATCTTAATAAAGTGTGTTAATTATGTTTGTGTTCTTGACATCAGCTCTAAGAAATGGCATCAAATACTGTTAATTGTTGTCTTAATTATGTTGTTTATTTTCTTAAATGTTATCTTCACGTCCTGGTGCAGACACTGGCTTTTAAAACGGTTTGGCTCTGCTTCTTCAAACACGAAAGTTCAAAATAAATAAATAAATGTTTATATATTTCTAACCATACGAAATACTAAAGATTTAACATGTTCAGGCAACACTAAGTAATCGCATCAATAATATATCTGAGAAAAAAAAAAAAAGAAAAGGGGAATAAATGTTAAAACCAAACTAAGGAAAAGGAGGACGAGAAGGCTACATAATAGATGTCTGAAAGGTATGACAATAAACATATTGCAATTTTATATATGTATATGTTACACATCCATTTCCTAGAAATCTTCAGCCAAACACAACAGAAGTAAAAAAAAGTAAAAAAAATTACAATAAAAACGGCTGCAGATTTCATCAGTTCCGGCTAGAAATGGCCACACTAAGCTACAAAGCACTTTTCATGTAAGAAAAACTCAAACAAGCAAAAGCTCTTACCAGGGTCTTTGCCCCATACTGTTTCTCCACCTTCTCCCGCAGTTGCTTGAAGCAGGCCTCCAAGCGGTCGTGGAAAGGCCTCAGCGCCTCTGTGACCTTCTCTCCGTGGATGCGAACGCCTTCCGAGAGGTGCGGGATCTGCCGGAACAAAATAGTAGAGTAAGAAACCTTCATCCGACATGGCCTGGAGTGACGGGAGTTTAGCTACACACTGGTTCATCATTCATCAGAGGAATACGCTCCTGTCCCGCCACATACACATCCAATTTAACCCACATGACCTTCGGCCTCTTGGCTGCATACTCAGCACAGGCAGTGAATGTACTGTATCAGTCTGAGTGCACAAAGAGGAAACACCACTGCAACCTTATCCAGGTGGATGTAGACTACAGAGAAGACTGTTGCCATGACACCGTCTCCCTCTGCCTCCCTCCGCCAACATCAACACATCACAACACAGGTATATTAAACAAAGGCAAGAAAGCAAAGACTGACTACATGTAAAGGCATGTACTGCATGGGATGGAGGTTTTTTCTCCACCTCTGACGCAATTGAAGACGCAATGCACCCTTTCCAGCACACCGCTTTCAGGTAGAGAGAGAGAGAGAGAGGGCAACAGAGAGATCAAGAGCGAGGGAGAGACTGCTGAAAACTAGTAATTAGGAAACCCCAGTGTCACAGTCCGTGTCAGCAAGCTCTGCTGACTAAATCTGGCAAGAGGAGGAAGCATCATCCCTTAGGAAGCGACCGTTGGAGAGATTTCTCTCTCTTTCTTCTGGTTAAAATTACAAGCATATTAAAACAAAGTTTTAGCTACATGCCATCTTTAGGTGTGGACAATTACACAATAACTTGCCAGAAACCAGCTACAATCAGCTGTGGTAATAACACACCTTTTCTTAAAAAAAAAAAACTGCCTGACTGCCTCACTTTGCCATAAGTGAGAAATACTGTTTGAGGTGAAAGGAAAGCAGCGTGTGCTTTCATGCTTATCAAATAGGGTTGTTAACCGAAACTCGCTTCCAAGTAAGAACCGAATCCAAAATGTCAGGTAACGAGAATTTCGGTTCTGCTTATCGGTTCCTAAACACGCACATTGGCGCTCTCTCTGGACTTGGTGGCGCTCCGCAAAGCGATGCATTTTTGTTTTTTTGTCTCGGCACTATGGGAAGAGTTGTGAACGCAGGAGACGATGCGCCATGGCCGCAGCGGCTCTGCTACTCTTGTAACATCAGTCATCCTTCTCAACCCCGTCATATGTTTTTCTCCAACACGCAATGAATGTTATTGAGCGCTTCAACTTGTTTCTTGTTTATATTGACCGCCATTTGCTCTAAGAAGTTAACAAGCCTGCCTGTCTTCACCCGGCGCGTTCTACTCACATCCCTGGGACTGCGAGACAGACCCTGTCTGTGTCATTTAGCCAGGTTGTCAGGGTTACAGTAGGGGAGACCGGGTGAAATCACACCTTTCAGAATTAACTTGTGAATGAAAAAAAATGATGAAGAGATTATAATTGAATCATATTATTTAATATCAGCGACCAGCTTTAACTGTACGATATTCATTTACAGGTTCCATAACCCATATGAAGAGAATTGTGAATATGCATTAGTGTCAAGGTTTTCATGCATTTTCTGTGAAATAATCACGTGACCTGTTTTGACCCAAAATGCAGGACAGTTAAGAACCGAAATCAATAAATAGAGCCGGCATTGTTAAAATCCAAACGATATCCAACCCTACTTATAAATAAGTACAAACTAAATAAACCACATTAGAGTGTACTTCATTCAAACATTTATAGTAATTGGTCCCAGTCAGAGTGGTGCATTTGCACATTTCAAAAACAAGGAAACACTAAACTGCAGAGTGCATCTTGTGCATCATCTCAAGTACAGGAGCTTTCACGGCAAACACGTACATCTAAGCCCTTGAGCAAATGGAACAAAGGATCTGCTCAGAGTATAAAAAAGTGTGTGAATTATCTGCCGTAGGTGGGCCGGTAAGGAAAGAGAAGAAGTGTGCGCGTGCTAACCTCTGATTCCCTAGAGACTACTTGTCTTTCTTCCTTTGCTCTGAGGGCAAACCGCCCCTCCACAGCTGGCTACAGCAAGAACTTCACTTGGCTTGCACACAACACTAAATCAGTTTCGTGATGCAACCTTTTGTAATAGTCTCCAACTGAGAGCATGTTTTATTTACACATGTTTCAACACACGGTGGGCTTATTAACGGAGAAATAAATAACTATTTTAGAAAAACACATCTATAATGTCGTAGCTTCAGGTTCTCAGCCATGTAATACACTATACTAATACATTAAACAGCATCCTATGAGAGGAGAAGCACATAGTGAGTGGAGTTGAAAGAATCCAGGATATTTCACTCACTGAATGTTAGTTAGTGAGCTGTGCTCCACAAAATCAAAGCTCTGGCACAGAAAGATAAATGAGAGCATGCTACAGACACCCTGCGAGGATTTCCCCTGATATTGAGCACCTTCATCATCACCGCTGGGACCTTTTGGAGGCGAGAAAGTGAAAGGAAAGAGAGGCAGAGGGGAAAAAGGTTAGGAGTGAGGGAAAGGGGAGGGAGAGGAGTCAGAAAGGACGAAGTGTTGTGAGAGGAAATAGATGAAAATGGGGAGAAAAAACAGCGAGAGTGAAAGCTGAGGCAAGATTTCCGTCTCTCAGGATACCCACATCTTTTTATAGACCTTAGGATGATGGAGTGCGACTGAGTGGCGGCATGGCAACAGAATTCTGCTTGATGGCTTCACAGCGATGAGCTTATTGTGGAAGACAACAAGGCTCAAGGTTGCAAACACACAGACGTATACATGTTCAGTAGTCTAATTACATTGACCAACTTTTTATCAGTAAAAAAAATAAATAAAAAGACTGCATAGATTCCACTCCAAAGGTTAGCATACAACGCTTACAAAGACTTCTTTTTATAGGAGGAAAGGGCAAAGTTGTAGTGGCAGATAGAAACCTCTGTGTGAGATACTGAAATGTTAGCTGGGAAAGTGAGAGCAAGGCCAGAGGTCTGCTTTGGTCATCTTCGCAGGCATGAAGTCCACAGCAACAGTGGCAGATTTACAATGGGTCTTAATAAAAAAAAGAAATGTGATAAAAAAAAAAATAATATTAGAGGAAGCAAGACACAGCAAAGTCAATTGGAAATGGTAAGAAAATCCGAGCTGTTGCCGAGTGTATGCTAATGTTACCTTCCCAGCAAAAAACAATGCAATGTTCCAAAGTAATTGAGTGGCTGTAAATGCCAAAGCTAAAGAGGCAGATGTCAATTGGTGTCGCAGCCTAAACAGGTTAGCCAGGCAGGAACACTTCCATAGTTGTGGGGAATCAGCTATAAAAGTTTATTGTAAAGTGTGATTGTAAATAGGGTTAGCAAGCTAGACCGAACAAAGCAACGAACAACACAATTAAGACGGGATGTTCCTCTGCAATATGAGCAACGTTGCTTGTTTTCTGCACTCGCAGATTACATACGTTGCAGGGTTGACGTCCCACTGTGCGCATGCATCCCATCGTATATCCGTGCACACCACAACTTTTGAACTAAACATTTCAAGCCTTTCAAGGTGCACTTTGTGGGGGCATGCTGTGACTACAAATGAAGCCCCAACTCCATTGACACAGCTGAAAAGAAGTATGAAAGAAATGGCATTGCTGCCTTATATCAGCAGCGTCTCTTAGAGTTTTTAGCTGACTCGACTCTCTAATGCACACGAGTTCTCTGCCACGCCCTCGGGTGCTGGAAGAGCCACATTTTCTTTTGAGATGCTGGGTATTAAGGCTTTGATGACATATTGAGACCTTTCATGAAGATCACGAAAGGTCTTAGAGACGTACAAAGCCAGCGAGGAGTCAGACAGAGTAATAGGCAGGCAGACTCTACTATATATGAGATGAAAGGACCAGCAAAAACCGTAATCAAAAGGCACAATGAAGAAAACAGAATTGTCACCGAAAGATTACATTCATGTTGACAATGCCCCGGTGAATACTGCCTTCTTAGAGCCGTGATTCAATGTATTGATCACTCAGCTACCCTTAACAACACTAAATAGAATGGATCATGCTGCAGTGAGAAGTTTTCAGGTGCTAATTTAGGCGTCCGTCTAGAGATTTAGTTAATTATATCCAGATACATCACAGAAAACACGGACTTTATATTTGCCGGGGTACTTTTCACAATACCTCATTTCCTGATTTCCAGTTGCTCATTTCCTCTCTAATTACTTGACGAGGACAATGGGTATTTCAGAATAACAGTGCACACCGGCTCATTTCGAACCGTTTAGTTTGCTCATTGGAGCAGGCTCCCCTTCATTTGTCTCATTTAGAAGGATTCAAGACGCGACATAAACAAGCATGCTGGCTCTGGCACGGAGACAGCGGATGCCATTTCAAATCAACAACTCTCTGCCTTAGTCTTTAAAGCTTCCTTGTGTGTGCGTTTGGCGTGGGCTCCGTAAAACATATTTCTGCTTTCTCCATGACATGTTTCTGTGATGATCCCACCCAAACAACTTCAATCCTGTGCTTTTTTTGTGCTTTTGGAGGATACATAACACAACGATTTTAAACACTTAGTAAGCTTGATGTGAAGGACATTTTTTTAACCGGTCACAGCTGCCAAGATAGGGCAAAAAGTTGATTTCATAATGGTATGACTGGGATGAACAAGAGAGCTTCTGCTCATTAGTGCTGTGCATTGTGGGTGGAGGAACGCTTTCAAATTGCACTGAGATTTCAAGCTGGAATCTCAGATTAATGCCGAGATGGATTTGGCTCTTTCACATTTTAGCATCGCATTGGAGCCCACACAAAGCTTTTTAGACAAAAACAGACATTACTGTTCGGTGCCTTTGCTTTGAGACAGATGTAAAAATATCTTGATAGGTCTTAAAGGTAAAATCTAGTCGCATACTTCAACCTTGTCAGATATAGTGTATTTGTGACATTCACGTCTTTCCAGGAGCAACACGTTTATTTTTAGGTTCCCCTCACCTGCTTTGACTTCTACTCCAGTCACTGATATCTTACAGTTCCCCATGTTTACACAATCTGAATGTCTTAAATAAGGAAACACTTAGAGTTACAACTTACATGGGGAATAGTAATTATAAAAAAAGTCTTACTTCCAAGGAAAAATAAACATGCGAGCAGCATCACAAATGACATCAAATAACAAGCCAATATATTCCTGCGTGTATCATCAGCCTTATGAAGACACAAGGTTTCACGAACACAAAATAACTTTTCAGATTCGGAGGAGTTCCGCCAGAGATGCAGAGCACAAAGTTGACCTATTTTACAACAACGGCGAGGGGAACAACGATCGCAAATTCAATTAATTTACTTTTCCCTTGCAACTAGCGATAGGAAGCAGACAGAGAAACTACGTATCTGTGCTCAATTCCTTGGTAAACCATAAGGCAGGGAAACCATGACTTCCTGATTATTAAATTGACCCTTAGTTCAGAGAGAGTCATAAAAGAAGCAAAACAGAAAACCTACAGTGCAGCTGAAGCGAGGACGTTTTTGTTATTCCACTAGAAAGCACAGACAGCCAGGAGTTTATTAATCAAAGATGAGCCACAAATGAGCTACAGATCTGTGGAGATTCATAGTAATCTGTTAAACAACACGTGCTGTGATGTATTCCAACAATATGTGTGTATGCGCATTTCTCGTCTGCTGCGCGTGCACTTCCTTCAGGCTCAGTGAAAAAACCCACCAATGCTGATCTCACGCCGTCTCTTCACGCTGTGGAGCATCCTCCCTAACTTCAGAATGTTTGCTTCAGCACTCTCCCTGGCCATTATCTCCACTGAACTCTTTAACACACTTTCCCCCTGCTCACTTCAGTTACTGTCATTGGACACTTTTGGCAGTACACTCAGAAGTTCTTGAAAAAATATGATATTTTAAGCTGTAACCTTTAAGAGTTTTTTTTTTTTTTGTGCAGCAGAAGTGCTTTAGCAAGAGGAAAAACATTTCATATATAAATGCTATAATATACAGAACAGAAAAAGTATCCTTCAGCATTCAAACTCTAAAACTAAAACACACTGCGCAAATCTACAGGGCATTTGTCGGGGGGGTGCATGACTCCTGGATTCCTGGTGCCGTTGCCATTAATGAACTCAATAATAACTTAAACCATAGCAACTGGCCACTAGGTTTTCAGCACCTCAAAGGCTGAAGTGAATAGCCCAAAGCAAATCCATGCAAATTAAAAAAGCTCAATCATTCTGAAAGGCCAAGTGGCATGAATTCACATTTTCATGCAAGTCATGCTCCTCCGTACCATCCGATCATGCTCAGTGTTTCAGCTGCATGTAGGCTATGTCTTCCTCTGCTCTTTACATGTGCCACAGAAAAAGAAATAGGTACTATATGTCATTTGACAAGTAAACAGGGCAATAGGCAATGATCCATTTCCTTGCACCCTGACAGACTGATGCTTTACAAACTGCGGTATGATGCCCTGCCATGATCATATGCACTCCACATAGCTGAAGATGAGCATTATAAACTTCAGTCTCACCTGCCAGGCGATAAAGTCTTTCAGTTTCTCTATCTTCTCAAGGTCCTCTGGGTGTGCCTGTATGTACTTATCATTGAAGAAGGCCTGGAGAAGAGGGAGAGGAGATACTTGAGTAAGTACAGGGGAAGACAGGAGAAACGATCTGAAAAGTTTGTAATATAAATAAAATGAGAAACGGGGGAGGAAAAAAAAAAACTGACAAGTCAAGGGCGACAGCATTGGGAGGGGCTGTTAAGATGAGAAAAATGTAGACGAGACATCCGTCTCTCCTCCATCACCTGCACTATTTCCCTGAGATGAAGGAGTGACCTGAGGGCAAATAATTCACGTCGTTCCTCTGACTCATACTGCATCGTTTCACAAGACCAATATAAATCTATCCCAGGTTGTGATATATGCTGGGAACCAACAGACTATCACTTTATTTTTTTATTTTTTAATCAAACACAAAATAAAGAGTTTCCCTTTCGACATGAGTCGCTAGTGTGTTACGGTGAATAAACAAACCAGTGAGAACACAAGAAATGTGCTGACTAACAAGATACATTGGTAAATCTTGTGTTTCGACATTATGGGAAATCCGCTTATTCACTTTTCATTTCAGGGTAAGAAGAGGAGATTGACAGCACTTTCATGTCTGTTTGCTAGATATGAAGCTGGAGCAGCAGCTCGTTAGCCTAGCTTAGCATAAAGAATGGAAACAGGTGGAAACAGCTAGCCTGGCTCTGTCCTACATCTGTCTATCAGTACTGCTAAAGCTCACTTTGTAACACGCTCCGTCTGTGCTGCTGCAGTGACTTCCTGTCTCTGCTGATTCCCTGACAACCTCACAGTGACAACAAGACTCCAGGAAGCGTATTTCCCAAAATGTCTAACTATAACTATTCTTTTAATGCTTCGGTTAAAATAGAGTGAAGCTAAAAAAAATAAATAAATGGAGATGTGGACATAAAGGTATAACAGGTTGAAAGAATATAGCAGGGTTTCTGCAGGTTTTAACAAGTTAAATTTTTTAATTTAATACCTATTTCAAGTCCTACCAGCAGAAGTATGAAGGAAAATGAGTAGCCTATGAATGAACATAAGTCCTAGAATTACTTTAAGTACATGAAATGTATTATTTATGTGCCATGTTTAAACAATATGATAGTAGTACTACTAACAGCATTCTAAATCCTAAATCTAAATCTTCACAGTCACCATGGAGATAATGACGATGGATGAGTAAATTCTAACCGGGGTAGACAACCTTAATTATTTGCAGTTAACACCACAGTAGAGTATTCATTTCTAAAACCTATACAATTTTGTTTAGGGCAATTTTAGAACTTTTTAGGCCTTAATTTCAGACAATTGAATTTAAGACTTTTTAAGGACCTGCTGAAACCCTGTATAGGGATAGAATGAATCCAGAACTTTTTTTTCCCATGTTGACTACCTTCTCATAGTTGGTAAAACCCCCCATGACAGCAGGGTCCACAATCCCATTCAGCAGCATGGAGAGGGGGTTGATGGGAAGGTTGGGGTCGTTGAGATGCCTCTGCACCATGCTGCTGATCTTCTCATTGGTCAGCTGCATCGTTTCCATGGCGTTCTCCAGTGGACTGATCTCCTCCTGTGCAGCGCAGTAAGTGAAGTTGTCATCAAATATTCTCATCTTTCATTTCCCCGTTTCAGTAGGCCTATATACAGTATATACACATACATCACCACCGGCTCTGTAATCCCAACAATCAAGTGTAAACATTTTGTGTTCACTGACTAGGGATATGTTATTAGAAGATGGGCTTTGCAACCCTTAACTGTGCTCATAAATCATGTAGGATAGAGAAGCAATTAATCATTTTCCACCGCGCCCATACATGCACATGCAAATGTCAAATGAAGATGGATAGCGCGTTGGTGAACGAGAATTTTAGTTCCCATGTCAACAGAATATGGATTCTGTGAAAAGATGAATAAAATACTTGGAAATGCTGACGTTAATTCCACAACTGTGTGAAAGAAAATTCAAAAACTCAATCCATGCAACTCCACGTGGAGGCAATATCATTACTTCGGGTGGAGGGGAGAAAAGAAACAGCTTGCTAGTATGAATTTTAGGAGTGGATTGTTGAGTAAATGTCAGACCAAAAAAAAAAAAAACATAAAGACGTCGTGCCAGAGAGACAAATCTCCAATCTGTGCCAGTATGTTTTAGGCCAGCTTGATAAAAAGCATTGTCAGATGGAAGGCTTTAGCTGGGTGAATCTCAGCCCAGTCATTAAGCTTTAAATAGAGAGTCTAACCTCGGGGACCTGGCCTCTCCCCGGCTCATCTGGAGGGCAAGCTGCTTCTGACAGTATGTTCCAACCCAGCCTGAAGGAAGAGGCCTCTGCTTTGAATTAGTGTGGCAATGGAGAATAGCACTTTACTATATGGACTTAGGAGCTAGGTGGGGGGGACAGGGGGGCGGGTACAAATCCTTGCAATGAAATGATTGTGCGAAGGATGTAGCCACCAGAAGATTGTGGTGTGCAAAATGTCCAAGCTGCCTGGCGTGTTGGTGTCATGTGGTGCTATTTGACGGCTCTGAATGCTGAGTGAGCAGACTTTAGTTTTACACCTTGGCTAAAGATAACCTCAGAGAAGTGCCTCTTTCACCAGCAGCACAGAGAAGAAAGTGACTAATTAAAGAGACGAATAAAGAGTAATTGTTAGCGCAACACTAAGGCGGGCTAATCATGCTAAGTAGTGCATTTGTTCTGAGACAAACTGATGACAAATTAAAAGGACGAGGTGGGTGTTTTAGCTCTAAGTGATACTGTAACCTGCTCTTTGCGCTCAAACTTATATTACTGCCCTCATTTCGCCACACTCCCTCCTCCACCAGATAACATCCCAGCCCAAAATGGGGACACCAGACCAGCGTTTTAATTAGTCAGAACTACAGAGCTAAAATAATGAAATTTTAATGCAGTTTCCGTGGGATGGAGGGGAAATATGCTCGCTCCAAGGGCTACAGTAAACCCTTAAAGTCATTTGTTGCAGCTGTTGGAGCATCCTCTCATCAACGGGTTTTCAATACAGCAATCCAGGTATTTCTATTACAGGAAAATCAACAGAGAGTGAACTCTCCTCAAGTTGGATTTGTGCTGTGTAGCTATTTCCAGTGGAAACTGGAGTCTTTAAGGAGTGCTTGGCGAATCAATATGGGCCCTCTGGCAGAGAGAGAACGTGCCCCGTCGTTAGTCCGGGGAGTGGCATGCCACACGGCTGTCCATACAGCTTAAGTGGACAAATCACATCGATTGCCTCTGAGCAGGGCTGCAGATCCTCATCTGATTAGGACGCCAGCCTGGCACACAGGCCCTTCATACTCACTGTGGAGACTGACTTGACTTCAAACCAGCGCAGGATGCCAGGAAGTTTGTATGCCGTCGTGTACGTGGTCCTCTCGATCCACATGTTCTGTTGACACAATGACAGAGACACAAAATGAGAACACAGCGCAGGAATCAACGGACACGACGAGGCATTTTAGGCCGTTGTTGCATGAATGAGAGTGAGATGACTTAATGGTTGTTCAATCAAAGCTCATTTTAGAGGGAGCTGACGGGATAGAGGTGTGCACTACCTCCCTGTCTGGACGGCAGCTCATTAAGGCTTACTCACTGAGAGCCCAGATAACGTGTCAACTCCTCTAATACATTACGGAAATATACTCAATACTCAAATAATGACTAAATCTTAAACGCACAATATGTCATTTTCTGCTGCTAGGGGTGTCTCAATCAAAACAATAACAAAAGACGGGTTGAAGTAGCGTGGGATCATGGGAGTTGTAGTCTACACTACCATTGCTGTCATTGCAGTCAGCAACCAGGTGAATGAAACCGGTAAAAACACAAAAAAAAAGCAGTTTAACTTTAAAATCAGTGTTTCTCAATAGACTGGGGCTGCGGACCGAGTTGTTACTTGTAGTTGTTTGCAGAACTTGTTTCTCTGATAACTTAGGATTCAAATGTTCATGAGGATTTTAGTGGGAGCCGATATATCCGCAGAGATCGCCGCCTCTCCAAAACGAACGGACACGGTGAGTAAAACCGGTAAAAACACACACACACAAAAAAAAGCAGTTTTTACGTTAAAAATCAACATTTCTTCTCAGCTTTTTTCTCTGATAATTAAGATCCAGACGTCCGATGACTAAAATCCCTCATTCGGTTGAAACATATAGTTTAAAAACAACAAGAGATATAAAATGTTTTATGATATTATAAAAATCTTAAAACAGCATCTTAAAACTGGATAAAAAGTCAGTAATGGCAGCTTCTTGCAGACAACCACACTGCGGACGCATTCGCAAAGGGGATACGACGCCATTACAGGCGATCAAACCAAACTTGATTAAAATTACAGATTTTCTTAGGTTTGAAAAATGTTGGAAACATTTGGGATAATACGAGTACACAACTCAACAACCTATATAACATGGATCTAGTTGTTTTTAGACATATTAATGCGGAAATGTGACATATTATGTCTTTCATAAGAAAAAGCTACACACAGGAGATGATGATGATTTCACTTGAGGAGGGTTTCAACATTTAAACGTTTGTTGGAGTAAAAACAACGGCCCAGTTTGAACGATGAGTGTCAGCTTTAGAGCATACTTACTACTTGCACTGGAGAGTTTAATAGGTTTGACAGATGCAATACGTCTAGCATCAGCTCACTCTCAGAGACCTGACACTCAACAGTAAGTCCGAGATGAGTTAAATACATCATCCTGCTCAGCTGACGTGATGCCACAGTAAACACACAGAGGAAAAGGTGAATGGATTTTTCACCCTTGTCATTTGCAACATGGATATTAAATGTGCACAACACATAATTCATAAGATGTACTAAAAAAAACCAGGAGTTGACAGTAATAATTGGATTTGGATCACTGTCAACAATTTGATTTGGTCTGGATCGTCTTGTTGGCACTTGTTTTTCCAGGGTTTAATGAGTTCTGCTTTCCTATTGATTTACTTTGCTGGAAACAACGAAAAATATGTCTTAAAACCAAACACTTAAGCCTCAAGCAATAATCGAGCAGCATCTTATAATAAATTAAAAACAGCAGTAGCAATACCTAGACAAGGAAAACTGATCAAAGCAGACAAAAATCAAAACCTTTGCTGCAACACAGCATCGGAGAACACTGACCAATTATTTGATCAGGCTTGGAGATCATTATCCCGCCTATTGTAACTTTATTTGTAACTATTGTTCTTTATCTTGCAGATGAACAATGTTTAGTGGAGCTGAGTCACTGTGAAATCTGTTAACTGTTTGTGTATCTGTGGTTTATGGTGTTTGTACCTCTTCTAGGTATCATTTGTCAAAACTAAAATATGGGACATAAATACACAGGACAATTATCGCTCCGACTATAAATGAAATAATAAACTATTTGATGAACTTTTGCAAACAAAAGTACATACAAATGTTCTACATTATAGTTCAATACCAAGTAGCCGTCATGTTATTTTTAGAAATCCTAACTGGCTCAATGCTTTATTTTCCATTTAAAAGGAGCGTGAACATTATGCTCACAAATAATTTATTAAAACCTTTAGAAAAAATTAAATGGACAAGCCAAGTCATAGTGGGGAAAAAAGAGACAGCAATTACCGCAAACTCGTTGTCGGGGTCATTCTCCCCCTTCCTCACTGGCCTGGAATACTGGAATTTATGGACTTCATTTACTGTGTAGAAGCTGCGGAGGAAGAAAATCAGAGCCTGAGTAAATTAAAACTGTTATGGGCAATCTACGGCCTGATTCAAAGGTTGATTGCTTTGCTTCAGGTCAAACACAGGACAGGCCTCCCGCAGGCTAACTCAGCCAGGAATTGTGGCATTTAGCATGTTGGTTTTGACTAGCTGTCTAAGACATGGCCTCATCTACATGGCACAGAAATTCATTTTTGGGTCACACACATCACCGGCAGCACCTGAGGTTAGTCCGACGTGTCAGACATATAGAGAAGCTGCGGCATGCAACAGAGACACATGACTAGTGGGGGATGAACTTTGCCAAATCAGGTTAATAGACTTTTCACACTAGGAAAATGATGGTGTTGCATAGTGGCTGTGGGAGCAGCTGTCTGGGATCATACACAGTCCCCCACATAGACACATTACTTTACGCTTTTACCATCTTTTTATCCGTCTGCATCGCCTACAGAAATCCACACTCTCCTTGGGAAATGAGGACAGAGATGATTAAGCATATTGCCTTCCTAAAACAATGCCATATGTTTCGAAGAGCATGCAATGCCATTATTAGCAAACAATTATGAATAAAATATGAAAGGAATCAGTGCAGTTCCAAAACCGCTGCCCTTTTATGTTTGTAGTAGCAACAATAAGTGTGTGCAGAGCTTTTTCTGCTAAGGACCGTCTATGTGTTGCTAATAAACAGACCACACAGAGATCCACAGAGAAACTGGGCTCAGGTCTTACTGGTACTTGAGCCATTTATATTCTACCGACATTCAGATGTTCCCTTCTGTGCTTGGTCACAAAGGGCAACACACTATTTAATGAACATGATGAGAATTAGCTGAGGAAGGCGTTAACCTGAATTTCTTTCTTTTTTTTTTTTTTTTTTTTTTTTTTTTTTTAAATGGGGCCTCTAAGCTTCTGATCTAATAAACAGATTAATAAAGCCGCTTCAAATCAGCTGCGCTACCCCAATTAGGCCTTTTACATGTCATTAGCTGGCGGGCTAGGGAGATGATGCGGTAGCATGGTCTGGACAAAGCAAGGTCAGGAGAAGGTGTGCTCTGCCTGCTGCTGTGACCCTTTGGCTCAACCAGCTCAGTCTCATTGCTATGCACCGCTGATCTTTCGCACTGGATGAGAGAATATGTGAGAGGAAACAGAGAGATGGGGACAGAGAGCGAGAGAGAGAGCGAGAGAGCATGGTGAGAGCTAGCTGGAGAAAGAAACGGAGAGAACGGAGTTGGCAGAGAAAGAGAGACGGACAGACAGTTGGTGTGGAACAGTCCTCGATCACTCTCCAAACACGGTTGTCTAATCTAGGCTATTAACAGAGTTACATATTCCAATCAGACACAGTTCGCAAACAAGCCAACAGGCTGCTGCAGGGGGATGTGACCAATGGTGCAGGCGTGTGATAAGATCAGTGCGCAGGTATATTTGCCTAAAGGTTTTCCAAGTAAATGTCTTCTTTTAATTATGTCCATTGATGCGTTGGGTGGCATATCAAAGTGAATTTGCACAGCTGACTGATGCAGTGCATGGCTGGCGTACAGATTGGGCAAACAAGTGAGTGAGAGTGCAGGGGGCCGACTGTTTGCTGTGGCCCCGGTGCGCGACACAAAAGGTATTAATGATGTCAGAGAAAACAATGTTGTACTTGGCGCGGTGACTAATAGCAGACGGCCGACGCAAGTTAATGACCACGAGAACAACAAGAAGGTCAACCGCTGTTTGTTCTACACAGACACACATTTGCATCAAGATTTAATCGCTTTCACCACAGCGACGCTCGACACGCCACGCAAAAAAGAAAAATGGCTAATGCACTTTTGCATGTCATCACAAGCGCCCTAAATTGTTTGCGAGTGACTGGGGGAAGTAAATTGGGCATGCTGTATTGAAACGCTTGCTGTGTGACTTTGAGTAACACACTCTGTGATTGTAAAGAAATGAATGTGTGGGGAGCGGTGACATCCTGCTTACCTCACTATTTGTTCAGAGACGGGTTTGTTTTGGAACTTGGCAGGCAGGTCGAGGATGGGTTTAACCGTGAAACACTGGATGTCTTCAGCAGAAACGTCAAGGAAATAAATGGAACTCAACTCAAATGAAATACACTCAAGTGGGACCTGGTGATAATACACTATTACTGGCTAACGACATTCAATGAAATCAAATTGTAAAATACGATCTCATCGTTTCACAAAATTCTATTGCAAATCTTTGATGTAATTCAAAAAGCAACAAAACGAATGATTTAAGTTTTTGTTTCATACATGCGAAGCATTTTGTCTGATGTAATACATAACAGTAAAAAGCAATTAAAGTATGTATTATTCATAATATCAATATTGAGGGAAAACATGTCCCCCAGCCCTAAAACGACTCCGTAAGTATGCATCAATTTGTGGCGATAAAAAACGTATTTCGCTTCATTTTGCGTACTGGCAGCATTTAACACGGCGGATGCACCAAAAGGAATAAAAAAAAAAAAACAACAACCTGATGAAAGTACAATAAACATCTCCTGTTACTGTAAAAAAAAAAAAAAAAAAAAAGAATAAAATGAGTCATGCGGAGGATACATTGTAGAGAAGAACACTTTGTGTCCTCGCTGGGCGGTGTGGTCGTCTTCATCTTCTCTGCGTTGGGAAACTGTGTGAGGAGGCGTGCTTCAAAGTCCTCTCTGCGCTCGTACTCCTTCCCGCGGTAGATGAACATTTTGTTCTGCAGGACAATAACGAAAACAGTTAGACCTTCGACATGTACGTGAAGGCAGACACCCAATCATGCAGGACGCAGGTGATCATTTTCACACATTATGCAGACATACATTGTCCCTATTTTACACATACAGGGTCATTTCATGGACCATTTCACAGAAGATTAGATCCAGCTGCTAACATTCATTCAAGGATGACAGTCAGGACAGACATGGGACAATGAGAAAATTGTAACATTAACAGAAAGCTACATGGATGAGAGCGGCTTTGATTTGTAAATCTACTTGGCCCGGTACTGTGGCTGGGTTAAAATGCATTATCATAATCTCCATATTAAATACTTGGAAATGAGGGTGATGGAAAGTTCTTGGCACCAATTCAGTGACAAGTCAATCCCAGCTGAGTCCAGAGAGTGGGCTTGCTTGGGGAGGACTTCTGCTTTAGCAAACTCAAAGACTGCAAATGGCTACTAACATCTTGCTGGGGGCTCTCTCGCAAGCAGCTGCTGCGGAATACAGCGACTGATGAAGTTGCCTTCAAACCACTGCAAAACTTTCAAAAATCTTGCCAATTTCAAATCACTGATGCAAGATCTTGACACCCGATAATGGGCCATCTTCACATCTCAGCGGCTTGATCTCTTATGGATATAGCCTAGGGAAGACGGGTGAGCCGTTTTTTTATTTATTTCCTTCTTTCTTTGACAAACCATCACTGCACAACAGCCAACCCTATGTTCACGCACAGCACACAGGCGGGAGAATCCGCTAAATGTGCCTGACGATACACTGCTGCATTTTTTAAGATGGTGAACAACTGATTTAATTTAGAAATATATTCGATGTAGAGGACACTTAATCTTTTTCCCTCACTGTATATTGTGTGCTTATCCATAAGTGGAGAGCAGATTTGGATTATGTTGTTGAGCATTCTGGTCGTGCATGCAGTAATCTCGGTGTCACGATTCTCGTTTTCATTACCCACACACCTACACTGGTTAGTTCTGGCAAAGAAAATCATTGAGGTAATAATAATTCATGCTGCAATGGTCCTTTTTTCCCCTTGTCTGGCGGTTTCATACTGTCGAGAAACAAAGCAGCACCAGTTGATATAGCTGCGATGTTACTAAGTTCAAATGAAACACATGCGGTCAAGATTCAAGCTTCCTGAGTATATCTATATAAGACTGTGAGATTTGTAACATATGGGGGAAACGACAACAGCCCATGAGATATCAATGCCTCACTCTCTTGGCAGCGATCGTTTCCAAGAAAAAAAACTGTCAAATGTATGAATATTCCTTTCAATCTACCGCAGAACCACTGACACATCGGCTGAAGTAAGGGTCCTTTTGTTTCATTCCAAAAACAAAAATAAGTTATATGAGAAGAGTGCACAGAGTGCTCCTAAAAATGTATGAGTCAAGAACCTTCATCTCCCTGAGTGTGCTCCGGGGTCTGTCTGAGGAACATTTTGAATGATAGAACATGACAGCTCATATCCGAGTGTCTCCGAATGTGGTGTGTTAGGATACATATTTCAAACCAACTTTCACACACCCTCAACTGCTCTTTAAGCGGAGCGCTCACAGGAAACTCAATACAGGGATTATTTAAAGTTTAGCATTGATAGGAAGAAAAAGAGAGGTGGAGAAATACGCAGTCTGGGTGTAAAGTGAGAGAAACAAGTGTAGAGCCTTTGAAATACTGAGAATACCTTTAATGTGTCGAAAAGCTGAAAGAAACTCGGGATCCTTTATCGAGCAAACAATTGCAATAGAGGCTTTCAGTCGTGCTTCAAAGCTTCGTGACAAGGTATTGTGACTCTTAAGGTTGAAATGATGAACTGCAAATTAAAAATGATGCGCGTGTCTTCGCAATGTTTGTTTTGTAAGTAGCAGAAGGATTTAACAGTCTCTAAAAGTACCCACCGAACTACATAAAAAAAAAAAAAGAAGATAACTGGGATCAATGGCTTAGTTGCATCTGCACATCTGAACAAATGACAGTATATAGAGCATTTTATAATTAGCAAGTAGCCCAGTGTCTAACCGCATTAACAACTAATAAATCATAAGCAGCTGAATCAAGCACTCTTGCATAAAATCAATTCTTAAAGGGGGTGGATACAAAATTCCTTTATCAAGAGTATTGATTTTCTCACATAATTGACTTTTCCCTGAGGACACCGCGATGCCGCAACACAAACAGCAATACGGGGTGTGAAACAGAAACCCTCCGAACTTAATTCATCTTGATAAGTAACCCACACTTGAACGCTTCCCTATGTATTCACGCGGACATATTTCACCATAATTATGAAATATATCAAGAGGGACAGGTAAAGCCAGAGTCCTTATAGCAGGATAATGTAAAAGAAGTGTCTCGCTCCCTATCGGGATAAAATGTTTAACGTGGCCAGAGTATTAAAGACAAGCATGTGCACTACCTTACTGTAGCATAAGGAACGCTATGACTTAAAAAAGAACAAAGCAATGAACGGCAAAGTCATTGCAGATTCCTATTGGCAAAGACAGCCTGGCATACACTTGCCTGGGTCATTTCAGGTAAGGTCAAACTGCTTCCAACATAACTAAAAAGGAGAGAGAAAAGAGACGCTGTCCTTTAAAGGCTGTCTAAATAGCCCGTTAGATTAGGCCAGTGCAGCTTGCCCTGTCTGTAATGGGGTTTCTGCCCTGCCAGATGAAAGGGGTTAGGAGGGGCACACATGGAGATTGGAGAGTAGCAGAGGACCATTGTGAATTGGTTGTTGTTCATAATAGAATGAAAAGAGTATGATCAGGGGATCACACTGCTTGAAACTGCACTTTAAAGGTCACATATTCGATTCATTTTCAGCTTCATACTGGTATTTTGGGTTTCTACTACAATGTGTTTGTATGCTTTAATGTTCAAAAAACACATTATTTCTTTCATAGTGTCTGTCTGACTACACCTGTATTCACTTAGGAGACTCTCTTATCCAGAGCGACTTACAGTGAACTAACTACAGGGACAGCCCCCTGTAGCAACTCGGGTTAAGTGCCTTGCTCAGGGGCTGAATGGAGGCAGCCTTTAGCGCATGTCTCTTTAAGCCTCGCTCCTGAACAAAGCCCAGTCCGCTCTGAGTGGCTTACGAGAAAAATATGGCGCACCTTTGCAAAGGTGCTCAGATGGGGTTTGGTATATTCTAATGAGCCTGCATGTGACATAGGAAGGGGAGCCAATTCTGAATGGCTTGTTGAATCCCATGTTTTCAGACAGAGGCAGCCCACAAAACAAACTGGGTTGTCTTATTTCAGTTTGTGGGTTGGTAAGCACTCCAGATACCCAAATGTACGTATGTGCCCAAGAAGAAAAAACCTCTTAGTTCCTGAGAACTACAGTGTGTCACTTCACCTTCAGCCACATGGCAGATAACAGCCTAAAAACAGCTGGAACAGGGAACATATTCAAAGCAAACAAATCCTCAGCACTGCCACTTTTCTTCTACATCAATTCAATGTTCTGTTGAAATAAAAACTGATATATGGACATAGCAGGACACCGTTTCCAGACAGAGAGCAAAAGACGGTCCGAAGTGCACACAGTAGCACCTCAGACACGGAAAAAAGCTGGTGAAGAGATATCAAACATTCGTTCGACAAACACTAAATGTGTGATAAGTTGTGATCAGATTGGCACATGGCCAGCCGGGACATTTCGAGGGGAAGCACAGATCAGTTCAGGTGTAACGGCAAAGTATACTTGGTAGGGGGTTCTATAGAGACTCAGGGCTGATTATTCCTTTAAGTGTTCATATTCATTTTGATTAATGACCAACTAATAGTGGTCAATTTAGAAGTCAGGATGGCTTCCACATGAAAGAAGCTCCGACTATCTAAACGAGATTAGATCTGAATGTTTTGAGATTATGCTCCATGATTTAGCAGCCTCCCAAAGCAATTTACAATGTGAACGTTTTATTTCCTTTCACTTTGTACTGGGTGCATGGTTTTTGTTGTGCAGGCGGTGATGGGACACCTTGTGATGCAGGCCCCGCTCGTCCAGGCTCAAAAGCCTTTATAGCTGTCCTGCAATGGTGCATTTTGGGGGATTTTTTTAGGATTGAACAACTGACCAGCAGACAGACTGATATAGTAAATGCTAAAAAGAGGCAGATATTACATACATAGGAAGGAGAAAGAGTAAAGGAGCTAGGAGGAGTAGAGGAGAAAGAAAGAGAGAGAGAGAGACAGAGAAAGAGAGAGAGAGAGAGAGAGAAAGGGAGAGAGACAGAGAGAGAGAGAGAGGACAGAGAGAGAGAAAGAGAGAGAGAGAGAAAGAGAGACAGAGAAAGAGAGAGAGACAGAGAAAGAGAGAGACAGAGAAAGAGAGAGACAGAGAAAGAGAGAGACAGAGAAAGAGAGAGACAGAGAGAAAGAAAGAGAGACAGAGAGGGAGACAGAGAGAAAGAAAGAGAGAGAGAGAGAGAGAGAGAGAGAGCGAGCTCTCTTTCCCTACTTCCTCACTGCAGGGGATCCGTCCAGCACATTATTCTGGATCTTCTCTACAGCCCACACATGCTGCTTATGATTCACAGTTTGTATGCTGTGAGTGAGTAAGTTAAACGCACGTGAAGAGCAGACCAGGTGGGACGCTTATCAAGTGAGTCCGCGCCAAAACAACCAAAACCCGTGGGAGCGACGGCTGAGGCTGACAACTAGCAAGCGCTGATAAACCTATTGATCATCTCTTTTGACAAGTGGCTCACCCACGCTGTCAGTCATTTGCGGACTGCTGAGAGATGCGGGGGAGGCATGTTGATGTGGATACTCACGCGTAGGAAGGAGGGGAAGCCCATGCCGTAGTAGCCAACGGCAAAGTAGTCCGGTTTGGGCCGGATAACCTTCACTATGTTCTCATAGAACTGGGCTTGCTTTCGCTGTTGAGAGATACAATGGAAAGCTTCAGTGTCGTGGAAAATAACGATGCTTTTTCTTTTGTATGATCCTTATTGGTGATCTTATTTGCAAATTTTACGAATGATTTTTGTCGTTTAATTCTGTTCGTGTGACATGCTTTGTGTCAACTCTTTTATGTTGTTGTTGCTGCCTAGACCAGAACACTCTTAAAAAAGCGATTTTAATCTCTATGAGGCTTTCCTGGTTCAATAAATAAAAACATTACAGTCCTCTTTCGCCCTCTATAAAAGGCAGGTCAATGTGTTCTAAATGTATCATTTTAGAGTAGTAATAGTCCATATACTGAAATGTTAAATCTTAAAGTTCAACACAAAATTAACATTACTTACCAAGGACGCGCTGAGCTGCTCAAAGTCAAACATCTCATTCTCGTACTGCTCAGCCAGTTCCTTTCCCAAAATGATTGCCTCCTCCCACATCTATTGGGCACATAAACAAACAGTTAGTAAATTAATTAATAATCAATTTTTTCGAGCTGAGATAAAGCATTCTATTTTTCAGACAGCTGAATTAACTAATTATCTCTCCCAGGCAATAGCATTCAATACAAGCCCTTTTGAAAAAAAAAGAAAAAAAAAAAAAAAACGTGAATTATTTTCACAATATTCTTTACTTTTTTTTTTTTTCCATTGATCTAAAACGCTAAAACTCTAATGCCATCCTCTTTTGGGGGAAGCAAATATCTCATAGTGATGCATTTCCCCCTCGAGACACATCCAATGCAGTGGAGTGGTGTCACAGATAGATGGGAGCCACTCGAACATGTTGAAAGGCTTCTAAGTGGCTTCCTGACAGACTAGATTGGGCTGAACTGATCTGGGCCAGGCTGGAGGTGGACTGAGTCCAGGCTGCTACTCAGATCAGCTTGCCATCAGTGAGAGTGGCGGTGGCAACACCATCTGGGACTGCTTTCTGGATGACTCCGATGACACTCTTAGAAAACTGTCCTCACTTGATACCCCACCGCCCCTCCTCTCTGGAGTGTTGGTGTATTCTTACAGCCACTGTAACACTTCCTGATCACTCGGCTGTGTTTGTGTGTGCATGTTTAGCCAACTCTTCTGAATTTGTTGGCAATATCCTGCTGAGTGACAGTTGGCTAGACAACCAAGAGTGGCGGCTGCACCCCAACACTGATGACACGTGCCTTGGGACATCATCTCTGAGAAAGCTCTGGCTGCAGTCCTGCAGACCCATTCCAGGCTCAGCTTACAGGCTGAAAAACGTTTTTCTCCACAGGAACAAAAAAACTAAAAAATAGTGTGGGAGAATAGCACGGCCACTGGTTCATATGAACGGCTTGCTCTGCGCGTCACAATCGGGTGGTATCATACGGAGACGGTATTCAAGTACCTCGCTGAAAAGGTATGAAGAAAAAATGGAAAGCGTGCGAAAAGAGCCGGAAAAACGGTTTAATGAAAGGAAGGGGACAACACAAAAGAGCCACATTAATGCTTGTGTGGTCTGATACGCGCAATCGTCCGTAAGAGCTTCAGCTAAAAGAAGAGGATTATTTACGATCCCCGTTCAGCAGAAGAGGAATATAAAACTTCCATTCAGGGGGCGCTTCTTCAAAACCTGCCTTCTCATGCCAAAAGAGGTATTTAACAGAGACGACAGCATCTAAAAATAGCATCCTCAGAGTCCAGGATTTATCATGATTATGACCACTCTTCTGCGCGAGTGCGTGTGCCAGAATGAGTGCGTGTCTCTTACCTTGCCCTTGTCGAAGTAATTAATAATCTGCTGGTAGAGCTGGTCCTTAAGCTGTCCTTGAGTGGCGGCCTGGTAGCCGTCTCTCTGGGTCAGGTGGGCCGCACATTGCTCGTCTGACCACTGCAGAGGACAAGTTAGAATTGGGGTCAACATTGTGCAATACAATACGGAGCAAAAGGGTAACATGTGACAAGAAATCGATCACTGAGTTATCGCCAAGGCAAATGGGTCTGATTGATGTGTAATTCTTTCTAAAGCCGCCATGCACTGATGGAAACTTGAGACAAGGCCAATGAAACATGCATCGATACATGTTTAATGGCTCGGAGAGAGCGTCAGCGCAATACATGGCTTTCTGTGGCTAAGTATCCCAGCAACCCAAAATATTGTTCGAGTAGGCTAGCCCACTGGAAATCCGGTCCAGTGACCTGCAGCGAGAAGCATCACTTATGCTTGTGTTAACAATAAACATCAGATACGATCGAGTCATATCACGCGGCGGCGTAATCTTATTCATTACACATTTTGCTTGATTTTGTAAAGAATCGCAGACAAGGAAGAGTGATGCAAAAAAAGAAACAATAAGACTGCGGGGGCTTCCTTTTGTGCTGACCGTGTATTCCATCATGCCTTTTTTTTTTTTTTCCTTCTTCACCCAACATGGAGAATAATGAGGTTTCTGACAAGCTAGAGCAGCTTGGCTTAGGGGGAGATGGACAATCTGATTGGCCTCTGTGTCTAAGGAAGCATAATCCTGTGCGTGCTGCCAGGGCCGATTCATTATACAGTTTTTATTGGGATTCCGTAGTGTTGTGAGTAACCTGAAGAGATAAGATCTCTGTGAAAAAACGGGCCAAAGTTTTGTGAGAGGGGCCACATTTTAATAGGAAAGCCAAGGAATTTGCATACCCTGTGCTGGAGATGGGTGAAAAAGTAATTGCTCTGCACATTGTTGCTATGGCACGAGCAGGGAGGCTGGGAGGCTTTGGGTCAGGTTATTGATTCCTTTACAGCTGAACTGCACCATTTACAGGGTAAAAAGGGTCTTGCTTTATTCATGGCTGGCTGATGACCCTGCATCAACAAAACTAAAGTGCTGACACATTTTCTGACTATACATAAAGACAAAAACGAAACATTTTTATATACTGCTGCAGGTACTATACTGGAGGAATAATAATTACTACAGGAGTCAGTTTTACTCTATAACTGCTGGTGGATGCAGAATTATACATCCATCATTTGTTCTCATTCAAGCTTGTTTACACGTGCCTGTGTGTGAGTACAAAGGGAGGATAGTGACTTCAGAGATTACACAGGGCCGCTTATTGGAGAAGAAAGGATTTATCCAGTCTCTGGTGGAACAAAATGAACCAATTTCCACAATATAATAGTGAATCCCCCTCTGAAGGTGTGTTCAGGAATGCCACAGCTGCGTAGAGATGAGCGGGATTAAAATAATAATAAGAAAAACAACTCCTGCAAATGCTACTGTGACTGCTCAGCGAGGAAAATGTGATTCAGTCACAGCCTGCTCTCCCCTGTCGGGACCTGTACAAAGGCTGATGCAGCCAGCTATTTATGCAAATACAGATGAGATGTTGGGTGCAACCATTTTAGATAAAAAGGCAGAGAGGAAAAACTCCAAATTCAGGGTATACCAAACCCCCGTCTGGGAATAGACATGCACCTCTGTGTGAGGAGCTCTCTGTGTGGAATAAGATATATTTTTGCCAACATAAAAAAAAAAAAAAACGTTCCAGCCGTAGAGCAAGCCTACATAAACAAGGTGTGATCTTAAAAGAAATGCTTCATGGTGGTGTATAAATATTAATGTATATCATTTTAAGATGTCATCGCACTAAATGTGTGGTAGGAACATGCAGACTTTTCCACCTTAGACCAGAAGTGCATTGTACTGAACTGTGTGATTTATAGTAGAGGATTCTTCGTTTCCAGCTGACAAAGAGGACAGTAAAAGTACACCTTTATCTTGAAGCACCCTCAGGTGGCTGCTACTTTAAACTATGCCTCAGCTTTTTTTTTCTCCCAGGGAAAGATCAGATACTAGCTGTGATTTACATCGACTACGCAAGGTGAAAAAGATGCTGCTCAGCAATTCCGCCCTCTTAGCAGCCATCTCATGCCATGGTTGGATTAAAGGAGATGTGGCCTTATCACTCTAAACCCTGTACACATCCAAATGCACAGATGCACACTTGTTTAATGCCTGAGGTTAAACGCCATCTGCCTGACAATAGCTTAACAGTGTATTTGGGTTCCGTTTGAAGTTTTTATGAGAGTGCGCTTCGATTATTTATTTGCTGTTGATATTGTGTCTGTGTACCTTGAGCAGTTTGGCGTGAAGCAGCAGCGTGTAGGCAGCCTCAGTGTAGTTGTCGCACTCTTTGTGGAGGTCACACAGCTTGTACAGGTACCTGGCAGCAAAAAAAACGCAATGATTTATGGGTCATGTCTGGGTGGGTCTTTCACACAACAGAGAGAAAGTTAACTGCGCTAGACTGAAGCGTCTTGACAGCCTGTTTCACCTTAAATAAAGCTTGACAGACAGGTGGGAAACTTTAACTGGGGAGATTGTGGAAATGGAAATGTATTTGAACAAAATCAAATATTGTATTATAGACCTCGGGGGACATATGGCTGGGAAGAAAAGGCCCAAAAAGTGCAGCAATAAGTCCAAATGTGCTGTAAGTACCATAGTGGTATGTGTGAAATGACTCAAACTGGATTGAATGTCCATACATTTGAACATGCTTAACAGACGTAAGGCTGGATATGACTTACCTGATGTACATCTCCTCTCTGTCTATCTCCTTGTAAAAGTTCTACAGGAAGGAAAGAGACCATTAAAATGGATTTAAAAGGGTTCAAAGACTTCCAGTGACAACAATGTCAATGTACCGTCTACACAAAGTTCAGTGTATCATGCTTACATTGTATAAGCTGACCTAACATAATAGAAATCACTGGACTGGAGATTCTTTTTTCTTTTTTTATCCTTTAAAAATAGAACAATATTTGGCAGTGTGACAACTCTTATTTTCTAAAATAAAGATAAATAACAATGTCCTTGTAGCAGGAAGATGTAAAGTATTTACTAAAGACAAGTAAGTTGGCTGACATCAGGATCCCCGGGCTAAAACTGAAAAGAATGACATTTTACTCAGATGCATGCTGGATACAGGCCTTTAGTCTTTCCACTGCCAGTAGTCACATGAGAAAAAACTGACAATTCAGTTGTGATTGTTTCTCATGTCATTATGGTCACTTTATACACAACAACAGCCTATGAACAACGCCTAAGTGTTGATATATAATATAGAATAATAATATAGATCTTGTTGATAGTTGTTCAAATGACTCATAGATTCCCCCCCCACATGTCATTCTTGCGGGGGATTCCCTGCTTCATCATTAGTGGGATTGTGCTATAGTCAGGAACTGAGAAAAAGAAAGCATCTCACGAGCACGTTGACAGTGCAGCTCATGCGGTTTTCTTTGTTCTCGTCGTGCATGATGGTCCTGTAGTCAAGCAGCCTCTCCAGCAGACGAACCACCAGGGTGACAAAGTTCTCGCCCGTCTTCGCCAAGTACTTGTGCTTCCTGCAGTGCTCCAGTAAACTGCGGGTACATGTGGATGAAGAGAAGCCAGGGGCGGAGAGGGAAAACAGTTGTGAAGCACGTAAAAGAGGTTCTTCAGACATTTCCCACGAAGGGTTTGATGGAGGCAATCTTTTTATTTTTTGCCCATTAAAGCAGAGTTAGCATCCAACAGTGCTTAAAGCAAATATCACAGTGGCAAGCTGTGATCGTCGTGATTATTTTTGAGGCGTGCCGCGGTGCAATTAGCATTACCTAACTTGTGAGAGGCTCGGGCGTAATCCTGCCCATTAATCAGCACTTACATTTTCTGAAAGAGAACTTTGTACTGCTCGTCTCCGCGGCCCCCCTCCACCTCGTGATCCAGCTTGGTGATGATCTCGTTCTCAAACTGCAATTAGACAGAGCAGGCGTAAATAATCAGTGTAGCTAATTTTTCAATTCATTAACGCCATCTCCCTGTCTCACTCTCTCGCTGCATCAAGGCTTGGCTGAGGGGATCTGTGCTTCCACTTTAATCGGCCCTCTGTGTTGCAGCCCAGCTGGTGGTGTGAGCTGGTATTTTCTGTTCTTTTATCTTATTATTATCTGTATGGATTTGGTTAGAACACATAACGAGGCTGCATCATGAGACACATCCCCTTTACTTTTGCTCTGCTGTTGCGGTAGCTTCTGGCAGTGATGCATGGACCTTATTTCTTTGATATTTGTTTGTAGCAGCTGCATAAAATCAGGTTTTATTGTCCCGAAAACAAACCAATTTTCACTGACTTCTTTATTTGCTCGTGTGTTGGCCAGGGACAGAGAGAGTGCAGCCAAGTAAGAAAAGATACAAACGTTCTCTGTTAAGACCAGGATTTACAACACGCACAGGGAAGGAGAGAGACCCGGTAAAGGAAATATTACCGGCTTACAGCATAAAAAGGGGTCAGGCCAATGTGAAATTGATTACATTTCATTTAAAGGGAAGAATAAAAAGTGCCATTCACCTCCAATGAGTCAGATCCTGAGTAACACATTGATTTAATTAGCAGCTCTCCCCTCCCTTGAGAGGGATGTTGGTTTAACTACCACCGTCTTACACAGGACTACAAATGCCAACAGACCCAAGGAAGCCATGGTGCTGCTTAACAATTTGATACAAGTACAATACGCATCACATACTTTGGGCGCCCACATAAACATCACAAAGCCGAAAACTGCCTGAGACATCTAACAGCTGTAGCCAAATGGATTTTCCTCATGCAGAAAGGCTTAATTTTGCACTGGAACGCAACATAACATTAAGTTCCACTTACCGTGGCTGTTGATAATCGGAGCACAACAAAAGGAGATTTGCAGAATTACAAATAAGCTTGTGGCTGTGAAACGTTTTTCTATTTTAGTGTTTACAATGGCTAAGATTCCCACACCAACGGCCGCTACTTTTCATAAAGTCATTTTGTTACAGTCCTTTTTGCTTCGTCATGTTACGGAGGACGCACCCGCTGGAAGCTGCATGCGAAGTGGAACTCGCACTGCATCATGTCGAAGAAGATGGGGATGGTGGCCTTTCGCAACTCGATCTCAGGAACTAGGGTCATCTCCAGGATGGGACCCACCATCTCTGGAATGAATTTTTTCTTGTGGGGCCCTTAAGGAGGAAGAGAAATGACATTTGCATTTAAATACACTGTATGCAACACAACTCGTTTATCGACTTCAATTCCAGCTTCAAGTGAAACCTGTTGATCCTGTCGCACAGGTTTAAAATGAGCTGATCTCAACATATAAAAAAAGCTCTGATCTTAATTTTCCACGACAATCATGCAGTAAACAAATACAAACCAAACATCTCAGGTGAAAAAAATAGCAAGAGGCTCATTAAAACGGTGAATGAGTCAATCTAATCTGGTGGAAAGCTCTAATTAAGGGATCAGATGCTGTAGGGTACAATGAGGAGACTTAAAGGGAGGCACAGGTGCCCAAATCTAACACCACAATCCCCGCACTGCAATTTCATTCCATTGAGAATAGACAGCTGAGTCTCTCTCATTCGCACAACACAAATCTAATTAACACATGGTTGTCTATATTTAGCTGATGTTCTTTGCGGCGTTGACATGAATCTAGAAAGACTTTAACACATTTCAATTGCTGGCGTTCTACAGCAGTGTTTGTGTGATTGATCTTTATCTGTGAACTCATTTAGATTTTTCTTTTTCCTTTGGATGTGAGTGAAACTGAACAACACTGGACCAATATTGGGGAAATTACCTAGATTGTACCACATGTCCCTGATTTCAAAGCCAATGTGTCTTCTCATGTCCTGGTACCTGAAACACAAAATGTTACGCAACAGTCAAATTATGGCAGAGAGGATCAAATGAAGTCTCATGTGTAAACTAAGTGAAAACAATACAAATACAAATGAGCTTTTGCTAACAATTGTAACTAATGCAATGTAACATATCATATGTACGAATGGCTGTGTCATGTTTCAGCTGTGCCGCAGCTGCTAGAACCGAGGTCGATGCCTTATAATAGAAATATTCCAGTTGAGGTGAGAGAAAGAATTAGAGAATGAGGCCAAAATATATACATGGATGCTGAAAAGCAGGCTGCTTGTTTAAAGAGTCCAGTGGACATCTGAAACACAGTGGAGGCAGTGTAAGGACAGGAGATGCAACACAAAGCGACAGGTGCCATTTATTTATTTATATTCAAACCAGACATGTCTTTCTTTTGTTCTCGGCGTCACAGAGTTATAAAAAGTATTTCAAAGCCCCTCCGATTGATGCTTTGCTCGGATGGCGGTCCGTATGTGCAGTGCCCAAAGCTAAAGGCAATACACTGTAGTACAATAATAAGTGTGTTTCCGGTTCCTGAGCTAAATAAATGGTGGGAAGCAGTTTCTTGAGTTTCTCCACCTTCTTATCTATACGCCTTAATGATACCCGTTACACAAGCATGTAATGAGACCGTTTCAACAGGTTCACACAGTGCCCTGATCATGGCAAGTTACTTTGTTTTGTCTTCCTTTGATTTGCTTTTGAATACAAACGCACGCTAATGAGATATTTCCACTCGTGCAAGTTCCCAACACACACACACACACACACACACACACACATGCCGGCAGTGTGCAGGCTGTCAGCTGTGGTCTGTCTTCTGCTCTGTGTATTTGACAGAGGACACGAGGCAAAATGTTTGATCACAGAGTCTTTGTTGGTACTAGTTCTTTGAGGTCGACTCTTGGTGTCAAGAGCCCTTATATGAAACAAAGATTTGTAAAAGAAGCTGGATCGCTCCCGCCCTGTCTTTTTGTCTAGCTTTTGCGAATGAGGGCTTATAAGCTGATCAGCTCTGCCATGTCTAGGTCACGAACCAATCTCCACGGCAGCTTGGAGCCCCTCTCCCTTTCTGCCACACAGGCCCAGGTCACAGAAAGGACAAATAGTGAAGTGGAAAAGGACAGAGAGGGAAAGACAGACAGTGAATGATGAAGAGACTAACAGGAGTGGAAACGGTAGGCAGAGAGGCAGAAAGTGAGACCCCTTCTGTGAAAACGATCACATGAAACCAAAGTAATGGATTTAGTTCTTTGAAAAGCGATTGGACAATGGATAAGAAAAGAGAGTAAGTTCAAGCCTGAAATTGTTTTAAGATCAAGAATATGAAGCCCACAATGGAGATAACTTTCCTGAGAGAGCCATTTCGGACTGTTTTACCCATATTTCCACTGGCCTGGTATAGCATGCTTTGGTCGCACCATTGCATGCAGTGAAGTAATTAGATGCATTTCCACTGCTGGCTCACTGTGGGGGATAACTGCGGTTGAAGCAGTGCCCGACTGTCACAGTCTCTGCCCCCAACCAAGCCTTGTGCTTGTGTGGCTGATCGGCTAAATCCATCCTTACTGCTGTAACCTGTTACCCACTGTACTGGCATAAAATGACTTATGACCTTATATATTATATACCTTATCATCATTATACCCTTTTTTTTTTTTTTTTGTTTTTTTGGTGGAAACCTTGCAAAAAAGTTTTAGATTAGATTTCCTACGAGGTAACACAACGTGATTGAGCCTATACTTTCTTATCATCTTTCTTATTTATTTTCACGGCCTTCGATTTGTTCAAAAGGTGTCATATAAATAAAGTTTGATTGATATGGTCCACTGACGAAAGCTGATATCTGGAAATAGAGATCCAAACACACACCTGCAATGACCGCTTAGCGCCATAGGTGCCGCCAAAGAGAATGAAACGGAGATCTTAGAGATTGTAACTTTAAAGTGCGCATCAACACGACAGTATGGTTAATCTATGCTGGGAAAAACTCTAATGGCGATGCATCTGCAACACAATAAATCAAATATCTGCCACCACTTTGAGGGGCATTTAAAGTTAGATTTGTCATCATTAACCTTTTCCTCCCTCCAGCCTCACGTCCTCCCCAGCTGGTGGCGCTGCAGGGGACTGCATTGTTTACCCATGCCAAGGATCGGGCCTGTCTAACATCAGACTATCACACTGAGTGACTGATGGTGGCAACTCCGTCCCCTCTTCCTAGCCCACTGATGGCACGACACCTTGGCATGACATTGTAGAGAAGTAAAACGATGAGTGTTGAAGTCTGAGCGTGACACCTCTCCTGACCTCGAATTAATATATACGTTCAAAGCCTCTTACACACAATGTGACATCCCAGAGCACCCTGCAGCCCCGATGGAATCCTGAAACTCAATTGATTGTATTGCCAATATTATACAAAGACACACTAATGTACTTTGACGGAGAGGGGAAGAGCACTGAAAGAATCTTTAACGAAGAAGCTGCGTCGACTCTTTGTAGACCGGCCGGGAGAAAACACTTTACCACATTTAGCTGTCAAAGGGAGGAATGATGCCAAAGGATTGATCTTTAAGCAGAGTATTGGCAAGATGATAGAGTATAAAAAGATGCCCGCCTCTATAAATTACTGTAATGCTCCATGCATTATGTATTACATCTTTCACTGTTTTTGCCTTTCATCTGCACTTTGCAACTCGATACATCTCTCGTAATTTTAGCACGCGCGTTTACGTCTCTACATATAGGCGCGCAGATTACTGCTCAGAAGCTGCAGCAGATGCAGGGCGCTGTTCTGTCACACTCCTGTAGGCAGCGAGACAGGCCGCTATGACTGTCGGCTGTCAGGACCTACAACACATACCTGTCAGCTACGGGGCGGATAGCTCTCGGAGAGGTTGACTAAGAATAACAGAGGGAGAATAGAGGGACAGCGGTGAGCAGGGAGTGGATCTGGGCCACAGCTTGTGCTCTGTAATGCCACTGGGTGGGAAAAGAGCAAGACTGTGAGGAGAAAGGAGGAAATGGATGTGTAGGCATGAGGTGTTGGAAACAAGACATAGTTGAAAGTAATACAGATGGGGGGGAGATAGAGCAAGAGAGAATGAAGCACGCATGTGATTGACAAGCAGCGGCCTGTAAGAACAGATGTGATGTGATCAAAGCCTGAAGCAAGTGTAGGATATTCACAAAACCTGACAATATGACACTCCCTCTCCTCATCACTCATTGGCAAATAGCATGACAATGACATTGCTGCATGCTCACTTATACAGCTCTGTCTATGTGTGTGTGTGGCTGCATTTCCGAGATCTCTGGCCAAAGCCCTCCTACATGAACGGATAAAAGGAAATTCCGGTTTAACAAAACTTTGATCCTATTTTTACTAGTAATGGCTCCATACCGGATTTCCATGTCCAATACGGAAACCTTCAGTTTCTGCTGATAACGTTGACATCTGTCTTCTTCCTGCTCTTAAACCACAAAATTGTTAACTAGAGACTTTCCAGTGATGAGATCACACCAGCTGTGACACCAAATCTGGGGTTAAAGTGTGTGTGTGTGTGTGTGTGTGTGTGTGTGTGTGTGTGTGGGGGGGGGCAGTGGCCCCTTCGCTTCCCCTGCTCTGACCACGTCCATCTTTGAACTCAACCTTTCATTTTGATCTCAACTATACACAGCAAAGTTTTGTGACTGCATCTTGCAGTTGCGACGCAATCGCTGTCACGCCCCCCCCCCCCACACCCGTCCCGGCTGTTAATAATACATTTGTATGGATGCACTTTGCTTAACCCAGCCATGTAAAAAAAAAAAAAATCATGCTCAAACTGGGAAACAAATGTTCTACTCCTCTGATGGAAGGAATACATAGCCCACAACATGACTTTTTATTTAAACTTTTTCACACACAGAACTTTTAGCAGCATTTTTTATTGGTCAGCACCAGTCAAACACTCAAAATGAAATGCAGATGGCAACTTTGTGCAAAAGTTTCATTATGAGCATTTAGAGTAACAAAGGAAATACAATTCCAGTGTAAAATACTGGATTACCTCAACACTCGTAGTTTATATCTCAATGAAAGCTATTGACGGATAGTTTAGGCCAAGAGATCATATTGGTCTATACTTTTTTTTTCCTTTTCCGATATTCGATCCAGTGATTTGGGTCGTCCCTAATGGCTGCACACAGATGCATTTATCCTGCTATTCAGCCCATGCAGTTCATGTCTGTAAACACGTTAGCCTGTTGTCAGTTTCCTGAACGAAATGTGAGAGGGAAACGAGGATCTCCGACACCAGTAGTAGACCAGAACCTCACAAACAGCACTGGGAGACGTGTGTGACGCAGGAGAAAATCCGATGCTAAAGAGCCACGCTCGACACAACTCTGATTTCACCCCTCTGTTCTCTGCTCCCAAGCAAGGCATAATAATTGGTATTGCAGACAGGACTGACAGTTCATGCGCCAGCACACAGAGCAACAGAATGCAGAGACAGAGAGGTAAAATAGAGGAGGTGAGTTGTAGAAGGAGGGAGACACAGAGACAGAGAAGGAGTGTGTGTGGGTAGAGGTAGAAAGAGAAACCCTGTATAATATCCTCTCGGGTTGCTCTGAAAGCAACCTGGTTGTATTTGAATTACATATTTTGGAATGTCAAATAAACAGTATGGAAATAGCAATGGCAGAGATCAGCCCTTTTTTGTGCCGACGCTAGGAATGCGAGTTCTTGTGTGCGAATCAAACAGCTTTTACTTTCGGGGAAGGCTGACAAGTGGAGTAAGGCAGGGTGGGGGTGGCTGGGAAACGTCTTGTTTGCTGTGTTTGGCTGTAAGTGTGGGAGCTTATCAGGTCTGGTTATAAAGCCCTGACCAACCAGGAGCCTCAATGTCAGGCACGGGCCAGTGCGATGAATGCTTTAGTGACAAAAGCTCCGGCGAAGGAAGATGAGCCAATATGCTCTGTGTTTGCCCAGAAATTATTTACACGTTTGGCTGCATTACCAGACTCTATGAGGAACACTAATGTAGATGAATGGCTTTTTGTAGACACAGGCAGAGAATGAACGGGAAATAAAACCACTCTCTGTATTCATAACTGAAAGGAGGGAATCTTGGTACAATAAATATGTAAACTTTGTGGATTTAAAACGATCGGCATTTAAAAACTCCGTGCTCTCTATTAACACATGTTTGCCCCCTTTTTCTGTTGGGGGATTAACAAGAAGAAGAAAAAAAAAAAGCACACAGGAGAAGCTTTGGGGTGGAACCAAAGACCTGTATCCTACATTTCACGGGGGGATTCGCAACTTTGATACCTAGGATTGGAGTACAAAATGTGCTCTCCATAACCCCTGGAGTAACTATGAGGCTTTGTTCAGAAGGGCGAACAACTAGTGCTGGCTCCACTGGAAAAAAAAGTGCTATGTTATCCCCTGCGAGCCTCCCTGTGATGAATTATATAAAGCCTGCTCATGCTTCGGTGGGAGCTTGGGCTGTGTCGGTGCGCGATGAGGCCCTGTGGATTGAGAGACCGCTCGTACTCACTTCTGGAAGATCTTGGCTCTTTTGTCGCTCGAGAAGTTCTCCAGCTGCAATGACTCCTGGGTGAGGAAGGCTACAGCCAGGTGAAAGTAGTTGTTCCACAGCTGACCCACATGAAGACCGACAGAGAGTGTGGTGATAAAGAAAGAACATTTAACTCACAATCCAAAAGCAGTTTCACAACAATATCTTTCAGTACCACAGCATACTATGTGGGCTGGAAAGCTCTATAGTTTCATTAAATCAAAAAAGGTTTAGATGCGATGGGTGTACGGGAAGGTTTTTTCCCTGGAAATAGTCCATTCATGCATAAGAAATAGGTCTCTGAGGGACGAGTTTTCAAAGCATAAAGAGATATATCACACTTCCTTAAGAAAATACCCATTAACCAAAATACACAACAGTTAAAATGGCAGTACAAGATTATATCCATATAAAGAATATGGATACCATTGAGCGGTTTAAAAGGCAAGAAAACCCAACGCTCGGAGTGCTTTAAGTCACACAAAAACACTGTTAAAATAATCAATCCATAAAGGCTCTAACCAACAGTCTAGTTTGTGACAACATTAACTTTCTTCCATATGTCAGACATTAAAAACGCAGGCAGAAAAACTTGTTCTATTCGAAGAGGAGCAGGTTACACTATTCTGAAATGCACATCAAATTGCCTGCCATTACACAGTAATTGATGTTCCCACTCCACAATTTTTATGTCTACTGCCTTCAGATCTTTTTTTTTTTTTTCACCCCTCTATTCAGAAGTTCCAACACAATACTGCATCTGGGATATTAAAAACAATCTCAGTGTGAAACTGCAGCGAAGTGATGCCATCCAAATCCTTTCCAAAGCTGCTAATGGTACTTAAAATGACTAAAAGAACACCCGTCTATAGGAGGGTGGGGGGCTGCTATCAAGGCTGTTTCCAAACAATAAAAAATACTTTTGAAAAGGTTCAGCTCTTACCTGTAGCTCAAAGTTGGTTTGATCCAGAAATTTCTTGTTCAACACTGCTGCATACTGATTAATGGCCCGCAGGAACACTCTGCAAAGATAAGACAAAAAGTTTGGATTTAGTCTTCTTACTGATGAAATAAGTTGTTTTTTTCCCCCACTTTGAAATCAAGGTATTTGCATTCTATAGTTAAACTTAAAGCCCCCTTTAATTGCTATAATGAAAATGATATTTAAAGAATGCAAACTTCGGTCAAACTCAAGAATGAAATGTAAATTATATTAAAAAAAAGATTTTTAGATGGTAACCCTGCTGTTTGACCTTAAAGAAGTGGCACTACTTCCTGCACTGAGCCTAAACACTGGATCCACATGGTATACTTCAGAATCACCCAATATGAACTCATTAATTGGTAGACTGAACCGTACTTTTAAAGCTGTAGCCAGACAAGAAAAGAATGTTTGCCCTTCTTAAAAAACAGAACAGAGGTGAAGCACAGGTTCAATCTTTCTCTTTGGCAGACTGAGGTGCAGAAGGGGCTCGAGGCACTCCCGAAAAAGACGCGATGAGTAGACCTTAATGAGAACACTGTCTGATGGGTTAATCTACTCTGATGTTTCAGAATTAAATGTTAATAACTTAAGTGGCATGAAGCTTTTAGAGGGGAATTATGATTGCTACTTACGGAGTCAGAGGCCCATCCGCTATTTAACTTCATTCCCTGGCGGAACCAGCCATACAACAATGTGTATACTAATCTCTAAGAATTACCCACGGAGAAGAAGAAAAAAAAAAAAAAAAAAAAAGCCTTATCATGAGTGTAAGTAAGGAAATGTCTAGCACAGCATATTCAATAACCTGGCTTACTTTGTTTAAGGAACCCTCCAGGTTCTTAGGATTTCTCAAGGTTAGTTCCCTCTTCAGTTGGTGTGAGCAAAACCACACAACTAGTAATCAAAAAAAACCAAACTGCAACAAATGATTGCCCAAGGCGGCATATGAATCAAAATGTGTGATGAAAAAAAAAAAATGGCAAGGTGAAACAAGGACAATTGTTATGCCACTAAAGTGGATTGCATCAGGGTTTCATGAGCGGGCAATAAAGCGGCATGAAGATGTAACGCTCATGTAACCAACACTGGCAGGTGCGCAGACATCTGCTGCACAGCCAGCTCCAAGAAGCCCCCCCCACCCCACACACCTTAGTCATGACCCAAGGTAAACCCTTACCTAAACAGGGGATATCACTGTGGGAATTTAGAAATTCCTCGCACACTTGGAGTCTCTTACTTCATGCTTCAGCTGCGTGGCAATAAGGGTCCCAGTCACCTGAGCTCACAGGGAGATTTACATTGCATTGGCATAGAGACAGGACTGGGGATTCCCTCACCGCCCAGTTTAACTGACCTTGAACAGGAATAACTATCACTGTTGAGACGGCAATGCTGTGGGATCTGGGGTATTTTAAAGATATACAATATTCATGGCCCACATTTATCTCCATTGCTGATTAAATCCTATATGGGGCCAATGTGTGATACATATTAAGAGTCACCTTAATCATTAGTTGGAAAGGTTAACTGTCATTGAACACCTTTGGATAAGCCATTAGAAGTCCATTTCTCTGGCTCTCTGGCCTCAGAGTGGGAGACCCACCCCTCCTCCCATCTCCTAAGCACTCAGACAGCCTATTACCAGCATCCTGTGTGCACGAGCACAGGCTCCCCCTCTCTGCACACCTCACTCAATTTTCTGCAGCTGTGAACACGTCAATATAGTTGATGCGCTTAACGCTGGACTAATGTTAAAATGTGTTCCCATCCGCTGCAACTGTGGGCTGAGAAATATTACTGCTCAATGGGGGCTCATTATGTTCAGCTTTTCATTTTCAAACTAATAAAAAAAAAAAGAAGAAAAAAAAAAAAAAAAAAGGGTAATTTATTATTTGTATAGGGCTGTATCCAGTGGTTCGAAGCCTAGAAGCTTCATTAATAACGGTGACATTTTCAGAATTTCTAACAGTCTATTAATTGTGTTTGAACCCGGTATTTATGCACAGTTGCAGAAAAAAAGATGAGGCTACACTAAAATGATCAGTATTGAACTATTTACTAATCATAGGCTAAGACCTAGTTTTCAATTGACAGAGCCGAGTTTAGATGGGTCAAACTGTAGTCGTTCATAATCCCCGACAGCTCTACAGCTCTACAGACATTACCGAGGTAGCACACAGTTCCCACTGCTGGGTCGCACAGTGAGTTAAAGAGAGAGATCAATACTCCTCACAGCTTCTGGCTAATTACAGCTACATTGTACCTGTTGAGTCATACTCATGTAGCTGTAATCAACCATTTCTGCTTGATCTCCCTTTTCCACTCCTTCACGGTTCCACTGCAATTGTTTGATGCCGCTGGCAGACGAAATCTCCTGTGCTCTCCACACAAATGTTCTGCAGTATCTGTACGCTCACGTGAGATGCTTTCAGCAAACATGTCTAAGTGCCTCTCTTTCATGTTGCAGTTCACATGACAATGTAGACTCCATTACCCAAAAGCCTATTTGAAGCCAGGCAGTCTGCCTGAGCTCAGACATATAATGGTGCTTTAACGAACAGACAGGACAGTTCCTCTGTGGGCACATCCTGCCATTAATTAAAGTGAAAAAAACTTAATGAGGTGGATGAAAATAGAATATACTCCCCCTCACAGTGGGCTCTGACTAAGACACTCCAAAAGAGCCATTTCAAACAAGATTAAAAGGCATGCACAGATCATTTCTGGATTTTCACCCTTTTTAATGTGGGATAAAAATAAGGACATTTCTAAATTGGGGTCCTTAAATAAAAGTGAAATACTAGCAAAAGCTTTACTTTGTCTGTATTTGAGTTAGTCCAAGAGGAATTATTCATTTTAAAAAGAAAAGAAAAAAAGATGCAATTACTGTACGGTCTATAATTAATTGCCGTATTGATTTCAGGGAATATTCTTTGCACAGACGCTGTGAAATAGTGAGCCTTAACTGGGTGTTATACAGTCTGTGGAGCCACTGCTCTTTTAAGCTTGCATTATTAACAAAGCCAAATGCCAGGGGGAAAGATGCTCGGCTGCCTTGCAACATCTGTGACGGCTGGTCATTATGCTGCGGAGGGGAAATAAGATGCAGATGCAGAGGAAGAGACAATGACAAACCAGTTCTTTATAACTCCATTACAACTAACAAGTAAAAATGCTAATGAATGGGGAAATTTAAGCTGCTACTATAAATGTACTCAAAGACTTATCCAGAGGATTTAGTGTTTTCTTTTCGCCTGCAGCTAAGCATTTCTGGGGACACCCTGGAAGTGTGTAATTCCCAAAAACAGCCTGCCCTCACACTGCTTTCTGTTTTTTTCATCTAAAGTTCAGCAGGGAAATCAAGGTAGCTCTAATAATCTTTAGAAATCACAGGCTTCCCTATTTTCTCCTTAAGGAGACAAAAGCATAACTTGGAGATCCTTTAACTTTTTAATTAGGCAGTGAAAAAGCAGCAGAGTACCTCCTACACATTAGAGTCAGTCCGATACTATGTACATATGGCATCATCAAGATAAATATGCTCTATCAAACTGTCAGTGTCAGAAAAATCACCCCATTACCGCTGATTGATGGGTGTGCTGCGCGTCTACATTTCGGCACAGACAACAGAGGATTTGCTTCTCACATTCTCGCCGCATTTTAAAAATCATATTTAAATGCGCTAACTCCCTGCAGCCGGGGCACACAGATGCGAGTCCTGCCGGATGATGTGTGCGCCACAGACACCTAGCATAATATGCTAATGAAAAGTTATCAGCAGATCATACTTGCTAATTGAGTTCAGAGAGCATCCCCGATAATGATCACAATCTATTTGCATACTATTGCTGTTAATAGCTGGCGTATGTGCCTGTGCTCAAAGATAAGGCAAGGTCAAAAACCTTCATTATCAGAGCAATTTATTAAATTAGATTACCTTTATTTCAGGCACATGATCTAATGTTAGATCGATTCATCTGTCAACATATTTTACACCCAATTCTATCAGACTCTTGATAAAGTTTATCATGGCTTTTCAGATAAACTATGCCGACAGAATTTATACTGAGCAACACACCCCAGGGAAGCTAAAGGAAGCTCTAATGACTCTAAAATATCACTGGGTGAGGCAGTGCTGCTCTCATCTGCTCGACCTTTCCATTTGCACTGAGGGAAAAAGAACTCACTTCCCTCACTTTAACATTAAAACCACTTTGAGCAAAATAGCTCTTAAATCTAGCTGGGTTAATGGTGCCAACATAAAATCTTAGCACAAGATACAACATGGGTCTTATATTGTAAAGCTGAAATCCATTAAGTCCTTTAAATAATATATCTGGAGTAGTGAATGGAGGTTTGTGCTGAAACACTACAAACACGGCTGTAAAAATGTAAACTAGCGATGATACATTTTAGGTTGTTTTAGTTGCAATACTATTTATAAGTGACATAGATACAGCATTATTATCAAACAGTTATATGAGAACTGCAAGGATTAGTTGATCGACACAAAAAATAATTGCCAACTATTTTGATAATCCATTCATCATTAAAATAATTTTTCATGCAAAAATGTCAGAAAATGCTGTTTTCAGACTCTCAAATATGGAGATTTCCTGCTTTTCTCTTTTTTATATCATAAATAAACTGAATATCTTTGGGTTTAGGACTGACATACCAAGACAATTAAAGCCTCCTTGTACTTTGAGAAACTGGGACGGACATTTTTCACATTTTCTGACATTTTATAGACCAAACGATTAAAAGAGAAAATAATCGACAGAATAATCAACAATAAAAAATAATCGGTAGTTGCAGTAAGTAATATAGCAATACAAGTCATATAAAAATAATATTATATTAGGTACATACAGTCATTAATTTAAAAGTTACTTTATATCTCTTTGAAGTTGCCAACAGAACCACAAGGCAGTTAAAACACTTCTGCTGGATTTTTGTGTAGAAAACTGAACTGACGTTGGAAGCTATGTAAAAGATTATGACATGATATGATTTCTGACTGACCCCGCAGGCCACGAGGGCCCATCAGTCGTGCGAGTGCTATGAAAAAAGCCGCCAATCCCTTTGACTTGGCAGCACCAGGCAGTGTGATGCCAGTGTCGGCGCCGAAGACAAATATAAACACAGAGTGATCTGAGATGTAACAACATAAGGCTGCTTTACATCCAGACCAAATGTTTGTGAAGAGGTGAACTGATTACTAATGAGGCAACTTGGGCTGATTCACACAGAACTCCAAATACTAGGGAACAGTAAAACTCCTACTTTCTGCACTTGACTGAGAGTGTTGGCGAAGTTCACGTTGAGCAACGGATGAGATAATGAAGCATTTTTCAAAGTTATCAGACGAATTGCAAAGCAATTAAAAAACGATTCTAACTGTCTAAACCTTTAACATTTTGTCTTTTAAATACAAACGATGAGCCCGGGGAAAACCGGAGAGTGAAGAATAAAAGTATTTGGACTTTTTTTGCACGGACAACATTTAGAGGAACGTGTTCACACTGTCTGACGATCTTTTGATGAAGACATGTTTTATGCAGTGAAACTTTACTTGGCTCCATACCCTCGACAGCAGTTACAACCGGTGTATTACCGATGATTATATAGGGCCTTAGCATATGGGCAGTCTTGCCCTATTAGTCCACGTTGGTTGAAGTGTGCATTAATGCTGATCTGAATGCCAAATTAAATACACCTCAGAAAAGCAGTCATGGAACGGGGCCCATTTGGTTTGACTAGTCTGATTATCTTAAGACAGTGAAGTAAACGGGCCATCAAAGTGAAAGCAGCATTCAGCGAGTGTTACAGCAAACATGTCAGTGAAGTTCAGGGAGGAAAGACAGAAAAGGAGCTACAGCATATTCACTGGGTCTCCAACGAAGCATCGGCCTCAGCGTAGCAAGTGATCCTTATTTTATATCCCACAGAAAAGATGTCATTTCACTTGTCTGGCAGCACAAATAAAACATTTTAATAAATAAAAAGTCAAGGTCATCTCAAAAACAGAGGTGGAAAGTGTAAACTACTGTACATATATGAGGTACTTAATTTCCATTTTATGCTCTTTTCCAATTCTACTCCTCTGCATTTTATAGGTAACTGCTACTTTGCAGATTAAGAATTGACAAACTACAACACACATATCTTATGAATTGTGACGCACACGCTGAATACTTCCACTCAGGGGCCCAGTTGACAGGATAGTTTTAACTACACAGTAAGCCCACCCTGCTGCTTGTTGATAATGACTTTAATAAAACCATGTTGAGAGAAATCGCATGTTATCGCTCCTCAGGGGGACACAATTTAAAGGCCAGCTGACCAAATACACTCAAGTGAAATGCACTGCACTCACACAACAATAATGACTCGCACGGGCTTATTGTCAAGCAGCTAGGACGATGGACATGAACACACACACTCCAAGTAGTACTGAGTAGTCTGCGAAGGTGGTGTTTCTGGCATTTTCATCAAAGCTCTTTGTGTATGTATGGGGATGGAAGATTAATGTAAGGCTTCCAACCTACACTCGCATGTTGGCAAACAAATGCCCATACGTACACAAAGAGCTGGGGATGCAGCGCAGCATGCAGCACTATGTCGCAAACCAGGCTCCATGACTCTTCCACGGTTCCTCTGTAAAGCTGTGTCTCTTAATCTCATTATTGCAGTTACCACTCAAAACACACACAAGAGGGAGAGAGAGCAGACAACTGTCAGCGCATTAACAAAGCAGCATAGTAGGAAAGCCATGTAAAGGTCAAGCTGCTCTTTGACGCTCACAATGGCAAAAAGCTCAGGCTTGAGAATCACTGGCAGTGTGCACAGATCATTTGAGAGGCTTATTGTCGAACATCGAAGTAGCTATATATAGTCTGTCCTCTTTCATTTTTTACTGGAAGTTAATAAAACTTTTCAGAATCATACGCTCAGCGGTAGCACCATGAGTTGCACGTCACTTGCACCTACTATCGGCCCCGTCTCAAGGTCTGATTCACAAAAGATAATGATATTAGAGCGCAAACACGGCCATAAAGTTTGGCCCTTTTTGCGGAGGGAGAGGGACGATTATTTATTTACTCGTTTATATGATTACCTTATTTTTCATTCATTTTTTTCTCCCATGTTTTCTTCAGAAATGACATGCAAGAGAAATTTATTCATTTATTTTTCATGACACGACTGCCATTGCGTCCTGTCACTGCATCCCAAAATAAATGAGTTTGAGCGGAGCATGACGAGGCCTTTGCCTGGCTACAATCACTGTTGCCATGATCACTGAAAAGTCTGAGTGACACCCCTTACAAATAAATGTGCTGCAGCTGTCACCAACTCTCTGATGACACTAATAGTTTAACTAACTGCGCGTGGCTATTACTGCTGATCTTTGTGAAATGGACTGGTTTAGCAATGAGGCTCATTTGCATAGAAGGGGCCAATAGTGTGCCAAATGTTTGCATATTCCATTATTTAAATACGTGCAAATAGCACAGGAGCAACAAGGCAAATATTTGCTTGGCAGCGCAGTTAGGGGTGCTTTAAGAATTACACGGTTTCTTTTGGTCTTATTTGTGCAGGTTTAGAAGCCACAAAAGGAATCCTTTTGTGAATTCGCCTCTTAGTTGCCAGTTTATTTTTACACCGAGTCCAATACACCAGACCTCCAAATTCCACCTTAGCTAGGCGCACCTAATACATTGGCAGCTGAGGGTATATGACACCAACTAAAACATGTTTAATACTTTATTTTTGAAGTCTTTGAAGATCCCTAATGACGCTTGAAAGGATTTCAAGAATGTTGCCATTGTTTGAGACCCACAGGACCATGCAACTTGTCTGAAACTAGCCTTCTGTCATTCAACAGCACACACATTAAAAAGATAGTAAGTCAAATCAGATACCTACAAGCCCACAGGCACTGGGTTTCTTTTTTTTTTTAAATCTTGGTGGGTGATGTGTTGTACTGGGGCAAAGAGGATCACCACATCATTGGCAGGCTTTTCACTCTCTGCTCCTCCTTCCTTTCCTGCTTTCCAGATCTGCCCTCCAGGTCCTGGATTAGTCATGGAGAGAACTCCAAACGGCAGCCATCCAGCTTCAGAAACCCTCTCCTAATGAGTCTGTGAGGGACTGATGGCATGGGTTATCCAGTTAAAGAGCTGCTTCTTCAGCTCGTCCGGGCTTTTATCTTTTCATCTGCCACGCTGGGCTCTCTGAGAACTCCCCATTCATCTCTCAATCTACCATTCTTACACATAATTAACCACTCTGCAAGAAACTTTGGGCGTCATTTGGGGAAATGAATTGATTTGGAGTAGGTCATCTGATGTTACCACAAATCTAATTCATTTAGAGTTTGATCACGTGTCCTAATAAGCCTGTAAGGCCAGGAAAAGAAGTGTTATGTATTCGTTCGTCGATCAAAGATTAAAAAAAATATTAAAATGACTGCAAGAAAACTGCTGTTCGGTTTATCTCCACATTTTGTTTATATAACACAGTGTACGATAACTTTCAAATTATTAAACAATATCTTACTTTATATGTTAACTGTAGTGTAATATAGGCGGTTAAAGTGTTAAGCTTTTCTCTGGGAGAATTAAATACTCAACACTTTATCAATTTGTTAAATTTGACTTATTGTAATTGATCATCAACATCATTTCTCTGTTAATTGCGTGTTTGGGTTGTTGCAACATCACCAGGTGTTCAAATGCTTTGCCTTATGACTGGAAGACAAAAAAAAAACACTGCCAATGAACATTGGTCAGATTGATGATGATGACAGCACTTAGTATGCAGTGATTCAGCACATCTCGGGATATAAGGTTAAAGAGCACAGAGCTCTCGAAACGTTGACTATGCAAATTTGTAAAGGAGCACATTAAGCTGACTGAACAAAGCAGCCAGCAGCTGTTTTCTTGTAACAACTGTGATGCAAGGCTTTTCATCCCTGGGAGAAAACCGACAGTAACTATGGCGCTTAAGCAAATGCCAACTTGTGCTAATTCAGTAAGTGCTCTCAAACAAAAATCAAGGTTTACCTACAGGGTGCTTGTACCTCTAAAAAGTCAAGAATTCATTCACATTGAGCGTCATATCTGCTTTCCTGAAGCCTTTGCAACATTGCTACATCTAATAAGAAGCTTTAATTCTTTGATTGTTTACGTACTTACATTTTTAAGTCACATCTTTTTGTTTCATTTTACTGTGAATTCGCAACAAAGATGGCTAAAATGCTTCTTTTTTTTTTTCTTTTCTTTTTAAATGCAAACAAAATCTACATCTGTTGGATAATACCAGACAAGCCAAGAATGTGAACAACAAGTGGGACTTCAATGTCAGGATCCTCAGAGCCTGACACACACAGCTTCACATGTCTGTAGAAAGAAAATATTGCACAATTGTGTGTGCTATGCCCTTAGTGACCTTGTTCTTAGACACTTGGGAGAACAAGTGTGAGTCTATCACTGCAGCCAGTGAGCTGTCACTATTAAGCCATGGTCAGCTGGCATGGAGGATGCCTGATGCCGTTTTGCCCAGGGCAATTAAAGACCATAAATCAGTTTACAACCTGGAGGAAGTAAGAGGCGTTGGCTGGATAAGAAGGAGTGGGAGGGAACGACTTCTGCTTCTGCTGATGCCCATCTCATTAGTGGTGCTATCATGATGTGTGGACATAAAAGATCTGTCTGCTGGTGCCGTGGGTGGCATGTGTGAATAGCCCAGACACAGGACACTGTGAAGAAGGACCGAGGGATCTAAAATGTGCTTCACAAGGCTTTTAAATGTATTTTTAAAAGTTCTTAAATATGTCAACTGAGTCACGACGGCGCTACAAAAAAAAAACATGGGTGTGTTTTTAAAGCACTTGACAGAAAGAGCAACAATATTTAAAAGCTCTATTAATCAAGATGGTTATATCTTGATTAACAATGACTATGACTTATAGTCGTGAACCTACATAGAAAAATCACCCAACTCTACAGTTACCCTAAGTTATAGAGCTTTTTCACATCTCTTAGCTAATTGTTCGAGATTTGGTTCAGTGTCATGACTCTTAATTAATCCTTTTTCCAGCAGCAGCAGGCAGGTGTTTTCGGCAAACAAGCTCTGATAAACCCACTCCACACAATCTACCCAGCACTAATGGGACAGACAGAGTTAACAACTCGCTGGTGTTTATTAATAGCCAGATATTTTCTCAGAAGTTGGTGGGGACCAAAACAGGAAAAGCCAATAATGGCCTTCTAAAGTTGGCCAAAAACAGAAATGAACACCGTTTTGAAGAATATAAATGAACTTCAGGATGAAGTGGGGGTCCTAGTTCAATGCTACAGCCTCGAAGCGGTGACTCTTTTAAGTTTGCAGAGGCTGCTGTGGATTCAATCAGACTCCGGTGCTCCGGTATTCAAAGAGTGTGCAGCAATAGAGTGTGATGTACACACACAGCTTCTGTGCCCTTAGATAGATAATGCAAAACATTTATAGCCATCTCATGGGATGAATGAACGTGTCACCTTGGGTGGGGAGCGGGAAACAACCGATCAAACGCACTCTGACGGACGACGTCGAAACATGAAAGAGTTTTGCTAATTGGTCGCAAAGCTGACACCGGCGGTATTCAAACTCAGGCTCAGGTATAAAGACTGTGAGATGAGTCAGACTTTGACAGGCTTATTTATCATCGAGTTATAGAATGATTCAACTCCAGCATGTGGCTGAATGCGCCGACTAGAATGCAGATTTAATCCAACGGCTGTCACAAACAGGTACAAGCAGACAAAGGGTTCGATTGGGAGAGATTCTGCTGAGGCATGGCAAATGACACATCGGCCTCTAGACTGCGAGTGAAAAATAAAACATTTCACACGCTACCAAGCATGATCTGAGAAGGAACTGCTCATCACATCCCTACAGCTGCTTCAGAAAGTACAGGATCACAGTGGGTGTGTGTTTCAACAAGCTTGTTAGTCCAGCGCATGCACGTCAAAGTGTTGTTCCTGTGTTGTGTGTGTGTGTGTGGCTCAAGAGGGTTAGGACTGCATGTTTTTACACCAACACCTGCAGGCCACAGGGAGCATCATCACCAAGCTACGGCGATATCCCCGGCATTGCGAGTAACTCATGTGGATGATGATGTTGTTTAGAGGGTGGGTGTGAATTCCAAAAGGAATCTGGCTTGTAGCAATCACATGGCCTGATGAAAGCAATATAAACAAAATTGAATAGCAGTGCAATCTCTAGTCAAATATCCTAGCTGGTGATGATGTTGGGATGGCTTTTGGAAGGAGTGAGCAGGGAGTCCAAGCGCTCAGTCAACTAGGGGCTGCTTCTGGAAGCTCTGCACCTGCCGTAAAGGCCGCACTCCCAACAGAAGCAGCTCCAGGTACTCTGTAGCAATGTGAGAAGTCTTGCTATTGATAAAATGTTAGTGGTTTTTTTTTTGTCTGATGCATGTTCCATTGAAGGGAAACTCCATCGATTTTACATCGTGTGTTTACAGGTGTTGGGGAGGACTGCAGTATATGTGAAAATAAAAATAAAAATTGTGTAGAGTCTTTTGTTGCTCCAAAGGGAGCTGCGTGAAATCAAGTGATGTCACTTTAGTCCGAATTGGTCAAGGCTGAAGAGGAAAACAATCTGGAGGCGTGAAGTTCAAAAGAGGTGATGTCACCAGACCCCTGCGGCTCGAGGTTACGTTAGATACTAACATACCACACCTGAAACCTTGACGGAACTGTCGCTTGCATTGTGGGTAATGTAGGCTCCAGGTATTGGCAAGAAAAAAAGAATATGTGGAATAAAAAAAAGGTCGTATATCAGGTTTTGCTGCCGTGACTTTGATCCTTTTTAACAGTTCATAACATTGAGTCTGACAATGTTATAGGAGTGCAAAGCTAAATCTGTGTAGCCTTTTCACATATATGCCAAATGTCTCAGTGACCATGGACCTTTGACCACTGTTCAAAATACATCGAGCGGTTTCTAAAAGGCATGGATGCTGTTGGGGAAGAAGGACTTTTCTTTCTTCGTTATCGGAAAAAAATGACTTAAGGTTTCAGCTGTTGTTGTGACATTGCATAATGGAGCACTACAACACATTCTGGTATGTCTCTCCAGAAAAAAAATACAAAAAAGAATCACAAAAGCGCCTTTAAGTGTACAAAAGCACAGCTCTTGACTAAACTCCTGAACTACAAAGCACATTCGTTTTCTTTTTTCCCCCCATTTCCAACAAAAATGGAATCAGGCAAGGTTCACATTAATAAAACAGAAGGCCGTGGCAGCACAACAAGCAACAAAGTAAAGAGATGCTGAGACTAAGTTTGGAGATTAGCAGGCAGCATACACCCGAGCATCTATAATTCATGGGATTGTTTGCGTCTGCGCTGACTGCTCATCTGATTGCTACACTGCTGAGGCCTTGTGCCGATATTTGCATGGAGAGAAAAACATTAGAAAATATCCTTACCCACTTCTGACTGGTGTTCCTTAGCAACAACAGTGTAGGGGGTTTAAAGCATTATGCTTTATGTGTGCGTTTGTGTGTGTGCATGTGTGTCCAGCGGTGTCGTACTTACTTGTTTTGCATCATGTTCATTATGACCCAGTCTGAGGGGTAGACGTTCTTCCCAATGAGATCTTTAAACATGATAAATGTTTCCATTAGGAAGTCCTGCAAGAGAGAGAAAGTTTTCAAAATGAAAACTGTTATTATTCCCACCTCCAAGATAAGAGCAATCTGAAATGAACCATGAGGAGTTTGTGGCTTTCAGGCAGAAACAGCTTTTGGATTAGTTTTTAAGGTCAAGGTGACATATATATATTTTCCTTTAGCAGGTGACCAATAATACATCATATTCTTAATCTTCACATTTTGTTGTACAATGAGATTACAGCTGTTTTACTTCTCAGGGGAAACCTGTTCTTGTGATATTTAGGTAACAAGCTGGATACATAATGATCAGCTATTAAAGCCTCACATGACAACTTGATAATAAGGTTCAATTATACCTTCTCTATAGCAACACAACTTCAAATCCTGGTTCCCTGTCAGGGCTACGAAGTCGTTAACTTTTTTATAATTAGAATTTTTTGTCACACCAACAATAGCTTTCCCGTTAATAAGAGTTTCAGCTAAATTCCAAAAACATAAATATGCATGTAAATCTATTTCTGGCTGTACATGTTTCACTCCTGGGTGAATCCCTGTGCTTTGCGGTGGCGTGTTTAGAGAACAACGGCAAAACAACAAGGTCCTCTGGGCTGCCTCCAGTTCTGAAATGTAGATATGGCCCACGCCAGCTTCAGGAAACAATACATCTGTGGGAAGAACCAGCTTCATCACAGTGATTGTTTATCCTGCTACGGCAACTAGACAGGCAGCCGGAAATAAAACCCTGTGTACAATCATGAAGGTCAGACAGTTACATTCATTTCTTTTTTCAGTCACCTGAAAAACATCATTAATGCCGCGATAAAAACATGTAGGGAAATAGATGCCGCTTTTCAGACAAAATACGATACACAAGCTCAATCAAACATCAAATACAAACAAGTGGTAATCCTACTAAGTCTATTCATTTATCTAATACCAAATAAAAGCAGTACATTCTGCACGTGAAGCCACAATCTCCGTCTACTTGGAGTACGAAGCTTTACCTGTAATATAAATCTGACTCTTGTCCTTCCTATGAAGCTTACAAGTCGTTTGTTGGGATAAAAAGGCAAACAGTGGGATTTCCCCACTTCTCAGAGTAGAGCAACATAACGCTAATCTGACAGCGGATACTAGAGAAATACGGCTTTGAGGGAAGAATTATTCAGAGCTGAAATCCATAATATCAATGAGATGTGTCCCTCCTCCACAACTTCTTGGCTGCAATGAGTGATCTGCTTCCCTTAGGAGTTACTATCATAAAGAGCATGCAGTGCATGTAGCAGCCTGAGAGCAAGGACATGACATAACATGAATTGAATTTCATACTTTATTGTGGAGGGAAAACATTTTCCTAACAGATCTAACCTAACTTTTGATTTCTAGAAAAGAAGAGAAAATGATCCTGAACCACGGGAACTGAGATTTAAGTTATTACAGGACAATGTAGCCTGAAGTGTCTCATCGAGCGGGCACATCGGTTAGGTGTACTCACCACCACGTCACTCCTTATCTTCCCAAAGGTGCTGATCAGATGAGCATAATGACAGTCATCCATCTGCCTCAGAGTGGCGGTCATGCTGGCCACGAAGCTCCCCTGGAGAAGAGAAGAGGAGCTCATTCAAGTCACAATCAAGTTCACATTGAAGGCTGGAGAATGGAATGACTCGGCGCATGTGATTTTGATGGATACCGACTAGCTGAGTTGATTGGATGTGAATACTGAAGCAGACCTGGCCTCCCACATTTGAAAAAGCAGGCACCCTCACTCAGTGGCTGATCTCATTAACCTGCTGGCCTCCACTCCCCAGCTCTTTGTCTCCACTGATTGTAACGCCTGTGAGGTCCCTTAAAGTGCCGTCTTTACTTTACAGTGCGCTATCCCAGCTGCGGTCAGCACGCTTTACATGGACTGCAGAGAGCAGATAAGGGAAGGGGAACGTGTGTTAGGCTGGGTGGAGAGAGGCGGCAAGTGTCCTGCCAGTGATGTGTCTGGACAAAGGCCGAGGCACACTGGAGAAAAGAACTGGGAGTGTATTGAAATGTTTTGGAGGGGCCCTGCTTGACTGGATTGAGTTCATACTGTTTAAGGTCGACAGTTGGGTTGGAATTCACAGGAATAGATGAATCAAGGACGGTATTCATACAGAGAATCCTGATGATCAGTTATCAAGAGACTCATACTAGTGCCAAAGAAAAGTAGAAATGCACAGACAGGAAAGAGATTATGGCGTAAGTGTATTCATTGAGCCGACGAAAGATGCACTGCTAATTATAAACACACCTAAACAATAAATTAAAGAATTTGCATAAATACTTTTGAAGATTAAGAACATACAGTGTTACTATTGGAATTCTCCCAGACAGTTTTACCTTGACGAGTTGATCAAAGAAAATGCACTGAAGATAAGAGAAAGTAATTAAAACTGCTTTGTCGCAGCATGCATGAAAGCACATCCAGATTAAACAAATCCAAGGTCTGATCAGCATTAAGATGCACAAGCGTTACAGGTGACCGTCTATCTCCACCAGAGAAACTACGGGAGTCAGCATATCACGGGGTTGAGACTGACCTTGCGCGAACACACATACAGTACGTCTTTAACTTGAGCTACCAAGAGCAATGACCTAAGAGAAACCGATATTTCAAACGGAAGAAATAATAGGGCCAAAAGGAACATTTTCTTATTTGATATCTCTTTAAAGCAATTTTGTAAGCGATTTTTTTTTATTTTTAAGTTTGACAGAAAGCATATATGTCTTTACACCGAGAAAGATTCACAAAGCAGCTTCAAGACACATTTTTAAGAAGTGAAAGCTTTGTATTTATTGATAAAATAAGAGTGAATTTTGAGCAAAGCGGACACGTATTTTGAGTTACAGTGAGATTAGGCTACAATTAATGCCATCCCATTTTCCACAAGTGAGTATCTTTCCATGACTAATCACCTGAACAAACCCCGGGTTGGGATTTTAATCTGGACAGGGACTACCTCAGTGAAGTGAGGACTGTTAATGTGGCAGATAGAACTCAGCTGCTTCATGGTAGTTAATCTCACAAGGCATTCTGTTTCACTGGAGAACCTCTCCTTGAGCTGTAATTAGGCCTGACCCACCAAAACACAGCAGAGCAGAAACACTCACACACACACTTACACACACTGTTCCCTCACCTAACCCCTCTTTCCAATTCTGTTTTTTTATTCTGATGTTCTTGTGCTTATTGTCTGCTCAGTTTGCAGTATATAGAACATTGTAATATCTTTAGACAAAGGTTAATTATTATTGTTAATAACACTAATAATATGATAATCATGCTCAAGACACCACAACAATCCCTAATGAAAATGTTTTTTTATTCACGTTACCCTCACTTTCTCTCTGTTCTGCTATGTGGAGCTGATGACCGCTTCACTTCCCTCTTTTAGTGATGCTTCGCAGTGTGACTCATGTTGTATTAATATGGAAATGTTTTTTTTTCTTTTTCTCAAGCACAAAGGGCAAGGCTATTTCATCTGGGAGGGCATTTAAACCTCAGTTCTTCAGCATTAAAAAGGTGGAGAACAAATGAAGACGGCGCCTGATTAGAGAATACCAAAGACACAAGTGTGCATTAAGTGTGGAAAAGAGACATTTCGGTCACATCTTATTCTCTTTACTGGAGCACAAAAGATGTCTTAATTAGAAGCATATGGATAACCTCTGGTACTGAGTTAAAGGTAGGCTAGTGGCATTAGTGTAGTTGGGTAGAGGATTAAGCCTAAAGCAGTATTATTCAAAGACTTGTTTGAGGATGTTGAACCCGTCTTTCTCCATTCAAAGTCTTATTTTCCAGATCTAAAAGTCTAACTGGTGTGGCAATTCCCCTCCCATTGGGCAGTAACTTTCAAAAAAAAAAAAACAGAGCAAGGAATTCAAAGCAGGCAGCAGTCTTTAGAAGTCATTGGCGCCTCTTGCAGCGTCTCCCCTCACCACGTAGACTAGATCAGCTGGAGGGTATCCCACGATCGTTCATTCTTTGTATTTCTTGAGCTGTGAATGAATCCCCAAGAGAAGGAGTCTTCAGAGCAAACTTAGCACGCTGTAAGCCTCAGTGTGGGACTTGCCATAAGGCACCAGCGCTGATTACAGAAGAGTAAGCCCCTTCAGATTATTCCCAGCGCTCAATCAAGACTGCCAACAACAAGCAATGTCACTATTGATTTTATTGCTGTAACGCGTGGCTCATGAATTAATCTTAAGCTTCCAATCAAATGTAATTGCTGCGGGAGGCAAGTAGGGTCAGCTGGCAAAACCTGATGGCACATTAAATACAGTTGTGGGATCCAGCTGATGTATTTCCGATTTGACATCATTTCAGAGTGGAAGATATCTCTCCCCTGAAAAGGGGATTCAGACGTTTCACTGTGCAGCGATTAAGATCTAAATGGAGAACAGGAACACATGCCACACCAGCTGTTAAGGGCTAATGTGAGAAACAGAGACGTGGAGCATGACGGAAAATGGAAAGGTTCAGGTAGGCTGCTCTCCAGCTCTAAGTTGATAAGTGCTTAGTGTGATAGTCTTCGCTGTCGTACAGCTGACTCCACAGGTCTATCAGAGTGACCAGCGCCATTCGGAGTGAACCAGAAGAACTCTCATGGCTCATCCCTCACACTTTTATTGCTTGGGTAATCCTAGTGGCGTAACCATGACAATGTGCTTATTTATTTAATTATTACCTATTCTTTTTTTCAAGCAGACAGGTGGTGGGAAATCAAATAAGGCAGGCGAGGAAAAGAAGATTTTGGAGAGGAAAAAGCGGGCTTATTGATTCTGATGGCGGACGGAGGTACGTGACGGTGTGGAGCTGCAGACGAGTGATACTACAGGGAGAGATGCAGAGAAATCTCCTTCAGCGGCATAACTATACCAACTACCCCCCCACCCATAAGTGTGCACAATACCATATGAAACTACTTCAAACTACTAATAATACTGATACTGTAAAAGATGTAAAAAAAAAAAAGCAAAAAAAAAAGATGGATTTGAAATGAATGCTTTGCCAAAAAAAAAAAAAAGAAAAAAAAAAGATGGTTTTGAAATGAATGCTTTGCCAAAAAAAACAAAAAACTGATAACGTCTAAATGTGTGTGAAAACGATAAAAGTGCAAAATCGTCATTTTCTAAGCACAAGCTATTGAGTGTTAGTCATGAAGGGATCTATGAGAGCACTTTGAGACAAAGCTCATGACCTCAAATAATATGTGAGCAAAGCAAACCAGCCTTTTAAATTGTCCTTAAGCTTCCACTGGAGAGGATGAAGCAGCTCGAGTACAGGACAAAAAAAAAAATGCTCAAGATGTTTACGGAAGTCAGTCATTTACCGGCCAACACTTGAGCCGCCATCAATCTTGAGCATTTATCTACCGAAACAATTGCTCAAGCTAAACAATAACCAGAAACTTTACGATTGATATCTATTACAGTGTCCAGAAGCCGCAGATTTCCGAAACCCTGCCTCCATATCCATCTTAAGCTTTAGGGCAAATGAGGCAGAATCTTAGCGGAAATGAAAAAGCGGTGATTAGAGGGAAGGGCCAGATCCATCATGCGCCGCTCTGTAGCTCACATCTCTCTGATAATTCATCTCACTTTAGCGCCTGACAGCAAAGAAGCCACAATTGATGTTTGCTGTACTAGTGAAGGGTTGCCCCATAAACAGAGCATTGTTTTAAGACTTTAATTAAGCCAGTGGGGAAATGGCACGTCGGCCTCTAGAGAGATGTAGACTGGGAGCCTCAACCTGTCTCTGGAGGAGAGTAAACTGACACAGGAAGATGATGAGGAAGAGGGGAATGACCAAAAGGGACAAAAAAGACTGTCTCTTTCTTTCTATTAGCTTCAGGCGTGATGAAATATGAATTTGCTGGCTCATTACAACGGAAATTACACGAGCACACAGAAAGCCTCACATGGTCACTATCCATTTAATCAGAGAGGGATGAAGACGCTTCTTCTACGCAAACAGACACAAGTGATCCACACAGCAAGTCATGGAGGTTATAGGGCAGGGGTTCTATAACTTTTACAGACCAAGGACCACTTAACCAATAAAAAAACACTCACAGACCACCTAACTCCCCAAATATCCAAAAACAATAGGCCTGCTTACCACTCCAACAGTATATTACACATTACAGGCTAATATTGAGCTTTATGTGACCTTCTCTACATCGCTGGTTCACACATTAAATCAACAATACAAATATAGATTCTACAAGCATTTCATTCATATGCGATCTAAACGGTAAATGCTGATAGATTTTACACATCATATGAAACGTAGAATACATTTATTACTGAGTCGTAACTTACTTAGGAAAATTAAGGTTTTTTCCACCTCCAAGCTTTTTTCATGAAAATTAAGTTTTTTCATATCCAAGCTTTTTTCATGAAAATTAAGTTTTTTTCACATCTAAGCTTTTTTCATGAAAATTAAGGGTTTTTTTAAATCATTTTTTTCCCCCATGAAAATTAAGGTTTTTCTCACATCCAAACTTTTTCTGTGAAAAATAAGTATTTTGACATCCAAGCTTTTTTCAGGAATTTTTTTTATAGTATTTTTTCATTCAAACTTTTTTTCGAGAAAACTAAGCTTTGTTTGACATTCAAGCTTTTTTCATGAAAATTAAAAAAAATTTCACATCCAAGCTTTTTTCATTAAAACATGTAGTATTTTTTCACATCCAAGCTTTTTTCATTAAAACATGTAGTATTTTTTCACATCCAAGCTTTTTTCATTAAAACATGTAGTATTTTTTCACATCCAAGCTTTTTTCATTAAAATGTTTTAGTATTTTTTCCTCATACAAGCTTTTATTGATGAAAATTAAGGTTTTTTTCACATCCAAGCTTTTTTCATGAAAATGAAAGTTTTTTTTAAATAATCTTTTTTAAATTTTTTTGTATTTTTTCTCATACAAGCTTTTTTGAAGAAAATTACGTTTTTTTCACATCCAAGCTTTTTTCATGAAAATTAAGCTTTTCTAGACATTCAAGCTTTTTTCAAGAAAATTTTGTTTTGATTGACATTCAAGCTTTTCTCAAGAAATTATAATTTTTTTTTACAGCCAAGCTTTTAACATCAGGGCTTCTCAAACGCACACAAAATCACTTGTTGTCGCTGTGGCTGAACCACTTGTAGCTGCTGAACCACTTGTAGCTGCTGAACCACTTGTAGCTGCTGAACCACCTGCATCAGGACGATGCACCTTGACTGTCGCGTCAGATTTTTTATTTTCTTTTAACTGACCCGGTCTTGAGCCATCGATCCATCTTGTCAGTTGACCGCGCAGATCATTTATGATGTAAGATCGTAAAACAAACTCATGTAGCTACCTAGCTATGCTATATCTATGCTACACTCTATAATAGTCATTTTTAAACAGTTTGAGAAACACTTTTAAACGTATAATATATTCATTTAAAATGTGACATTTTACCAATATACTCACAGACCATCAGTGGTCCGCCGACCACTCTTTGAGAAAGACTGCTATAGTATAGCATAGTATATAGTATATATAGGTAGTGTGTTGTGCTGGCAGAGGCAACCACCAGCACACAATAAGATCTCAAAAGGATTTGTATCCTCAATAATAGAATAGAATTAGAATAGCATTTGTTGGAGCTGAGATTCAAAAATTTCCAGTGATGTGATTTTCTGAGCATAATTAAAATTAAAATGTGAAACTGTATCAAAAGTTGTGAGGGAAAGAAAAAAAAAACAGGAGAACGCGACACAAATATATAAAAATGCATAAATTAGCTGGAGGACAAGTGTCTTCTGCTGATGTATTTGCTGTGGAATACACAAACATAAACCACATTTTTCATGCGTAAATTTATATATCTTCTTACTAGAACTCGTTTGTAAAAAAAAACGTATTTGTTTCCAATTACGTACAAAATGAAAATGAATAACATGCGAGTTTGCAGCAATGAACTGTTGTTCTGCTTTTAGGTCGTTACATAAGACAAAACTCTTCAATAAAAAATAACTAAAAATAGAACCTTAAAAACAATGTTGCATTCATTTGGAAAAAAATCATTTTGTAAAGTAACAATATAATCAGATTGTCATCATAGGATTCCACTAACATTTGATAGATCGAAATATGTATTACCATATAACTTATTGATCGATGATGATCGATTTTAAGACAACTGTATGCCGCACCCGCACACACACAGACAGACACACACAGAAAGACACAAACAGACACACACACACACACACACAGACACACAGAGGCCCTTCAAAGGGAGGCAGAGCTGACACATGCAAGGTACTTGGCCACTGCTGCAGGATTCAACAGTGAGCCCACTTGGCTCCAACATCAGGCCAACAAGGTGCCAGACAGGCGGGTCAGCCAATCCACCCATCATTTTCTTCTTCAGCAGCATTTGGCGTAACTCATTGTGACGTCCAGATAAACACTTCACAATACATACAGTGCGGATAAATAATAACCACGGAAAACCTGGGCAGCCATGCATGAAAGTGACCCGTTACGCCATTCATTCAGACAACATCCAACTTAGACAAGCTCTAAAAAGCACTTTCACACTCTTGACACATCAAAGCATTATACTTCCTTGAACAGACACCTTAATTTACACAGGAAACCCCATTGAGCCGAGGCCACTTTCTCTCAAAAGAAAGCACTGCGTGTCTAATTCCAAGCATACATCATTCACTGGAAAGAAAGAGATGTTACTGACTATTGCCCATTGTTGGTGTGGCAGATTGTGTGGATGGACTGGAGCATGAAGGGGATTTTAGAAGGCCATAATGCGTTGACGTACAATGTCCAGATGGCTAATAAAGGTCAGCTTTAAATATTGCAGTTGGAGACCGACTATCAAAACAAACTGCTGGTAACTTAAAAGTTGTTATTTCGATCATTTTTAACCCTATCCATCAGAATTTGGCATTATATCACCCTGATCTAATTTGCATGACAAGCATGCAGAGCTTTACTTTGTTTCATCCTGCCTTATAGCCTAAGATGCTTCTTTTTTGGACAGACTTAGAGCCATCTTTGTACAAGACTGCAGCAGATGGGGACAGACTCTCGCTGACGTATCTGCTCGGCACCTTTTCAGCTTTGCTTCTTACTCGCAGACTTGCTGGGGCAGTGCAGCCGACACATCATATCAGGCTGTCAGACACACACACACACACACACACACACACACACACAAACTTTCCCTTTCAGGATAGCTGAGAGATCCAAGATACAATAAATTGACAGCTCTCTTCACCATCTAGTATTTCGGTTCCATACGGTTATGACACTCAGCGCTCTAAAGTACTCTGCGTGGATGAATGCACTCAGGAGCGAGACTGGAGAGGCGACAGAGAGGCTACTCAAATGAAAGTTGCATCTCTATGTAATATGGGACGAGTTTAAGAACAGTTTAGGTGTTTATATGATTATATACAGTATGTACAGTATCCTATCTCAGAAGGTACGTGTCCATTAAAATGTTATTCAAGAGGATGTGACAAGATCACATAATCAATCAAGCTCCAGTAATGCAGTAATGGTGCAGTACATCATTGCATTTAATTACTGATGACATTTGCGTCCTCTAATGAATACATTTTTCATATGTCTCATCCACATGTACCGTGCGTGGCTTTTATTAGTTGCTATAGTGATAGTGAGGGGGGGGCAACACGAAACAAGCGCCGCAACTGGACTGGAAATGGGGGCGCTGGGGTTACATACTGTACACCCCCTCCACTCTTCCTGGTTGAGGCAGCCATAAAGGGATGATTGGCAAAATGATAGAACTGCTTTGTCTATAATACGAGGAGCATAAGTTTTGTACGAGTCACGTCTTCTCCCCGCTTTGCTACCTCAGCCGAGGGCGAAAGTGTCCGCGTACACTGTTCGTAGCTATACCTACGAAAAGTATTGCACTGCGATTGGTATATATCCCGCAAAATCAATTTGTATGCAATCCACGCATTTGTGAACCAGGAAGTATAAACAGGCGGTCGGGGTGGACGGATGGGTCCAAAAACACCTGACTTTCAGCAGACCGCTGTTTGTGTCCCGTGGGAGAACAGAATTGATTTATTTGTGACGTCACTTCCGCACTTCAGGCTGGGCGATATGACGAGATTATCGTTCAACGCGATATGGGTTTGCCACGATAACGGTCCGACAAGTGTAAAACAACATGATGCAAAGTTATTGTAATGTAGCACTGTGTGCAGCGATTGTTCTGCTCAGACTCTCCTTGTCTGGGTATTGAAACATATGCGTCTCTAGTCCATAGATGGGTGTTTTTTTGGATGTTAATTTAGTATATTGTTATTTTTCTTAAAGCAATATCGTCAGTAGGGGAATTTAATATCGCCCATCCCTATTCCGTAATTATTTTACTCAAACCACTATCTTTTCCTAAACCTAACCAAGTTGTTTCCTGTGAAGACTGAAGGTTATTTTTAAAAGACTGTATGTAGGTATGGAGCGAAAAAAACTGACACATGTTGCTGGCCATTCGCAGGAGAACGACCAAAAGATTAGGAGACACTTCGTAAGATATCTTACGTTGCATCAGGATACGTTGACATGATAGTGGCAAAAAAATGGAGGACTGGGTCTGCACCTTCCTTTAACCACAGCATTGTGTTTAGCATACATGCAGGGGGACAAAGACATCAAATGAGAGTCTCCCGAGGGCTCGGCTTTGAGGTAATGAAATCAATAGAGAGTCACTCCACTGACTTGTCCGCTGCCACCGGTTTATCCATCTGAGAAACACAAGCTTACACAAGCACATTGTGAAAAACACAAAAAGAAAACAGCAAAGGCTCTTCCAAGCCCATACACAGTAGACATCACCTACCAGAGGAGGTCCATCTATTCAACAAATGCCATTAACCCCCTGGGCTCAAATCTAAAAACGCATGGTTAGCACGTCCCAAGGTCAAATCTTTACAAACATTATTCGGCTTTCTCCTGCGTGAAACCTGCAGCCTGCCGTTGCCTGGCAGAGCAATAACAAGGCTGTGAAGCAGATGTGTTATTGTCACTCCAAAACAAGAAGCCAGTCTCATAAAACTGTGTTGTGAGTGCAGCGTTCAAGCGCCTTGAAAGAGCAGTCAGTCGGAGAGAAAGAGGGGGTATTTTATGTCACGTTTTAGAGAGCCGAGGCGAGGCGATGGGATAAACAAAGAATAACAACATTGTTGTTATTCACATGTGTCATAAAGGGCCCGCCAGAGAGAGAGAGCGGTGACGCGGTGGGAGAGTGAACCTGAGACTCCGCTGTAATTTGGTCACATCTCCCATTTCATTATCTAAAAAGTGTTTCAGGAATGTTTTCACTTCCACAACTGGACCAGCCGTCCTGCTGGTTACAACTAGATTGTGTTCTTCACAGTCAAAGCTGTCAATCACATATGTTCTTCGACAAGTGTTTTGAGGACACTGACACTAGATTTTTAGGAGAAACAATCCAACCTTATTATTTTCTTCTGCGTCTTTCCCTCTACCCTTTTATGAGGAACATAAAAATAAAACGAAAAATCATAAAAAGGTGGAGCTTGACCCTGATGATTTTATGAGGATAGAATGACCTTAAAAAGATAAAACAAAATAATTTTTCATTTTGACTACTAGTACTAGAATTGCATTTTGGGTAGAAAACATCCTTCGGGTGTTTTTTTTCATTTCGACAATAAATATTCTGTCTATATTATTGTTCTAGTGCTACAGCACAGTTAACGACACATAGGGGGAAACACCACGGTTATTATTTAACATATGAACCATTACATCAAATGGAAAATGACAGACGTCCGTTTTATACACATCCCCATGTAATTTAGCATGATATAGTTGGTATTTGTGGAAAATGTCTTTACTAAGTCTTGACTAGAATTCAAAAATAATGATCAGTGGGTTTGAACAGTGTTTCTCTTCTTTAAAAGGAGTTATATTTCATCATTCACCAAACTAACCAATTATCTAGCTAAGGCACCTTTTTCAAATTTTGATGTGAAGTATTAGGCAGAAATAAAGGTGCAACATGAAGTATTTCCATCATCAATTGAATTGAACATGATACAGTTTATAGAATAGGCTGTGCTCTCAATGTCTTAATCCCATCATAGACAGCTGGACATGTACATAATCTTTAGTTATATGTATGTATACAGGACTGTCTCAGAAAATTAGAATATTGTGATAAAGTTCTTTATTTTCTGTAATGCAATTAAAAAAACAAAAATGTCATACATTCTGGATTCATTACAAATCAACTGAAATATTGCAAGCCTTTTATTATTTTAATATTGCTGATTATGGCATACAGCTTAGGAAAACTCAAATATCCTATCTCTAAATATTAGAATATCATGAAAAAGTATACTAGTAGGGTGTTCAACGAATCACTTGAATCGTCTAATTAACTCGAAACACCTGCAAGGGTTCCTGAGCCTTGAAAAACACTCAGCTTGGTTCAGTAAACTAAATCACAAGTATGGGGAAGACTGCTGATCTGACTGCTGTCCAGAGGACCATCATTGACACCCTCCATCAGGAGGGTAAGACACAAAAAGAAATGTCTCAAAGAGCAAGCTGTTCACAGAGTGCAGTTTCAAAGCACATCCACAAAAAGTCTGTTGGAAGGGGGAAATGTGGCAGGAAACGCTGCACAACCAAGAGAGATGACCGCAGCCTTCACAGCATTGTGAAGAAGAGTCGCTTCCAGAATTTGGGGGAGCTTCAAAGACAGTGGACTGAAGCTGGAGTCCAGGTATCAAAAGCCACTGTTCACAGACGTGTCCGGGAAATGGGCTACAATAGCCGTATTCCCATGGTCAAGCCACTTCTGAACTCAAGACAACGGAAGAAGCGTCTGACTTGGGCTATGGAAAAGAAGCACTGGACAGTTGCAGAGTGGTCCAAAGTCCTCTTTTCAGACGAAAGCAAGTTTTGTATTTCATTTGGAAGTCAAGGCGCCAGAGTCTGGAGAAAGGCTGGAGAGGAGCAAAATCCAAGTTGCTTGAAATCCAGTGTGAAGTTCCCACAGTCAGCGATGGTTTGGGGAGCCATGTCAGCTGCTGGTGTTGGTCCACTGTGTTTCATCAAGCCCAGAGTAAATGCAGCTGTGTACCAAGAGATTTTAGAGCACTACATGCTTCCGTCTGCTGAAAAGCTCTATGGAGATGAGGAATTCATTTTCCAGCATGATCTGGCACCTGCCCACAGTGCCAAAACCACCAGTAACTGGTGTACTGACCATGGCATTACTGTCCTCGATTGGCCTGCCAATTCCCCTGACCTGAACCCCATAGAGAATATGTGGGGTATTGTGAAGAAGAAGCTGAAAGACACCAGACCCAACAATGCTAATGAGCTAAAGGCCGCTATTGAAGCATCCTGGGCATCCATAACACCTCAGCAATGCCACAGGCTGATTGCCTCCATGCCACGCCGCATTGATGCAGTAATCCGTGCAAAAGGATTCCCAACCAAGTACTGAGTGCATTAATGGACATTTTCAAATGTTTGATTTTGTTTTGCTGTTATAAATCTTTTTTTTTACTTGGTCTGAGGAACTATTCTAATTTTTTGAGATAGGATTTTTGAGTTTTCTTAAGCTGTAAGCCATAATCAGCAATATTAAAATAATAAAAGGCTTGCAATATTTCAGTTGATTTGTAATGAATCCAGAATGCATGACATTTTAGTTTTTTTAATTGCATTACAGAAAATAAAGAACTTTATCACAATATTCTAATTTTCTGAGACAGTCCTGTATATGGTGATGGGAAAAGATTTCAATGACAAAAAAGTATCCAATACTAAGGAATGATCCAATGGAAACAAATCTTAACAAGAATTTTAGAATCGAACAGGGAACAACTAATGAGAAACAACAACAAAATAATAATAAGTGATTATGTAACAAGATGTATTAATGAGAAGTGTCCTATTAAGAAGAAGATGGCCCAGAATTGTTATTACAAGAAATCTTGCTTTTACTAAACACAGATGAATAGATAAATAGATGAATGCACTGTGGTTCCATCTAAGTTGCTATCAGAAACAAGATAACCTCAAGTAGCTTAAAGCTCATAATGTTTTTAAGATTTTAAAATGATTACATTTCTTTTTTTCCCTGACTCAACAAAAAAATCTTTATTAGAGCTTAAATTTGATGAATGGTTTTAATTTTCACCCAAAATGCCAGTTATCACCTCTCGGCTCCAAGTTACTAAATTCTAGTTTTCATGAATCCTCCAAAAATGTTTTTAAATGTCAACTCCACAAGGTTCTGAATGGCGAAGGATGTGGCTCGTGTTGACTCTATGTGTTACCGGTGGCTGTGCGTTGTTAATTGGTTGATTCCTTGGTAAATATATTGCAAGGTATATGAAAACAATTGACATACACTAACAGACAAACTTAAAGGCAAAAACACACAGAGGCAGCAGCAGCAGCTGTCTGGAGAGCTGCTGCTCATTACCATGGTACCTGAGGCTTAAAGCAGAACCCGGGGTTTCCCTGTGAGGGAGTGAGTGCGAGATATGGCTCTGAAAACCTCCAACCAGGCATATAATACAGCTCCACTTTAACATGATCAAGGTTTCACCAAGAGTGTTATTTCCCTCCCTCCTTATGTCGTTCATTGAACACTACAATGCTACACCCCAATCCAATTAAGTCGGGGGGAAAAATGCACATTCCCCGATGAAAAGCAGGTATTCTTCTGCACAAAATGGTGTTAACTACTAACTAGCCCATGACAGATGGAAAAAAAAAGCTGAGATAGATTAGGAAAACAAACTCTCGAGAGAGGGAGGGGGGACGACGACAAGCAGATGGAATCTTCTTCCCACACAAAGAAAAGAGCTGTGAGGACTCCGGGAGACGACAGAAGGTGAAAAGACCTGTGATGAAACTCTCAAGGTTGATAATACATGACGAGCGTCACTCTATAGAAACGGCAGGCAAAGAACCAAAAGGGGTGCATGCAGACAGTCATGCTAAACACATTGCCGGGCTGCAGAACTGTGAGGAAAAGTGCAGCCTGAACAGATGCATTCGAAGTTGGAGTTCGAACTTCTCCTCCTGACAAAGAAAGTTTTGATGGGCACATCGTCTCCAGGGAAGTGAGGTCACTGACAACACTGCTTTCAGATAAAGGGACGATGCATGAACCTGCCAGATGTAGCCAAAACTGGAGCTGTACTTTCTCCACTGCAACCTTCCCTCCTCCCTCTGCTTTCTCTCTCTCTCTCCCATGCTCCCTCCCCCTCCCGCCTAATCTCTCTCTCTCTCTCTCTCTCTCTCTCTCTCTTTCTCTCTCTCTCTACACACTCCCAGATGCACACACACAGAAAAGAGGAGAAAGCCAGAGAGGAGAACTGCGGCGGCACGATGGGGATATTCCGCCTGCGTGGGCTCTGTCGCTGCGGCGTCCGGAGTTCAGACACTGTGTGTGCGTGTGTGTGTGAGTGTGTGTGTATGCATGTGTGAGTGAGTGTGAGCCCCTGCCGACGCCGTGCGGAGAAAGGAAAGGGGAACAGGGGAGAGCGGGTGGAGAGGAGGGAAAGAGAGGGGGAGTGTTGACTCTGACTGGGGCGTAGAGGAACCTCGCGCCACTGGATCAGAGGACGCCGATGTGCAACAACTACTCCAACTACTGCCGCTGCTGCTCTGCCTGCGTGCTGCCGCCTGCCTGTCCTCTTAACTTCTGCCATGGCATAGCCTCCTCTTCCAGCTCGCCTCTAATCCACTAAGGACACGGGCATGCACGGGCAAAACCAGGGATCTAGGCTAACGCATCCTTTACGTCAGTGATTCACAGTCTGAGGTGAGTCGCTCTTCTCTTCTCCTCTATTTCACCTTTCAGTTTGCAACTGCAAGGGGAAAAATTTGATCAAATAACCTCTGGAGGTGGGAAATCCAAGGGATCTGCTCGCTCTGTGGGACTAACCCCTGGATAATCCATAGGGAATGTTTTCACAGGAGATTTCCCCTTTTAGGCGGCTGAACAAATATCAAATGTGTGTGGCAGATGAAAGGAGGCAAATCTCGGATTGATTTTAGTTCAGCTTAGATGCTCTGCTGCTGGGGTGAAGTGGTTAAGGGAGATTTCAGGCAGCGGCTGTGGAATGAGTTTAAGAGACAATTCCGTCAGTTTAGAAAACTTTAAACGCGAACAATTTTTATATCTCAGGTGAAAATGAGGGGGGGGGGGGAGGGGGAACTCACTGCCACTGCTAGTTGACATTTATCAGATCTGGCAGGTGAGTTTTCTGTTTCCTGAGAGGATTTTGATCGACATTTAACCTGACTGGCTCCGCATACACAGCTAAAACAGTGCTTACGTACAAGGGCTTGCATGATGCTGCATTTCCTCTCAATTTTGCAGCTGACTGAGCGTTACATAAACCACACTGGTATCTAAACCAAAAGGAAGAAAAAAAAATAAAAAATGCGTGAAGCTGTTGTCCCACGTACGGAGGCAGCGGTGGTTTGCATCACAGAGGAATAGGTAATGAGAGCTGGGCATCAGACAGTTGGCTGCATCTGATGGAGGACCTTAACTAAAGGCTAATCTAGATAAATGGACTGGGTGAAGTCACCATCTCTTTACAGATTATTGGAGCATGGGTGTGTGTGTGTGTGAGGGGGAGAGAGAATGAGAGAGAGGACCCTCACATCTCCACTGTCCTTCAGATGCCACACAAAACGCACGTCACTCCCACTCATCTCCACGAACCTCCTGCCATCGCTCTCCGTCTCCCCTTCAACCCTATCTCACATCTTCGCTCTGATACAATCTCCCCTCTGCTCTATTTCACTTTGCGCAGACACTGAGAAGAGGACTGAGGGAAGATAAATAAGAAGAGAACGAGATATAGAGCAAGGGGAAAAGACATCGTCAGTGAGAAATAATAGAGAGTATGTCAGGAGAGGATATTGAATTGTCTTCTTTTTTCCCCCTCTACAATTGAACGGTATTATGTGCTGACACTCGAGAGTGACATGAAAAGTACATACCTGCTGTCACAGGCTCAATTATGTTATGTAAGTACATTAATATAAAAATGACAGGATAGGTATGAAAAGTGGGATCCAGAAAGAAAGAAATTCCTCCAGCACTGCCCGTCTTTCTTTAACCTTTGCGCTGCCTCTCTGAGAACCGGGCACGGGCGTCCGGGCGTGATGGGCGCGACGGCCCACCGCTTCAAAGCCAATCTTTATTTTTAGGAATCAGTCGCATCAGTCTGCACCTCACGCAGTAATGACTGTTCTGACTGTTCTGCCGCTTATGAACGCGCAAGAAAAAGGAGCGCGTGCGTGCCAAACCCTGGCTGTGCACAATCACTACAAATGCAGAGGTGCGAGGAGAAGAGGTAGAACAGAACGACGACAAAGGTTTCAACACACGGAGATGTCACGCATCAATGGAGAGATCTGACAGGGCGAAATGTAATAGAGTTGGACTGCACGAGTAGCATTTTTGAGTCACTTGCCTCCTCTCAAACCAAGCAAATATGGCAGAGAGTGTGAGGGGAGGGGTGGAGAGCAAGGTTTCCAAACGAGTGGTGAAGTGGGCATTCGGCTGGCAGGGCCTGGCGTGACCTTGCTCGCTGGGAGGGATATTCATTCAGCCATAAAACAAATTGCTCTCCTATGAAAGAATGACTGCTTTTGGAACAAGCCAGATGTTACCTTGCATGTGCTAAAAGGATTATTCATTAAGAGTTGTTTCCCTGGGAGCGGCACAAGCCACACCAAGCAGTTGAGGTGAATCGCGTGCGTCTGTTGCGTGTGCGTACTTCTGTGGCATACAGAAGGAGAGTCTTCCCAGATGATCCCCACCTGGGTGCTGTTTGCCAGTGTGCGCTGGTGTATGCGTGTGTAAAGCTTGTGTTCCCCACTGCTTTGCAGTAGGGGCCCAGTCAGCTGGGGCTCCTACAGGCCCAGAGGCAGAAGTCGGGAGAGGAAAAAAAAAGTACCGTTTATGTTTCTATATATATATATATATATATATATATATCTATTGTTTCACTACTTTTAGCGCTGCAACTAACAATTATTTTTTGATTAAAAAAATGTCTGTTATTTGTTTCTTCAATTAACAGTTTATTCACGTAATGACAAATGCCAAAGGTGACATCTTCAAATGGCTTGTTTTCTTCCAAACAACAGCTTAAACCACACAGATAGCCAATTTCCAATTACATGAAAGAGAAAAAAATGCAGCACATTCTTATATTTGAGGAGCTTGAACAAGCAAATGTTTTTGCTTGATGAATGTCAAACAATTTATGGATTATCAAAAAATGTTTGCTTGTGGAGCGACTAATCGTTTCAGCACTTGTTACTGGGGGCTTGAGGTTGTCACAAACAACTCTTTGACTGTTTCTTGATACAAATGATTGATGTCAGCAGGTGGAGGTCAGGGACGCTGGTAGGCTTAATGTGAATTTGAAACATAAAAAAAAAGGTCCTTGTAAACAAACAAGTTTACGCTCACACTCAGTGTATTGTTGTGTAATTCCTTGAGCTTGTGAGCATTTATTTTTTTGCAAAGCCAATTTCTTTAAATCCAACATTTTTTTACATCCGTGTTTACAGTCTTCTTCTTCGCCGCCGTTGCTTGTGCACTGCAGCATACAGTATTCTGTCGTGTCACCGCCTACTGTTGATCAGTGGAATGGTGTGACACCATACGTAGGACTGCGTATCGCGTCACCTGCGTGAGTGTGCGTCCTCCTCCGCGTGCACAGACCCACTCATAGAAAAAGTGCTCCATAGCGCTACTAGAAGTCTATAACTCAATAGGAGACTTTGTTTTTTTACTAACTTGCTCAGAAACGTGTTCAGAAAAAGAAGCATGAACACAAACGTGATGAAACGTTGGAAAGATCTTTCTGGGGTGAAAACAGTCATTCCTATCAAATCCTTCAGGGAAAGACTGTTAGCTAAAAGCCATTTAATGTGCTAAGACTAATTGGACCTCAACAGGTATAATAAGGACGGTCTTTACAAGATAGAAAATCTTAAAAATATAGGTTTCTTGTAGCTTGTAAAGCGGCTTCACACCGCTCCCTCTCTCCTTCCACAATACGGCTTTCATGAGATTCAGTTGAGCTGACAAAATGATGCATCTTATCGACATGGATGGCTTTTGCCGTCTCCTCCCCCCGATCTCAATTATTGTTCATGGATCCTTCTCCATGGCTTCATCTTCCCTCTTCATCATCATTATCAGTCTATATCACTCACATTCAATGCTTCTCCATTCAAGCAGTGAACACTATACAGCTTCATCCATGAACTTGTTTATTCTAGTCTTCTTTTTCATCCTCATGTGTCGAAGTGTGCGTGTCTTTTTTTGTCTTCTTCTTTGCTAGGGATGACTAGAAGGAATCTAAGAGCAGCAGGGGAGTTCTCTAGTTACCCATCAGCTTTGAAACCTCAGCGTGTCTAGAAGGCAAAGAGCGAGGGAGAGATGGAAAGACACAGAGAGGGAGAAAGCAACAAAGGGGGAAGAGGATGAGAACTCCAAAGAAATGTAGGAAGAAAGATACCATGTTCGGCAGAAAGACGAAAAAGGAGAGAGTGATCTGATGCATTTTGATTAGAGCAGGCAGCCTCTGCAGCACACATTCTTTCTTAAAGGTCTGATCTCTATCTAGCATGCATGTTCACCAACGCATGGATTACAGGCTTCCTGTGAATTGATCAAGCTCCCAAGAAGCCACCTGGGTGCAGGCGTAGCACACAAAGACAACTGACCACAGTGAGTAAGGTGATATCAAAGAAAAGTACAATTCAGTGGGGACAAAGTGAGTAAAAAATAATAAGGCTACAAAGTCCTCCATGAAAACAGCAGCATGCTAACATACGGTGTACCGAGGTCTTTCATGGTCGTCTTTTCCAGCATTATACACGGTAGGGATGGATACTAATGGCGTTTACTGTACACACTCTAAAAGGCTGAGAGGCTGTTGGCCTGTATTAGGTCTTATGCTATAACTGCAGCATCTGATGCAGTCTCTCTCACACACACATTTTATTACGTGCGAGCTTGAAATGCACAACTGAAAGCAATATAAATATTCAATATGAATGTGAAATGATATAACATCAAACGCAGGGCTTTTCAATAAATGCTGCGCATATGGCCGAAACCGATAAAAGATATTCGGAGTGCTTTGGATTAACAGCGAATCTGGATTCGTCCCGTCACAGAATCCCAGCAGGAGACTTCTGACATTAAAACGAACACTACGTTTATGTAAATATTCATAACTTCTACTGTGCTAAACCGTACCGGTAACGCTCAACAAGTATGCGTGCGTTAGTTCTGTAAGACAAATCATTTGCCGACCAGTTCAAAGAATATCTGACACGACTGCTGTAGAAATGTGACACGTTGCCTTCTCCTCGGTTTATAATTAACTTTCGTACTGTGCTCTCGACAAAAAATATACTCCTGGTTATTTTTTTTTTTTTTTATCACTGCAACACAACATGAGGATTCTGAGCAAAATCTTTAAAATGGTACTTGGCAACGGAGCGGTGGTCCATGATGACTGAACAACAATTACTAGAGAGACAATCCCTTAAAATCCTGTGTTTCCAGTGCCATTCCATTCTACAGCATTAAGCTGCCATTAACTGGCAAAGGATTTGCTGCGTTTGGTGTCGGCCTAATGCACTGTACTGCGGTTATCCCTCAACACTGACCTGTACAGTCAATCACTCGGCTATATATATACCCTCACATGGCACCCTGAGAGCATGGGTGCACACATGATTCAGCGCGGAGACAGACAGTAAATAAAAACCCAACTGTAAGCCCACACCGTCTAATGAGCTGACCAGCACCAAGCAAAGTAAACGACGAGCCTGGATATCTTTTTTTACTGCGTAATCAGTGTGCTCTTAAGAGACGGATCAAAGACTTTTTAAAAACACCACTAAGCCCCGTGTAATTATGAACAGAAGAGAGAAAAGAGGGAAAACAAAACACGAGTAGATAAGGCTGGATTATTGGAGAGTTTGGAACTTCCATTGACGCCGATGATAATTTCCACACTCATTTGTTCAAGCAGCATCCGAGGCCATGCTGAGCTGTAATAATGTAAGACTGTAGCGATAGGAGAGCAGGATTTCTTTTTTTGTTTCCAAGTAGCACAAGGGCAGACTTCAAGCTTACTTTGTCTGCAATTCAAAAATCCAATACTGGCTGCATATATTTCCCTGTGAGTTTTATTCAGTACAAAATGCATTGCATTGCGTTGGGAAGGCAACGACTTTTAAATATGGCAGGGTATACACGCTACATTGTCAACATTATTGCCCAACATTACATCCATACAGTATGAGATTGCGCAAGGATTTATTTCCACTAGTTCCAGGTCATTCCAAAGGTGTTAGATGGATGAGGTCAAGGCTCTGTGCAGGCTAGTCAAGGTCACACTAAAGAAAAATGATTGATTTGTGCATTTGGCACAGTCATGTTGAAACAGGAAGAGATGTTTCCAAAACTGTTGCCACAAAGATGGACAGCCCCAGGCCAAAAGTGCGCTAAAGTGTGTGGCCATATAGTGTATGAATATATAGCTTACTGCTATACTATTTGTTCTAGGCCTCCAAACAGCAACCGTGAAACACACAGTGTGTAAACTGTCAAAAGACATACATGAAGAGATAATGGAAAATGTCAATGAAACTCCCAGTTAAATGCTTTAATGAAGAAAGGCTGTTTAGGCTGCTGTCGCTAATTGACATGTATAGCCATATTTCCAGTGTTTAATCAATTCTCCGGTTTTGTGATGCACACTATATTAATGAATTTTCCCTTTGGTGGAGCAGAAGCGATAATGCAAAATTAGTCAAGCTCAAAGTTACGGTAAACATTCAATCCCCCAGGTTGATTCAGGACACCGACATCTCCACCTTTTAAGATTTTACCCCCAGCAACCAAAAGTTATATTAGGCAACTTGCCAGTCACAAAACCGCCGACTCATTTGCCGTTAGAAATGGGGAACCACTTTTAAATTCAAGATGTGTTGAATTAAATGGGCATTGAGCATAAAGACTATTCCCATTAAAGAATAATGAATTGCATTACTGCAATAATCTGGATTGTCCTTGCAGCACTGCAAAGCTTTGTTGGCTCAATTAGAAAAGAAAATCTTCCCAAGAACCAGCCGTGCTAAACAAGCTCTCATCATGGAGAAAATTTGAATTGTGTCCCTAGAAATAACCCAAATAATGACCCTTAGCGCCAGTGTGACAGCCATGTGAGCTGTGCAGCTAAAACAAGGTCGGATGTGAACACGTCTGATGTGTTTTGCCATTCGCACATGACCCTGTGAGGTCTGTTTTTGGTCTGTCCTACTGGGTAGAAAAATAGTGGGTCAGTTCACTTCACTTACTTGACCCAAATAAAAAAAAAAAAAAAAAGAAAAAAAGAGGAGGATCAGGCCACCCTAAAAAGGGGCAGTTGTCACAGCCTTGCGTGATGAGTCATGCTGTTTATGCAAGAGGCCGGGGGGTGCTTTTCCAGCCGGAGGTGAGATAGGAGTGCTGCTGCAGTCGCTTGGGCCCGAACCCAATGGTTCAAAAATCAGATATGTGGAGCCAGGGACACATCATTCAGCCTGCAGTGCTGACATGTCAAAAAGGATCAAATTTAAAACGAGGATATGATACAATACCATGAAACTGTATGCACTGCGGAGGCTGTGAGTAGAGAAAGGAGAGGAGAGAAAACACTTTTGTGCTGACAAACTACATTCATGTCTTAATATCTGATGGTTTAGAACAGGGTGGCATCTTGAATTCTAATCAGATATCATTTTGCACATATTGAATATAATGTTTAATTTGGTCCCAGCTTATAACGTAGAAGTATTTGCTGACCTCATTTCGAGAGGGGATGTAGGGTAACAATTGAATATCTGATTCAAAATGTCATCCTTTGAACAAACATGGAGAGGACACTGACAGTGACGGATCAGGAAAGCACAGTCATGCTGGTTAATAGAGAACAGTCGGGGAATAAACGTCACGTTGTCAAACAAAAACAAAAAAATCTGACTTATCATCGACTGAAATGATTTAAATGCTGCACAGCCGGGGTAATAATTGTAAATATTAATTGGACTGTGCTATAGGCAGCCTCGAGTCTTCCCCTAATGTCAAGGTGGTCAGGAGTCATTGGGTGGTTTTATGCATACAAGGTGGAGATCTTTGTGGCAACATCGTTCCTGTGTGTTTCTGCTAACTAACTGCACTGACTGGGGCGGATACTTTCGTGAGAATATGCTGTATTTTGTCCACTTTTCACGCACTATATGATGATAGGTATAGTATACGACTCATTTCTGTTTCTGTGTATTGCAGAAGTGCCTGTGCTGTTGGCAGAATATCTTTCCTAATGCTTTCTGTGTCCGGCAGTTTCCACAAACATTGCATTGCACTGTGCTCCCTGGTCATTTGGACCCATCGGTATTCACCTGTATGTTAGGAATCAAACAAACATCTGCCTGCACAGCAGAAAGCTGCCATCTCTTAACCTGTCTATATGGGCATGCTATGCTAGTGACAATCCTGGGCAATGTTGGGACATTTTCAGGGGAGGACTGTCAATATGTAAAATTGCTGGGTCCATCTACTGTATCTGTAATGGCTTTTTTTTTTTTTTAGTTTCACTCATGGGTTTGTTTTGACAGGGCCTTTACAAACGGAGTCACAATGCCCAAGAGATATTTGGCTTCTGGCCCCCGAGACAGGCTTCTCTGAAAGTTAGGTATGATGTACCAAGCAAAGATATTATTCACAGCAAAACTGTTTTGGTTTCTCATGCTCAGTGAGGGAGATAGTAGCTCTCTAATTCTGGAGATGTTTTTTTATTCATACTGAGAAAATGTTGCCATATTTTTAGTAGGCCAGAGCAGCTTTTGCAGAAAAATGCCTGAATGATTATGCAGACATCCTGGCATAATAATGTTATATGTCTACAATGTGCTATCAATGTCTGTACACGAGACTGTTGTGTTAGATCTTATGTGATAAACGAAGACAGGTGAATGCCGACACTATAATTTAACAATACAGAGCGATAATGTGGTGGAGAAGATATGCGAGACAAAATGTCTATAGCTCCCAGTTAAGTTAACAGATAGGTCTGAAATAGGAAGGCATTCCTTGTAGACGGAGCAGTCATAGCAGATAAGCTGAGACGGATAATTGTGAGCGTGTGGAGTGTTGGCTTATTGTTAATTAGCAGGCGGACGGAGCGTTATACACATCTGTCAGAGCATCAGAGGAAAACTGCAGAGTTGTGACGCCGCCACCATACCTACGGTAGTGGGGAGAGATAGTTCATATCCGATATTCATATCTCTGGGTTGGATTTTTCTCCTAAAGAGGTTGTTGTACAGTCAAAATTTTGTCTGATTGAAGGTATGCACCCATTTTTTCCAGCATGTTCACTTGACTCTGTTCATTCAGTAAATGGAAAATTAACCCCTGCCATACTCACATAGGCTAGAGGAGTGAAAATGTGCTCCCAAATAGGTCGAAAATCCAATTTTTACTTAATTATTAACTGTGAGAGGGAAAGGCCAGACAGTGAAGAATCCTGCTGAACCTAATGAATTACAGAAATAAACTGCAGACCTCAGGCACAGTCTTCAGCCTGCAGTATATTGCTACTGTTAACTAAGTGTACTTGAGTGTATGAGTGTAAGTGCAGTGTCTGATAGCTCCCATACAAACTGAGACACAAACACTCATCAACAAACACTCATTAAGTGGGAGACGGGGAGGAGGAACTGGTAGTCAAAGCTGCTTTAACTGGCAATGATAAATGAATAAAAATTTGATTTGTTATTGGTTTCCGGGAGAAGAAGTTTAAATGTGCCATGGGAATCTGATGATTATTTTTAGAGCCTGCTGAAATCGCTTTTTTTTTTTGTAAATAAACACAGAAGGATTGGCAAGCAAAAAATACCTTAACCAACTGGCAATGAAAAGGAAATGAAGGTTTTCTTTCAAGTGTAAATATACTGTACATGTACATGGAAACTTTAGACTTGCATGAAATCACTACACGTTTAGTGTCAAATGTAGAAACTATATTCATATTGTTTTTGTGTGACTTTTACATAATATTTATTAAATAACTGCACAGGTTCCTCCCTTCTCTCTAAGCTTAGAGAGCGGTTGTGTTTTGTCGTGTAGGATGTAATAGCCAGGCAAGGGTCTTTGTCTAAGCCATTCTTTACCAATGATTAACACAACATCTTTCTCCATGCCTCTCAGGAAACATGGTGAGCAAAGAGGGTGGCAAATGCATGCTCACCAACTCAGAGTCTGACTCGGAGGCAGCGCCTTTGCCCTCCACCTCACTGGCGCTGGAGGTGAAGTATTCCCTGGAAGCCAGTCGACAGGTGAGGAAGAGAAACAAAGCCCTGCAAGTGCGTTTCAAGGATATCTGTGAGGCACAGAACGAGCAAAGGGAGGCGGAGTTGCAGGCAGCGGGGAAAGGTGGCAAGCCAATCTCATACAAAGTGGCGTACCGCAAATACATGACGGTCCCTGCCCGCCGATCCATCCCAAACGTCACAAGGAGCACAGGCGTCCAGACGTCCCCTGACCTGAAGAAACGCTATCAGACCTTTCCCTTTGAGCGCAAGAAAGGCCACACCCTTAAACACGTGGCGGCCGTGGAAACTTATAAAGGTCAGAATAACGGTTTTGCCATGGAGGTGAAGCAGTCCAAGGCTGCTGAGCAGGGTTTAGATGAAGAGGAGGAGGAGGAGGGAGCCTGCGGGGGGAGTGGAGTCCGGAGGACCAGGGCTCTGCTCCATACTAATGAGTGCATTGCCACAGTGGAGCAGCACACTGCACCTGATGGCCTGTGCTCTGACGCTCTGCAGCTCAGTTGCTCTGCAGACACAGACTGCCTTGCAAACACACAGAGAGGAAGCGGAGCCGGAGCACAGGCAGAGTACCAGCTCTGCAGTGTCCCATCCAAAGCCAGGACAGGATTACAACACAGGGAGGCCGATACAGACCGCTCGGCCAAGAGGCAGCTGCTTAACCTGGAGGAGGGCTCGTCCCGAACCCTGCCGGACAGGGCCTCCAAGGTTACGGGCCCCATCGCCTGGAACTCCCTTACGCAGGTGGAGTGCCTGGACAGTCCATCGGTGCGGAGCAAGCGAAAGAAAGCCCTGCAGCTCAACGGGCTGCAGAGCGAGACGCTACCGCGTTCCAGTGGAGGCTGTACAACACAGGCCCAGTGCCACACAGGACAGTTATCTGCCCGGCCTCTGCGGGGCATGGAGGAGCCTCTGACACCCTGCAGAGGTGGCGAGGCTGGTGGGGCACCGCCCGACCAAACACAGGAGGCCTGCAAGCAAATAGTGCCTATGAATCAGGACGGGGAGGTTAAAGCACAGCTCCAGGCCATGGAAAATCTTATCAGCTCCAGCCAAGAGACCATCAAGGTGCTGCTGGGAGTCATCCAGGAACTGGAGAAGGGAGAGGCCCACAGAGAAGGGTAAGACATCTCTCTTATAGCCTGGGCTTTACACTAGATTTGCACCGATGTGACTTTTTCTCTCCCAATACCGATTCCAATACACTCAGGGTACCCAGAGTGCCAAACCAATGCCAGTGCTCTCTTTATAGCAAATTTTTAATCTGTACATCTCACTGCATGGAACTCATTTGAATCATTTGTATGTAAAGTAACATGAGGCCAGAGATTGCAGTAGCACTAAAAACTGAGTCGGCAGCATTGATCAAGAAACTGTGGATCAGACACTTAATGGCTGATGTCCAATTTGCTTAATAAGGTCAGTGCTGGGGCTGTTACTGATCCGGTGAATTGGATTGGTGTCTCCCTACTTTACAGTAGTGCCAAGCATGCATTGGCAAATAAAAAAAGAAATGTCATCATCAGAGACACAGAAAACATGAATGAGACATATTATGGCAACATAATGATTCGACATGAGCAGGACCAGTCCTCTCTTGAGGTGTCACGTTATTTCTAAATCTTAGGGACAAGCTTGCGTGTTTGACAGCTGTTCAGCAGAGCCTTGGCTGATAAACCCAGAGTGTTGAAAAGGATATAACAGCTGCATGTAGCTGAGATGATGTGGCTTTCACCTGGATGTGCCCTGTAATGCCATTACAGCACAGTGTCCTTTTGCGATGATTCCCCTCCAGAAAAGAAAACTGCTGCAGAATTTATTAACATCTTAATACAGAAATGTAGTTATACTAATGTTAAAAAGAATAATATAATTCTAAGGAGGACATACAATCATTGGGTGACACTTTCAAGTACTTTTATTGCTTAAGCAAAAACTAGAATTGTAGCAATTGGCTTTATTCAGCAGCACGTTATGTTTATCTAATGAGTCCAAGGCCTCTGAAAAAGCCATTTACTGTCCAATGGATACTGAGTATATACAAGGACTGCAGATAGCATCCAGCTCGCTGAAAAAGAGGATTGTCTGTCCAAAGGGATGAGGCAAACAAAATGGCCAATTTGTTGAATGAATTGCTGTGGCTCTGCACTTAGATCACTATCTGTTTTGACCAGCACTGTGGAGAGGTATGGAGTAAGGAAAAACATACCTCAACATCATACATACAAAACACATCAACATCATACCAACCAGGAGTCCAAAACCTGTGGGAATTTACCACACAGACACACCTGTCAATCTTATAGCCTCACACACACAAATGCATCAAAGTATATGAAAGCAGCTCTCAATATCAACTCAACTGAACGACAGGGTAAAACTCCTACTCAACAGGGCCTGGGCAAGGAACAGATCTTACAAGTGTGAGTTTACACCGGGAAAAAAAGAAGCAATTATCCTCCTTCAATCTGGCACAAGGCATCCTTAATCTCCTTATCACCAAACTCATAAAAGTGTGTTGGGAGTGAAAAAAGTAAGCAGACGATAGTGGTGCAGCATGGGGAGCCATCTTCTCTGTGTTGCTGAGCACATCTGTCTTATCAGATGTGTCTAAAGTGCCAGGTGGGAGAGGAGAGGAGGGGAGGGGAGAAAGAGGAGAGGA